>BTPG01000001.1:302200263-302314039 GCA_036245525.1 Semisulcospira habei | reverse complement strand
ATATACACTAGTTACCGCCTGGGTGAGATGATCTGCAGAACGAAAGGTCCTCGGCGGGCCGCCGTCGGCCGTAGCTGTCTCGAAGACATTAATTTTACGACATAGTTCAAACTTCAGTATCAAACTATACGTTAATTCAGCCATTTTGTGCAACATTGTAGGACGTACCAAAAACATTTACGGGGAAAGGAAATAATTATTGCAGGTTATAAACCCATTCAGCCCTGACGCACTACAGCAGGAGATGGATCCCGACCGATAATTTAAGGCGCCAAGCTAATCTGGCACTACCCCTGAATTATCATGGTCGATCCATCTCCTGCAACTGGTGCATAGCCCGCTTTAGATGACGCCTCCAAAATTTGGGAAATACTGACGTGCGTGGGGTTGAATGAGTTAACCGTTTCAGTATCGCCTGGAGCGTTCGATTTCGTCCTCATTAGTATGCACTGAAAAGGCGCAGGGGCTGATGTGCAAACTATTCGCTGCGTGACTGTCAACATACGCACAGAATGTCTGCCATGTACGGACGGACAGACACAGGGCTTATAGGCCCAGTAAGGTGCACCGTTGAGTTGGACGAACCGCCCACCGCTGAAGAGACCCTCACAGCCATCCACCAGCTCAAGAGTGGCAAAGCAGCAGGCATCGATGGAATACCACCAGAGATCTGGAAACATGGAGGCACAGCACTGCACAACAAGCTCCATGACCTCTTTCTCTGCTGCTGGGAGGAAGGAACACTACCAAAAGATCTCCGTGATGCAGTCGTTATCACCCTGTACAAGAACAAAGGCGAGAAGTCTGACTGTTCCAACTATCGGGGAATTACCCTGCTGTCCATTGCTGGGAAAATCCTTGCAAGGCTGCTCCTGAATCGGCTGGTACCTGCCATCGCTGAAGACCAACTCCCAGAGGGCAGTGTGGCTTCAGAGCAAACAGGAGCACCACCGATATGGTCTTTGTGCTGAGACAGCTACAGGAGAAGTGCCGCGAGCAGAACAAAGGTCTGTACGTAACATTTGTCGACCTAACAAAAGCGTTCGACACTGTGAGCAGGCAAGGCATGTGGCAGATCCTGGAGCGACTTGGCTGTCCCCCAAAGTTCCTCAACATGATTGTCCAGCTACACGAGGACCAGCAAGGCCAGGTCAGACTCAACAATGACCTCTCGGAACCATTCCCTATTCTCAACGGCGTAAAGCAGGGCTGCGTGCTGGCACCGACCCTCTTCACCATCTTTTTTAGCATGATGTTGAAGCAGGCCACAGTGGACCTCGATGATGACGATGCAGTGTACATCAGGTATCGTCTCGATGGCAGCCTGTTCAACCTCAGACGACTGCAGGCCCACACGAAAACCCTAGACCAACTGATTCGTGAGCTGCTTTTTGCTGATGATGCTGCCCTCGTTGCACACACAGAGAGAGCCCTGCAGCGCATCACGTCTTGCTTCGCAGATGCTGCCCAGCTCTTTGGACTCGAGGTCAGTCTGAAAAAGACAGAGGTCCTCCATCAGCCGGCACCCAAGACAGTGTATCGCCCTCCTCACATCACCATTGGCGAGTCTGAACTAAAGTCAGTGCACCAGTTTACTTACCTTGGCTGCATTATCACGTCGGACGCCAAGCTGGACAAGGAGCTTGACAGCAGGCTGGCAAAAGCAAACAGCGCTTTCGGGCGACTTTTCAAGCGGGTGTGGCACAATCAACAGCTGAAAACAGGCACCAAGATCAGCGTGTACAGAGCTGTGGTCCTCACCACCCTGCTGTATGGTTCCGAGTCCTGGGCCCTCTACCGCAGCCAACTACGACTCCTCGAACGCTTCCACCAGCGCTGCCTGCGTACCATCCTGGGCATTCACTGGAGTGACTATGTCACCAACGTCGAGGTCCTTGAACAGGCTGAAACTGTGAGCATCGAGGCTTTGCTGCTGCGGACACAGCTCCGCTGGGCGGGGCATGTCTCCAGGATGGAGGATCATCGCCTACCAAAGATCACCCTGTTCGGCGAGCTTGCTACTGGACACCGTGACAGAGGGGCACCAAAGAAGAGATACAAAGACTGTCTCAAGAAGTCACTTAGTGCCTGCCAAATCGACCACCACCAGTGGTCTTCGCTTGCTGCGGACCGTGACACCTGGCGCTCCACCATTTACAAGGCAGCTGTCTCCTTTGAGGACTCTCACAGAGCTAGCCTTAAGGACAAGCGGCTCAGGAGAAAAAACAGAGATGCCGCAGCTCAGAACCCTGGCCATACCTTCCCCTGCAGCCACTGCGGTCGAACCTGCCTGTCTCGGATTGGCCTCCGCAGCCACGAACAAGCCTGCAGACGTCGTGGGCAACTCCTATAAAATCTTCGTTCGCGAAGTCAAGCCAAGAGAGAGAAGGTGCACCGTTCGTAAACTTTATTTACACCACAGCCGTGATAGTCTAGTGGTTAGGACCTCTCGTTGTGGCCGAGATAACCCAGGTTCGAATCCTGATCACGGCAGCTTTTCTTTTTCTTCAGTGATTTAGCGTTATCGTCGTTATCGTCGTATATGTACACTACCAATACAACCATCATATAAAATCCTTTTTTTAAATTTATGTTGTATGCATTGACCCCGTTGTGTGTGCAGCCCCATGTGAAATGGCGTTTTAATGGCGTTTTTTATTACATTTTTTTTTTAACAAGCCTGCGGGGCTCATGAATATCATAGCCATGTCTCTTGCATGTTTAACTCTTTCGAGACGTGTCGCATCCGGATTCGCGGCGTAAAGCCGCGAATCCGGATGCGGCAAGTTTCGAAAGAGTTAAAAGTTTCGTTGTACTAATGTCAAACCGATACCAAGCGTAACACATCTGACAGAAAGGTCAAATCTCGTGGTGCCGATAGGCAAAAGAAGAAAGTTCGTAATCTTGAAGTTCCTAACAGCCGTGATAGTCTAGTGGTTAGGACCTCTCGTTGTGGCCGAGATGACCCAGGTTCGAATACTGGTCACGCCAGTTCTTTTGTTTTTCTTCAATGATTTAGCGATATCATCGTACATAATACAACCGTCACATAAAATCCATATTTTATTTATGTGTATGTGCTCTGACCCCCTTGTGTGTGCAGCCACCGGTGACTGACATAAAATCCATATTTTATTTATGTTTATGTGCATTTACCCCCTTTGTGTGCAGCCACCGGTGACTGAAATGTATGTTACATGTAACACCCTTGTGTATGCAGCCACTAGTGGCTACATGCACAAGGGTGTTAATATACATTGTGAGAAGGGTATTGTTTGCGTTTGTCGCCAGTACGTCCTATTGTCGAGATATTCAAAGTTTCTTCTTCAAGAACAAGGATTTGACCATTCGTTTCATTAACCGGAAAACAAAAAAGAGGCTTAAATTAGCTGATCAAGCACAGAGCTAGCTATTTAATTTCTTTAACCCATTCAGCCTTGACGCACTACAGCAGGAGATGGGTCGACCATGATAATTTAAGGCGGTTTAGTGCCAGATTAGCTTGACGCCTGTCGGCGCCAAGCTAATCTGGCACTGCCCTTGAATTATCATGGTCGATCCATCTCCTGCAACTGGTCATAGTCATTAGATGACGCCTCCAAAATTTGGGAAAACGGCCTTCGGGTTGAATGAGTTAATACTCTATTAAATCAATATAAAGCTACCTTCTCCAGGGCGGGGTTTGACTGTTAACATTCGCCATTAAAACTTGTTTTCAATGTTTCATTTAATATGTCTTACAATAATTAAAAAAAATTAAAATGGCGCACAAAAGCTATTGTTAAGTTATGAAGTTTGAATGTCGTAATATGAAAAACGTTTCTACGCATCTTTTGATTGATTGATTGATTGATTGATTATACATTGCTTAACGTCCCGACAGCAACAAGACTTTCTCAGGACGTGCCTGCATTGCTTGTGAAAAAAAAACCTAAACAGAACATTGAATGTATGTCGCCAGCCGGTCCAATACATTAAAAAAACCTAACACATGGGGCCTAAATAAAGCTAAGACCATTTAGCAACACACATCCAATATCAAGAGCTACAAACAGTGCAGACAGTAGGGAGAGTTTTAAAAAGGCAAATAATACAGGTGAATGGACAAAGGGTAGACAGAAACACATGCCCCAGAATAGAGAGGAAAACCCACCCTGTGGGGCTGACCAGGGTGACCCTGGGAACTAAAAAGTAGTTCGCATCTTTCGACAAAAGTAGGCACACGAGTAACAAAGGTTTCAATAGTAGAGTAGGTTATAGCACTGTCAGGGGAGAGAAATGTGCATGATCGACCAGTGATCATAGATCTACTGTGGCCAAAGCACACCAAAAAAAGAAAAAAAAAAGATAGGAAAGAGAGGGGTTGCTTTCAGTCACTTTCTTAGCGCCCCCTCTCTTTCCTATCTTTTTTTTTTTTTTTTTTTGGTCTGCTTTGGCCACAGTAGATCTATGATCACTGGTCGATCATGCACATTTCTCTCCCCTGACAGTGCTATAACCTACTATACTTTGTAACCTTCCTCAAATATTAGCACTGGCAGTCTCCCCTTTTCTTTTCAAAGGTTTCAATAGCCCCTTATGCCATATCATACTGAGGCCAAAAACTTAAAATTTGTACACTGCCATATATATATATATATATATATATATATATATATATATATATATATATATATATATATATATATATATATATATATATATATATATATATATATATGCAAGCTACATTATAGTACTTACAGATAAGGATATACACCAATGGATTTAGTTCAAGGGTAGTGCCAGAATAGCTTGGCGCCCATAGGCGCCAAGCTATTCTGGCACCACCCTTGAACTATCATGGTCGATCCTTATCTTCCTGTGGTGTGTCTGGGGTAGAATGAGTTAAGTTATGGTTTGAATGTCGTTATATGAAAAACGTTTCTACGCATCTTTTGACAAAAGTAGGCCGGCACAGGTAGTAGTAACAAGTAATGATAGCCCCCGTTATCCCATATCATACCGCTGAGGCTAAAAACTTCAAATGTGTACACTGCCATATGCAAGCTACATTATAATACTTACAGATAAGATATACACCAATGGCATTAGTTCAAGGGTAGTGCCAGAATAGCTTCGCGCCTTGTACAAATTTGAAGCGGGCGTCAGTCAGCCGATTTAGGGCCTGATCAGTGATAACTATGGGTTGGCAATAGCCGGGTTAACCCGTTTTACAACATTATTGTAAGACTGCACACAAATAACATTTACTCAAAGGAGATATATTGCGAACTGTAAATCCTTTCACTGCTAGTGGCAGTATATGGTGTTTACAACGCCATATAGGCCTATCCTCTGCCGTCCAAGAGACACGCGGCTATACTAAAGTAGTTTCAGCAATAGGCCGCATAGATCCTAAGAGCCTCCGCAACTGCCCGCGTCAGTGGCTCATTAACGTCAATGTCTTTTGCAGCTGGCTCAGTTGAAGAGTTAGCCTTTTGGTGACTGAAATAGGTCGCCTGTGTTGGTGTCTATATTAGCTCATGAATACCCATGCCTCCTGCATGTTTTAAAGGTGCCGCTGCACCACTGTCAAGCCGATAAGCACAACACTGACGTGACGGCGGACAATGAGAAATAGGTCAAATGGTGCCGACAGGTAATAAAAAAAAATCGTTTGTTAACAAGTTGTGGCATTATAGCCGTGATAGTCTAGTGGTTAGGACCTCTCGTTGTGGCCGAGATAACCCAGGTTCGAATCCTGGTCACGGCAATTTTTTACATTTTTTTTCGTCAAAAACTGTGCGTTAAAATTGACATGATAGTACGCACATCGGTAAAAAGATAGCCACATCATATTTATTTTGTAAGTGTGCGTAAGCCCCCTTGTGCATGTAAAAAAAAAAAACTGTCACTATTTAGCTAACAAGTGTACGTCAAGCTCCTAATGTCTCCCCGTCTATTTGTTCTCTTTGGTATTTTCTATTATTAGTGTTTGCCGATCGAGTGGTATATTTATTACGTTTTTTTATTGTTTAAATAATAATAATAATATAATAATAATAATAATACAATAGCAATAATAATAATAATAATAATAATAATAATAATAATAATTATTATTATTATTATTATTATTATTATTATTATTATTATTGTTACATGTATTATTATTATCATTAAGGATGGATAGCGCCTAACCTCAGAGCTAGAGCTCTAGGCGCTTTACAGAGTATGTAAACTACATACAGAAAACAAGAAACAAAATACAACACATTAATTTTGACAATAATTATCAGTGTTCTGTACATGTAGTGCGTTTGCAATGCTCGTGAAACAACGCCTTTTGCCCCGCAATAATATCTTTTAGACGGAAGTTTTGATACAATTCTTTCAGAGAAAACAAAAGTCGTCCATAAGACCTGACACAAATGTCTCCAAAGACCTTGTTGCAAGGTGTACCATGTGCTTTTCTCGTGCGTACACAATAATTTCGAGCACTCGATCGATCTCCCGCTTTGAGGGCAGCCTCACTGACACCATCACCTCATATATCCAATTTTGTGAGGAGGCTGTAATTTCCAGCAAACAGGTTCGCATCTACCCTAACAACAAACCCTGGCTGAGCAAAGACTTAAAACATTGCTTGAACGAAAAAAAACAGGCCTTTCTACAAGGGGACAAACAGCTTACCAGGGAAAAGGAGAAAGAGTTCAGGGTCAAATCAAGAGCTGCCCGTGTGGAGTACAAAAATAAAGTGGAGGCGCGCTTTAAGACGGGAAACGTACGGGAGGCATGGAAAGGACTGAACAGCATGATGGGAAGGGAGCAGAGGAACCAGACAGTCAAGCGTGCTGATCCTGTTACTTTCGTCAACGACCTGAATACTTTCTACTCCAGGTTTGACGTCAGGGACTTCATCACAGAGATCGAGGATCTGTGCTCTTCTCTGCCGTCCACACCGCATGCAGCTCCTGTCACAGTGTGTGAGAAGAATGTTGTCAAGGTCCTGTCTCGTGTAAACCCCAGGAAGGCCGCCGGGCCCGACGGTCTGAAGGGGAGAGTATTAAAAGAATGTGCCCCGGAACTGGGAGGTGTGATGAACAGTCGTTCCAGCACCTGATGGACACTCACTGGGTCCCTCGTACGTGGCGCTCCTCAACGATCATGCCATTGCCCAAGAAGCCAGGCGCAAAAGAATTAAAAGATTTCAGGCCTGTGGCCCTAACATCTGTGCTTTCAAGTCAATGGAGAGGGTTGTGTGCAGCCAACTGACAGCCGCTGTGGCCGATCACATGGATCCGCTCCAGTTTGCGTACAGACCGCGCAGGGGGGTAGGGGGTGGAGGACGCGTGCCTTACCCTTTTGACGCGGTCTGTCGCCACCTGGACACACCTGGCAACCAGACGCGCATTCTTTTCATGGACTTCAGTAGCGCATTTAATACTATTCAGCCAGTTCTGTTGCTGCAGCGACTGCTGGAGCTTGATGTGAACACCAATCTCGTTCTGTGGATTAAGGCGTTCCTGTGCGACCGGCCACAGCGGGTGGGTCTGAGGGTCTTCGAAACAAGTGTCGGGCCATGTGAGTCTTCTAGATCTCTTGTCTCGGCCGGCTCGCCTGACAGAATGGTTCCATCTACTGATGGAATGGTTCTGTCGGGGGAGCTGGTGCTGAGCACGGGCGCGCCACAAGGATGTGTGTTGTCGCCTGTACTTTTTTCCATATACACCAACCAGCTCCAGATCAACACAACCCTACTGAAGCTGATCAAATAGGCAGATGAAATGGCTCTCGTGGCCAACTTGAAAGACGAGGCCACCTTGTCACAGTATTTTGCAGCCGTCGATGACGTTGCCCAGTGGTTTGATGACAGCTTTCTACAGCTGAATGTCGGGAAAAACTGAAGAGATGGGGCTGGGTGGGGGGCGGGTGAGGGAGGGTAAGAACTTGTTAAGTAAGCCTCTGAAAATCAAAGACCAGCAGGTGGGGATGGTTCCCGCCTTTAAGTACCTGGGCGGCACCGTCATTGACAGCAACACTAACATTCACAGCAAATGCTGATCACGTGAACTACAAGAAAGCCCAGCAAAGAATGTACCTTCTACTTAAACAAGTTAAACTGAGGAGTTTCAGCGTTTCTCCTGACATCCGGGTGACTGTGTACAGATCTCTAGTAGAGAGTATCCTTGCCTTTACATTGTCTCGTGGTATGGCCACATGACTGTTAAGGATAGGGTACGGCTGTCTAAAGTTGTCAATCAAGCCAGGAAAATTGTTGATGGAAAGCTGCCACATCTGTCGGACCTATATCACCAGGCTGTCCGGAGGAAGGCTGTAGAGATCACCACAGATCAAACACATCCTCTTCATGGCCAGTTCCAACTGCTGCCCTCGGGACGCCGGTACAAAGTGCCGATGGCGCGAAGGAATGTGTACAAACGATCCTTCGTGCCATCGGCTGTCACTGTGTTAAGCTTTGCTAGCGGTAAGAGATGAGGCCTGATGTTATCTATGCACTGACAAATAAGAATGCGGTTTTATATATTACTTTTTCTTTTATTAACTATTTTAAATACATCGCATTATAGTGTGTGTGTGTGTGCGTGTGCGTGCGTGCGTGTGCGTGTGTGTGTGTGTGTGTGTGTGTGTGTGTGTGTGTGTGTGTGTGTGTGTGTGTGTGTGTGAGAGAGAGAGAGAGAGAGAGAGAGAGAGAGAGAGAGAGAGAGAGAGAGAGAGAGAGAGAGAGAGAGAGAGAGAGAGAGAGAGAGCAAGGGATGGTACTGCGAGAGCCCTGGGGAGTGGTGATAATGTGGTTCAAAGTGATCAATAGAATGCGATTCGGTAAGGATTTTAGATTCTAACAGGCGTGGGGAGAGATTTTATTTAAATATGTGTTTAATTGCTTGTTGATGTTTGTGAGCCGAAGACAAATTTCCATTTTATACAAATATATATAATGGACAATAAAGACTTTTGAATTTGAATTGAATTTACCCAGTAAGCGAAAGTTCCAGGGCCGAAGTCGGTCAGTGCCGGATGACTGATGTATAGGTTTTGCTGTAGTACCAGTGCGCAAAAGGCCGTCGGGCCGACACCGCACAGCCGTGCGCGGGCCAACAGCGGCCGACGTCGGCCCGATGGCCTTTGCGCGCTGGGTATAGGATCAAACCGTAGATAATGTATGTATTCATGCAGTGACATTACTGCCAATGTACTTATCATATGTGTCTGCCGGTCTGTGATTTTGGACCTTACGGCTGGAAGCCGTAAGGTCCAAAATCACAGACCAGTACACTAGCACACATAAGAAAGCGTGGCTTGCCCCACATGAAAGCTGGCATGGAAAACAATTGCCGGTTTATGTCCTTTGCCGCGAGTGTAAAAAATGGAGACTAATCAGTCATCCGCATGACAGACTTGTCTCGGCACTGCCTCCCTTGCTGCAGTGGCTATATTTCTTTTCGAAGAAGGCTGTACGTTCATACATTCTGTACACACATGTGTTTGGTACATATAATCTGATGACACAAGCTTGACCGGTTAGTCTCCTCATGCTTAAATCGTCTGTTTTACCCTCATGTAAACCGCAACGGGTGTCTGTACATGATACACACCAAACGGAATTTACTCAGCGGCGCAGCCGAACAGACAAATGGTTACCGGCAACATTAAACCAATGTCCTCGGGCACCGAAGGCCAACGTGGGCCCCAAGACCGGTTTAGCTACTAGTGTACACCTCCTGCCCCCTCTTATCAGGCAGGCACCCAATCGCCAGTCGTTGGTATGTGTGATATTATACGGCAAGCGCTGCCTCACCTATCTGGTTTGCGGAGGCTGTACGCACAATGGGGTAAAGCGTAAACAATACACGAAGTAAGGCCACGAGATGACGGTCGGACACAGTGGGTGACCGTCGGTGAGATTGATGATTGCCGACTGGAAGGACACGCAGACGGACGGCCGGACGGACGGACGGACAACAATATGTGTGAATAACAAGCTCAGAACAAAATACTCTATTATACAATACAATGTCACGTCAAATGCCTAATAAAGTATGATGCATTCTGAAATTAAATGGATGGATCGATGTGCGAACAGGCCAGTGGACGGTCAACGCGTTTTCGAGCTGGATACTAATAGTTTGTTTTGTTTTGTTTCAGGCCAATATTTCAGGAGGGTCGATGAACCCAATCAGGAACCTAGGACCGGCGGTAATCCTCGGCAACATGGAAAAACAATGGGTAAGTTAAAGTCGCCTTCATTTCCATCGCGAAACGCTGGAAATGTATCTACTTGTCAATGTTTAGCCTCTTCATCAGCCAATCAATCAATCAATCAATCAATCAATCAATCAATCAATCAATCGATCGATCAGTCAGTCAGTCAGTCAGTCAGTCAGTCAGTCTGTCTGTCTACCAGTCGATTGAGTAGTTAACCAGCCAACCATGCGGCCAGTGAGTCAGTCAATTTATCCATAGCCAACTTATGGCGACAAGCGGCCGATTTTCGCAGCCTATTTGAGGACATTGAATTTCTTTCGTTCGTCCATCCAACCATACATCCACACATATTCATACTCGTACATTTTTTAACAATCATTTTCCTCTTCTCCAGATCTACTGGGTGGGACCACTGGTGGGCGGCACTGCGGGAGCCATTCTGTACGACCGCGTTCTCTCCGTCTCCATGACACCAGCCAATATGCGCCGCGCATGCCTGTCACGTGGTTCCTCCGACAGTTACGAGGTTGAGCAAAACGCCGAACAGGGGGACTCTGACGTCAGAGAACCGTTAATGGAAGCGGGGTCACTTCCCAAGAAATCGGTCAATCGTACGAGGGCTGGAACTTTCGAAAAATTGGAAAGTCAGTGTTGAATAAAATCATGACGATCTGGGACAACTCTGAAGGACAGTTAGCCACCGGTATTGTTTACAGTACCAGTGGCTGCATGTACAAGGGGGGGGGGGGGTAAATAAACTATGATGGTGATTTGAGGTTCAAGGCTCGTCTGAATCTTTTGACAGTGGTATAAAGGGCCACGCCCGCCTCATACCCTTAATCCAAGGCGACGACCTGGTCATATAAAAACTCTGTGTTCACGTGCTGGGGGTGGGGGGAAATTACACACTTTTGAATGTTTTCTTTATTTTATGTTATTTTATTTATTTTATTTTTTATTTTTATTTATATTTATTTTTTTCGGTGGGGGGGGGGGGGTAAGGGGGGCCGAGGGGGTGGGGTAGGGGGAGGGGGTGTCAGAATTGGGATGGTAGGGGGAGGGCATGGGAACGGGTGCCGTGTGAACAGGGCTTGAGCAGCGCGTTAGCAGACCCCGTGGAAGACGTCAACAGTCAGCACATGTTTATTTTGTACAGTTCTTGACAATTGTTTTCATTATTATTAAAACAACTCACAAAAGACTCACACATGTAATGTTAGCATCACTGTTGTTAACAGTAATCGTGTTTGTAGTGCTTTAATATATCTGCCAATTTTCGACGGCCCTCACCGCCCACCCCCATCCCCGACCCCATATCATCCACCACTAACTGCCCCCAGTTGACATCACCCATCACCCTACTCCCCACCCCCACCACCTCCCCATTCCCCACCAGCAGCCATGCCACCATGACACACCCACTGTTCCGATTACCCCCTTGCGTTCCCTTTCCACGTTCACAGCCTCACAAACGACCACTATACTTCATGTATAACTATCATTATTGCTTGAATGACGATAACGAGTGAAATGTTTCACGTTATCCCCGTCACTGTCGGAACACAGGGCCAAATGCAATAGGTATGAATCCTCACGAGCCCCCGCAGTTGAGGATCTATGCCTCTTACGGCTGAACTCAGGAACGTCCAAGTTGCTTTAGCTCATTCTACCCCAACACCAAAATCTTTAAATTTTGCTGTTGTCCTCTGAAGACTGCATTGCAGTGCAGGACACAGATCGACCATGATAGTTCAAGGGTGATGCCAGAATAGCTTGGCGCCCATAGGCACCAAGCTATTCTGGCATCACCCTTGAACTATCATGGTCGATCCTTATCTTCTTGTGGTGTGTCTGGGGTAGAATGAGTTAATGGATAGGTTTTCTGACTGACGGTCAGTCTGCGCTGGTTTCGAAACGTCATTTTGAAGCGCTGGCTAATACTCGTAATCAAGAAATTTCTTATCGCTCGTTTAATGCTAACATTGAAAAACAATGCGACTAACAAGTAAACATCAATTAGCCACGCCTATATATTCTCACCTTTACTCCCTTATCGTGGATTCATATACCGGTCATTATGATTGGCGCTTACCCGATTGAATCGGGTCAAAGCGCCGCAAAGTGAACCTAACACACACGCTTATGTGAAACACCTGCATTCACTCTGAACAAAAAAGACAGGACATTCAAGTGGTGCGAAGGACCAGCTCAGCTATTGATGTGGGCTTACGATGTTTTCCGTTTCTTGAATTGGTGGCTCCATTTATCCTTGGGTCATTTTGAATCCGAAGGCTTTCGATTTTAAACAGGACAAAATGTAAGTGGCACTGTCACTACTGTAGGTCTAAAATTGTTTTACCGTAGCCGCAGGCTCGGTTTGAAAATTGCGTTTACACATTTCAAACCAAATTTGTGGTGTCGGTCATGTGGGGGGAAAGAAAACACCAACGGGAAATGTCTTTCTTTTCCCCCCTTTCTAACCGGCCTATATTTTTCCTGACTGTTTCACAACGAACGCAAAATTAGTATGCCTCTGCGAATTTGAATGCCTTGATGTATGAATACATTCATGGCAAAAAGTTTTGTACAGCAATATATATCGTATGGCATTGTTTTAATGATTTTGTATGTTTCATAGTCAAGAAGATTCTTAACACAGTCATATTTTTACTTGTTAATGCCCGTACCTACTGTTTCATTTTTCCGGTGCAATACTGTAAAATTACCCCTACGACGGTGAGATGGCCTTAGTAGCCTGCTCGGCGTTAAACCCAAATAACTAACTAACCCTACGACAGATTGACCCGGTGGACCTATCTCCTGCAACCGGTATATAATGACATAGCTTTACGTCCACTGACAGTGAAGGGGTCAGGTACTCGTATACATGTATGTAGTATTCTTGCAATGTTGACGACGTTTGTTATTATTGGTGGTTGTTTATCTTATGTTGTTTATGATTTCTGTTGCTTTCATTATTGTTTTTATTATTAAAGTTTGATGCTTATCGTATTTTGAAATAAATAATAAATAAATAAATCAGCGCATTAAATAGGCGCTTTATCCCAATTGAAAATCGGCTCAAAGCGCCGCGAACTGAACCCAACAAGCACGCTCACGTGAATTACGCGCATTTACTCACACATTGTACATAAACACAGAACATTCACGTGGTGCTAATGGCAAGCTCAAGCGAGCTACTGAAGTATTGGAAATTCAAATAATTTATATTTGAAATTTGATTATGTGGGCTAAAATTGATACCAAAGTCGTGGGGGAGGAAGAGCTGGAGTACCCGGAGAAGAACCCCCGATGGTCCGCCCGAATTAACGGTGACACTTACTAGAGGAGAAAAGTACGACACCGGAACCGGGTATCGAACCTCGCACTCTAGCATTGGTGGCAGGCGCTTTTACCGCTGCGCCACGGACCGTCCCGAAATCACCAATGTTTTATATATTCAGGGAATGCGCATCGTATTTCAGGTTTTAAAACGATTTAATCGTATCGATATTATTTGTTTTTCTGGAAATAAAATGTTCAAATAGACAGCGTCTTTTCATTACTAATCTTATAATTTTTATTTTATATGTGGGCAACAAGGCTGGAAAAGTCGTCAACAGTTTCATTCCTACAGTAGACACAGCGAAGGTGTCTTGTGTAAAATTAACGTCTTTAGCAATCCAGACCAAAAAGGTGACTGCCAAGCGTGTAATATGCAAAAAAAAAGTACCCAACGGAGAAAGAAACACGCTTAGAAAAGCCTGGCAGTTGCCACATTCCTTCTGCCAATGAAGATAAGTAGCGGCTAATGTCTCTGTTTGTTTGTTTGTCTATTTTGACAAAGGGTATTTACCCGAAATATTAATAAATTGTGTTGTACCCGTCTTTTCTAAGCGTGTTTCTTTCTCCGTTGGGTACTTCTTAACGTCTTTAGAGAATACCACCTAACTGCAAGTGGCAAAGAACCTCACAAGCCATTCATCAGATGCGGGGGCTCGTGATATTCATTACCTCTTGCCTTTCTCATTTAAGTCTGTGCTTTTCTTGAACAGATTGATCTGCGAGGCATTGACTTTGTCGTTGTTATAAAGATATAATTCGTGTTAATCGACTGCGGTCAGCGCTTCTACTAAATCGTTGACGATACAGGCGGATGTCCAGATTAATCGAATCATTAGCCAATCATGTGAGCCCACGCAGCGGATTTCAGACAATCAAAACGCCGACGACCGAAACTAGTACCGAACGAAGCAGACTAATACCGACATAATCCCCCGCTAACAAACAAATGAGCCAGTCTAGACCAGAAACGATTTGAGCCGGAAATATTCCTCACGTCAAGGAACAGCTGAAACCGATGTTGCTCAGCAAGAGGCATAGATGCTCGTGAGCCCCTGCGACTGCAGGGATTCATGAGAATCTATGCCTCTTGCAGATGTCACGGTTTGGACGATGGACTTTTTCATGGACCTAAACTACGTCAAAACGTCTGCAGACGCAAGGCAGTACGCAAAGTCTGAAACAAAGTTAGTGCAGGCAAACGTCATATAATGTCCTGGTTTTCATAACCACCCTGGACTTTTAAAGACACACACGGTCTTTCCATATTAGACATAGTTCAGATATGGAATTTTTAAATTTCAAACTCAGGCAAGATTTTTATAACCACCCTTTCCATCTTTTCATATCACGCAACATTTAGATGGTTTCATAAACAGCCTTTAATGACACACCATCTTTTCATATTAGACAAAATTCAGATATGGACAATTTCAACCTTCTAGGTTTATAGGTTTTCATAACAACCCTTTTTAAGACGCACTCAATCTTTTAAAATTTTAGATATGGAAAATTTCAAGCTTTCGCTTGGTTTTCAAAAGCGCCCTTTGAAAGACACACACCATTTTTTTTTCATATTTAGATTGGACAATATCAACCTTGAGCCTGGTTTTCATAAGCGCCCTTTATAAAGGAATACCATCACATTTTCATATAAGACATGGATAAATTAAATTTAGATATGGAAAATTTTAACCCCTTATTTAGGCAAACACCGTATCTAAAAAAAAAAAAAGTCAAAAATTTAGATCAGGTCAACGGCAACTAGTAGCTAGGTTTGCACTCACCCTTTAGAACAAGAGCTGAATTAACCCCTTCACTGTCGAGAAAAAAAGTGAATATGATTGAACTGCAAGAGACATAGATCCTCATGAGCCCCCGCGACTGCGGGGGCTCATGAGGATTTATGTCTCTTGCAGAGACTAATGTGTATCCGTGTTTCTTGGACGGTGTTGGCTTTTGGTTGGTGAATGAAAAATGTACGTACAGTGGCAGGACACTGAGCCCTCAGGTCGAAATTTCTAAATGTGCGTGTGTCTGTGTGTTGTGTTTGTGTGTGTGTGTGTGTGTGTGTATGTGTGTGTGATCGTTTCGTTTGTTAATATTTATTTATTTGTATATTTATGTTTGCATTATGTTTAAAAAACAAAAACAAACAAACATTGTAAAGCGCCTAGAGCTCCGTTAGGATGTTAGGCGCTAAATAAATACCCATTATTATTATTATTATTATTGTTATTATATTATTATTATTATTATATTGTATTATTATTATTTCACTAAAAAGGACAGGAAAGGGTTAATAGCTCTTCTGTTTGATTGTGAAGTGTGAATGTCGTAAAACGAATAACTTTTTTGCTCGTCTTCTCCTTTGTACTTAGAAGAGTTCCACCGATGCGTAGAAGGGGCCGGGTTAACTCATTCGCGGCGAGCCGCATCCGGATTCGGCTGGCCGCGAATGAGTGAAGAAATAATAATAATAATAATAATTTGTTAAAAAAAAAAATAAAAAAAAAAACACAGACAACTCTGTTCCGTATGTCTACTCACAGAGATTGATTGATTGATTGTACATTGCTTAGCGTCCCGACAGCAACAAGGCTTTCTCAGGACGTGCCTGCACTGCTTGTGAAAAAAAAAAAAATAAACAGAACATTGAATGTATGTCGCCAGCCGGTCAAATACATTAAATAAACCTAACACACGGGGCCTAAATAAAGCTAAGACCATTTAGCAACACACATCCAATATCAAGAGCTACAGGCAGTGCAGACAGTAGGGAGAGTTTTAAAAAGGCAAATACAGGTGAATGGACAAAGGGTAGACAGAAACACATGCCCCAGAATAGAGAGAAAAACCCACCCTGTGGGGCTGACCAGGGTGACCCTGGGAACTAAAAAATACCTAACCCCACCCAAGTCCCCCAGGGCAGACCCGGGTGGGGTTACTCACAGAGATTGTGAAGAGTACAAAAGTCTTAGTTAACAACACTGATAACCCGTTTTAGCTTTAACCCATTCAGCCCTGACCGGCGCACTACACCAGGAGATAATTCAAGGGTAGTGCCTTTCGGTTCCAAGCTAATCTGGCACTGCCCTTGAATTATCATGGTCGATCCATCTTCTGCAACTGGTGCATAGTCATTCGATGACACCTCCAAAAGTTGGGAAACACGGCCGTCGGGCTGAATGAGTTGAACATCAAAGCCTTACATTGAGCGGGTCGATTTATGCGTCAGTGCGGGTCAGTGTTATGGAATACACTTCCTCTTGAGGTCAGAAACAGCGAGTCCGTCTCTGACTTCAAGAGGTCGTTGAAAACTCACCTCTTCAAGCTTTACTTTGAATAACTGCCAGTGTTTGATGCCTTAGTTGTAGTTCTGCAATCCTCCTTGTTTAGACTGAATGTTAATTAGAATATAAATTATTATGTATGTATTGTTGTTTAGTTGATTGTAAAAGTGGTGTGTTCGGGCATTGTGCTTTGTTTGTTATGTGCATATGTCATTGTATTTTTATTTTTTTGTGTACAGATTGTAAAGCGCTTAGAGCTTTTGAGTAAGATTAAGCGCTATATAAATACTCATTATTATTATTTAAATGTAATCATGTTCTGCCTGCGATATACATTGCATATTGTTAATCCAGTTTACGGAGGCTGCGGGGGTTCGCGATAATGGTCATAATGATTAGAGTTAGGGTGGGTGGGGAGTGAGAGGGGGGGGGGGAGAGGGAGAGGGGGGGGGGCGGAACTGCTAAATCTTGACTGGCTGAAACTAAATATTTCTGCCCGCCAAATACACAGCATCGTTCTTTTGACGCCTCGCGACGGCTGAGTTCATAGCTGTAGTCAAGTTTAGTCTCTAACTTCTGGATCACTTGCACATCTCAACGTTTGCTCTGCAAGGTACAGTATTCATTACGAAACTGTACGGGCCTGTGGAGGTGCTACAGAAGACCACAGATTTCATTTTGATAGCCAAACTCCTAAGTGTGACGGCATTCGAGAAGAAGAAGAAGTATTCATTACTTCTGAACCTGTTTTGAGCGACCAGGGCATGTAAGAGATCGTCCCCTGTCATTAAAGACCATCATTTAGGTGGCTGTAGCTGTGACTGGCTGTCACCACCTAAATGATGGTCTTTAATGACAGGTGACACACTTTTCGCCTTTTAATATTTCTCTTCAGAGAACACCTGTTTTTATTATTATTAATTTTAAAGACAACTGTCTTTTCTTTAAAAAAAAAAGATGTTCGATTGTGATATATAGCAGTCACAGCTTTCGTCTCTTTATCTGGTGAATCCCCACTTCTCTTTGAAGACAAATAACAGTAAGTTCAACATATTCGTGCTGGACTTACTGTGTTTTGCCTTCAAATGGCAGACTGGTCCATACCAGCTTTGTTCTGCCAAAAAGTAGATTTTTTAACCCTTTGGGTGTCGGTAGCGGTTTTAGTCGCCATGATTCCTGCAGGAATCATTGCGGCTAAAACCGCTGCCGACACCCAAAGGGTTAATGCTTTACTTTAGTTTTTTTTTTAAAGGGCGAAAGTGAATTGTACGTGTTAAGGCAATCTGCTCCAGGGCTGGCTTTATTTGCTACAATGTGCCGATACAACGGGTTCTCAATGTTGTCTTGCCTCAAGTGACTCTTCTACGCTTTCTGCCACAATCCGTATGAGTAGGCACACTCAACAGTTTTTCATGGCTAAGCTTCTCTACGCGTATCCGTGGAACTCTCAGACGTACAGAAGCGAAGAAGAGTAGAAAGGTCTTTCATTTACGACATTCAAACTTTATCATTTAACCCATTCTACCCCAACACCGAAATCCCCAAATGTTGCCGTTGTCCTCACTATCATGGTCGATCCTTATCTTGCTGTGGTGTGTCTGGGGTAGAATGAGTTAAAGCCCTTTTGATCCACATGATTGCAAGGCATATAACGAATGACATTTATGCAGGAGATAATTTGACGTTTTACTTTCGTCACACGTTAACCCTTGTTTGTTTGTTAAGTTGCTCGTTTCTTTGTTTCTCTGCTTACTTAACTGCTTGTTTGCTTGCCTCTTCTTTCTTTGCTTCTTTCTTTCTTTGCTTATTTATTTATTTATTGCATATTTGGAAATTTAAATATTATTTATTTATTTATTTATTGTTTATTTATTTATGCACAAAGTTTTCAGATGGTGATTTTAAAGCTTCCCACCTTCCTGCTTCTGCTGGCTTTAATCATGCTTGCTCTGGGGCCCCATAAACAGGCGGAAGCGTTCTACTACTATGAAAGAAGCAATGAATAAAGATAATATGATGGACGAAAGACAGTGCGCCTGGGTTCTCGCCGTGGGGTGGGAAGAGAAGCAGTGAACCGATAGTACAGTAAGTTAGAACGTCAAAGAATCGTAGAGCTGTCGGAATGTCGTCACGTTTGCCGGTAGGGAACCCTCAATTGACAACGAAGCGGCTCTTGTGATATTAAACATTGGAACTTCCCCGCGCAAATGTTCGATGGCCGCCTAACCTCGCCACGCTCTCTCGGCAATGGAAATGACAGATCACAGTTGCTGGCTAAAACTCGTACTCCCAAGTTCAGGAAACTCTCTAAAACTATGGATCTGAGTGTAACGAAGGTTTTTTTTTTTTTTTTCGTGTACTAAGTTGTTACGTGTATAAACGTTTATTCTAATAGAATAAGTGTGTGCGTGGGTTTTCTGACAATCAGTATAAAGGTGGGTGTTCTATCTTGTTTACTAGACTCTTTCATCCACCACCACACAAGCTTACAAACAAGGACAAAGGCCACACAGTTATCTCTCTTCGCCCTCTGTTTCACTATTTCTCATACACTCATATCATATACATTAAATCACACAATTCACATCATACAAACAAGTGTTTCACACAAATAAGTGGCGTATAGGCTATTCATAACTTCAGAATCCAGGGGGAAAAAACGGATTTGTTCAATAGCATAGCATGTCCGTTGAAAGGTCCTGGTAAATCAAAGTGGCACAGTTTGAGTGCGCCTGAGTTGATCAGTGTTCAGGTCGTACTCCATAGCAATAGATTTCCCTGTCCCCCATAACCCGCCCGTCAGGGCCGTCCATGATCACCTCGGTGCTGTGGACGTTAAACCCGAACTAACTCATAACTTCAGCGCTCACACATTCACTCGCTACCGTAGAGGTCGTTGTCTCTCTCTCGAGACGTCACTCGACTCTACTCTTTACACTAGTGTCGACACAGTCAAAGATATCACATCGACGACTTGACTTGACGGAGATTTCTCGAACGGAATGGTACTAGTCGATGACAGTACTCACAGATTAGAATATTCCTAGGCGTGCAATTATCAACGGCGCTAGGCGACATAAACTACACTGAAGGAACACTGCATGTGGTCCTGTAGCTCAAATCTGTAGGCTTACTTCGTCACCGTTGCTGCACGTCTGCACCAGTGATGGTAGACGAAGGAGAGATGAAGGCGTTGATGATGTCCGTATCCGGTCACGTAGACGATACTTTTAGGACAGCTTCATCAGCCACATACCAGGGGTTTCCGCTCCGTACCGGCCCGCTGTACACAACATTTATACACTCGTAAATTTTCGCTCCTATACTTACAGAGTCTGAATGTGTCTTCGACACATTATTATACTTCAGAGCGCTCTAGATCATTTCCTTTGTAAAATGTCTTCTCTATGCCACCATACTACTACAGTCACTATTGTCACAATTCTTATGACAATTCCTATAGCCACTTTAACACTGTGCACACATTTTGCGTACCTACACACAATGAATTATTACAATCACAGCTCACCTTCAATTTATAACATTACTGCACATTCATCATTAGGTATACCTAATTATACACTGAATTACCTTCCTATTTCAGTCCCACATTTTCACATATAAATACATGACATTCTAGTTATAAACTATATCACATATAATAATTACATGACCAAACAAGTATTGACACGAGTCATCGCACTTCCTTCCAACATGGGCTCTTCTGCACTCTAATCATAATAATTCATAAAAAAAAACAATACTTTCCCTTTTCGTATGAATAGCTTTACGGGTCATTATAAATACCGATAATAAAAAGAATAAATACCTGTATTCTATATACAGCTATAGAATTCTCTAGCCAGAATTCTTTCTCAGAGCACCAACGAACACGTCCGCTCGACTCGGCTGATATGACATCTCTGGCTAGCAATAGTTCCCGATACAACCCTGTCACTCCCACAGGTGACACGTGAACATCGCTCACCTCTACATTACCGCACGTGAACATTCGGTCCAACTGCTAATGACGTCATACCGTCGTCCGACCGAAACATGCACCAAAGGCGCTCGTTACACTACCCCCCCTCTCAACGAAAAAAAAAAACCGATCGAGGGTCTTTTTTATAAGTTCTGAGGATAATGTCAAAATACAGCAACGACCACGAAACCTTGATCTATGGAACCGATTGATCACGATCAGCGCGCGACAACAGATCCACGAACACATTCCGTGTACCTGGAAGTGGTTCAAGATTGAATCTAAACTCTTGTAAGGACAAGGACCAACGCATGATGCGAGAATTCTTAGGGTTAAAGCGACTTGTATGCAAGTACGTCAGCGGTCTGTGGTCAGTCTGGAGAATGAAATCAACCCCCCAGAGAAATTTGGAGAATTTCGAAATGGCCCAAACAATAGCTAAACATTCCCTCTCGATCGTACTGTATCGGGTCTCTCTGTCGAGCAACTTTCTGCTCGCAAATGACACGGGGTGAAGAGTTCCCAACTCCTGAAGCAGCACCGCACCCAAGCCAGTAGAGCTAGCATCTGTGCGCAAAATGAAAGGTTGGTCAAGCCTAGGCAACTGAAAACAGGCGCAGAAGAGAAAATGTGTCTGATCCTAACCAACGCTTCCTCACAAGCAGGTGTCCACGCAATCGTGCGTGCTTTCGTCTCCTTTGTGAGATCAGTAATGGGAGCCGTGACGGTTGCGAATGCCGGGACATAGCGTCTATAGAAGCTCAATAGCCCTAACAACGAACGGACTTGCTTCCTGGTGGTTGGGGTCGGGATAGCCAAAATTTTCTCGATTTTTTTCTTTTCTGGACGCAGCATCCCCTCGCCCACCACATGACTATGGATCAAAATATCATCGAAGAAATTCATCGAGTAGGCCTCAGGAAGTTCAAGCATTCTCATCATACGAGCAAACACTGATGGGGCAGAAACCAAACCAAAAGGCATCCTGATCCATTGATATAAACCAATGTGCGTTGCGAACGCCGTCTTGTGACGATCCACCGGGTTGACAACAATCTGCCAATAACCTTTAGAAAGATCAATACGTGTGAAAAACGTACTGTGCGCCAGCCTTGTGAACAACTCGTCCACATTTGGAATGGGTTCGGCATCGAAAACAGTAATCTTGTTGAGAGCTCTATAGTCAATGCAAAACCGACAAGCACCATCCTTTTTCTGAACCAGGACAACGGGTGATAAATATGCAGATTTTGATTTCTCAATCACACCTAGGTCAAGCATGGTTTGAATCTCCCTTACAACTATCTGCTTAGAAGAAAAAGGTAGATCATAAGCCCGTCGACGAACTGGAACATTAGTCGTATGATTGACGTCAAGGAAGAGATTTCCATTGAACGCACCGGGTCTCGATGTCAACACCCTAGGAAAATCTGCAAACACTGCATACAGTGACTGACCATCAGAATCAGAGATCTGTGTTAAAATCAATATTGGAAATGTCTTTGTCATTGACAGCCGACAACATGAGAGGAATAGTGGGAAGACCACCGACATCATCATCTTGGACAACACCAATAGCCACTGATGGGACAGTATGCCAATCTGAAACGTCCACATGAGGAACATCACACTGAGGCTCCACAACCTCGACATCTGGAAGCAAAAAAGGAGAAATGGAAGACCAGTCGACTAAAACACCTGTTGACAACCGTGTAGTAGACTCCTCAACAACACCAATAGCAGCATCAATACGACGAAGATATCGTTTGAGCATGTTTGCATGGAAAATCTTCGGCTTGCCTTTCACAAGAATCCTATAGTCTGGATGAAGACATTCCTGCACAAAATAAGGACCTGACCATGTCATAAGAAGTTTGTTAGAGTCAGTGGGAAGAAGAACGAGTACCTCATCATGAACAGAAAAAGTTCGTGCCTTATCTCTGTGACCTTCAACAGATGGAGGAGACAAAGGCCCAACGAGATCAATAGCGACCCTCTCGAACGGAGTCGAGATAAGAGGCATAGTCGCCAAAGGAACAGGGGGAACTTTCCCTTTCGAAATTGTTTTCTGGCAAATGTCACAAGTGTGAACATAAGTACTCACATCAGCAGAAACACCAGGCCAAAAGAATTGGGATAGAATCCTAGTCAGAGTTCTACGAACTCCACAATGACCAGCCAAAAGTTGATCATGCGCAGCAATCATGACTGAAGTATGAAGTTTTTCTGGAACAACAACCTGATGCAAAATATCCTTGGATTTCTGATACCTCCTGTACAAAATATCATCTTTAAAATAGAAAGTATAAGTAGCAGAACCAACAACCTTTTCTTCACCTGAGGCAGCTAACTTAAAACAACCTTGCAAAGTAGCATCACCTTTCTGCAACTGAATGAGTTCAGCACGAGTGACCTTCAAATCATCGCACACAGTGACAAGAGGTCTGTGCGGGAGACCTTGCGTCCTAGCCTCAGCACGAGTAGTGACAGCAGCAACTTGGGTATCTTGGGTCTGCTGGACAATCAAACCTGGAATATTTCCTACAATCAAGTCAGCAACTGGATCCTCAAGAACACAACAAACCAACTCTCCAGCAAAATATGGACAAGAAACAACAACTTTAGCCTGCTGGTAAATGTTGATCTCTCCACCAAACGTTTTACAACGGACAGTACCTGGTACATACTGTTCATCAGAAACCAAACGTTTTCGAACACCACAAATGGTAAAACCTGTGTCTCGCAGAACTGAGCAAGCAGTAGAATTAACAGAACCAACTTCTAAATGCAAGTAACCAGCTGACTGATCAAAAATAGAGCAAACAACTTCAGAGTCTACAGGGACAACTGCACAACCTGAGCTTGAGTTATTCTTATCTGAAGGTGTGGGTTTTTTCACAACAAAGGGACAAGTTTTTCTAGTATGACCACCAATGTTGCAAACAGACCAAGGGTTTGGACTGTTTCGAAGAGGACATTGCCGGGGACCATGACCTTTACCATCACAAAGAGGGCAATTATCAAAATTGGTGTAAAATGAACCACCTCCACGTCCACGTCTCAAAGATCCTCGAGTTTGATCAAAACGACCTTCGACCTTTTGGTTCGAAACCGAGGGTGTTTGGTCTGTCTTTCGAAAACCACCACGATTTCTCCAATAGCCGCGACCTTGATAGTTTGAGTAACCAACGCGAGAATCTGCAGAGCCAGCAACAGCTTGTGACTCTTCAGCTACATCAACTGATCCCACTGAACCGAAAACTGTAGCAGCCGATCTGCGTGCCAAGTTCTTTCCGGGACGAGCAAGACGATAACTTTCAGCAGTTTTAACCATATCATCTAATGTGACAAGTCCACGCTCGCGAATGAAAGTAGCAAGATCCTGTGACACACATTCTAGAAACTGCTCACCTAACACAAGATTCATAATTCCCTGCATGTCTCTAGTAACACCGGACAAAGCGATCCATCGATCAAACAATCTGTTCAGCTCAATACCAAACGTTTGGAAAGGTTCGTTCGAGTCTGGTCGGACTTCACGGAACTTCTTGCGAAAACCTTCTGCAGTACACTGGAACTTCTTAAGCAAATTGTCTTTCAATGTTGGATAATCTACAGAACCATGAGCAGCAAGACTGTGGTATAAGTTCAATGCGTTACCTTCTAACAAAGCTGAAAGAAATGCAACCCATTTGTCACTATCCCAGCCAAGGGCTGTAGCATGAGTCTCAAAACGAAAAAGGTATGAATCTATATCATCTTGTCTTTCTTTGAAAAGAGGCAACTTGGGGTAAACAGGTCTAGCACCAAAAGAATTACTATTTCTACCTCTGTTTCCATGACCAGCATCTTGTTCCTCAAGTCTATGTTCAAAACGTAACTCAAATTCCTTTTGTTTTGTTTTCTCTCTTTCAAATTCTAATTCAACTTCCAATTTTTTCTGTCTTGTTTCTTCTTCCAGTTTTCATCCCTCAATCTTTGTCTCTCAAGACGATCAAAACAATCCTGTACATATTTCCCAAGTTCCTTATCAGGGATACCCAAAGTTGTAGCTTGAGCAATAAACGATTGGAACAACTTATCATAATCAGACATGGCTAAGTGCAATGTAGATCAACAAACAAAAGAAAATTTACTATACAAGTATCAAAATATTTAAACAGCAAACAGTAAAGTACTAAAGTGTCAACAATGAAATGACAAAATCACAACAACTATAAATTGTCCTATAAACCTTATGAAACAATTAAGTTTCTACAAAAGTAAATTACCAGAATAATGTACAGTCTAAGTTACAATGAAAACAGTAAAATCTTAAAAGTATACAAAGCAAATTATGTAGCGTATTATCTCAATATGTCTATAAGTAATGAAGTAGTGACAAATTTTATACCGAATATAACACACTAACTCAATATATTCACAACATATGCTGAAAAGCGTCAACTGAAGTTGATAGAAGCACAAGGAATATACAGTGAAAAATTAAATTATTAAGTTAATAGTTTTAATAAAAAATAAAATAATATTACCATGTATAATCCTGATAATGGATCTATTTATCAGTTTATATCAATATCAATAGAAAAAAACTAAACATTACGTGAAACACCTCAAAATAAACCCAACAAATTATTAAAGACTTATCAAACAGAATGAACCAAAGGAAACAATCTGTCAACAACTAAACCAAATCAAAGGAAACAATGTAACAAGAATAACCAGTTATAACCACATACATAAAGACAAAAAATTAGATCAAAATCAGTACAAATCAAACAATAAATGAACAAAATAAATTAAATCAAATGGGTTGAAATCCCAACACTATAACCTACTTAAAATAAGGGCAAAGAGAACATACACCCAAACACACGCATGAAAGGACAGGACCCTACAATAGCAAAGAACTAGCAAAACAAATACACTCCCACTAATAGAAGAATAGAGCTGAAAAAGAGAATAGCAACCCACAGACAGAAAAAGAGCTAAATCCTTAGTGCCCAGAAACTGTACACAGGCACAGCCGTTACACTGGAGACGGCATATATCACACAAAACACATCCCAGTCATACACAATATAACAAAATTTTAAAAGAAGAAGCCCACTAGTCTACCTATATATACCTATAATAACTAGTGGTGCCCTCACTAAATATAAGTATGGATGATTTAATGCTAACACAGAGAAAGTCTAGGGTCACCAAATGTAACGAAGGTTTTTTTTTTTTTTTCGTGTACTGAGTTAAGTTGTTACGTGTATAAACGTTTATTCTAATAGAATAAGTGTGTGCGTGGGTTTTCTGACAATCAGTATAAAGGTGGGTGTTCTATCTCTGTTTACTAGACGCTTTCATCCACCACCACACACGCTTACAAACAAGGACAAAGGCCACACAGTTATCTCTCTTCGCCCTCTGTTTCACTATTTCTCATACACTCATATATACATTAAATCACACAATTCACATCATACAAACAAGTGTTTCACACAAATAATTAAGAAGTGGCGTATAGGCTATTCATAACTTCAGCGCTCACACATTCACTCGCTACCGTAGAGGTCGTTGTCTCTCTCTCGAGACGTCACTCGACTCTACTCTTTACACTAGTGTCGACACAGTCAAAGATATCACATCGACGACTTGACGGAGATTTCCCGAACGGAATGGTACTAGTCGATGACAGTACTCACAGATTAGAATATTCCTAGGCGTGCAATTATCAACGGCGCTAGGCGACATAGGCTACACTGAAGGAACACTGCATGTGGTCCTGTAGCTCAAATCTGTAGGCTTACTTCGTCACCGTTGCTGCACGTCTGCACCAGTGATGGTAGACGAAGGAGAGATGAAGGCGTTGATGATGTCCGTATCCGGTCACGTAGACGATACTTTTAGGATAGCTTCATCAGCCACATACCAGGGGTTTCCGCTCCGTACCGGCCCGCTGTACACAACATTTATACACTCGTAAATTTTCGCTCCTATACTTAAAGAGTCTGAATGTGTCTTCGACACATTATTATACTTCAGAGCGCTCTAGATCATTTCCTTTGTAAAATGTCTTCTCTATGCCACTATACTACTACAGTCACTATTGTCACAATTCTTATGACAATTCCTATAGCCACTTGTGCACACATTTTGCGTACCTACACACAATGAATTATGAGCCAAATATTACAATCACAGCTCACCTTCAATTTATAACATTACTGCACATTCATCATTAGGTATACCTAATTATACACTGAATTACCTTCCTATTTCAGTCCCACATTTTCACATATCAATAAATACAACATGACATCCTAGTTATAAACTATATCACATATAATAATTACATGACCAAACAAGTATTGACACGAGTCATCGCACTTCCAACATGGGCTCTTCTGCACTCCAATCATAATAATTCATAAAAAAAAACAATACTTTCCCTTTTCGTATGAATAGCTTTACGGGTCATTATAAATACCGATAATAAAAAGAATAAATACCTGTATTCTATATACAGCTATAGAATTCTCTAGCCAGAATTCTTTCTCAGAGCACCAACGAACACGTCCGCTCGACTCGGCTGATATGACATCTCTGGCTAGCAATAGTTCCCGATACAACCCTGTCACTCCCACAGGTGACACGTGAACATCGCTCACCTCTACATTACCGCACGTGAACATTCGGTCCAACTGCTAATGACGTCATACCGTCGTCCGACCGAAACATGCACCAAAGGCGCTCGTTACACTACCCCCCCTCTCAACGAAAAAAAAAACCGATCGAGGGTCTTTTTTATAAGTTCTGAGGATAATGTCAAAATACAGCAACGACCACGAAACCTTGATCTATGGAACCGATTGATCACGATCAGCGCGCGACAACAGATCCACGAACACATTCCGTGTACCTGGAAGTGGTTCAAGATTGAATCTAAACTCTTGTAAGGTCCAACTGCTAATGACGTCATACCGTCGTCCGACCGAAACATGCACCAAAGGCGCTCGTTACACTGAGCTAGGTATGTTCTCTGACACCCATCGCCCGAAAACAGGGATTGTCTCTCAAACCCAAGGCTCCCGGTCAGAGATGCCTATCAAAACCGGCCACTTTTTCAGGGAAGCACAGCTTAACCCCCGTGTGCGTGCAGCCACCGATTCTCTTGACAGCACCGGTGGCCACATGCAGAAGGGGGTCAACCAGCCCAGCACAACGCCAGAGTTAGAAAACGTTGTCCACATCTCCAGGAAAGCGGACCTCAGTAGTGATTACCGTTCACCTGCTGTGCTGCACAATTACGCCTACAGATCTAGATCCCCAACAAAGAAAACTCGAAAATCCAACCGCTCTCAAATGACCGCAATCTTCAACGCTTTCCGGTCGCCTTCCAGAAGGTACTGTCAGCGCAAGGATAGTAACTATCTTGCTGTGCTGAAACAAATGGACATGGCACCCTCATCCAAGACCCAGGACACTTTAGAGGTGTACTTTACTCAGAGGGACCCCACGCGGTACTCCAGGATGACACGGGAAAGTGGAAACGTCAAATGGTCCTCAGGCAAGGCTAGCACTGCCGCCAGAGTATGAAGGACTACTGATGGAAGCCGGAGCCTTGCCAGAGAAGCTTGGGAAAATGCTGCACTAGATTCTGCGATGTTGAAAACGTTGAACATTTCGCAACAGAGACTGTTAAACCCATGAACAATGACAATGGTGATAAGGTCTTGATCAGAGTAAGCGACAACAAAGTGGAAGATGTCAGGAGACGCCAGCACCTCGTGTCACGCCTGAAGCGCCGATCAGAAGACATGCATACCAACGTGGACAGAACGGAAATTATAGACAGCGCCTGGCACGAGCCAGTGGACTTTGAAAGCATGGAACACGTTGAAAATTCAAACATCCCGACTCTTGACCACGGTAACAAGTTCTTTGACGAGCGTGTGAGCGCGGATCAGCTGAGACGGACTCCCCCAGGTATGTTCGGCGGCGATGCCAAAAGCCAGCGAGACTCGGATAAAGCTGGCTCACCCTCTCCTGTCGTGGATACTTCTCAGCCTGGTGTTGGTCAATTTTTCTGGATTGAGAAAGCCCCGCCACCTACAGGTCACAATACAGTCTCAGAGAGCAATGGTCAGGCAAATCTCAGGAAGAACTTTTTTGTTGTTGAGTAAAACCTTAAACACCTTTAAGGCTCTGAAGACGCAGATCTAAATGGTCACTTTAACATCGGTGACCTTGTCGCTGGTATGTCTTTTGAGCAGCTAAAAGCAGGAGACGGCAAATCAGATAACATGCTGGGAAAACTTATCTCTCCTGACACGAAACAGGCGGCAGAGCGGTCGTACACTTCGAGCAAACAAAATCATTCGTGACCGCGCGCAGAATGGCCGTAGCAGGAGTTGCTACATATTTCCTTCGAGCAACACCTACCGCACATTCAAAGAGAAGTTTGGCGATCAAGCAGCTCATCCCCGCCGAAACGGTTACACACAGAGAAACAAGCCAGGCTATAAATCAGAATTCGAAATTCAGAAGTTTCTGTCACCCGCTCCAAAGTACTACAACGGCGCGGTAGACTTGCCAAAGATTCATCCAGAAGCAGTAAGCGGTTACAACCGTGATGTAACGTATTTCAATAAATTACTGTCTGGTTCTAGTTCCAGTCGAACCTCGGTCCTTCCTGATCCTCAACCAGATTCTTGGTCCGACGTTTCTAATTATGAGCCGGATAGTATCGATGCCCCTCATCCTAACTCAAAACCACACTCTGTGTCCCACAAATCCTATTTTGCCGAAGTTCCCATGTCCTACATCCAAAGATTTAAGCCAGATTCTCGTACTCACAATCATCAGTCAGGACCAGGTTCAAGACTCTGGTCCAGTGTCGATGTTGCTAGTTCACCAGATGTGGACATGAACCATCTCAACCCACCAGTTTCCCTTCAACGTTCTGCCCGCGGGAAATGTTAACTCCGAACCAATGAAAGAACGTATGTAATCATCAGAACATTGTCACTGCTTCGAGATCATCCAGTGCTCACGAGACTCAGTTGGATTTTCCACAACAACTGTCAGGAAGCACAGTCTCGTACTGTGCCAGCCAAAGCGAGGATAGGGTCATGCGTTATATGAAACATTTCTACGGAATCCCGCCACAGGCAGACACTGAATCACGAAGGTTCCAACAGGGGGAACGCTTCGATAAAAAGAGACCCATATAGTTCTCCGAAAGAAGACTTAAACTTCTACGTGTCTGACGATGCTGCCTCCCTCGTAGAACCGGAACCCAGGTTAAACCTGAACCCTTTCAATAAAGATATCGCTGGAACCCGCAGAGGTAAGCGAGCTACTCGAGACAGTGAAAGGGAACGTGCCTTGTCATGGGAACCTGTATTTTTGGCCAACACGAACACACGTCCACTAAACAAAGAACGCAAGGAATCCGACCATGCGGAGTACTTACTCTTCAGGGCAGACGGAGACACACCTGGCCTTCCTTCTTGGCACTTTGCCGCAAAACCAAAATACAACATTTCTTTATCCGAGAAAGCTTCATCCGACAGCAGCGATACCGACAATATGGACACTTTGGGACCAGGCGATTCTAGCTCTGTCGCAGGTGATCACCAACAAAATCGCACGACAGACCTGGAGACGGCTGCGGCTGAGGTCGGCGACGATGACGTCATGTCTGATTTTACAGACATCCTGATAAACGACGCTCCAGGCTCAAAGTCAGATTTACAGACCTGGACACACACACACGCATGCGCGCGAGTGCACACACACGCACACACTATAGTTTTACAACCATGAAAGTTTGGGGTTTTTAATGTAAAGGGATGAAATAAACAGAAGGAGACTACAACACTAAAACACACTAACTCATAAAAGCCAGACATGGTATGACACAATGTGTATCGACCATGACAGTTTGGGCGGTGTGAGAATAGCTTGGAGCACATAGGCGCCAAGCTTTTCCGACATCACCTTTGAACTATCACAGTCGACATGTCTCTAGACCTGTGATTTAAAACTGAGCACATCAATGGTGTTCACATGCAACCTCGTCAGTGATATTTTGTCTTTTCTGACAGGTCACAGACACAGTCTGTTGCTATTCAGTCTACTTTTTCCCTCCGCAAAAAAAAAAAAAAAAAGATGGGAGGAGAATCTTGCGGGACTGCTTGACCGCAAAGTCCCTTGCAATGTGGGTTTACATGAATGGACTCAGTGCTAGCGTTATCAGGCGAGCTTGTCCCATAGTGCAGCGCAAATCCAAACAAGTGCCCTTTGTCAATAATAACGCAAAAATCATGGAAGCTTATGCGGCGGTGACAGGTAGTAAACTGATGTATGCGACATCAGACGAAGTTGTAAAGAAACAATGGCCGGGGATTGAATGGCACACAACTTGGTTGGTTTTTTTTTTTTTTTTTTTTTTTTTTGTTTTGTTTTGATCGCCACCTATGAACCTATTCATTGCAGTAATACGGTTACAATGTGATTGTCAAAGCTAGAGAAGATTCACGCTTGCTTCAAATGGCTAAACTAACTTGAACCGGAACTGACATAAGATGTGAGGCTTTTGTGAAAGTGTTACGTGGTGGAGTCGTAGTCGTAGTATGATAAACACACCAGACGCACGCACGTAAGGCTCTTTTAAATAAACTTCATTCAGCTGCAACCCGTCACACGTGGCTTAAGGATGTAGACAATACTGGAGTAACAGTTCCAACAATATTTTAATTCAGCGATGCGATCTCCACACAATGCATTTCCGAATGCACCAACACTGATACAATGTCTCTTCTGCAAATGTCCACACTGGCGACACAAAGTTTCTCATACAACGTATGCCACCGTTACGCTGTGTCTCTCACAATGTACACCCTATACGGGCCACGTACTTACGATAAACTGTGTGTCTCTACAACTGACAATGCAAGACAATGTATATACGTGTTTCCCCAGCACCAATCTTATATAGTAAAACAACTTTCCAGAATAATCCAAAGAATTTACTCAACGCAACCAATCAGAACGGAACACGTATCTGAAACTCATAAATATTAATAAAAGAAGAACTTTCTGGAATAAACTAAAATAGTCTACAAAAATTCGGCTGCTCATTTTAGCCCCAAATCCCAATGTAAAATGACATTACACAAAAGTATGGCAAACCGTTCACGACCTTTCAAAACACACACTAAACGGCTGTTAATTTCACGCGCACAGTAAACAACTATGACTAAAATTAATACAGTGTAGCAAACTGTTGCTGACACTTCGACGTCACATGTAAGAGGTTACTAGACAGAGCGACCCTGCTCGAATGTTCTGGTTCATTCTCAGCTAATCAATGCAAAACAAAAATCGACCGCTCTTCTCCGTGCGACTTTTCTAGAAGCTTCCGGACTAAAATTAACGTATCATAACAAAACAAAATCCGCTATCATGCACGAACGATAGAGAATCTCACTGAAAAGGTACGTGATACGCAACGATGAAAGCTCAAATAAATATCGGATCGTTTCCGCCTACGATTAACACATGTATGCTCTCACAGAACAATACAACCACAATCGTAACAGAAAGGTATCCGTTATTTTATGCTCGCCTTGGACGGCAAAGACGGCCGGTGAAGCTCAATGAGCCTTAACCGTACTCCGCTGTATCACGAAACAACACAACCACAATCGTAACATTACCCCCCTTTTTAGAATGAAATTTCACAAAAATTTCTTCTCAAATCTCAAAATACGGTTGCGGCTGAGTTAACCTACACAGAACCCTAAACAAATAAAATTCCACAACCAAATCAAATCAAATCAACTACTTTAAAATAATCATCTCACAATTCCTTTAAACTGTCCTTAGCGAAGACATGTCCCTTTAAACTGTCCTGAGTGTAGACATGTCCCTTTAAAACTCTCATAGACACCGAAATGTTTCTTTAAACTCTTCTGGACACAGAAATGTTCATTTAAACTGCTCTGCTCAGGTAATCCGCTCCAAAGTTCTGCGAACCCTTGATAGACTGTAATTTAACGTCAAAATTCTGCAAGAACATCGCCCATCTCATTATGCGAGAATTTGTAAACTTTGCAGAGTTCAAATAGTTCAAGAGCTGATGGTCCGTTTGGAGAACAAATGGCACACCTAGAAGGTACAGTTCAAACCGCCTTACTCCCCAGATGATGGCTAGGCACTCCTTCTCGATGGTGGAATAGTTTCGCTCAGCTCTGGTCAACTTTTTGCTGGCGTAGCTCACTGGGTGGAGTTTTCCATTATCTTCTTGCATTAAGACTGCACCTACTCCATCGTTGGAGGCGTCTGTTCTCAGGAAGAAAGTTTTCAACGGGTCAGGGAGGTGTAGAACAGGCTTCTCGGTTAGGATGTCTCGAACTGCCTGGAATGCTCGCTCTTGGGCCTCCTCCCACTTCACTACGTTAGGTTGTCCTTTCCTCAGCAAGTCAGTCAGGGGACCTGTGACTGCCGCAAAGTTTTGTATGAACTCCCGGTAGTAGTTCGCCAAGCCCATAAATGAGCGAACTTGTGTCTTGGTCGTAGGTCGCGGGGCATCCCTGATCTTCTGCACGTTGTCGTCGTGTAGCCCCTTTAAACCTTTGCTTAGCCGGTTTGTGTCCGATGAAGTCTATGTTGTCGGCCCCAAGAATACACTTGCTTGGACGGATGGTGAAATTTGCATCTGACAGTCTTTGGAACAGCTCTCGAAGGGCTTTGAGGTGATCCCCCCAAGTTTTGGTATGGATCAAAATGTCATCCCACTAAAAGACCACATTCTGCATATCCTCTAGGATCTTATTCAGTCCTCTCTTCAATGTGGCACCACTGTTCACCATACCAAACGGCATCAGGAACTCCCAATGACCGTCGGGTGTGACGAACGCTGTCTTGGAGATATCTTTTTCTGCAACCTTGATTTGCCAATACCCTTTGCTTAGGTCAATTTTGGAGAAAAATCGGCCTCCACTGACCTTCTGGAACAGTTCTTCCGCTGTGGGCATTGGCTCTGGATCGAAGAATGTTAGTTTATTGAGTTTACAGTAGTCCACACACACCCGGTTGGATCCATCTGGTTTCTTTACGATGACAACTGGGGACGCATATGGTGACTTGGACTCCCTGATGACTTCGGCATTTCCTTGATATCATTTTTCAGTTCTTCCCTCGTATTATAAGGAAGACGATAAGGTTTGCTGCGAACTGGCTCATTTGATGTCAGATTAACCTCGTGCTGGACGGTGTCTGTTGTCCCTGCGGGGTCAGGTGTAAACCGATGCTTGAACTGAAGTCAGGCGGACGCGCAGTTCTTCTCGTTGAGTCTGGGTCAGATTCTGACCGAACTGGATGTCTTCTACATCCTCCTTGTGGCGGAGTTCATTAAGGTCAAACAGGTTCTCGTCGTCTCAGTAGTCTTTTCGTCATCAGCAAAACGCACCGATGCCGCCAATTGTGGTTTGTCTTGACGACCTCTCTCAATATACTTCTTAAGCAGATTAGCATGGTAAGTCTTCACCTTGTTGTTGACCTTGACTCTCAGTGTAGTCGTTGATGCCAACCACCGTGTCGACAACATAGGGTCCCTTCCACTGCATCAGTTTTTTGTTGTCGGTAGGAAGAAGAACCAATACCTGGTCACCTGGCTGCCTGGAATCGTCGAGGTTTCGCCTTACGATCATCATAGTAATGCTTCCCCTTGTTCTGCGCCTTCCCCATATATCTTTGAAAAGTTTGTATTTAACCCACAAGCTTACACTGACGGGTGGGACTTTTCAGCTGATTTCCGCGGTCACTCTTTTACAATTCCGCGTCTAAAAACAACAAAAACACTAAAGAAAATTATAGTGAAGTGATGTTTCTTCTTAAATGGCTAAGAATTCTCAAATGGATCGGGTTTGTATGTAGTTGAGTTCACTCGCCCGATACTTCGGTATTAGGTCGCAGTACAAAATGGCGGTGTGAAAGGATGTTGTTAAGACAGAGTGCTGTTTAGTGTGCAACTGACCACGACCTGGTAAGCACATAACATTTTTACAGGGCGGATCTGGGGTGCCATAACAAAGTCCCTTTTTGGGGGCATTTGGACTGCCCAATTATATGTAATATGACCTGTCAGAGAAACAGTCCCACCAGAACACCACTCAATCTGCCATCAGGCCACGGAACACAGTGCCGTTTCGGTACTGTCCAGTCTCTTAGCCATAGTCAGTCCCAGGCATCCCCTAATATTTCAATCCCCTAAAAAACACTAGCGCCCACCAGCTGCACATTTGCCATGCACAAAATAACAAACAAAAAAACCCCAGCACATTGACAGTCTCATTTCTTGGCTATGAACCTGATTCCTTACCAACCCCACACCCAAGCACAGCTGAAATCAGCGTGCCGTGTGTAAGAAATCGTTCCTAGTAGCAGTACTGCAAAAGATCTACATGTCCGTCTACATGTCTTTCTCTCACCTCACAAACGCATGCTCAAACACACATAAGCTTATATGCATGCACCCATATAATGCACACATACACATCATGAAGCCAAACACACCTTTCACTTTCAGTCTATTAACCCTGCATTTATTTTTAAGTGGTATCATCTCACAAATTTCCATCCACAGCATTTTCAGGACATGCAGCCGTGAAGTATTAATTTGTTAAATGTGTTTATCAACGTTTGTCTATGAGCAAACTGTTGTTTCACATTTGTGAAAATTTGTGTTATTATACTAGTACTGGTACTGATAACGGCAGTCTTGAAACGACGTATATGGATAAAGAATACAACACATAACATGCAAAGCATGAATCTGTATGTTGCAAATTTGGTTGTTGTGTACTTTCCGTCTCATTGTATGGACACAAAAAATAAATGAACAATCAAACCACAAAGCATTGCATCATTTTAAAATTGTGTCATACGTCAGTTTACGTTGTCCAATACATTTACATAAAGAGAAAAAAAAATGTATTATCATCTATGTGATTCATTATTACAGTTCTCCAAGCTGTTTTTCTCTGTGTATGCAACAATGAATCACATAACATCATAATGATAAACATCATACAAATCTAAGCGTCTAAATTATATGCGAGTGCTGAGTTTTAAAATATGCCATCAAGGTCATATGCATGATCACAGAAAACAAAATGGCAGCACTGTCATCAAGTCAGTAACAGAGACAAACAAATAAACAGATTAGTCATCATCTGTAGCATTTTTATCCTCAACATCTGATTCTGGGAGACGGTCTGGAACAGATGTGTTGCTTAGCAGATTCTCATAGTAGCTAAGGCAGTCTCTTGGAACCACCCCTAAGCGACAGAGGTCAAGCAGATCATATCCTTCTTCTTCTTGTCAGAGATAGGCCTCGGTATTCTCCTCCAACCCAGTCGGGCTCTCCTGCGGAGTTCCACAGGGTCTGTCCTGGGCCCGGTCCTTTTCACACTCTACACCTCTCCCCTGTCCATCATCATCCAGTCTCATCACATACACCACCACCTCTATGCTGACGACTCACTACTACTACTAGACACAGACAAACTCGACAACACTCAGTCACTACTGACTCGCACAGCTGACTGCTACGAAGACGTGATAAACTGGATGACGGCAAACAAGCTTAAACTGAACGATGACAAAACGGAAGCCATGCCGGTAGGCACTCGCCAGAAACCTTGCCAGCTCCCTCCCTCGCTCCACCTTCAACTCGACAGCACCCCCATCTCCCTCTCTGACTCGGCCAAGAACCTCGGCGTTATCCTCGATTCATCTCTTTCCATGACCAACTTCGTCTCCGCCACGGCCCAGGCATGCTATTTCCACCTCCGTCGCATTTGTCAGATCAGAAAATACCTCACCACCAAAGCTGCCACCAAACTTGCTATCTTATTTCGCATCGACTATTGCAACTCTCTCCTTGCCAGCCTCCCTCACTCCACCACTTTCACTCTCCAGCGCATCCAAAACAATGCTGCCCGTCTCGTCCTCGGAAAGAAAAAATCCCACCACATGACTCCCTTGCTCAAACTCCTTCACTGGCTCCCCATCCCCCAACGTATCCAATATAAGATTCTGTCTCTCTGCTACAAATCCCTGAACAACTACGCTCCTACCTATCTCTCCAACTTACTTCACCCCTAAACCCCTTCCCACTCCCTCCGCTCCTCTTCCGACCCTCTCCGCCTCCACATCCCCCGCACCAAACTCAGCACTTTCGGCCCCCGCTCCTTCTCCGTCTACAGTTTATCCACCTAGAACACTCTCCCACTCTCTCTCCGTCAGAAACACTCTCTCTCTCCTCGTTCCAGTCCGCCCTCAAAACTCACCTCTTTCAACAGTTCTAGCACTATATCACCACACTCCCCACCCCAAGCTGACTGTCGTAATGTATTTGTGGTACATGAGTCATTGTTTAAAGAGTGCGCATGTGTGCGCGAGTTGTGAGTGCGCGCTTAGAGTTATAATAATTATAAGATAAGCGCATTATAAATACCATAATTATTATTATTTTTTTTATTTTGGCAGAGTAGCGGTTTGGAAGAATGTCTTCAAAGGAGATGCATTTTGACGACTTTCTGTGACTAGTTGAGAGTTCCTCTGATCTTCAGTATCAAGTATTCAAACATTCTGTACTTGTAATAAGAGGTGTCTGGCTTTGTCTTCATGAATCTGAGCCATTTGATGCCCATCCAGTTGACCCATTCTCCTTTCATCTCTGTGTTTCTAAGACGTCTACTTGACACTTCTTAAAGTCAAATGGCTTCTTGTGTGGGTGGAATGACCAGGTTGGGAGCTGTGGCTCGCGATGTCTGTATGATGGTGTGCTACTGGCTCGGTACACTGGTGATAGCTGTTGCTTTTGCTCTTTCAATTGTGGGATGCATATCATCACACTCCGTCTGATTCTGAGTGTGCCCTGGCTCTAGGAATTTCTGGGCAATCGTCTCAATGTGGTTGATGGTCCGGATGGTATGATGGAGAGCTGTGGCCACAAACTGATTTCGGTTTTGATCACCACATGTGTCTGAATATAAGATGGCATGCTTGACACATACAGGCAGTGACTGAAGGTAGAGCAGGAGGTATGTGCCCACTTCACACGAGCCTTTCTGACCCGCGGTCTCATTCCAGATGTAGCAGCAGGGTCGGCTCTGGCTGCTTTTTTTCTTGTCTTCTTTTTCTTTTCTAGCCTCCTTCTTCCTCTCTTGGTGTTTTCTGTACTCCTCGTCTGCCTTCTCGGTCACGCTACCCTCCTTCTGATCATTCATGAACTTTGTGCACGTGACGCACAAGTATTTTTTCGGCTTATGGAACCCATAATTGTAGTCCGAAACAAAGACGTCTCAGTAGTATGCACTGGATACAGTACATTGTTCCAGGTACAACTGGTACATTTTGTTGACAGAAAGTTTCGCGTCAAGGTATTTTCTTGCTGTTCTTTTTCGACAGTAGCCTGACTCCACTTCTGAAAAGGATTCAGTGTGCTCTTTTACTTCTACCCGTTGATGCGCCGGCACTTTGTTACTAGGGGCCTGCCTACCTGTTCTCTTGTCCGGTGAATTCAAGGGCATAGAAATTATTGATATCCAGGATCTTCATAAAGAATGCTTTGCAGACAGGAATTTGCTTGTCATCCACAGTAAAACTGAAATGTCACTGAACATTTCATGTTTTCTTGACTAGGTTCTTGTCTTTGTCCAGATACGTTCTTGTTTCTTCTTCTGTCACGTGTCTACAGACAAAATCTTTCTGCCTTTCGTAACTGGACAGCATGCGAAAACTCTGAAAGATGTCTTTCCGCATGTTTTTATTATTTCTTCTGTGCGCTTGCACTTAGAGCAGTCAACCAGCTGGACCATCCTCTTTCTCTGTACCTTTCCTTTGCTTGTACAGTATTCCTGGCCAGCAAGCTTCAATCTCTTTCGGACATTTTTCTTCCATTGTGAAGGCTACACAGTTGCTTTTCTACCCACTTTCTTTTTTGTGGTGTAATTGTTACGATTGTGGTTGTGTTGTCCTGTGAGAGCATACATGTGTTAATCGTGGGAAATGATCCGATATTTATTTAAGCTATCATGGTTACGATTACATACCGTTTTAGTGAGATTCTTTATCGTTCGCGCGGATAGCGGATTTTGCTTTGTTATGATACGCTAATTTTAGTCCGGAAGTTTCTAGAAAAGTCGCACGGAGAAGAGCGGTCGATTGTTGTTTTGCGTAGATAAGCTGAGATTGAACCAAAACGTTCGAGCATAATCACGCTGTCTAGTGACCTCAGTACATGTGACATTGAAGTATAAGCAACAGTTTGCTACATTGTAATAATTTTAGTTTACTGTGCGCGTGAATTGAGCAGCCCTTTTTTTGTGTTTTTATGAAAGATCGTGAATCTTCCAGAAAGTTTTTCTTTTATTAATATTTATGATTTTAGTTACGTGTTCCATTCTGATTGGTTGTGGTGTGTGAGTTTTTGTGGATTGTTCTAGAAAGTTGTTCGACTAAAAAAGACGGGGAAAAGAAGCGCGCATATACATTGTCTTGCATTGTCAGTCGTAGAGACACACAGTTTATAGTAGGTACGTGGCCCGTATAGGGTGTACATTGAGAGAGATACAGCGTAACAGTGTGGTGTACGTCGTGTGAGGAACTTTGTGTTGCCAGTGTTGACATTTGCAGAAGAGACTTTGTATCAGTTTAGTGCACATGTTTGGAATTGCATTGTGTGGAGATCGCATCGCTGAATTAAAATATTGTTGGAACTGTTACTTCAGTATTGTCTACATCCTTAAGCCACATGTGACAGATTGCAGCTGAATGAAGTGTATTTAAAAGAATCTAACGTGCGTGCGTCTGGTGTGTTTATCATACTACAACTCCACCACGTAATACAATAGTGATAAAAAAGAGAAGACTGCCTGTGCCGGCTTCCCTCTGTCACTTTTGTTGAGGTTTCGTGGAGTGAGAAGTCTGGGCTGAAGCTGGAGGTGAGTGGTTGGAGCAGTCATTTGGCAGATCATCATTTGGCTTCGACCGCGACTCAGAAGGTCCATTTTCCGTATTACAAAACGCTGAATGTACACACCTCACTGGCATTCATCCATCTTAATGCTCAGGCAAACTGGGCAGAACAAAGAGAACCAGGCATCTGGGGTTGAATATATCAGACACCACCAGACTTGGGTGTATTTTGATGATTGGCCTGGACTTTCTGCTGTGAAATATCCTGATCCTTCTTCTGGTGACGTTTGCCAGGGCCAGTGGGAACAGGTCATTTGCATCGGTGCTCCAAACTCCAGGCTTGTACAACTCCTGTAAGCTACCTAAAGCATCCTGATACCGATCTTCTCAGATTCTGCTGTTTATGAAAAAAAAATCTAAGTATGCAGAAAAATTATCTTCGATATGAGTGCAGAGAGCATGTCTAAGAGACTTAGCATCCCGAAAATTGACATGATAGTTGATACAGTGCTGCATTTAAAATAAAATGTTCCCATTACCATAGATTGGTTTGCGTTCAAGAGAATTTGATTTTATTAGTTTATTCAGTCTCTTTGTGTGGACTCGAATGGCTATGTCAATAAGACTGTGATTTAGCATGCACCCACTGTGTACGGTGTGACTGAAAGAGTTAATTAATATCAAAATTATCTTTTTCCACGTCGTTGTGTACATCTGAATCGTCCAAATTAACGTCATCCCTTTGTGGCATATAGTCCGGTTCATGTGCACTGTCGACAGTCATGTAACCTGTTGACAGAGGAAGAAGCAATGAATAGTTGCTAGAATGATAGATGATATGCAAGCACAAGCTGTTCAGTAGACTTTTCAATTAACAAATCAGCAAAACAGTTCGCTCATTGTAAACGAAAATATACATTAACGTCAGTGGATGATTTACATAATATCATAACACACACACGTGCACACCAGCTGATTAAAACACAAGTGTGCACGCACCCAGTGAATCCCTTATAGCCACGCCCCTATTACCCCTCATCTCTCCCCACCTCTGTATCATGGGTAAGGACAGGCTTGAATCAAAAGAAATGTATGTAAACGTGTACTTCACTATGTTGAGCTGCTTCATCTGCTGGTGTAGAGTCTGTCATCACAACTTGCTCTGTGGAATCATTGCCCCTGTCAGATCTGCTGTCTGATGTGTCCACAGTCTTCAGTTCCGAGTCGCACTGCTCGCAATGTGTGTTGTCCCGGGTGTCTGTATAATCAGCATCTTTACCAGAAAGGTCGTCATCATTCCTGCTATCGTTGCCTTCAGAAAAGTAGAAATCATATAAACACATGTATGACACAAAACGAGAGGCGTGCCTTTTAATGGTATTGTTTTGATTACTCGTTTCACAGTGAAAATCTCTAGAATCAAAATTAGCATAAAACATACACGAAAACTAAGTGTATGAGCAGACAAATTAAGCTGCTGAAGTACCTTCACAGAGTGGCTCGGGGACAGAAAACAAGTCACCATTACGATAATCTTTTTTCTTAGGTGGGGTTTGACAGGTTTCTTCAGCATCTGTTTTCCTATGCCCCTCTCTGACACTCTCTCTCTCTCTCTCTCTCTCTCTCTCTCTCTCTCTCTCTCTCTCTCTCTCTCTCTCTCTCTCTCTCTCTCTCTCTCTCTCTCTCTCTCTCTCTCTCTCTCAGGTGTGTAGACAGAGAAGGGCTTGACTTGTTTGGGGTCGTCTCTTCCATCAGATGGGTTGTTTGTGGTCCTTTCATAGTGTAGCCGTTCATCAGAGGAATCAATGAGTGTCCGCCATGGCTTGCTCATCGATGTCTGACCATTCAGCATACATGCTGGCTGGTATATTCTGTAATTATGGAGACATCTTTATACCTTTTATGAATCATGTTAAAATCACTTCACACACACACACACAAACAGCGTGTATGTGCAAATTTGTACAAGTTACACATCATCCCTTTACAGAACAAAGATACTCCAAACCTCTGTAATTACTACCGTGACTTAGGGACAAAGCATATAATTATTATTACATGTCAGTATATAATTCTTGGAAAGGATACAAATTATACTGCATGGCTGCATAAATTATAACCCTAAAACATTTTCAAATGAAAAGTGACTTACCCAGGTTATAATCAGCAATGCTGGACTGTGCTGGCTCACGAAAAACAACTGTGCCTTGTCCTTTCCTCTCAGCAAACTGATGTAAAACATTTCGTTATTATTATTATTATTTTCATTGTAGTTTTCATCTTAACCTTTGACCTTAAGCCCCCCCCCCCCCACCCCAGCTCCAAACCCACCCACCCCACCCTACCTGACCCCACCCCACAACTTCAATAACTGAGTGCTTTTTTAAAAAACGCATTTATCAAACTGAACACCCCAAACCCCACCCCTTTCAAGGTCACAGCTCAATGTGGAAGGTCAGACTCATGACTACCTGTAAGACAAAAAATAAATGAACAAACACACTAAGCATAGCTCACAGTGCAGGTAAACAGGGTGTTGCGACGCAAAACATGCAAAAACGCCTATGAAACTGCAAGCACAGCGATTTTTTGGCAAAATTTCAAAATTTTCATGATTTTCTCAGTTTTCTAACTGCAAAGTCCAAACTCACTGATATGGTTACATTAAACCAGTTTCCAGTCTATGTCACATATGGCATGTGTTGCCCTGAAAGGCCACGGAACACAGTGCCGTTTCCGTACTGTCCAGTCTCTTAGCCTGTCAGCCCCAGTCAGCCTCTAATATTTCAATCCCCTAAAAAACACTACCGCCTACCAGCTGCACATTTGCCATGCACAAAATAAATTTTAAAAAACCAGCACATTGAAATGTCTCATTTCTTGGCTATGAACCTGATTCCTTACCAACCCCACACCCAAGCACAGCTGAAATCAATGTGCCCCTCAAATCACTACATCAACGGCAACTCAACATAGGCCCACAATTGTCCACTGGATAAGCTCAGGATGGTATGAATCAAAACACCAAACATGTCTCTTCTTATCTAACCAGAAATTTACAGCAAATTCCAACATTTAGCCCTACTACAAATTTTCAAACAAGGCAAAAAGTTATTTTTATAAAAACACAGTCCTCTTACTGCCTGAACTGGCCAATTTGAATATATGTAATATGACCTGACACGAACACCCTGCCCCCCCTGCCCCCCCCCCCCCCCCCCATCGTTTGATTTTTTGGCCGCTGCTGTCATTTGATTTTCGGGCCGCTGGAATTATCGATTTTCCTCTTTTTCTTTGTTACTAGAATCCCACCCCTGCTGAATGATGCCTTGCAAAGGAAAGTACATACCCAGTTGTCAAGTACTCTTTATTGAGTATTTGTGAAGTCCTTACTAACACTTTAGTAGCAGGCATACATGATTAATTTTTAACAAGTGAAAATATGACTGGTCCATGGCAGGGATGGGAATTGTCCGCGAAAAGCAGGATTCCGCGGGGGACAAAAATTTGTCAGCGAAATTGAAAAGGCGTCTCTGCGAAAAAAATAAAAAAACATCGTGGGTAGCAAAACAAGCAAAGCACTGGTTTTACTCCGCGGGCAGGATATGACGCGGCAGGCTGTGTTCGCGGAGCCCACTGGTCACCCACTCAGTGTGCGCGCACTGTGCAGTAACCTAGGCGGGCAGACACGTGCTCTGAAAAAAAGCCATTCTTCCGGTCGAGTACATTCTTTCATTGTGTTGATCAGCATGGCTTGCGTGATTTGTGTTGTGAATCGTGGCATCAAATTTGACGTTTCAAGCAGTGCTAAGAAGTGAAGATGGGACTGGATATTGGCCAAAGTAAAGTTAAATAGTCCTATGTCCAACGCCTAGGGGAGGGAGAGGGGTGGTGGGTAGGCGAGTGACAAGCTGTCCAAAAAAACAACTAATTTCTGGCCCAGCGCCTGATGACGGCATCGTGTTTGTTCAGGACCCTCCTTTTTCCCTCTCTAGCACAGTCCAACGGCATTGTCTGTCTCTGAGAGCCAGCTCCATCTTTTACTTTTGTTATATTACACAGCTGGCAAACCGCAGGTAGTGCGTTGAGGGATATCTGAACTAATAATTTTTTTATGAAAAATTCAGGCTAACTGAACCGATAGATTTGATAACGGTACACAACGTGACGCCAAATTTTGAAACAATATTTCGAGATATCGTGTATTTTAATATGTACACTACATACCTATCAGAACTACACATTTATATGCTCCCACAGTTTCATATAGTAGGTGCAACTCTACTTCTTTTAGTCCACACTTTAACCACACACACACACACACACACACGCACGCACGCACGCACACACACACACACAACTTACACACACACACACACACACACCCTACTGAACCCTCTTCTCGCCTTCCTCTTTCTTGTCCTCACAAACAATCATGCTCATCAAATACACAAGCCAACAACTGCTATCTCTACGTCGCCACGCCACCTACTGCCCGGCCGGTGTCGCTGACAGTGTTTCAGATGCCTTACGCGGCATCCGATCGCAAAAGAGAGGCCACAGAGGCGGAATTAGCAAAAGGCGGGACTCACCACCACAAACACAACCACACACTTCTTCCCCTTTTCCTATGCCCTCCCACCCCTTCCGCCTCCCCCTGCCTCCTCGATTTCTCCACCTCCCTTCCTTCTTCTCCCATTTCCTTTCCTCTCTTGCTCATCTACTGCTCCCGTGGGTCAAATGGTTGTTGTGATGCGTCTAGTGTGGCAGTGTAGCGTCTGTGCTTGTCGCTCTCGCTTTCAGCTCCCACCGCTGGCTAGCAGTTTTGCGAAAAGGGGAGCAGAACATGTCAGTCTCTCCCTGCCAGTACACAGCCTCTCCAACAACAAGCCTCATGTAGTGCCTCCTCGTGGTGACTCATGGTAACCGAGCACCTTACGGACTCGGGCTGAACTACAGAGGACTCGGAGGAGATCTGGCCCCCAGACATGCGGCATGCAGGCCCATCGATGTGTGGACAAGCCCTGATGCCCATGAACCAGATCCCCAGCTATGGGTAAATAGCCCCACTGCCTTGTGGGTGCCTTGGGAGAGGCAAAGGCTAGGGGAGAAAACCCTATACAAATCCGGGCAGGGATGCTCGATAGCCTTGGTTGGCAGATCTCCTTCGAGAAGGAAAACTCCGAGGAAAAACCTGAGTAGATGGGACCCATAAGCCTTGGTCGGCAATCCATCTAGGAGAAGGATACTCCAAAACTAAACCATCCTGTGCTCCCAGGATAGGCCTTTTGACCAGGAGCTAAGGGTGAGGTAACCCCGACAGAAACCCCGAGTGCTGAAGACGGAGGTACTGGGATGCACAGCGCACTCTAATAAACCACAGTACCATGCATATACAGCCACATGACACTTGGAGATGGATTCAACAGGAATGGTGCTCGCCCTGTGGAGTCTCACCAGGCAGGTGCAGTACCGGGCTCTGCGCCTCTTCGGAGCCCACCCCCAGCGACTGGAGGACCTTCCCGACTGTCTCGAGGAGCCAGGGGACTGGGAAGTAGAGCGACTGGCCAACGAAAAAACAAGACCAGAGACAAAGAAAAAGCCAATGTGAACATCATGCACTGGAATGCCGAAGGGGTTACCAACAAGAAAACAGAACTAGAGCACTTTCTGCATGAAAACAGCATAAACATCTGCTGTATACAAGAGACGCATCTGCAAGAAGGGAAACCATTTAAGATCAGAGGATATCAGGTCTTCCGAAGTGATCGCCAAGGGAGGAAGAAAGGGGGGGTTATGACCCTAGTTAGAAACAACCTGAATGCCAGCGAAACCAGGAGATTCATGGAAGAGGCAGAATACATCCAGGTCAAGGTAACCACCAGTGACAGCACCCTTGACCTTGTCAACTACTACTGCCCTAATGATAAGTTGCTGTCCCTCGACACTATCCAGGTCCCGGACAGTGGATTCCTCATCACTGGTGACTTCAACAGCCAGTCCCAGAGTTGGGGATATGACACACTGGACAAGAGAGGAGAAGACATTGAGGAGTGGCAAGATGAAAACCACCTGATACTTGCCAATGACCCTGAGGACCAACCTACCTTCTACTCTCGCCGCTGGCACACCACCACTACACCGGACCTGGCGCTTTGCACTGAAGATGTTCATAAGCGCCTCAGCAGAACAGTAGGACCACAGCTAGGAGGAAGTGACCACCGCCCTATCCTCCTAACCCTAAAAGGATGCACAGCAGCTAGCTCGCCACACCGGCCAAGATGGAACTACCGAAAGGCAGACTGGCGCTTGTTCAGTATCCGAACAAATGAGCTAATGCAAGACCTCACTGTTTCTGGAAGGAACATCAGCAATGTGGTCAGAGAGTTTAATGACATTATCAGTAAGGCAGCCAAGGAATCCATACCTCGAGGGGTCCGGAAAAACTACACCCCATACTGGACCGCAGATCTTCAGAAAGCACATGACAACCTCACTAGGGCCAGAGAAGACGCTGAAACCAACCCCAGCCAAGAAAACAACATCAAGCTACAACACAGTAAGGCCCAGTATCTGAAGATGAAGTTGGAGTGCACAAGAAGAAGTTGGAGAGAGAAGACTGCAAGACTAAACATGGACAGGGACACCACGAAGTTGTGGAGACTGACCAAGGCGTTGAACGATGAGGGCACCAGGGAACAGAAGATCACCTTGGAAGAAGAAGGCACTGACTGGTAGGAAAGCTGCAAACATGTTTGCACAGATCTATGCGAAAGAAAGTGACATCACTGTCCCACGAATGCTTACGAAAGAAATCAGACAGGAAGAAATAGAGAGAACAAGAGATGCGAACATCCATGATGCAATGAAGAAGGACATCACCCTTCCAGAACTGAAGATGGCCATCAAACAGCTGAAGAATAAAAAATCTCCAGGTCCAGACAGCATCTCAAACGAGATGTTACAACACCTTGGCAACACTGCCTTAATGAAGCTACTGGACATCTTTAACCACAGCTGGAGAGCAGGACAGGTACCCCAGTGCTGGAAGGAAGCCAGGATGATCCCAATTTTGAAGAAAGGGAAGAACAAATCCAAAGCCCTGAGTTATCGCCCCATCAGCCTGACAAGTTGTGTGTGCAAGACCATGGAGCGCATCATCAACAAGCGCCTGCAGTGGTACCTGGACTCCGAGAGCATTATTGTGCCAGAGCAAGCCGGCTTCAGAAGCTACAAGAGTACAGAAGACCAGACAACACACCTTGCACAGGTCATAGAAGATGCCTTTCAAGATCAGAAGGTGACATTAGCTGCCTTCATTGACCTACAGAAGGCTTTCGACAAGGTGTGGAAGGATGGTCTCCTTGTGAAACTCCTTCGCAGTGGCATCCAAGGGAATATGTACCGGTGGACCAAGTCATACCTGCACAATCGCAGAGCCCGTGTGACAGTGGATGGGTACTGTGGCCAAAAAGTGCTGTTGCGTCAGGGGGTGCCACAGGGGGGAGTCCTGTCACCGACCCTGTTCATACTTTTCATCAACGACCTTGTGCCAGAGCTACCAAAAGGAGTACACGCAGCCCTGTACGCAGACGACCTGGTACTCTGGTGCACAGAAGAGTATGCAACAACTGCTACATACAGGATGCAGCTAGCCCTGGACAGGCTGACAGACTGGACCACTAACTGGTGTGTGACCATCAACACAGAAAAATCATCAGCCACACTCTTCTCTCTCTCCAACAAGGCAAAGGCTGGCAACCTAACACTGGGCAACACCCCGCTGTGGTATGAAGACCAACAGACATACCTGGGAGTCACCCTTGACAAGAGGCTGACGTGGAAGCCGCACATTTGGAATGCAGAAGCGAAAGCTAGAAGAAAGCTGCACATGATGAGAAAACTGGCTGGAACACAATGGGGAGCCAATGAAAAGATCCTCAAAAATGTATATCAAGGCACAGTGAGACCACACCTTGAGTACGGATCTAATGCATGGTTGACGGCAGCCCAGTCACACCAGCAGACCATTGACAGAGTTCAGAACCAGGCACTGCGTATCATCACCGGCGCAATGAGATCCACACCAATTGAAAAGATGGAAGAGACAACAGGCATCCCACCCCTGCGCATGAGAAGAGATTGCAAAGCCTTGATACAGTCCACAAAGATCAAGTCTTCCAAAGACCACCCTATGAACGCTAGGATGAAACAACCAACCTCAGGGAGACTGAAAAGATCAAGCTTTGTGAAGGAGACGAGAGCACTGCAGAGAAAACACCAGGCAAAGCTGCCTGCGCAGGTAGAGGCTCTGAATCCTGCTAGTGACCTTCCACCTTGGGAAAGTAAGCCAGAAAACATCACCATCTCTTCCACGGTACCCTACATCACCACCAGAGATGAGCACAGCACTGTGAGCAAGAAAGCCCTGACACTGGCCATGCTCGAAGAAAAGTATCCCCAGGAAGCATGGATACGGGCATACACCGATGGATCAGCCACAGATGCAGTTCAGGATGGAGGGGCTGGGGTGTACATTCAGTACCCAAACGGAAAATGGCAGGCAGAGGCAGTACCAACAGGCCTTCACTGCACAAATTACAGAGCTGAGGTGGAAGCCCTGGTCCACGCAGCTAACACCCTTAGTGGCACTGCAGACCCTGATGCCCAGATTGTCTTCCTTACTGATGCCATGTCTGTCCTTGAGGCAGCAACAGCAAGCAAACTGCCACGTCTACAAGAGGCACTGCAAAACATCAAGTGCACCAGACTGGTGCTGCAGTGGATCCCTTCACACTGTGGCATCTACGGCAATGAAGAAGCTGACAGAATGGCAAAAGCAGGCGCAGAGAAAGAACAAGATGAAAATGGAGTCAGCTTCACAGAGATGAAGACCAACATTAAGTCTGTGTACAGAGCACCACAACGGCCCATAGACAGTTACCATCAGCTGTCCAGACAAGAGCAGGTGACCATCTTTCGTCTGAGGACCGGGCACAACCGACTCAATTTCCACCTGCACAGACGCTTCCACCTCGTGCCATCTCCCCTGTGCCCTTGTGGAGAAGCAGAGCAGACCACATCCTCCAGGACTGTGGGAACCACCAGCCGCTGAGGGAGGAGATATGGCCGAAGCCCGCCACTCTACAAGAGAAACTGTACGGGCCTGTGGAGGCACTACAGAAGACCACAGATTTCATTTTGAGAGCCAAACTCCAAGTGTGACGGCGTTCGAGAAGAAGAAGAAGAAGATCTACTGCTCCCTGCTTTCCTTGGCCGCCCCCTCCCCCGCCCTCCTCTATCTTCCTCCCCTCACCCCCTTCTCCTTCGCCTGCTTTTTCCTCCTCGTCCCCTCTCGCCCCTTTCTCCTCCCCTTCGCCCTCCCCCTCCCTCTACCTCAGCTTTTCCTACTCCCCTTCCTCCTCCTCCCCCCTCTTCCCCTCACCCTCCTCTCTCGGCCGGTTCTCCTTCCCCGTCTTTTCCTCCTCCCCCCTCTCCCCCTCCTTCCCCCCTCCATCCTCTTTCCCCCCTCCCCACCCTCCTCTTCCTTTGTCCTCTTCTTCGTCGGCTTCTTCTCCATCTTCCTCTTCTGGCTCATCCAACCTAAAACTGTGTCTATTCAATGCACAGTCTGTCTGCAAAGATGGCAAAGCCGACGTGATTTCAGATTTCATCCTAGACAATGACCTAGATGTTGTCGTGATCACCGAAACGTGGCTCCGCTCAGCTGGCGATGAACCCATCATCGCCAGCGTCACTCCGAGTGGCTACCGCCTGACCTCCTTCCCGCGTGCTTCCAGAGGGGGTGGCATTGCCATCATCTACAGGGACTGTCTCTCAACTCACCTCTCCTTCTCTCAGTCTCTCCCTTTTGCTCATCCCTCCTTTGAATCTGTCGAGGCCGTAGCAACACTCCCTGGCCAGTCCCTCATCTTCTCATGTATCTATCGCCCCCCCTCCAAGCTCTCAAAACAAACTCACAAACTCCATGTTCCTCACCGAGTTCGATCTCCTCCTCGACCACTACAGCACACGACCCGGAAAACACATCCTTCTTGGTGATTTTAACTTCCACTTCGACAAACCCGACCACCCCGACACAAAACGCCTTTGCACGTCACTTTCTAACCACAATCTTACACAGCACATCACTAAACCCACCCACCGACTCGGCCACACCCTCGACTGGATCATCACCCGCACCTCCGATCAACTCTTCCTCGACTTTGACACCTCCTCTGTGCTTCCCTCCGACCACCTCGCTATTCTCGTCGCCCTCAACCTACCTCCCCCGAAAAAACCCAAGCTCTTTGTCTCTCGTCGCAAACTAAAATCTGTCAACCGAGAGAACTTTTTCGACGAAGCTGTCGACCTTCTCTTGGACCCCGCCTCCTCTCCCGATCTTGCATCCCATTTCGATTCCTCCCTTCGAAAACTTCTAGACACCCATGCCCCTGTCACCACCTGCTCCATACCCAACCGACTCCCCTCCCCCTGGCTCACTGACGACATAGCCGAGGCCAAGCGCGAGCGTCGACAAGCGGAACGCCGCTGGCGCTCATCCGACCTCACCGTTCACAGAGAGATCTTCCAAACCACCAGATCCAAAGTCTGCAGAATGATCTCCGACTCCAAACGCAAACACCTTCAAAACAAAATCCTGGAATCCACTTCTTCCAAAACCCTCTACGCTACCATGAACACACTCCTAGGCACTTCTAAAGACTCTCCTCTTCCCAACACACACAGCAAAGAAGAACTTCCGTCCGCCTTTTCCTCCTATTTCTCCGACAAAATCCAAACTCTGCGCAACACACTCGACACTCTGCCTTCTTCGCCTTGCCTCCCTGACACCCCCTTTTCCGGCACTCCCCTCTCGTCCTTCCGCCCCGTCTCTCAGGATCAAGTCCTCAAGACCATAAAGTCCATGCCTTTCAAAACCTGCGAACTAGACCCCCTCCCAGCTTCCCTCTACCAGGACGGCCTCCCAAAACTTTTGCCCTTCATTATGGACATCATCAACACATCTCTAGAAAATGGCTCCGTCCCCGATATCTTCAAGTCCGCCATCGTCCGTCCTCTCCTCAAAAAACACAACCTCGACCCAAACGAACTCAAGAACTACCGCCCAGTCTCCAATCTCTCTTTCCTGTCCAAACTTCTTGAGAAGGTCGTCCTCAACCAACTCAACCTCCACCTCGCCGACAACAACCTCCTCAGTCCCTTCCAGTCTGCCTATCGCAAACATCACAGCACTGAAACTGCCCTTCTACATATCCTAAACGACCTGCTTCTCTCCACTGACTCGGGCAACATCTCCCTTCTTACGCTACTCGATCTCTCTGCCGCCTTCGACACCATAGACCACTCTATCCTCCTCCACCGCCTCCACCACTCCTTTGGCATCACTGACTCTGCTCACTCCTGGTTTCTCTCCTACCTCTCCGACAGACAGCAGTCCGTCACCATCGACGGCGTCTCTTCCAACCCAGTCAGGCTCTCCTGCGGCGTTCCTCAGGGGTCCGTCCTGGGCCCGGTCCTTTTTACACTCTACATCTCCCCACTGTCCAACATCATCCAGTCTCACCACATACACCACCACCTCTACGCTGACGACTCACAACTACTAGACAAAGACAAACTCGACAACACTCAGACACTACTGACTCGCACGGCTGACTGCTATGAGGACGTGAAAAACTGGATGACAGCAAACAAGCTCAAACTGAACGACGACAAAACGGAAGCCATGCTGGTAGGCACTCGCCAGAAACTTTCCCAGCTCTCTCCCTCTCTCCACCTTCAACTCGACAGCACCCCCATCTCCCTCTCTGACTCGGTCAAGAACCTTGGCGTTATCCTCGATTCCTCTCTTTCCATGACCAGCTTCGTCTCCGCCACGGCCCAGGCATGTTATTTCCACCTCCGCCGCATCAGTCAGATCAGAAAATACCTCACTACCGAAGCTGCCACCAAACTCGTTGTCTCTCTCATCTTATCTCGCATCGACTACTGCAACTCTCTCCTTTCTGGCCTTCCTCACTCCACCACTCTCACTCTCCAGCGCGTCCAGAACAATGCTGCCCGCCTCGTCCTCAGAAAGAAAAAATCCGACCACATCACTCCCCTGCTCAAGCTCCTTCACTGGCTCCCCATCCCCCAACGCATCCAATACAAGATTCTGTCTCTATGCTACAAATCCCTGAACAACTACGCTCCTGCGTATCTCTTGATGATTTACAAGTAGTGCATATCAACTTTATCTGCAAAGGCATCAACCTGAGTATCATAATTCACCAAGCTGGCATAGCCGTTAGTAGTATTTTAGTTAATATTGATACATAACTCAAAGAACTCTGAGAAAAAACACAGACACAAGATTGCACAACAATTACATTTATTAGTCTAGTTGTTGTTTTTTTTTTTGTTTTTTTTAAAGGACAAAAACATGAAAACCCATTGACGTCAAGAATAAAGATATGACCTCACATGTCAAAGAAACAAACACAAGTTTGCACAACAATTATGTTTATTGGTCTTTGTTCAGAATAAGACAAAAACATGAAAGCGCCACTGGCACCAAGAATAAAGATATGACCTCTCATGTTTCATAAAAGACATATTATTACACAGTGTAGATAACAACCGTGACCATTTGGCCAAACACTCAAGATTGTGGCAATGAAATGCAAAAGTATTACAGCAGCAGCAGCATATGTAATAAAGTTGATATACTTTATCATGTGAACATTCTGAGCCTTGTGCGTATGTAATGGTTGGGGAGTTGGTGGTGGGGGAGGGGGGTTGCAAACAGTCACACATTCCTTGTCCTCCAATGTCAGTACTGAAGTGAATAATGTTTGCAATATCACCAGTTTTGAACACATACACTACGTCCTGATTTCTACTGGTCCTGCACCCAGCGGTTTTTGCGGGCTTTCATCCTAATAGCCAGTCTGTTTGTCCATCCTTTCTGCTTACAATTTGGCTATGAGCCATTATAAACTAATCTGCAATGCTTCTTTGCACAGTCAGTGTCATTCAGTGGCTGACCATAACCCTACATTTGCCTGTCCCTATGCGTGTATCTAATCCCAAGGTCAACACCAGCTTTTGCACTATATGCAGAGAAAAGCCATTTGGCATTTCAGTCTGTTCTTTCCCCTTGAATAGTTTGACTCCTTTATTTAGCAGTAATATGCCCATTTTCTAGCAAACTTGGGAGTAGCTTACAAAATGTAAAGTTTCAAGAACTATGACAGTGGCAAAACCTTTATGCTGCTTCTTTGGATATGGTCAAGTGTACGACTGGGTGTCTAGTGGTAAAATCTACACCCTCCCTCACAAAACCTGCTACAAAATTATCAGAAGTGGTCAGATCAAACTAAGGCATACATCATGTTGTAGGGAAATGGATAAGGTTTCCAGTGATACATGATTTTTGGGTGACCACAGAAGAATTTGGGACATTATCACAGTTTGTTTGACCAAATCCGAATTATAACTTGAGAACAAAACGTGACACATTTTACACATGCTCCATGGAACTCAGATTTTCAAAGGCATGCTGCACTATGAAAAATCACTGTTACTGTCACAAGAAGTTTGCAGTGTTGGCCTAAATTACCATTGAGTTGGTGATTTTCTAGAGTGAGTTGCTTTTGCATAATTCACCATAATATAAGAGCCTGCTTGAACATAACACGTGTTGTAAATTTTGTCAGCAGAAATCATACTACTATAACACATTCTGACAAATGGTCAATTATTAAAACTTATGTTATTTTGTAGAGTATGTACTTTGTTTTTATAATGAAAGGTTTATGGTTCTTACATGGAAAATCAAATGATCCAGTTTTGAAGATTTATATTCCGAATGGTGTAAATGTTGAGTTATGTTCAAACAGTTTAGACACTTATTTATCTCTACTAATCTGTTCTTTTTGCTGAAGACAATTGGTGTAGTGATTTATATCAAGTTTTTGAAGAGGATGCATGGGTGATAGATGAAAGAAACCCTTTACGATTATCGGGTCTGTAACTGAGATCAAACGCGTAATGATCAGTGACCTATATGTAACAATCAAACAAATGTAGATGCCCCCCCCCCCCCTCCCCTTCCTCCGACTTGAAAAGGTAGGGTTGGGCAAGAGAATGGCACCTAAACTACACCTCAAGTACACCTACACCTAAGTTACACCTCAACTGATGTGTGTATGGGTACATAAAACTATCTCTGAACAATAAATGACTATCGGTTCATGTTTACCGTAGCTGCCGCTGTCGTGTATAGACGGATCAGGGAAACAAGACAGTTCAGTGTTTTATCGAACACTTACGCATGTGTGTGTAGGAAAACACGGTGCTCTCATCGCACACACGCAGGCTTCTGGATTTACCCGCTCTGGCCGTATACACAAAACTAGTTGACGTTTGGTCTTAATTTGTCGTTTATTTGCGTTTGTGTATTTCGAGTAAGTTTTTTGCTTTATTTGCCAGGCACTACTCTCGTCAGTGGGGTCAAGGGGACGAGTTGCGTTGGTGGTGCGGGTAGTGGGGAACTCTTACAGCGCCTCCCCCGGGATCACCCTAGTCTAGGGCCTCTTGGCCTTCGTTAGGCACCCTCGTGTGTAATCCCTCCGGACAAGCATAGTATCCCTCTATCCCAAGACCGCCCGTGCGTGGTCTCTGGCCACATCCTCTCCGAGGTGACCCCAAAACTGGGCAGCACGAGCCCCCAGGCTAAACACGGCGGATCTAGAGGAGAGAACCTCGAAAAATTAATCATCATTGTCCTGCTGCCTTGCAGGCCTGGCCGCTTGGCTGCAGAAAGGCTATGGGAGGAAAACCCTGACTCATTAAAGTCTTCGTGTCTCCGGGGAAGGTTCTTGAGCCAAAGACTAGGACAAGGACAGCCGCAGTCTCAAACCTGCATGCAGGCGGTTCAGGATATTGGTCGCCTGATGTTGACCTGGGGATGACAACGTCACTCGGCACACCCTGAACGACCAAGCAGCCTTCTCTAGGGACAGCACTGCTTGCTCCACACGGAGAGGGGCCTAGAAAAGGTGGCTTACCAAAGCTCGTCCCCTCGCAACCCCAGTTGGCTAGCCGTGGTCAACGGGCATCTTCTTCTGCGGTCAGAAAACAAGTCAACTAAAAACAACGGATCCACTCTAATGACGACCACGACCGGACTCAACGTAGCATGCTGGAACATCCGAACTATGCTCGACACAGCAGACAGCGGACGTCCCGAACGTCGCCCCCCCCCCCCCCCCCCCCCCCCCGATTACCCATGAATTGCGGAGGTTAAACATCGATATCGAACCCTGGCCAGACCTCCCTCTGCAGCCACTGCGGTCGAACCTGCCTGAAGGTCAGAGAGTAATATTATTACATGTCGGGCACATTGCACCCCCCCTCCCCCCCCCCCCCCCCCCGCCAATCCTCCCTGAACAAAAAACATATTCCTAAGGTACCACTGCGTGTATGACGAATGCCTAAAGCACCTAAACTATCGCTCTGACTACAACTTAAGTACACCTACAACTACACCCAAGTTACAGTCTCACTCTCAACTGTGTGTATAGTGCATGCCAGGGAAGGGTGGGTGGGTGGGGGGGGGGAGGGGGGGTGGGGGGGGGGGGTAGGCCTTGTGTCATTGACAAAAGATTTATTGAGATTTAACCTTTGAACGTGAAAGTCCTCTGGATCTAACACATGTGGGTAGGCCAGCAACTCCACACTTAGTGAGGCTAAACATACTACTAATACTACTTTTCATAGATGACTGATCTTGCCTTTAAATTGTTTTACTTTTGAGAATATACCTGTCAGCCAGATTTGACTAGTATTTGTGAAGCAGTCAGATTTGCCAGCTATGTCGCGTTGAGATGTAGAAGAATTTTCGAGAAATGAGCATAACTTTTGGTGTCAATTTGACTGTCCCACCAGCGCTCTGTTAGGATATTAAAATGGCTTTTTAATAAACCAAAATTTTACATATTCTGACCACCACCACTACCACAAGGAACACCAACAATAAAATAAAGAAGGATGAAAAAGAGAAAAAAAATTCAAGCAGTTAATCCACTGTCCTTATGTATTAACATGAACTAAGGATTCCTCCTTTTTTTTTTTTAATAGTTAAAATAACAGTCCCAGAACGTATATATTTAAAAAAAAAAACACTGTCAAGAGAGAGAATTGTGCATGATAGACCAATGATCATAGACATATCCCACTGTTCCAGCCCCTTGGTGCATGGAAATTTAAATCTAGGTCCCCCAAGTGGGGGTCCAGATATCTAGCTGGTGTGGACAGCTGTTTCGGTCTAGGCGACCTCATCAGCACACCATCGGCAATACTGGAGGATGAGATGGAACTTCTGCCTACCTGCAAAGAAGACCACATTTTACTGTGGTTTCTGCAGGGGCATACATTCCATGCCTCCACCTAGAGCCAAATTTTTATGCACCCTAAGAGAGAACCTACTTGTAAGTGCCGTAAAAGTCCCCCACGTGGGGGACCTAGATTTAAATTTCCTGCACCAAGGGGCTGGAACAGTGGGATATGTGATACGCCCCCCCTCCCCCCCTTTCGGTGGGGTGGGGGTGGGGGGGGGGGTGGGGGCTTCCATATGCATTGCTTCCAGTCACTTACTTAGCGCACCCCCTCTTTCCTTTTTTTTTTTTTTTTGTGCTTGGACTAAAGTAGATTTATGATCATTGGTCTATCATGCACAATTCCCTCCCTTGACAGTGCTTTTTCTTACTCACTTGGTAGTTTCTTCTAAATTACAAGCACTGGCAATCAACTCTTTCGGGCTAGATGTTTATATTCGAGCTCAGAAACGCTCCAGTTATGTTCTCTTTGAATGTCAACTGATTATCATGGTCCGCTCATAGCGTAATGTCTTCCATTAAACAGCATCGGGGATGAAACGTCATGGGACGAAATGTGATTGGGACGAACGGTGTGGGCGAATGCGCGTAGGGCGAAGATAGGCATAGAACAAGAGGCTCAAAGAACAAGTCCTTCGAAGCTTTCTAACGCTAAATAAACAACTTTTACGGCACCTACAACCTCAAATATATGAATATTACTACTTTACGTACTCAATAATATGTGTTTCTGGGGTAATTTGGGCTTAGGAGAGGTTATTTCGACTGGCTTCGGACAGCGCGATCTTGTAGCAAGGGAAGTAATCGACGTGTCAACGGCAGTGGAAAACGGCTTACTAGTACAACTAAATCAACTTTAATGTAAACCAAACTTCTAACAGATGATTATTTTGTGTTTAGGTACGCAATAATAGTTATAGATATGGTTATTTTAGCTTAGGACAGGTTATTCCGGGTTATTCCGGGTTTTAGCAGGACCCCCCACATCATCATCATCATCAGTCCCTTGCCCGAACTGGGCGTTGGGGGGACTGAAAGGCAGCAGCAACAGACAGTGCTCTCCACTGAGTTCTATTTTGGGCGGTTGCAAGCAAGTCTGGCATCTCGAGTTCGGTCCATTCTTTTATGTTTGCGACCCAACTCTTTCTCTGACGACCTCGCCGACGACTTCCTTCGATATTATTGGGGATCTCAATATTGTCCTGAGCCCACAAAGTCTTTACTCGTCCGTTCACAATCCATGTGAGAAGGTACACGTAACAGAACCTTTCTTAGTTTCTACTGCCCCTTGGTAAGCGTCGGTGGACCTCGCCTGCGTATAAAGTAGAGGGGGAAAAAGTTATATCAAAATGCCTGTGACTTCTCCTTCCCATATACTCAGACTCTTTGTGTTAACTGTTTTTGCTACCTCTCTGTTGGCCTTCTCAGTCTGTGTTGCATGGTTTTTAATGACTACCCATGGTAGGATGACAAATACAACAGCGGTCGCTGCATTTCACAAGAACTTCACGCGGCAGCCTATGTCCCCGAAGACCCGTTTCCTCCAGCATGAGGAAGACAACGACAAGGTTGACAATGAAGTGATGGCTTTCCACAACAAAGTCCATTTGGAAGATTTACCATGTTGCTTGTACTGCAGCGCATTAAAGGTGAGCAGATTGTGGTGATAGTATTGTCCAGGTAAAAAGACAAAGCTTATTTTATGGCATGTTCGTTCAAAGCTCCAACCAAAATTGGCACAGTGGCAGTTCGCCTGACTTGATCGGTGTTCAGGTCATGCTCCATAAGCAATATCTCTCCCTTTTCCCCATAGGGCCCCTCCTGTTTGGACCATCCCTTGTCACTCCTGAACGTTCACCGCTTCACTGCCAGGAATAGATAAAACAATCATTCAAGTGCAAGAGACATAGATCCTCACGAGCCCCCGCAGTTGCGGGGCTCATGAGGATCTATACCTTTTGCTGAAACACTTAAGTATCCGTGTAGTTTGGTCGGATTTAAGCACTTTTTTGCTGAATTAAGAAGCACAGTCGACGTATTATCAATGAATTAAGAAGCACAGTCAACGTCAGTTGGCAGTGAAGGGTTTAACTCATTCAGCCCCGACACACCACAGCCACAAGACATAGACCGAGCATGATAGTTCAAGGATGGTGCCAGAATAGCATAATTGGCGCCAAGAAGCGCCAAGCTATTCTGGCCCCACCCTAGAACTATCATGCTCGATCTGTCTCTAGACACAATCATTCAGAGGGCCACTTAAAAATTTGGGGATTTCGGTCCTGGGGTGGAATGTGTTAAACCCCGAAATAACCAATGTTGATGGTGTAGGTTGAATGAAGGTGATGGTGATGCTCAATTAACTTAGTGGTATAAGACTCTGGGGGGCCAGGTATGGCCTAGCAATACCGTCAATGCCTAGCAATACATTGTGTGACCAGAGCATCATTTGGCCACCGATCATTTTTCACTTGGGCCATACCTCCTCTTGACTTTGAGTAGGTATATATGTAGAGGTATACGTGGGATATCCAGGACCAGCTGTCAACATTGCTCTGGTGAGCTCTTTTAGATGCATAGAAGCTGTCAAAAAGATAATGTTCCGCAAAAAGCACACTGATAATGATACAAAATTGTAATGTTTACTTACTTACGCCTCTCACCCCTCCCAGTCGACGAGAGACCTCCAGCGACTCCTGTCCTGTGCTTCTCCTTCGATTTTACTCCAGGTGGTTCCCAGTCTCTTGATGTCTACTTGGAGGTCTCGACGCCAGGTGTTTCTCAGCCTGTCTCTTTTCCTCTTTCCCTGGGGGTTCCATAACAATGCCTGCCTAGTGATACTGGAAACTGGCTTTCTCAGACTGTGACCAATCCATCCCCTCTTCTTCGCACAATTTCATTCTCTGCTGTTATCTGCTCTATTCTCTCCCAACCCCCACCCGGGTCTGCCCTGGGGGACTTGGGTGGGGTTAGGTATTTTTTAGTTCCCAGGGTCACCCTGGTCAGCCCCACAGGGTGGGTTTTTCTCTCTATTCTGGGGCGTGTGTTTCTGTCTACCCTTTGTCCATTCACCTGTATTTGCCTTTTTAAAACTCTCCCTACTGTCTGCACTGCCTGTAGCTCTTGATATTGGATGTGTGTTGCTAAATGGTCTTAGCTTTATTTATGCCCCATGTTGTAGGTTTATTTAATGTATTTGACCGGCTGGCGACATACATTCAATTTTCTGTTTAGTTTTTTTTCACAAGCAGTGCAGGCACGTCCTGAGAAAGCCTTGTTGCTGTCGGGACGTTAAGCAATGTACAATCAATCAATCATATTCTCTCCCAGAGTCTGATGTTGCTGATTTTCTCTGGCCAGTGGATTTTCAAGATTCTTCTAAGGCAACTGTTAACGAAGATCTGTACTCTGTTGACTGTGGTTTTTGTCAACCTCCAAGTCTCTGCTCCATATAGGAGAACTGCTTTTACGTTCGAGTTGAAAATCCGGACTTTGGTGTGTTGTGACAGCTCTCTGGAACTCCACATTTTTTTCAGCTGGAGAAAGGCTGCTCTGGCTTTACCAATTCGTGCTCTGATATCTGCATCAGTGCCACCTTTTTTGTCGAAGATGCTCCCGAGATAGGTGAAGGACTCCACCTCCTCCAGCGGGGTGCCAGCAGGCAAGACTGGTTTTTCCCTGGTTGCGTTCAGCCTCGTTGTCTTTGTTTTCTGTTTGTGGATGGTGAGGCCCACCTGGGACGAGATGTCAGCAAACCTCGTGGTCTTGTCCTGCATTTGTTGATGAGTGTTGGACAGTAACGCCAAGTCGTCTGCAAAATCGAGGTTGTGTTACACTACGTATGACACCCCCATGTATTAGTATATAATTATTATTCAGGACTATTATTAATGAGGGCTTAGTATCATATACCTAAGTTGTAAGGCCAAGATCGAACACTGACGCAAGCTTCCATGTGTTGAATTTGCGAGCAAGCGTTATTGAATATGGGCCACACTCCCTGGGGGCTTAGAGTACTCAATATGTAAGGCCAAGATCAAGGGACGTGGTACTGAATATGTAAGGCCAAGATCAAGAAATATAGGTATAGTGTATACGGCCTGGGGGTAGACCCATTGTAGTAGAAATTAATGGTTGACAGAAAGACGCTCTTTTGACAAATTGGGAGCCAAGAGGGACGTTCCCAATAATAGGGCACTGTCCCCCGAATGTGTATATATTGTGGAGAGCTCAGAACGGAAAGAGAGGGTAGGAGCAGGAGCTCAAGAGAGGAACAAGAGCTCAGGAGAAGAAGAGCCCAGAACAAGAGCTCAGACAGAATGCTCTGATCACGATTTTGCTAGTAGGTTGGTCCTGCCCAACTTATTGGAAGAATGTTGTACCCGAAATAAAAGACGATTCTGCAACACGAATGTCTGGTGGTGTCTTTGTTCACACAACTCTTGAGTACGGCCGGTGTGTAACAAAGGCCACCCTTTTTGGTGCCGTGACCAGGATTCTCTGAACGGGTATAGCAGAACTATCGCAGGATGTCAGAACGGGTATAGCAGAACTATCGCAGGATGACAGAAACAAGAAGAGAAGACGAGAGTTCGAGCCCACTACTAGAAAGCAGAGTTCGAGCCCACTACTAGAAAGCAGAGTTCGAGCCCACTACTAGAAAGCAGAGTTCGAGCCCACTACTAGAAAGAAGACTGAGAAGGAGCCGACGGACAAAACGACCTCTGGCCACAACCACCGTCACCAATGCTGGACAAACAGGTGAGTGACCTTTTTGTGTCATCGCCGTGGTTTTGATTAAGGGCCAGACCTATTAGCTAGGCTGTAAATTTGTTATATTTAGAAAGAAAAAAAAATGGCAGAAGAACACTTAGGAATGCTACACCCACTGAACCCAATATTGGCCGCACTAGGTAGCCAGATAGAGGGGATGTCGTCCTCTGTTAACGCACAGTCTATCTCCCAACTGATCCCCACCTTCAATGGAGATCAAAAGAAGTTTGCGGAGTGGATGAAGAAAATAGAGAAATACGCCGCACTAGTAAACATAGTAGGGAGGAAGGCCTTCATTGCATATCAAGCGAGTAGTGGGGCAGTAAGCGACTTCATCGGTCGTTTTATTCAAAGCAACGGAAATAACAGTTGGGAGGAATTGAAGGAACAACTAACGGTCAGATTTGGAGAGTTCAGGGATGAACAGCACGCCCTGACCCTCCTACAGAGAGCTAAACAGGGGAAAGATGAAAGTGTTCCTCTATATGCAGAGAGACTGATCTCATTAGGAGAAGAGGCGTTCCCAGATGAAGATGGTCCTATCAAAGACAGGCAACTGATTGCCTGCTTTATAGACGGACTGGCACATGACTATTTAAAAATGAAGGTCATGAGAGAAGCACCCGCTACGTTAGAGCGTGCTGTTAGCATCGCCCTAACAGAACAAAATTTTAGACAGATGTTCGATCTTAGGGTAAAACAAAGAAGTACGGTGACCAAATCCCCAGCAGACCAGTTCCGTAGAGACAGGGAAGAACCCATGGAAGTAGATCACTCTAGGAGGAGGGGGTGTTTTAGGTGCGGTTCATCCCGCCATAAGGCACGCGATTGCCAGACCACTAGGCAAGTAAACGCAGTACGTCAGCAGCGGTCGTCGTTGCCGCAGCGAGAGTATCAACACGTACGGTGTTGGCGCTGCGGGGGTCAGGGCCATCGACAAAGAGACTGCAAGGTCAGAATAGGATATGAACGACAGGGAAATTAGAACGTTCTGCACAACGAGAAGCCGGTGAGCAGAACGGAAGAAATAGTAGATCCTTCAGCATCAATTTAGCAGGAAGTCCAAAATGCATAGTTTTTAAGGTAGGGAGTCAGAAGTTTAGAAGTCTCATAGATACAGGGGCAGAAGTATCATTGATTAGTAAGAAGGCATACGAAAATTTACAGAAAAAGCCAAAACTAGAGAAAAGGAGCGTATCATTACAGTCAGTCAGTGGGGAAGCGTTAGGAGTTGTGGGTAGTATAGAATTAGACTTCAAAATAGAACAACAGTCGTTCAAACATCGATTCTACATAGTGAAAGAGATGAATAGAAATTTCATTTTGGGCAACGACTGGCTTGATAAGAACGGAGCACGCATCTATTTTGATTTGAGAAAGGTCAGAGTCGGGAATGCGTATGTACCTTACGAACAAGACATACACATATCCTCGTTGGTCAGAATACACAAGACAAAAATTTTGAAACCGCATACAGCGGAGATTTGTCAAGTAAGAATAAAGAATACGCAGTACTTCGGTAAAGATGAATGTTTAGAAGTCTCTGCGACAGATAAGGGGTTTGTTGCGGAAGAACCAGGGCTGTCAGTGATGAGTGGGGTAGTTAAAAACAAAGGTAGGACATTTCCTTTGTTAGTCATGAATCACACAAACAAAACGTTCAGACTAAAAAGGGGATGTGTGGTAGGCAGGTCAAACAGCGTAAGTCAAGTAGAGTCAGTGTCTAGCAGAACGGAAGAACGAGAAGTCGCTTCCATAGATCTGACAGAAATTGACGCGCCTGAAGCAATCAGGTCCACAGTTACTAAACTGGTATCGGAGCATTCCGATTTGTTCGCGAGTAGCGATCTGGACTTGGGGCGCACCAATACTGTCAAAATGAGCATAGACACTGGAGACCACGCTCCAATAAGGGTGAAACCTTACCGCGTTCCCTTGCAGGATAGAGAGATAGTAGACAAAGCAGTGGATGAGATGTTAGAGGCAGGGATCATCAGGAGATCGATGTCGCCATGGTCATTCAGCTTAGTAGTAGTGTCTAAAAAAGACGGGTCAAGGAGGTTGTGCGTTGACTTCCGAAAGCTAAACGAGATTACTAAGAAGTCGTCGTATCCACTACCGCTCATAGACGATATTTTGTCCTTGCTGGGGAAGGCAAAATATTTTACAAGGTTAGATATGAAATCAGGATACTGGCAGGTAGAGATGGCGGATAAAGAGAGTAGTGAGAAAACAGCTTTCGCTTGTCACAAGGGACTTTTTGAGTTTGCAGTCATGCCGTTTGGACTTTGCCAGGCACCCAGTGTGTTCATGTTGTTGATGAACACAGTGTTGATGGGGCTAGAAACATTTTGTTCAGCATATATGGATGATATTCTCATCTTTTCAGAAACAAAGGAACAGCATTATCAGCACATAAAAGATGTGTTCGGTAGGCTTAGACAACATAAACTCAAGTTGAAACTGAAGAAATGTCAGTTCTTCGCAGAAGAAACACAATACTTAGGGTTTGTGATAGGGAAGGAAGGAGTCAAACCAGACCCAGAAAAGGTGTCAGCAATTCGAACATTGCCGAATCCCACATGTATAAGGGAGTGTCGTAGTGTCATTGGGATGATGTCCTACTATCGCAGGTTCATACCCAACTTTTCTGAGATAGCTGAACCCATCATCAGTTTGACAAAGAAATTTGCCAGATTCAAATGGTCGGATCAGTGTCAACAGGCGTTTGATTTTCTCAAACAAAGTTTGTCAGTAGTTCCTTTGTTGGTATATCCGGACACGAGACGTCCATATGTATTGTACACGGACGCTAGTGACGCATGTATCGGGGCGTGTCTGACACAAGAAAGTGAAGACAGCACACGGCAAAAGACAGAAAAACCTATTTATTTTCTGTCCCATAGGTTGAGCCAGAGCCAGAAGAAGTGGTCTACCATAGAAAAGGAAGCATTTGCAATTCATTATGCGTTACAGAAGTTAGACCACTATTTGCACAATGCACAGTTTGTTGTTCGCACAGACCACAAACCACTGAAATATCTCTTAGAGTCACCCATGCAGAATAAAAAGATTCAGATGTGGGCGCTAGGGATAGCAGGGTACAATTGCACTATAGAGTACATTCCAGGGCCACAGAATGTGTTGGCTGATTTGTTGTCTAGAGTGCCACAACCAAACGGTGAGGAGTTAGTATCAGAAGAGACGGAAGAAATAGTCACAGAAGTGAGCGACAATGCGTTCCAAATAGGGGTGATTAATTCTAGTCAGATTAGACCAAAGCAGTTTGCAAGTTGTCAGACAGAAGATCCCAGAGAAACTTTAGAAAAGGTAGAGGTGACAGGGTTCGATATGATAATGGAGCAAGACAAGGATCCAGACATTGTTAAGTTGAAGGATCAGCTCCTGAACGAGGAAGCACCGGCCAGTGTAAAAAGGAGGTATTTGTTCATAGAAGATGTCTTGTATTTCTTGTCGAATATTGATGACGATCCAGTAGCGAGGTTAGTGGTGCCATCCCATTTGGTGGAGCACGTCGTAACTCAGTACCATGACAGAAATGGGCACATGGGCCTAGACAAGACATACGATACAATCAAACAGAAGTATTTTTGGCCAAACATGTACAGGGGATTAAATGAATACATAGGAGGTTGTATTACCTGTCAGCAAAGGGTTTTGCAGAAACAGAAAGTTCCAGTGCAGGAAATGGACATTCCCCCATATCCTTTTGCAAAGGTTAGTGTAGACATACAGGGTCCATTCCCTACTAGTCTGTCTGGGAACAAGTACATTTTAGGGTTTGTTTGTCATTACAGTGGATATCCAGAGTGCTTTCCAGCACCAGATAAGTCGGCAGAAACTGTTGCTCAAATATTGTTGGATGAGATAATTCCTCGACATGGCTGCCCCTTGCAGGTGGTCACTGACAATGGTACAGAAAATGTCAATCGGATCATGAGAGAGGTTCTCAGCGAACTGAACATAGATCATGTGTTGACAAGCTATTATCATCCACAATCTAATGCTAAGGTAGAAAGGTTTCATCGTACCATGAATGATATCATGTCGAAGAAAATACAGGAAGATATCCAAACGTGGGATTTGCACATCAATCATGCGTTGTCGGCATACCGGGTTAGCGTTTCGGAAACGACTCAGTGCTCTCCATTCTTTCTACTGTATAATAGAGATCCAGTGTTACCATTAGATAACATACTGAGGCCCAGACGGAAATATGTCGGAGAGGACCTTCATAAGGTAGCCTTAGAACAACAACATAAATTGTTCACTCAGGTACACCAACGAATAAAGAAATCACAGAAGCGGGGAGCAAAATATGCAAATAGACAAGTCAAAGGTGACGAAATCAAAGTTGGTGACCCAGTGTACTATAAGAATAACCAAAGGAAAAATAAATTAGACAGCAAATGGAAACCTTATTACAGGGTGGTCGAGAAAACAACCCCAGTAACGTACAAGATAAGGAACCAGTTGACTAGTGAAGTAATAAAAGTGCATGCAGAGCACATAAGACTCGCTAAATTAGAAGAGTGGCCTAAACCCTCAGTAGAAACAACTAGGCCCCTCAGAAAAACTAATTATGCGGTCGCACCGGAAGACAGTTCTTCCAGTGGCAGTGAAGATGTAGGCGACTTACCTCCGAGAGAAAGGTGGATTAAAAGACAGCGTAAGGAACGTGAGAACTCGTCTTCGGAAGACGACATACCTCTCACAGAGTTAGCGAAAAGGGTTAGACGTCAGAACAGGGACAAAACAGTCGAAGCAGAATCGGCTGATGTTAGCCCAGACGAAGGCACATCAGACAATTCTGATGATGATAGGATAAAACATGTGGATGCAATCCTGCCTAAGTCTAGGGGTGAAGGGGTGAGGCGGTTATTAGAGGCTATAGGAGATCTACTATAGGCTTCGTTTAAAATGCAACTCTCAAATGGTATTGAGAGAGGATCAATCAGAAGATCGTGTAGGTGATACAGTTTTGGGAGTATGAATATACAACTACGGGTGTAATTATATTTTGCAGACGTGCAAGATGAAGTTCGTCCTCTGTCTCATGATATTGGGTTTAGCAGATAATGTTCATAATTTACCAGTTCCGTTAATTCCTAAAAATGGAACAGTAGGTATGACCGAGTCAGTGACCGCGCAGTACGAGTTGGAGGCGACGACGATTGCGGTTGACATAGTACAGCGTTGCTAATGAACAAGATAAAGACATACTGTCAAACGAAGGTCAAGCTTGGTTCGGTCTTGCCAATGGCAAGGTACATAATTGATCAGTGGTGTATGGATGATCAGTGCGGCAGAAAGATTACGCTTCAGCGTCAGTTGCCATGGGGAACAAGTGAGGTTCATTTTGACAGATCCTCCCGTTAGTATAGTACGATTGGGGATGACGTGTAGCGCAACTAGCGATAGACTCACACTAACGCCGTATTATCAACGAGAAAGTGTTTTTGTTATAACGGACGAAGAAATTAATAATATTCAAAAATATGTCGTTTCGAATATAACTTTGTGGGAACCATTCCATAAAGCAATACCAGAATTTAAACCAATTCCCTTACCTAAGAAATTAAAGGAAATAGAGCACATTCCGATGGATTCTCTAATCACGGAATTGCAGGATATGCAAAGGGTCGAAGATGAAGAAGGCTGGTCTACTTGGCAGTATTTATTAGTATTGGCACTGGTCATGTCAATTGTAGGCATAATAGTGGGAGTAGCCAGATATTTTGATTTGTTAAGAGCTGGCCCTTTATCAAGACTTAGGCGAGGACATGGTGGGGTCACTCGACCTACACTGGACCCGGGATCGGTGGCTACAACTGTGGCGGACGAGAATGATGTCTACGGAGCAAGTGCCTCCGCACCGATGATGGAGGACAGGGTGGAACTGAAGGCGACATCACCAATTGTGAAATTCTACCCGGCCTTGAAGTGAGGCGACCTACAAAGTGGACGAACGATGTTGGGACCGTGAGCGCAACGGTGCCCATGAGAGACAAACAGTTCGTGGACAAAATTCTTTTTCTTTTATTTTGGTTCGAATCGTGGACAATGAACACTTTGCCTTTATTATGTTCGAATCGTGGACAATGAACACTTTGCCTTTATTATGTTCGAATCGTGGACAATGAACACTTTGCCTTTATTATGTTCGAATCGTGGACAATGAACTCTTTTTCTTTTTCTTTTATTCGAATTATGGACAATGAACTCTTTTTCTTTTATTTGGATCGAATACTTGATGGAGTAATTGTATAAGATGTCACGTGCCGATGTCATGAAATGTATTTTGATTGGTTAATAATTTGCAATTATATTGTCATATGTTCCGTAGTGTATACCCCCTAAGAAAGGAAAGAAAAATAATCCTGAACGGGATGTATTTTTCTCGGGTCAGGGAGGAATGTTACACTACGTATGACACCCCCATGTATTAGTATATAATTATTATTCAGGACTATTATTAATGAGGGCTTAGTATCATATACCTAAGTTGTAAGGCCAAGATCGAACACTGACGCAAGCTTCCATGTGTTGAATTTGCGAGCAAGCGTTATTGAATATGGGCCACACTCCCTGGGGGCTTAGAGTACTCAATATGTAAGGCCAAGATCAAGGGACGTGGTACTGAATATGTAAGGCCAAGATCAAGAAATATAGGTATAGTGTATACGGCCTGGGGGTAGACCCATTGTAGTAGAAATTAATGGTTGACAGAAAGACGCTCTTTTGACAAATTGGGAGCCAAGAGGGACGTTCCCAATAATAGGGCACTGTCCCCCGAATGTGTATATATTGTGGAGAGCTCAGAACGGAAAGAGAGGGTAGGAGCAGGAGCTCAAGAGAGGAACAAGAGCTCAGGAGAAGAAGAGCCCAGAACAAGAGCTCAGACAGAATGCTCTGATCACGATTTTGCTAGTAGGTTGGTCCTGCCCAACTTATTGGAAGAATGTTGTACCCGAAATAAAAGACGATTCTGCAACACGAATGTCTGGTGGTGTCTTTGTTCACACAACTCTTGAGTACGGCCGGTGTGTAACAGTTGTCAAGCTGTGTCCACAGTGTCCACTGTATTCCGCTTCATCTCTGCTCTGTGGTCCTCTTCATGACCCAGTCTATGGCCAGTAGGAAGAGGAACGGAGACAGTAAACACCCCTGCCTGATGCTGCTTCTGACCTGGAGCTCCCTGGTGAACTGCCCTTCGTGGATCATGCGACATGTCATGCCTTCGTAGCTGCTCTTGATCAGGCGAATTAGCTTTGTGGGTACACCATAATGTCGTAGGAGTTTCCACAAAGTCTCTTGGTCCACGCTGTCAAATGCTTTCTCGTAATCCAGAAAGTTGAGGTACAGCGGGGAGCTCCACTCCAGAGACTGTTCCACGATGATGCGGAGAGTGGCAATCTGGTCTGTACATGATCGGTTTTTCCGGAATCCTGCTTGCTGGTCTCTCAGCTGGGGTCGACAGAGTTCTTCATTCTCTCCAGGATGATCATGTTGAAGACCTTTCCTGGTACTGACAGCAACGTGATTCCTCTGTAGTTGGAACACTTGCTGAGGTCGCCTTTCTTGGGAAGCGTGATTAGGTACCCCTCCTTCCAGTCTGCCGGCATCACCTCCACTTCCCAGATCTTTCCAAACAGTGGGTACAGCACCTCTACTATTGTTTCTAGGTCAATCTGGCCCTGCTGCTTTGCCGTTCTTCAAAAATGCCACTGCTCTTCTGATCTCTTCCCGGCTGGGTCTGTCACAGCTGATGGGTAGGTCAGTCTCTGCTGGCTGGATGTCTGGGGGGTCGGGTGGGGTGGGTCTGTTCACTAACTCTTCTAAATACTCGGCCCATCTGTCAAGTTGGTCTGCTCTGTCTGCAATAGGCTTGCCTTCTTTGTCTTTTGGCCATACTTGCCTGACAATCTTCTGGTAATGTTGTAGAGCTGTTTCAGGTTGCCGCTGCCTGCTGCCTTTTCTGCCTCTGCTGCTAGGCCATCTGCTGCTAGACCATCTCTTGTCTGCCCTGATACTCCTCTTCACCTCGCGGTTGGCTTCTGAGTATTCCTCATGTGCCCTTGCTTTGGCCGCTCTAGTGCGACTGTTGTTGACAACTGTTTTCTTCTGCTTCCTCACTTCTTCTTCAAGGTCTGTGCCGACAGCCAGTCCTTGTGATTGTGTTTCTTGAACCCCACAGTGTCTTTACAGGTTGAGGTCAGTGCCTCTCTCTAACTGCCTTCCACTGCTGCTCTGTGGTGACCGCCTCCTCTTCATTTACTAGCTCCTGTAGCGCTTGAAACCGTTTGGACAGCACCAGTTTGAACTCTTCTCTCACTCCCGTCTCTCTCAGAAGGCGTACATTATAGCGCTGTCTTCTTGTTGTCCCTGTGCTGCTTTTCTTTAACTTGAGCTTTATTCTTAAGGTAAGCAGATGATGGTCTGAGGCGACATCTGCTCCTCATCTCACTCGAACATCTTGAAGGGATCTTCTAAATTTCTTGCTAATGCAGATATGGCCTATTTGATTCTCTGTAGTATCGTCAGGCGAGACCCACGTTGCTTTGCGTATTCTTCTGTGTGGGAAGATGCTGCCTCCAATGACAAGTCTGTTTAGAGCACAATAGTCTACGAACCTCTTCCCGTTCTCACTCATCTCCCCTAGTCCCTGTCTCCCCATCACCTCTTCGTATCCGGTGTTGTCCTCCCCTATTTTGGCATTAAAATAACCCATGACGATCGTGATGTCTCGCTCCGCACATTTGTCCACAGCACTCTGGAGTCGGTCGTAGAACTCTTGTTTCTCTTCCTCGTCACTGTCATTGGTGGGCGCATAACACTGGATGACGTTCAACTTGATCTTTCTCCTAGTTCTTAAGGCTGCTGTGATAATTCTTGGCCTAAGAGGTTCCCAGCCCATCAGCGCTCTCTGTGCCACTGGTGACAGCATGAATGCTACTCCTTCTGTATGGGGGGCATTCTCCTCTTCATGACCTGAATACAGAATCATCTCCCCACTTAACAGCCTTTTCTGGCCAGACTGTGTCCATCTGGCTTCACTGATACCTAACAGGGAAAGGTTGTACTTTTGCATTTCCGCTGCTATCTGGGCGGACTTCCCGCTCTGGTACATGGACTTGACATTCCATGTGCCCATGATTGTGTCCCTGGATAGAGAGAGGCGGCTCGGTCCTGTGGCTTCCGAAGACTTCCGGCTTTCACCACACGACGTCATAAATCTTCTGGTAGTAGAAGAACCTTCCTCCTCCAGGAAAGGAATTGCTGTTTGTCTTTTCGTCAGCGTTTTTGTAGCTATTTCTTTATTTGCAGGGTGGGGAAGCTACCCCCACGCCCAACCCCCTTACTAGGAGGACCAAGGGTTTTCTGTCGGGGTCTCCTTCCCTTAGACCATGTTGGTTCACGGCACCTTATTTCATTCGGTGCACCCCTCTCGCGAGGGACCCCCTATCCACCACCCAGGGGACGCGCCTCAACGCCATATGGTCCCAGCGCTAGGAAATTGTAATGTTTGCTAGGGGTTTATTGGAAAATAGTCCCATCAGTATTTATTGGTCACATTTGTCTGTATCCTCGCCCCCCCCCCCCACCCCACCCCACCCCCGTCTTCCCTAATCCGCCCTCATGTCGTTTGATTTTCCACGATAGTGTGCCATACATTCCCCGAAAATCCTTCTACCCCATTGCAGCTAAAAGTGATGATGATGATGACTACGATGATGACGATGATGACGACCAGATTAGCTCAGTGCATGAAGGCTAATCAGTCACCGCACTTACAATACAATACAATGCATTACAATACAATACATTACAATACAATACAATACACTTGAACCATCATGGTTAATTCAGTTCGAAGAAATACGTCATAGTTATTTTATTAAAGGGCAACTGCTTAGTAGAGTTGAAATTTGGTCTTGGGACTGATGTGTCTAAGTTTATCTAACATATGGTGTGTAATTTCTTCTTCACCGTTTACAGGAACATGGTTTTGCTGCTGATTCGCTTCCGCATGTAAAAGACGCTCATGTGCCTTTCACGGGACATCAAAACCTGGTGTTATTCCCAGCTACTCCTGTAAATTCATCTGCCTCGGACCCGCCTGATGAAAATTGCAAGTTTCCAGAAATGCGGCTTGAACGCAGAAGGCGTGCTTCTTTTCCAGACACCATGAACTCCAATGAACTGTCTGCACAAGGGTATTTCTACCACCACGAATGCAAGGCAGCTGTCTGCTATCACTGTGGTGAGAAGCACGGTCACGCACATGGCCCAAGGTGCAACAGACATCGCTGTAATGTACCGGAAGAACACTTGAATCCCCACAATCCGTCGTTACGGGATCTACACGTACAGCCACGCATTAGGCGTAGTCAACAGGTCGATGTTGATTTAGGACATCGTCAGGAAACTAACAGAAACACCGATGTGCATACAGTAAATCATGATACTAATAGCGGATTTTACATGTGTCTTGAAGATCTTGGCAAAGAAATGAACATACGAACAAGGGACCCAAGACAAAGGCAGCTGAGACGTTCTCCCAGCAACAGAACCACCAGCGATCCGCCAACGTCTTCGCAACTCTACAGCAGACAAAATCGATCGACGATGTCTGCTGTAGAATTCGTTTCCACGATTCAGGGATGTGCTGAAAGTTCAGCACCTGCCCACAATGATGTTCCTACTCACCAAGGTTTTGAGGGTCCTACGGAACACGCAAACCCTCTAGGCCATTCCATATTTAACCAGAATGGCATTTCTTCTAATGCCATACACTCAGACATGCCAACCAATACTCCGTGTTCATGCAACGGCACGCCGACAGACATCGGCCAAGGGAGGGGTAACTCTCATTTTTCCGCAACGCATGGTCACTCCATCGATCGCCATCAAAGCTTCAGTCTAGACCAGGAGCATGCGTGCCTAGCGAACAACAAATCTTGCGTGACCAGCGGTCAAACACAAGAGCGTACCGATCATCCCTCTTCGTGCATTAACATGAGCCCATTTTGCGACACCCAGTGGGTGTCTCAGTCACATCCTCCAGCCCTGGATCTCGTCTTGACAGGCAGTACACAGAACACAGACATGCAAAGCAGTCACAACTCCGAGCTTGTAGACAGCGGAGGAGGAGCTTCGCAACATGGAGGCTGTGGCTCTGCGACCCCTGCAGACGAGAGGCAGAACCGTACAACGCGTGGAGACCAGTCAGAGTCCTCCCAGCCCTTCTTTTCACCCGCGTCCGCTCTCACGAAGCGACAGAACGGTGTTACAGTCATCACCCAGGTTAGTTATAATTAGTTAGATGGTTGAGTTTAACCCGTTCAGTGCCAGTTGACCCAGACTGTGTTTCTGCAATCAGTAATTCATATCGAAAGAAGCCTAGATATCCCGGGAACTTGGATACAAAGTGGTATCAGTAAGAGACATAGATCCTCATAAGCCCCCGCAACTGCGGAGGATCATGAGGATCTATCCTTCATGCAGTTGGTGGTGTTCACATTTTCTAGAAGTCCCAGGAACATGGCTTCAAAGTAGTGTCAACAAGAGGCATAGATCCTCATGATCGCAATTGCGGGGGTTCATGAAGATCTAAACCTCTTGCAGATGAGTGGTGTTCACATTTTCTCGGCACTGAACGGGTTGGCGCCGAGCAGGCGACTAAGGCTATCTCGCGGTGGCCTCTCACCGGTGAGTCCACAACAGCGTCTAGTGCTCTGCTTACATCTCCTGTTGCCAGTTAGTAGAAAGGTTGTTGGGTGTAATAATCCTAATAATAATGCACTACCATTCTGAAGCCCTATTTGTGAGTTTTCTCCATTAACTCATTCAAGACGTGCCGCATACAGATTCTCAGCTAACAGCCGCGAATCCGTTTGCGGCACGTGCCGAATGTGTTAACGAGTGAATCTGCTGAATAACTATTTTCATTCAGAATGAACTGACTTCGCACATTTGCCCTTTAGATACAGTGGAATCACCATTTATACCATAAAAATGTAGACAGGTTCTCTCTCTAAAGAAGTCTTGAAGGGCAAAAGATGCGACCTGTCATTTAAGACCATGTCCTTTAGGTTGCTTTAGCCACCTTAAAGATGATATTTCATGACAGGCGGTCTCTCATATGGCGGTCGCTCAGAACCAGTTCTGCAATACCTTATTTGAAATGTGTGCTGGTCTGTGACTTTTTGTATCTTACTGCTTTACTCCGCAATCACGAAGGTCCAAATCACAAAATGGGACGTAAATGTTCCAGATACGCAAGGCACTTACGTACCAAAGTTAAAAGTTTGTTTACTTCTTCTAATATTGTACATGCTGGCACCTCTACGATTGATTATTGTTATTATAATATAATATAATATAATATTTATTATTATAACACAATGAATTAATAATAATAACGGATTTTTTAATAATAGTAATAAAATAATAATAAATTGTTCTTCATTGTGTTATAATATTATTATATGATATGATGATCATTTGATAATAATGAAAATTCTTATTATTATTATTATTATTATTATTATTATCTGTTGGCATTGTTATAGTTCTCACATAGTAATACCGGTCTGTTCGCAGCATACAGATCAGGAGACACAAGGTGCAGGATTCCTTCAGTCCCCGCAAAGTAAGTGGGACACTTTTCGCAGATATAATCACATCATAGTATTAAACAAAATATACATGTAAAAATAACCAGTAATGTTTCAGGAGTACTCCCCAGATAGACCCATTCAGGGAGTACGACACAATTACACTTATATTCAAATTGAATGCATAGCATCTCATTTGGACGATGAAGAGCACTGGATTATATGTATGGGTACGACATTGGAGTCGATGGTTAACTTTGTCATTAGCAGAACTGCCCGTGAGATATGTAATAATAATAATAATAATAATAATGAGTATTTATATAGCGCTTAATCTTACTCAAAAGCTCTAAGCGCTTTACAATCTGTACACAAAAATAAAAATACAATGACATATGCACATAACAAACAAAGCACAATGCCCGAACACACCACTTTTACAATAAACTAAACAACAATACATACATAATAATTTATATTCTAATTAACATTTAGTCTAAACAAGCATGTCTCTTGCAGATGGGTCGTATTGACCGAATCATTTTTAACTTCTGATTTAAAGGCAGTCTATATATAAATTCAAGGCTTCTTGTATTTATTTATTTATTTATTTATTCATTCATCTATATATGTACGACCTCGCGCTGGGACCATATGGCGTTGAGGCGCGTCCCCTGGGTGGTGGATAGGGGGTCCCTCGCGAGAGCGGTGCACCAAATGAAATAAGGTGCCGTGAACCTACATGGTCTAAGAGAAGGTGACCCCGACAGAAAACCCCTGGTCCTCCTAGTAAGGGGGTTGGGCGTGGGGGTAGCTTCCCCACCCTGCAAATAAGGAAATAGCTACAAAAACGCCGACGAAAAGACAAACAGCAATTCCTTTCCTGGAGGAGGAAGGTTCTTCTACCAGAAGATTTATGACGTCGTGTGGTGAAAGCCGGAAGTCTTCGGAAGCCACAGGACCGAGCCGCCTCTCTCTATCCAGGGACACAACCATGGGCACATGGAATGTCAAGACCATGTACCAGAGCGGCAAGGCCGCCCAGATAGCAGCGGAAATGCAAAAGTACAACCTTTCACTGCTAGGTATCAGTGAAGCCAGATGGACGCAGTCTGGCCAGAAAAGGCTGTTAAGTGGGGAGATGATTCTGTATTAAGGTCATGAAGAGGAGAATGCCACCCATACAGAAGGAGTAGCATTCATGCTGTCACCAGTGGCACAGAGAGCGCTGATGGGCTGGGAATCTCTTGGGCCAAGAATTATCACAGCAGCCTTTAGAACCAAGAAAAAGATCAAGCTGAACATAATCCAGTGTTATGCGCCTACTAATGATAGTGACGAGGAAGAGAAACAAGAGTTCTACGACCGACTCCAGAGTGCTGTGGACAAATGTGCGGAGCAAGACATCAGCATCGTCATGGGCGATTTTAATGCCAAAATAGGGGAGGACAACACCGGATACGAAGAGGTGATGGGGAGACAGGGACTAGGGGAGATGAGTGAGAACGGGGAGAGGTTTGTAGACTTTTGTGCTCTAAACAGACTTATCATTTGTGGCAGCATCTTCCCACACAGAAGAATACACAAAGCAACTTGGGTCTCACCTGACCATAATACAGAGAACCAAATAGACCATATCTGCATTAGCAAGAAATTTAGAAGATCCCTTCAAGATGTTCGAGTGAGGAGGGGAGCAGATGTCGCCTCAGACCACCATCTGCTTACCTTAAGAATAAAGCTCAAGTTAAAGAAAAGCCGCACAGAGACAACAAGAAGACAGCGCTATAATGTAGGCCTCATGAGAGAGACTGGAAGGAGCTAGTAAATGAAGAGGAGGCGGTCACCACAGAGCAGCAGTTGAAGGCATTTAGAGAGGCGCTGAACTCACCTGCCAAGACACTGTAGGGTTCAGGAAACACAATCACAAGGACTGGCTGTCGGCACAGACCTTGAAGAAGATAGAAGTGAGGAAGCAGAAGAAACCAGTTGTCAACAACAGTCGCACGAGAGCGGCCAAAGCAAGGGCACAGGAGGAATACTTGGAAGCCAACCGCGAGGTGAAGAGGAGTATCAGGGCAGACAAGAGGGCCTACACAGACAGCCTGGCAGCAGAGGCAGAAAAGGCAGCAGGCAGCAGCAACCTGAAACAGCTCTACGACATTACCAGAAGATTGTCGGGCAAGTATGGCCACACAGAAAGACCAGTAAAAGATAAAGAAGACAAGTCTATTGCAGACAGAGCAGACCAACTCGACAGATTGGTCGAGTATTTTGAAGAGTTACTGAACAGACCCAGCCCACCTGACCCCCCAGACATCCAGCCAGCAGAGACCGACCTACCCATCAGCTTTGACAGACCCAGCCGGGAAGAGATCAGAAAAGCAGTGGCATTTATGAAGAACGGCAAAGCAGCATGGCCAGATGGCATCCCATCTGAAAGCAGACCTAGAGACAACAGTAGAGATGCTGTACTCACTGTTTGGAAAGATCTGGGAAGAGGAGGTGATGCCAGCTGACTGGAAGGAGGGGTACCTAATCACGCTTCCCAAGAAAGGCGACCTCAGCAAGTGTTCCAACTATAGAGGAATCACTTTGCTGTCAGTACCAGGAAAGGCCTTCAACAGGATCATCCTGGAGAGAATGAAGAGCTCCGTTGACCCCCAGCTGAGAGACCAGCAAGCAGGATTCAGGAAAAACCGATCATGTACAGACCAGATCACCACTCTCCGCATCATCATGGAACAGTCTCTGGAGTGGAGCTCCCCGCTGTACGTCAACTTTGAGGATTACGAGAAAGCATTTGACAGCGTGGACCAAGAGACTCTGTGGAAACTCCTACGACACTACGGTGTACCCACAAAGCTAATCCGCCTGATCAAGAGCAGCTAAGATGGCATGACATGTCGCGTGATCCACGGAGGGCAATTCACCAGGGAGCTCTAGGTAAGAACCGGTGTCAGGCAGGGGTGTTTGCTGTCACTGTTCCTCTTCCTACTGGCCATAGACTGGGTCATGAAGAGGACCACAGAGCACAGACGAAGTGGAATACAGTGGACACTGTGGACACAGCTTGACGACCTCGATTTTGCAGACGACTTGGCTTTACTGTCCCACACTCATCAACAAATGCAGGACAAGACCATGAGGCTTGCTGACATCTCGTCCCAAGTGGGCCTCACCATCCACAAACAGAAAACAAAGACAATGAGGCTGAACGCAACCAGGGAAGAACCAGTCTTGCTTGCCGGCACCCCGTTGGAGGAGGTGGAGTCCTTCACCTATCTCGGGAGCATCATAGACACAAAAAAGGCGGCACTGATGCAGATGTCTGAGCACGAATCGGTAAAGCCAGAGCAGCCTTTTTCCAGTTGAAAAAAGTGTGGAGTTGCAGAGAGCTGTCACAACACACCAAAGTCCGGATTTTCAACTCCAACGTAAAAGCAGTTCTCCTATATGGAGCAGAGACTTGGAAATTGACATAAACCACAGTCAACAGAGTACAGATCTTCATAAACAGTTGCCTTAGAAGAATTTTGAAAATCCACTGGCCAGAGAAGATCAGCAACGTCAGACTCTGGGAGAGAACAGAGCATTGATTGATTGATTGTACATTGCTTAACGTCCCGACAGCAACTAGGCTTTCTCAGGACGTGCCTGCACTGCTTGTGAGAAAAACCCTAAACAGAACATTGAATGTATGTCGCCAGCCGGTCAAATACATTAAATAAACCTAACACATGGGGCCTAAATAAAGCTAAGACCATTTAGCAACACACATCCAATATCAAGAGCTACAGGTAGTGCAGACAGTAGGGAGAGTTTTAAAAAGGCAAATACAGGTGAATGGACAAAGGGTAGACAGAAACACATGCCCCAGAATAGAGAGATAAACCCACCCTGTGGGGCTGACCAGGGTGACCCAGGGAACTAAAAATACCTAACCCCACCCAAGTCCCCCAGGGCAGACCCGGGTGGGGTAGAGAACAGAGCAGATAACAGCAGAGAATGAAATTGGGCGAAGAAGATGGGGATGGATCGGTCACAGTCTGAGAAAGCCAGCTTCCAGTATCACTAGGCAGGCATTGTCATGGAACCCCCAGGGAAAGAGGAAAAGAGGCAGGCCGAGAAACACCTGGCGTCGAGACCTCCAAGCAGACATCAAGAGACTGGGAACCACCTGGAGTAAAATCGAAGGAGAAGCACAGGACAGGAGTCGCTGGAGGTCTCTCGTCGACGGCCTATACCCTGGGAGGGGTGACAGGCATAAGTAAGTAAGTAAAGTATATATATGTACGAGTATTTTTTTTTTAAATTTATTTATTGATTTATTTCTGTTTTTCCTGCTTGCTTGCTTTTTTTCACAGATGTCTCTGAGTGCACAGTCAGTAACCAACCGAAGAAACGCTGTCCCAAATGTGGCCCTGTGTCCAACCCTCATGCTGCGTGTGCCAAGTGCCCCATTTGTGGACTGGACATCATTTGAAAAGTACTTCAAGGATGTACTTTTGGGCGAATTCTCTGTACAACAGAGGTCCCCAGGCCAACAACGGCCGCAGTTGGCCCACGCATAGCTGTGCGCGAACCAACAACTGCGGCCGTCGTCGGCCCGAAAACCTTTTGCTATTTGGGTCAGAATTGTCGCTGGCGCAAAGAGTGGCTTCATGGGCTCCAGTATAACTTGGACTTTATACTAGTATCAAAACACGAGGGCATATATGTTAAACATTTTTGTAATCATATGGTGCAACATTGGGCAGCACATGATATCACGACATGGCTTACAATTGTTGTAAGTAAGTCAGGGTTGTTATGATTTCAAAACTGTTACGCTAATCTCATTGGACTTGGAAAGCACTTATTACAGTTCTGTTATGGGCGAGCTTTTGACGATTACCGAGAAATGACCTCCACTTGTACATATGTGTGCAGGAAGATAGCTCGCAGTTGTCAGCTAGTCTTGTCGAAAGATACTGCGTTGGATTAGAGTTGTCATGCCCCTAGTGAGCAACAGGTCCTTTAGCCGAAGTCGGCCTTAGTTGGCCCGTGATTTTTACCCATCCCGCCGTGAGATGGCCTTAGTCGCCTGCTCGGCGTTAAACCCAAATAACTAGTTGGCCCGCGCACTGTCATGCGCGGGCCAACTCAAGCCTACTTCGGCCCGACGAGCTTTAGGTTCACAAGGAACATGGACCATGTCTCCTTCTTAAGGCTTCCTCAGACGGAGAAACGAAACGAAACATTTCGTCGAAATGTCCGCATTTCAGACATTTCTCCAACATTTCACCGTTTCACGAAATGCGAAACGACACATTTCACGAAATAGAACTTGTCTCTATTTTGCGAAACATTTCACCGAAACATTTTACCCGTCGCCCAATCAGCGCCGTCCGCTCGGTCACACCCCAATCTGACGTCATTCAAGCCCAAACACTGAGGACTGCAACGGTAAAGCGATGCCGTGGAGTCAGGTCTATTATGGCTAGAATTGCGTGATGTGACGCACGATTCTGTACGATTTAAGCGGAGAAATCATTTTCGAAATGGAATCTATCAAGTATCATCACTAAAGTACCACCAAAATATGATTTTAGGTCAGTTTTCTGAACCCCACTTTCATCAGCTGCTCTTCGAAGCCGCCTACAAGATGGCGGCTATCGCTTCGAGACGGCGGCATCCTCGATTCACTTGAACCAGCCTTGTTTACGCATTCAAAAGCGCTTACGTTTATTCGATATGGTCGGCAATTCACTTTAATTGTGTAAGTGAAGGCACACATGTCTTATATGTTTAGTTTTTAAGTGCCAGTAGTCAGAAATATGACCCGATATCCACCGATACAAACCAGAGCATGTGTCAGTGAACAGTTACTTCCCCTGTACCAGGCGAAATGAATTTCACCACGTTTCTGCGTGTGCGGAAAAGGCATTTCGATGCAATGAAAATGTTTCGTTTCTTGTGCATTTCGTTTCTCCGTGTAGGGAAGCCATTACACAAGAGATTGAAATCAGAAACCAAATGGCTGACTGCCAAAGCATTTATCAGAACCAAAATGGCTGACCGCCAAAGCATTTATGATCCAAAGAAATAACCAAGAAATTACTTAGAAAGAAGAAACACACTTTGAAAGGACAAACACACAATAGGTTTTGTGTATGTCCTTTCTAAGAGCGTTTGTCTCTTTGATCGTTATTACTTTAAAAAAGGGAGTTGATTGTGTTGAATTCTGGTATTTCCAACCAGTGTAAATAGTCTATGCACAGTGGGTCTACTCAGTGCACATAGATTATCTTATAATCTTTTGGCTGTCACAACATGAAACTCTTCTTTGCACAGCAAAGATAAACACTGAGACCAAAGAAGTATTTTATTTTATTATTTTTTTTCTCTGAATATTTATTTATTTATTATTTATTTATTTTTGTTGTTGAATATTCATAATGGGTTCGAAAACGGATTTTTCGCGACTATCGTCAATGGAGTTTGTATTATCGCTGACGCACTACACTTGGATTTGGGTCGACTATGATAATTCAAGGGTAGTGCCAGATTAGCTTGGCGCCTATTGGCACCAAGCTAATCTGGCACTGTCCTTGAATTATCATGGTCGATCCATCTCCTGCAACTGGTGCATAGTCATTGGATGACGCCTCCAAAATTTGGGAAATACGGCCGTCGGGCTGAATGACGAGTTAAGGGCACTATTTTGATCACTACCACTATCATTCATTAGCTCATCCCAGCAAAGAAGGAAGCATGCTAAGGAAGGGAAATGACAATACAGCTGTCTTGTAATTGTCTTTTCTGAGCGTGTTTCTTCTTTCTTACAAATTTCTTTGCATTTTAAACGCTTGGCAGTCACCATTTTGGGGTGAATTTCGTTCTTTCGTCCCCTGGCTGGCTTGCTTCATAGGCTTATAACGAGGGCCCAGAAATGCAAACTTAAAACGTTATTCCTACTGGTGTAACGCCAACCAGACTTTCCCACTTGATCGACAGGGACCCAGATCGATCTGGCATTCATTCATTCATTCAGTCAGTCAGTGTTCAGCTCACAGAAACTCCCAACAAAGAAAGAAACACGCTCAAAAAAGGTAATTACAACGCATGTCCCTGCAGAAGGACCCCGGTCGATTTGGTTACTTTACTTACGCCTGTCACCCCTACCCGGGTATAGGCCGTCGACGAGAGACCTCCAGCAACTCCTGTCCTGTGCTTCTCCTTCGATTCTACTCCAGGTGGTTCCCAGTCTCTTGATGTCTGCTTGGAGGTCTCGACGCCAGGAGTTTCTCGGCCTACCTCTTTTCCTCTTTCCCTGGGGGTTCCATGACAATGCCTGCCTAGTGATACTGGAAGCTGGCTTTCTCAGACTGTGACCGATCCATCCCCATCTTCTTCGCCCAATTTCATTCTCTGCTGTTATCTGCTCTGTTCTCTCCCAGAGTCTGACGTTGCTGATCTTCTCTGGCCAGTGGATTTTCAAAATTCTTCTAAGGCAACTGTTCATGAAGGTCTGTACTCTGTTGACTGTGGTTTTTGTCAATCTCCATGTCTCTGCTCCATATAGGAGAACTGCTTTTACATTGGAGTTGAAAATCCGGACTTTGGTGTGTTGTGACAGCTCTCTGGAACTCCACACTTTTTTCAACTGGAGAAAGGCTGCTCTGGCTTTACCGATTCGTGCTCTGACATCTGCATCAGTGCCGCCTTTTTTGTCTATGATGCTCCCGAGATAGGTGAAGGACTCCACCTCCTCCAACGGGGTGCCAGCAAGCAAGACTGGTTCTTCCCTGGTTGCGTTCAGCCTCATTGTCTTTGTTTTCTGTTTGTGAATGGTGAGGCCCACTTGGGACGAGATGTCAGCAAGCCTCGTGGTCTTGTCCTGCATTTGTTGATGAGTGTGGGACAGTAATGCCAAGTCGTCTGCAAAATCGAGGTCGTCAAGCTGTGTCCACAGTGTCCACTGTATTCCACTTCGTCTGTGCTCTGTGGTCATCTTCATGACCCAGTCTATGGCCAGTAGGAAGAGGAACGGAGACAGCAGACACCCCTGCCTGACACCAGTTCTGACCTGGAGCTCTCTGGTGAACTGCCCTTCGTGGATCACGCGACATGTCATGCCATCATAGCTGCTCTTGATCAGGCGGACGAGCTTTGTGGGTACACCGTAGTGTCGTAGGAGTTTCCACAGAGTCTCTCGGTCCACGCTGTCAAATGCTTTCTCATAATCCACAAAGTTGACGTACAGCGGGGAGCTCCACTCCAGAGACTGTTCCACGATGATGCGGAGAGTGGCGATCTGGTCTGTACATGATCGGTTCTTCCTGAATCCTGCTTGCTGGTCTCTCAGCTGGGGGTCAACGGAGCTCTTCATTCTCTCTAGGATGATCCTGTTGAAGACCTTTCCTGGTACTGACAGCAAGGTGATTCCTCTGTAGTTGGAACACTTGCTGAGGTCGCCTTTCTTGGGAAGCTTGATTAGGTACCCCTCCTTCCAGTCAGCTGGCATCACCTCCTCTTCCCAGATCTTTCCAAACAGTGGGTACAGCATCTCAACTGTTGTCTCTAGGTCTGCTTTCAGAGACTCCGCTGGGATGCCATCTGGCCCTGCTGCTTTGCCATTCTTCAAAAATGCCACTGCTTTTCTGATCTCTTCCCGGCTGGGTCTGTCACAGCTGATGGGTAGGTCGGTCTCTGCCGGCTGGATGTCGGGGGGGTCGGGTGGGCTAGGTCTGTTCAGTAACTCTTCAAAATACTCGGCCCATCTGTCGAGTTGGTCTGCTCTGTCTGCAATAGGCTTCCCTTCTTTGTCTTTTACTGGTCTTTCTGTATGGCCATACTTACCCGACAATCTTCTGGTAATGTCGTAGAGCTGTTTCATGTTGCCGCTGCCTGCTGCCTTTTCTGCCTCTGCTGCCAGGCTGTCTGTGTAGGCCCTCTTGTCTGCCCTGATACTCCTCTTCACCTCGCGGTTGGCTTCAGAGTATTCCCCCTGTGCCCTTACTTTGGCTGCTCTCGTGCGACTGTTGTTGACCGCTGCTTTCTTCTGCTTCCTCGCTTCTATCTTCTTCAAGGTCTGTGCCGACAGCCAGTCCTTGTGGTGGTGTTTCCTGAGCCCTACAGTGTCTTTGCAGGTTGAGTTCAGCGCCTCTCTAACTGCCTTCCACTGCTGCTCTGTGGTGACCGCCTCCTCTTCATTTACTAGCTCCTGTAGCGCTTGAAACCGGTTGGACAGCACCAGTTTGAACTCTTCTCTAACTCCAGTTTCTCTCAGGAGGCCTACATTATAGCGCTGTCTTCTTGTTGTCTCTGTGCGGCTTTTCTTTAGCTTGAGCTTCATTCTTAAGGTAAGCAGATGGTGGTCTGAGGCGACATCTGCTCCCCTCCTCACTCGAACATCTTGAAGGGATCTTCTAAATTTCTTGCTAATGCAGATATGGTCTATTTGGTTCTCTGTTGTATGGTCAGGTGAGACCCAAGTTGCTTTGTGTATTCTTCTGTGTGGGAAGATGCTGCCTCCAATGACAAGTCGGTTTAGAGCACAAAAGTCTACAAACCTCTCCCCGTTCTCACTCATCTCCGAGCCTAGTCCCTGTCTCCCCATCACCTCTTCGTATCCGGTGTTGTCCTCCCCTATTTTGGCATTAAAATCGCCCATGACGATGGTGATGTCTCGCTCCGCACATTTGTCCACGGCACTCTGGAGTCGGTCGTAGAACTCTTGTTTCTCTTCCTCGTCACTGTCATTGGTGGGCGCATAACACTGGATGACGTTCAGCTTGAGCTTTTTCTTGGTTCTAAAGGCTGCTGTTATAATTCTTGGCCCAAGAGGTTCCCAGCCCATCAGCGCTCTCTGTGCCACTGGTGACAGCATGAGTGCTACTCCTTCTGTATGGGGGGCATTCTCCTCTTCATGACCTGAATACAGAATCATCTCCCCACTTAACAGCCTTTTCTGGCCAGACTGCGTCCATCTGGCTTCACTGATGCCTAGCAGGGAAAGGTTGTACTTTTGCATTTCCGCTGCTATCTGGGCGGCCTTGCCGCTCTGGTACATGGTCTTGACGTTCCATGTGCCCATGGTTGTATCCCTGGATAGAGAGAGGCGGCTCGGTCCTGTGGCTTCCGAAGACTTCCGGCTTTCACCACAGGACGTCATAAGTCTTCTAGTAGAAGAGCCTTCCTCCTCCAGGAAAGGAATTACTGTTAGTCTTTTCGTCGGCGTTTTTGTAGCTATTTGGTCGATTTGGTTAGGACGAAAATAAAAAATAAATTAAAAAAAATAGAAAAAAGGACTTCGTGTCGATCTGGCCAGAACTTTTCTTTTCGTCTTAGCCAACGTTGTTTTGGGTTGATCTGGCGACAGAGTCATTTTGGCATATTATTCCTGAGACACAAAATTGCTACGTCCAAATGACACCCCACCCCTTCAAGTTATTCTGGTGCTTCTGGCGATTCCATAAAGACAACGGCGAAGACTTAATATATTGGGCCATACAGGTGATAATGTGGTCATTTTCAGTGGACTATTCAACTTCTTATACATCTTCACGTTACTTTGCTATTTCGCAATTAAGAAAATTTGACAGATATTGAGAAATGTGACTATTAGATGGTCCTGACATGGTGCTGACAAAACGTCTAGGCGCCAGTAGTCACAAATGTATCCATGGGATGAAATGGTTTTCTTCCAATAGTTTTTTTTTCTTCTGCGGAATATCTTAAATATGTTCATAATCACAAAATAAATCACCCTCGGCAATTCTGTGGATCAAATTAGGTCGCCGCTTGAGTGGATAAAATAACGTCATTGTGAACTTTGCGTAATAACAATGTTATTTGCACGTCTTAAGTATGCAGCCTCCATCACAAGCTCACCATTGCGTACACAGCTTCCTGCAAATAACGACGTCATGTCGTGAAGCTTATAATGACGTCATTTTGCTACTCGAGCTATTGATCTTCTTCAGAATGGCTGGCCAGCTTTTATAAGTATATATTATTTCTTTCAGATTCATAATTATTTCCTAAGTGGAAGAACATGTTTGCAGTCCCTTTTTATCACGGCACCTGGACTTTATTTCAAAACAGTCACACAGAAAAAAAATCAAATTTCGTCCTACTTTTGACAGAAATGCTTCATGGCAAAATGCACTAATTGGAGCGGCGCCTGTATTCGACAGATCTATTTCTTACAAATCCTGTGGAAGTATTTCAGGAAAATCGTCAAAAGCTCACATTGAAATTAAATTTTGTTTGTTTGTTTTATTTTGTTTACAACGTTATCGTTCCACGAGGGACAAGTTGGGCTGGCTTGGGAATAGGTGTTGCTGCATAGCAGTGACCCGACCTACCGAGATTTTGTTGTTGTTATTCTTATTGTTGTTGTTGCTTTCGTTAACTAATAAGAAAACGTATAGGTACATGAAGGACAAAGAAATGCATGAATAAATCATGTTTTGGCTTTTGCTTGCATCGCTTAGAGAAAGTTGTATATTGCTTTGTTAGTTTTGCTTGTCTGTTTGTTGGCTTTTTTGTTACTTTGTAGGATCGTTGGTCAGATTGTTGGTTTGTTAGATGGCTAGTTGGCTGGTTTGTTGGTTGGTAGTTTGCAAAAATGTGTCTATCAACCAATATGTTGTTATTTTTTAAATTTTATTTTATTTATTTATTTATTTTTTTTTTTGCCAGTAGGGAAAGTCTTTATTCTTCTCAAAACGTTTCTTTTTCTTTATATTTATCGTAGGTGAATCTGAGGTGACATGTATAGAATCATATTTTCTGTGACATTATAAAATCATATTTTTCTGTCGCACAGTTGAAGTTCCTTCGCCACGATCCCCGCTCACCTTCTGTAAGTTATTGCATCGTACACAGGGTAGTCAAGTCGCGCGTGTATTACGACTTTGCATGAACAGGGTGTTGCATTTCTTGCTGCATCGCCAGAGTAACATAGACACTAATAATAGTGTATCGACAAGCAGGAAGACTTGTCCACAGGCCAGGCAAGTTGTACTCGCTCTTGCAGTTGCCATCACTACCCCAACCACCACACTCACTTTGATACAGATATCCACTTGGCTTAGTCAATATCCATATTATTGGAGGTATTTACGTACATTCTGCATTTGACCATATATTGAAATAAACCGCAGTTTACGTGTAAGGAACATTTGGAACCTTCTGCCATGGCGTTGTGGCCGCTTGGGATTGGGACTGCAGTCCCTTGATAGATATACGCGTGAGACTGCTGTATGGGTGGGACCGATGTCCCGAGATAGGTATGCCTTCTGTCACCGCGTGAGACCGCTGTAGGGGTTGGACCGCTGTCCTGTGATAGTTAGCCCCTCTGTCACCGCGTTTGACCGCTATAGGGGTGTGATCACTGTCCCGTGATAGGTATACCCTCTGTCACCGCGTGTGATTGTTATGGTGGTGGGACCACTGTCCCGTGATAGGTAGGCCCTCTGTCACCGCGTGTGACCGCTATGGGGGTGGGACCACTGTCCCTTGATAGATCCCCACCCGGGTCTGCCCTGGAGGACTTGGGTGGGGTTAACTACTTTTTAGTTCCCAGGGTCACCCTGGTCAGCCCACAGGGTGGGTTTTCCTCTCTATTCTGGGGCATGTGTTTCTGTCTACCCTTGGTCCATTCACCTGTATTTTCCTATTTTAAACTCTCCCTACTGTCTGCGCTGCCAGTAGCTCTTGATATTGGATGTGTGTTGCTAAATGGTCTTAGCTTTATTTAGGCCCCATGTTGTAGGTTTATTTAACGTATTGGACCGGCTGGCGACATACATTCAATATTCTGTTTTTTTTTTTTTTTTTCACAAGCAGTGCAGGCATGTCCTGAGAAAGCCTTGTTGCTGTCAGGACGTTAAGCAATGTACAATCAATCAACCCTTGATAGACTATGCCCTCTGTCACCGCGTGTGATCGCTATGGGGGTGGGGCCTCTGTTCCTCAGATAGATTTACACTTTTACACACTGTCACGGCGTGTAACCGCTATGTGGATGGGATTGTTGTTCCTTGATAGAAATCCCGCCTCAGATTAACTACGTTCATTCCGAATGAGTCCGAACTTAAACTACAAGTGCTCGCAGTTGTTACAATTTGTATTTTTATTTGTTGGTTTACTTATCACTCTGCATTTATAATATATTGTTGAATAGCCACGTTTAAGTGTCTCATATTTGAATTGTATTGTAACTCACTATTGATTGTATAGTATTGCACTGATTGTATTGATTGATCAGATCTTGACTTGACCCACCTTCCACCTCAGCAGCCACCATAATGATGTATAAGTGGAACGAATCTGGCGTCGGAGTTTTTACTTGGGTTTTCTTTGACTTAGGACATGTCGTGCTGCGCACTTTCCTTAAGGTTCCGTACATATTTGCCAGGCATTTTGTAATATATATTGATGTACACATACATTATCTACCGGGTAGCTTCAACATATAATTGCATAAATATTGAACGATTTTTGTTGCCGCCTCCGGATACGCGGCACGTCTCGAATGAGTTAGATTACTGCTATTACTGTACATATTTTGTTAATTACTCGTTTTATGTACACATGTTCTGTGGTTCTTTTGCCTTTGTTTATTAGTCTGGGGTTCGTTCATTGTTAACTGTAGCGGTATAGGGGCATTTTCACCTACCAAAAACACTGAGACTTTGCTTGACTCTGGAACATTCTTCTTGTGTTCCAGGATGTATGCCATTGATAGCTGCTGTAACGTAGCCTTAGTTGCCCGCTCGGCGTTTAAACCTAAATAACTAACTACCAGCTGCTGTGATGTGAACGTGCCATGCCCCCTTATGCCCAAACATTTAATTTGACTTATGTCTGCATTTATTACCAACTATTGATGGGATTCACAGACTGATATGGTTGCTGACGCAATATGATATTGATGTGATGTGAATACATCTAAATAGAAAATGATAACGGTGTTTTCAGTTTGAAGTGTGGGATAATAATGCAGGATATGAACCGACCATGGTAGTTCAAGGGTGGTGCAATAATAGCTTGGCCTTCTCCAGGCGCCAAGATATGTTGGCAACACCCTTGAACTCTCACGGCAAAAACCATCTCTTTTAATATGTAAGGAGTGAACACCTGAAACAATTCTTCTTGAAATGGCATATTACATCTAGCTCACTTACTTCCGTAGCTAACTACAACTCACACTGTACTGACCATGGGTACAGACAAGAACACATCATGCCCGACAAGATACAGTGAGTGTGTATACTTATCTCTATCTGTAAGACTAGTCGTCACAATCTTGCGTCATGTGATAATTTTCGGTGGCACTGTATTTAATGTCGCTATAGTATAAACACACTATTTAAATATTAATCTTACGTTCGCATTTGTTTGCGTCACCATTTTCCGCGAACAGCTAAACCGAAAGTAACATGTTCAGATAAATATCAAGTCTACACGTTTTTTCTTTTTTATTTTACCTTACCTCTTCACTGCTGAAAAAAATAAGAACACGACCCAACTGTAAGAGACACAGATCTTCATGAGCCTCCGCGAATGCGGGGCTCATGAGGATCTATGCCTCTTGCTGTGACCAATCTGCAGCCACGTCTTCTGGACAGTTGTGAATTTTGGTGGTTAAATGAACAAAGATTTCAGAAATAAAACCTGCGTCCAGTGGCAGGAAAGGGTTAAGACAATTAGCTGTAAGGTCCACTATCACGGGTCAGCGCACATTTAATGCCTTTGTTTACAATTGCAAAAGTATGTCGTCATCGGTCTAAATGTAACCTTCTCACAACACGCCAAAATATCGTAAAGCCGGGTGAAGGGGGAGGGGGGGGAGGGGGGGGGAACCAATGAAACCCCCGCCCAGATCCGCCCCTGCCAGCATCTAGAAACAATCCCCCCTAAACCATCTTGCATTTACTTTCATGAAGCTTTGTCTGCTGCGGTCACATGAATGAGTGAGGCAAGGAAGAGGTATAGATCCTCATGAGCCCCCGCAGGGCTCAAAATTAGCGGGGGCCCGGGGCCAAAAACCCGCAAAGTTGATTTCGGGCTCGCAAAGTTGAAAAACGAAGGGCCAGCTTGGCCCGCAAAATAATTCGTCTGCTACAGCTAGCTCTACTCGGCAGTTTCGTATTTGGGCCAAGGGAAGCAACCCACACCGGTGCCCTCACTCACAGTAATAGTATTGTGTTCTTTTTTCTTTTTTTTTGGTTATTGTATTTTTAGTTTACTTCTGTTAACTCAAGTGCACATAATCCTCAGCCACCGTACCTCTCAGATAAGCGAGTCTGCACCTATTTCTGATCATACAACTAAGTGATACGTAGTATAGGTCAGCCTGATTGGCGATGCTTCTTGTATTTATGCAGTAGCGGTTTGATAAGGAGATACATACTCCAGAATCCCCAGGAGCGTGTTAGACCATTTAAACATGTTGATTAATCGATCCTTAAACGGCTGAGTGATATTGGTGGAGATGCGGGGTATTGCGTCTGAAATGTTATGAGAGCGCAGTAGTATTCATAGTTTTTGTGTTTAGGGTAGCCGTGTTGTGTAATGAAATTTTTCTTCTAGGGTACAACGCGACTAAAAAGGTAAGTGCTGTTTGTGATTTCCCTGTGTTGAAAGTGTGAGACAGAATACTTTTTAAAGTTCTATTTTTCTTTCGTGATGGTGGTTGGTTGTGATTGTTTTAGTACGCATTTATATTGGAACTAGTGGCTGAAATTTTTTGTACAATCGAAGTCGATGCTATGTTTTCTGGGTAGTTTGAAGGATTAGACTTAAGTAAGGGTTACAATTTGTAGGAAAGAGTAGCAGCGGTCGAGTGGGAAGATTCAGAAATAAAGGAGGAGTTTTAAGGGGGAGAGAACAACGACAGTGATTAGAATACACAGATGAGGTTGACGCAGAGATAGAAACGCTTGGGAAGGAAATGGTTGATGAGTAGTACGTAAATGGGATTCCACCAATAGATAGGAAACAAAGGTGGGGAGCAAAGGGTAATCAACTTACCTCGGAACAGCTTTTCTCGACGCCTTTTCAATATAAAATCCCTCCCCTGCTCATAGCATCCGACGAGTTTGACGATAAAGTATCCATGGACACAAAACTGAAGACTGACTTGACGGTGATTGTCGACAAAATGAAGACCGGCCAAACGGTTTATCGACAGGCCATTGGCGAAGCAATTTCGAAATGGTCATGGACACAACCTGACGAGACATGGTCTATCCCTCACATTCTTAGTTATGTTACATCTGGATTGGTAGTCCTTCTCTCCATCGCGTTATTTGTGACGGCACAAAAGCTACGTACAATTTTGCTAATACTGTGAGCCATCAATGCAGCTCATGCCCAGATTCCCCCTGCACTCGATTGGGCAAAAATACACGACAGTCCGATTGCTTCGGCACGAACGACTGACGTGACTACCAACGATCACACTGACTACAGTACCGGACGATATGACAATGCCTTGATGTTTATGCACATTCCTGTGTTAGTATACATAGTGATTATTACCATGAAAACTGTGTGGAATTCGATGATGTCACAGAATTCCACTCGGGTATTCCTGGAGATGTCCTCAGTCCTTGAGCGGTACTTGCTTAAATTTCTATGTAGCCTCAGTGGCTCTGTGTCCTGCACGTTACGTTACGAGCCTCCGATCCTGGGTTCGGCATGTTAATTTGGTTCAAAAAGACTGTTTGCATGGAGAACTCCACCTTCAATGGCCAAACTTTGAACTAGTCAGTATGGACACTGGAGTGTCTGTTCCATTGCCGAGAGTAATTCCTCTCTCTGTTATTCAGACATGGCAATTTAAACAAATGATCGAGAAGGGAACCTATACCACACATTTAAAGCTAGTACATGGTCACGAGGCTACGTATCTGAAGAAGCAGGGCGCAAACACACAGGCTGTAATCAGCCCGATTGCTCCATCGGCCCCCGGTGTGACCGATGATAACGTGTACTTAGAACCTTTAACCACATATGCGCCCATCTACCCATCGCTTTGTGGCGAAGGTGAAAGAATGAATGATGTGATTTAGAGTATCGGATATGTTATTCGTGTGTGCAGTTGAAATTATGATGTAACGTGCACTATGTATTGTATGATGGGTATAGTGCATTCATTTTAATTTGGATATGTTGATTTTTTGGTTGGTATTGCTAAATAATGTAAACTGTACGGCACAAGTTGTGCTCAGATAATGTTGTGGAATATTTTTGAGTTGAGTTGATATGTCAGTTGTTGTTTTATTATATTATGAGTTGAATATGTATCGAGATGAGGAGATAAGATGTGGTGTTAATGGTACGGTCGTTTTAAGTTCATTTTTTATTTTTTTTTTAATGTCTGCCAACCGTTAAGGACTGGGAGGTTGTAGCTCCGAGAGCGGGCCGTCTACGGTATATTGAATACTGATAAGAAAGTTGGTTGGAAATGGTTGTATTGGTTTTATATTGGGAATTGGTGAAGGGTGTATGTTATATTGATGGATTGTTTTGGTGGTGGTTGGATTTTTATAGTATTGATGTTTTTATATGTATTTTTGTTATATTGGATTTGATGATAGGACACTGGGATCGGAGTGGTCAATTCAAGTGTCACGCAGCATATAAATGACATACATTGGGTGTGCGAAGGTGTGAGGCAATTCCGCGGAGGGTCCTGATGTCCTCTATTCCAACCAACCCATTCTCCATGATAAAACACAGAGCAGCCAGCTGACTTACGGTAACGTACAAATGGGCAGATACGATAAGAATCAGTTCTACGACGGATCGAACCAGGATCACGTTCACTGATTCCTTACGGTGTGTCCAATGACCACACATGAAGATCGACGCCAGATTTATAAAGACTACTCTGGGGGGCGAGAGTTCGTCGACATAAAGTTTGTTGAAATTGAAATTGAAGTAAATAATATTCGATTCCGTTCCCTTAAGGGAGCCGTTGGTCTCGTGAAACTGCAGATCACTTGACATCGGCAGGAAAACGATAACACATCGCCTACTCTAAACCAGAGTCTGGTTGTCACGTCTGCCAGGTTAGCTTGGGGTTGCTACGTGTTCCGTGTTAACCCCCCCCCCCCCCCTGCCCCCTCTTTTCCCACAGATCTCAGCGGAGATGTCTCGCACTGTGCAGCACGCTACTTTTATTGCGTATGAAATTTTTTTTTTATATTATTATACTAGACGGGACTATGATATTCATGAATGATGTCTGTTATTTTAATTGAGTTTTGGACAATGTATTGGATGGTCTGCTTACCTATTCTTTTGTAATGATGGTGTACATTTGTGTAAGTGTATAATGAGTCGGGAGACTCATTTTAGAGGGACGGGAGTGATGTCACAGAGTGCCTGGTCAGGGTTAAATTACTGATTAGAGTTAACATCTGGGACAAGACGGAGTTGTGGTCGTGAACAGGGTGTCCAAATACGCGTGATAAATGGGCACGCTAAAAGGGAATCCCGGAATACGTCGGTAGAATAATGTGTGAGACAGACTAAATAGGCATTGGTATATGTCCAGGTGTCCAAAAGGCCGGAAGAAGTCAGGAGTATCTTGTGAGAGAAATATATCAAATAGACATTAATAAATGTTCAAGTGTCTAGGCACGGGTATGGATGGTCCACGTGGTAAAAATAATGTGGGACTGTGGATAAGAACACACGTAGTAGAAGTAAAAGTTGAATTAGGCAGATGTATATAAGGAATGGTCGGTGGGCGTTTCGCGGGCTCCGTTGCTGAAGTGACACGTTGTGGTACCCTCTAGACAGCGCACCAACCATTACCATGTTTTCAAGACAACGCCTCGCATTGTTGGGTGAGTTGACTTAAGTTTTCATTGTATGAAATGCCAGAAGTAAATATGGTGATGTAAACTCTTTCACTCTCCCCTTATGTCTGAGAATGCTTGAAGTGTGAATGATCCTGTTTGTAATTCGTAATGTGCTTTGATTGCCAGCGTTAAACGTTGTCTTGGTTAGTTGTTGTGATGTTAGCTGTTGTGTGATTAGTTGTTGTATGTGATGTTTAGAAAGGTGCATGAGTTTGGCATGACGGAAGCCTGATTAGTGTCCTCAGCCACCGTACCTCTCAGCCCGAGTCTGCACCTATTTCTGATCGTACAACTAAGTGATACGTATAGGTCAGCCTGATTGGCGATGCTTCTTGTATTTATGCAGTAGCGGTTTGATAAGGAGATACATACTCCAGAATCCCCAGGAGCGTGTTAGACCATTTAAACACGTTGATTAATCGATCCTTAAACGGCTGAGTGATAAGTCAACCACCTTCGTTGCCGATGTTTCGCCCGCCTCAGTCTTCCCGAATATGATGTAAAACTGCTGATAATGCAAGCACATCATCATCACTGTCCAAACTAGCAGGTATTTCGCTGAACAGGTGCGACCTTGATCTTCGATTCAAACCGGTCGGCTAAATAAAGTCGGGGAATGTGTGGCAGTGCACACGTTTTTGCAGTCCGTTCCGATCACACTCCGATTCGAAACTGCTCAAGAATCGGCCTCAAAATCGGGCATGTGTGGCGGGGCCTTAAGCAACCCTCCGACATGTCATGGACCTGTGTAGGAGACGGGTTATTAACTCATTCGAGACGTGCCGCAGCCTGAGAAAGCCGGCCACAGCCTGAGAAAGCCAGCTTCCAGTATCACTAGGCAGGCATTGTCATGGAACCCCCAGGGAAAGAGGAAAAGAGGTAGGCCGAGAAACTCCTGGCGTCGAGACCTCCAAGCTGACATCAAGAGACTGGGAACCACCTGGAGTAGAATCGAAGGAGAAGCACAGGACAGGAGTTGCTGGAGGTCTCTCGTCGACGGCCTATACCCGGGTAGGGGTGACAGGCGTAAATAAATAAAAACTAAAGACGTGCCGCCTACGGATACGCGGCACGTCTCGAATGAGTTAATTACATAGTCAGCATGTTTCTTGAAGCATTCTTCGCAAAATCGGACAGGTCTCCTCGATCTTCTCAAGTGGACGCCAACACCCGGTTACAGGAAACTTTCCAGAGGCCAGTAACTGCCCACTGTCTCTCTGCATTGCTAGCGAGAGTCTTGTGTGAGCCTTAAATTAGCTCAAAACAAAGCCGTTGGAACTATGACAGCCAGGTACTGGCTAGTGAAAATGACGTGCAACTCAACCCTGGTGAGCAAACAAGCATCGGGCTGATTTTAGCCTTCTTTGTGGCGCACACAGCCCAAGGAGTATATCAGTGTTTTCTGCACTATATTCCCCCACAAGGTTATATAAATCCAAGACCGTTGCTGCAAAGAAGTGTTCTTGAGACACTCGACTACAGACTTTTAAAGCCGAAACTTATAAGCTGACAAGTTCAAGGGCCCTCACGCTGGGACCATACGGCGTTGAGGCGCGTCCCCTGGGTGGTGGATAGGGGGTCCCTCGTGAGAGGGGTGCACCGAATGAAATAAGGTGCCGTGAACCAACATGGTCTAAGGGAAGGTGACCCCGACAGAAAACCCCTGGTCCTCCTAGTAAGGGGGTTGGGCGTGGGGGTAGCTTCCCCACCCTGCAAAAAAGGAAATAGCTACAAAAACGCCGACGAAAAGATTAACAGTAATTCCTTTCCTGGAGGAGGAAGGTTCTTCTACTAGAAGACTTATGACGTCCTGTGGTGAAAGCCGGAAGTCTTCGGAAGCCACAGGACCGAGCCGCCTCTCTCTATCCAGGGATACAACCATGGGCACATGGAACGTCAAGACCATGTACCAGAGCGGCAAGGCCGCCCAGATAGCAGCGGAAATGCAAAAGTACAACCTTTCCCTGCTAGGCATCAGTGAAGCCAGATGGACGCAGTCTGGCCAGAAAAGGCTGTTAAGTGGGGAGATGATTCTGTATTCAGGTCATGAAGAGGAGAATGCCCCCCATACAGAAGGAGTAGCACTCATGCTGTCACCAGTGGCACAGAGAGCGCTGATGGGCTGGGAACCTCTGGGCCAATAATTATAACAGCAGCCTTTAGAACTAAGAAAAAGCTCAAGCTGAACGTCATCCAGTGTTATGCGCCCACCAATGACAGTGACGAGGAAGAGAAACAAGAGTTCTACGACCGACTCCAGAGTGCCGTGGACAAATGTGCGGAGCGAGACATCACCATCGTCATGGGCGATTTTAATGCCAAAATAGGGGAGGACAACACCGGATACGAAGAGGTGATGGGGAGACAGGGAATAGGCTCGGAGATGAGTGAGAACGGGGAGAGGTTTGTAGACTTTTGTGCTCTAAACCGACTTGTCATTGGAGGCAGCATCTTCCCACACAGAAGAATACACAAAGCAACTTGGGTCTCACCTGACCATACAACAGAGAACCAAATAGACCATATCTGCATTAGCAAGAAATTTAGAAGATCCCTTCAAGATGTTCGAGTGAGGAGGGGAGCAGATGTCGCCTCAGACCACCATCTGCTTACCTTAAGAATGAAGCTCAAGCTAAAGAAAAGCCGCACAGAGACAACAAGAAGACAGCGCTATAATGTAGGCCTCCTGAGAGAAACTGGAGTTAGAGAAGAGTTCAAACTGGTGCTGTCCAACCGGTTTCAAGCGCTACAGGAGCTAGTAAATGAAGAGGAGGCGGTCACCACAGAGCAGCAGTGGAAGGCAGTTAGAGAGGCGCTGAACTCAACCTGCAAAGACACTGTAGGGTTCAGGAAACACCACCACAAGGACTGGCTGTCGGCACAGACCTTGAAGAAGATAGAAGCGAGGAAGCAGAAGAAAGCAGCGGTCAACAACAGTCGCACGAGAGCAGCCAAAGTAAGGGCACAGGGGGAATACTCGGAAGCCAAGCGCGAGGTGAAGAGGAGTATCAGGGCAGACAAGAGGGCCTACACAGACAGCCTGGCAGCAGAGGCAGAAAAGGCAGCAGGCAGCGGCAACATGAAACAGCTCTACGACATTACCAGAAGATTGTCGGGTAAGTATGGCCATACAGAAAGACCAGTAAAAGACAAAGAAGGCAAGCCTATTGCAGACAGAGCAGACCAACTCGACAGATGGGCCGAGTATTTTGAAGAGTTACTGAACAGACCTAGGCCCCCCCCCCCCCCCCCCCCCCCCCCCCCGACATCCACCCGGCAGAGACCGACCTACCCATCAGCTGTGACAGACCCAGCCGGGAAGAGATCAGAAAAGCAGTGGCATTTTTGAAGAATGGCAAAGCAGCAGGGCCAGATGGCATCCCAGCGGAGTCTCTGAAAGCAGACCTAGAGACAACAGTTGAGATGCTGTACCCACTGTTTGGAAAGATCTGGGAAGAGGAGGTGATGCCAGCTGACTGGAAGGAGGGGTACCTAATCAAGCTTCCCAAGAAAGGCGACCTCAGCAAGTGTTCCAACTACAGAGGAATCACCTTGCTGTCAGTACCAGGAAAGGTCTTCAACAGGATCATCCTAGAGAGAATGAAGAGCTCCGTTGATCCCCAGCTGAGAGACCAGCAAGCAGGATTCAGGAAGAACCGATCATGTACAGACCAGATCGCCACTCTCCGCATCATCGTGGAACAGTCTCTGGAGTGGAGCTCCCCGCTGTACGTCAACTTTGTGGATTATGAGAAAGCATTTGACAGCGTGGACCGAGAGACTCTGTGGAAACTCCTACGACACTACGGTGTACCCACAAAGCTCGTCCGCCTGATCAAGAGCAGCTATGATGGCATGACATGTCGCGTGATCCACGAAGGGCAGTTCACCAGAGAGCTCCAGGTCAGAACTGGTGTCAGGCAGGGGTGTCTGCTGTCTCCGTTCCTCTTCCTACTGGCCATAGACTGGGTCATGAATATGACCACAGAGCACAGACGAAGTGGAATAACAGTGGACACTGTGGACACAGTTTGACGACCTCGATTTTGCAGACGACTTGGCATTACTGTCCCACACTCATCAACAAATGCAGGACAAGACCACGAGGCTTGCTGACATCTCGTCCCAAGTAGGCCTCACCATTCACAAACAGAAAACAAAGACAATGAGGCTGAACGCAACCAGGGAAGAACCAGTCTTGCTTGCTGGCACCCCGTTGGAGGAGGTGGAGTCCTTCACCTATCTCGGGAGCATCATAGACAAAAAAGGCGGCACTGATGCAGATGTCAGAGCACGAATCGGTAAAGCCAGAGCAGCCTTTCTCCAGTTGAAAAAAGTGTGGAGTTCCAGAGAGCTGTCACAACACACCAAAGTCCGGATTTTCAACTCCAATGTAAAAGCAGTTCTCCTATATGGAGCAGAGACATGGAGATTGACAAAAACCACAGTCAACAGAGTACAGACCTTCATGAACAGTTGCCTTAGAAGAATTTTGAAAATCCACTGGCCAGAGAAGATCAGCAACGTCAGACTCTGGGAGAGAACAGAGCAGATAACAGCAGAGAATGAAATTGGGCGAAGAAGATGGGGATGGATCGGTCACAGTCTGAGAAAGCCAGCTTCCAGTATCACTAGGCAGGCATTGTCATGGAACCCCCAGGGAAAGAGGAAAAGAGGTAGGCCGAGAAACTCCTGGCGTCGAGACCTCCAAGCAGACATCAAGAGACTGGGAACCACCTGGAGTAGAATCGAAGGAGAAGCACAGGACAGGAGTTGCTGGAGGTCTCTCGTCGACGGCCTATACCCGGGTAGGGGTGACAAGCGTAAGTAAGTAAGTAAGTAAGTTCAAGGGCGCCAAGCTATTCTGGCACCACCCTTGAACTATCATGCTCGATCCATGTCTTGCTGTCGGGGCTAAATAAGTGAATTCCTGAACTTTTATGACACTGACATGGACAACAAACAGCACTATCAGTCAATCAGTTGATATAAGACCGTGTTTAGAGCTGTGCTTTTTTTCAGCTGATCAACAAGTACTGCTTTTCTATCGTGTGTGTAAACATGACCCACACAATCGGATAAGTTGTATACTAAAAATTTGTATTTCTTATTTGATTGACTTGAAATTTGGTGAACACCTTTCAACTGACTGACCGATTAAGATGGTGGTGAAAAATACCAAATCAGATAGAAAATGTTAAAGTTATATTACGTTTTGTCTGCAAATCATAATATATATAGTGATTGCATTTTTGATATGAGGAAAACATTTTGTTTTTGCCTTTTCTCCACTGTTTCAGAAATCAATCGCATCTTTTACAAACAATGATGTCCAAACAATGCACCACAGAAAAGCCTGGTTATTTTTTTTTTATAAGCATGTGGCAGCGAGAAAAACAAACAAACAAACAAACCCAACAACAAACAAGCACACGAACAAACAATATTATTCATCTATTTATTTACACAGGTCAGTTTAATTTGTTCACACGAGTCATATATAAAAATCTGATTTTGGAGACACATGCAATCCGTGTGTAAAGTATGATATATAAATAAAAAAAATTTAAAAGGAAACAATGATAACAATTTACGTTCAATTGTATTATAAAATCATCAAAATATTTTTTTTGTGTGTGAAAATAAATATAAGGTAACATAATTTATGATATAAAATCGATTTCATTGCTAAAATGTTTTAAGAATTATAAGAGGGATAGTGTGGTTTATCAATCTGCACCATTATGCCTGAAAGGCATAGATTCACATTTGCCCCTGCAGATGCAGGGGCTGTGAGAACTTTACTTTCGACAAACAAAATAAGCTCTAGCCCCTTCCTTTTAAATGCAGCTTGATCTGTTGTAATGTTCTTTCTGTTGTGGCAAGAAAGACTTCCTTATCTTTGCGTGAAATGAGTTTGTGCTCATGGAAAAAGGGTTTCTCTTCTGTGTCTTAGTAATAACCTCTCGGACAGAAACTAGTCCAGCTGAAAAATAAACAAAGCCATCTGGAAGCTGCTGGCAACAATTACCCATCCCCTCCTTGCTCCTTCCGCACATTAAAATACAGCTGGAGAAAATTACATTTGGCATAAGGGCAGGATCTCACGATCCTCTGTGACTGCAGGGGCCATTGGGAATCTATTCCTTTCAGGCAAAGCGGGGCACGATGGAAAACTGTACAGCGGGAACTGCAGTGTGTATGTTCAGTTGGTGGCATATATTTCCAGGGGTCTTCAAAATCTTCAGTAATTAAACCCTTCCTTCACATTCATTTAGTTCTATTCCCTAGTAATGGCGTACCAGGGAGCGCTTCCTTACCTTCTACATCAGTGCCCTCATGAAACCGGCGGCAGTGTGTACTGTGTTGGCCGCCACTACTTTCCGTTTGGCGGCTCACATGTATAAGCCGAAAGTTCCAACTCCCTGGCTACTTAAAAAAGTGTAGGAACTTTGACATGTATACTTCAGTTTTACAATTTAAGGTCTAGCACACGCACCACGTGAAGCATTAAAAATATACAATACACTCAAAGCAAAAGTATTGTCTGTCGATTATTCTAAGAATTTTAAATAAAATGTTTATATTGAAATATTTTAATAAATATTTAACTTTAAACAACATACAGCATTAAAATTTTAATTGCCATATATCGCATTTTTTAAAAGTTGTGAGAAGAGAGTAAAACTAAACAAAATGTCGGACAGCGTCGTTAGCAATGGAGACAGCCAGATCGCTTTGCCGACTTGAAAAGGCTGAAAATGTGAGAAAGGAAGGCCTCTGAATAAAAATAGAATTTGGGGGGGGGGGGGGGGAGGTTTACATTAAATCTAATTTGCTCCAGCACTGCCAGGGAGTGGTAGAGCTGCAGAGAGAGCTGTAACTTGCTTCTGTCAAGCGCCGGGCCGGGCCGGGTCCAGCCTCCTTGTAACTGAACCGGGTGCGGCGCGTGCCCACCATCAGTTGCTAATGAAGTCCGTGATGCGTTTGACAGTGTTTATAACAAGCCAGGGCCTTCCTATTGGGACGCTTGTGATGATATGTCGATTCGTAATCGTGATAGCTCAAATAAATATCGGATCGTTTCCTAAGATAATACATGCACGCTCTCACTAAACAACACAACCACAATCGTAACACTCCGGGGTATGGACTTCGATGACCTGGTGCTCCTACTCCAAGACGCGATACCCGCCATCGTAGCGATCGACGGGGACACCTACCACCGCGCACTGGTCACCTCCCGGTGGCTGGTGCACACAGGTGCGCCAAAGGACCTCCACCCCTCAAAAGACAGAAAACACGGCCAGCCAAGCTACAACTAAGACAACCGACAACGAATGTCAGGAAACAACCGACAAGCGATCAACGGGGACAACAGCCGCCCCACAGACAGCAACGAAGAAGACCGACACCACTCCCACCACCACCAAACATAGAGGTTGCTGCAACACCGCCCCGCCAACACAAGAAGCCGGCACAGATGCAAACCCAGTCCCGGCCAGCGAGACCAAGAGCACGGCAACCGACCCGGCACCGCAAGAGGCTTGCACCACCCCACGCCCACCAGCCAACAAACCAACCACCGGCCAACGGCAGCGTCGACGACCACCCAAACGCTTCCGGAACCAACGCCCGGCACTACTCCCCGGCCACGCCGCCACCCCACCTTCGCCTGCCACCGCAACTCCGCCACCCTCCCCGCCCATCCCAGCTCCCGACCCCCAAACCCAGGCTCCACTGACCACCACCGCCGCCACCCCAACTTTCCCGGCCCTACTACAGCCAGCCACGGTTCCTCCGGCCACCACCACCACCGCCACCACTTCTACAAGATATGTTAGAATGGCCCGCTGGCATACCACCTCCCCCCAGTCTGGCACTGAAGCGACGGTCCCCCGGCCTATCACCCGCCTCCTCCACCACCACCCGTCCGGCCCCGGCAACACCACCAGCCGCTGCGCGACGGAGCGACAGACAGACAGTCAGATGACACCCGCCCCCCCCCCCAACCCCCCAACCCCGCAACCCCCCTGGCCCACCCCGCCTCCCCCTGGGCGAAATCAGCGAGAGCTGGAAGTCCCCATCCCGTTAAAATTAGCACTAGCACTGAGTCTTCATCACTGATGTATGTATCTGCGGGACAGTGTACTCCGGCGGCCGCCGCACAGGGTACAGTTCAACACTGGACAGTGTACACGGGGTAGATTGACTGAGTGTCCGAAAACACCGTTATAGTGACCACTTCAGCCTCACGGACAAGATAAGTAGCGAACTAAAAGGCTTGTTTGTCTCCGGAGTAGTCACTGAGTTTGAAACTGAAGTTGAACCGAGTATATCCGGCGTCCACACTGACTGGCTGAGCCGCGGTCCCGCGTTGCCGCCGCGGCGCGAGTCATTGGCGATCGCGCCAGGGCCGTAACCGCTGTCTGTTCTAAGCGTGTTTCTCAGTTTCTTCGTTCGGTTATTACAAACAAACAAACAAACAAACAAACAAATCAGTTCAATAAATTTAAGAATGAATGAAAAACGGTAGCCGTAGCACGGCTGAGAACAGCCTCTTAACGTTGTTTCACTCTAACAGAGCTATCAGGAATACAGGAATTCAAGGGACGCAACTTTAAACAAGAGTTATGTGTCGTAAATGCAATTTTACCTTTCTACAATCACACGACAATGATTTTTTATGAGTTGGTGTATGTAGAGTATGTTGTAAACGTACATTGAAGACCCTTATTTCAATATTTTACATATTTTTACAACTGTTTAATGTCGTGATTAGTTCAGTGCGCTTTACGGGAATACCAGAGCTTGAAAAATGGCGGCTTGGAGATTATAAACAGTGGTAGTGTTTGGGTCACATCTAACGGTCAACACATCAAGACTTAACCATGCCGCAAGGAAAGGTGTGTAAATGTTGATGCCGCCTGGACGATTACTTTAAGCTTTTCACGTTGCTGTGTTTCTTGGCAATTTGTGTTGACAAAAATAGTTGATAACACTGTTTCTAACTTGGAATTAGTTGCCCAGGTGTAGGACGAGGCACATTTCATTTTCAGTTCATTCATTTTAAGCTCACTTTTGCTTTATTCGTGAGCTTTTTCAGTTGAATTTCAGTTATGTTCTGATGCATTTTTGGTGGGTAAATTAAAGGCAAAACGCCCAAGAGTCTCTATGTGTACACCTTCACTACCCGAAGACAGCAATCAAATGCTACGTATCCACACGCAGAACAGCACGAGTCTTGTCGTGTAGTCATGCCGATCTGCCTGTGCATGAATCCTCATGAGCCAGCCCCTGCAATTGTGGGGGCACATGAGGATATATGCCTCTTGCTGGCCTCATCCATAGCTATGTTCCTTTTCAATGATTTTAACCCTTTGGCTGTCGGTAGAGTGGCTGAGGCAATTCAATATTCATTTCATTTTCAATATTGATTTGGTAACACTCAGGAGGCATCAAAACAGCAGTTGGCTCCCAAAACATCTCTCCCCACCCACCCCCTACCCCCCCCCCCCCAGCTCCTCCTCCCTGCCCCGTAGACCCCTCCCCAATCAAGAATAGGAATTGTATTTTAGTAGTGTTTGTTTTGCTGTTCTTGCTGCAACAGCGCACCACCAACAAACCAGCGATAATGGTCAGTTTGTTGACCATGGCCAGCTTACAGAAGAATTAAGAAGAAGAATTTTTGAAGGAATCACCTTGACCAAACACGTTACTGATATCCAAAGAGTTGGATACACTATGTTTGCCTTGATTTTCAATGCATTACAGTGTGTAATTTATACTGAAAAATGCGCTTTCCACAAAAATGAACGTTGTCAAGCAAATTTCAAGCTGCTGGCAGTGAATGGACACATACATTTGGCTTGTTGTGTGGTGGGTGCATTTAGTGAAATGGTGATTGAGTACTGGTGCTTCTGGATGCAGAACTTACCATTTTTCCTGTAACCCTTGGCTGTCAATAGCACTTTTTACAGAAATCACCTGGCAAAAAGTGCTACCGACAGCCAAAGGGTTAATATGATCTTATTTGGTTCACTGCAGACTCGTCGTAAGGATGACACATGGACCACAGAAGATCTAACCCATGCTTTGAAGGTACACTGTTTGAAAGACATGTACTTGCACCTTCTTCTGATTAATTTGGGACTTTGTTTGGAATCCCAATGCACATGATGTCATTGCGCCGATGTCAGGTGCGGTTAGCCCACGCACAGTCATGTGCGGGCCAACCACTGCTGACATGAGCCTGACAGCCTTTTGTAAATGTAATAGATTATATTTTTAATTTAATTTTGATGTATATGTGTGTGTGTGTTTTAAACAGTTTTATCACAAGTGTGTTGTTTAATGTCTAGAGTGTAGGCATTACATTTTGGTGTATGGCAAATCTGTTTACTTCGCTTAGGTTATAAAAAAATGATATAATTTACAATATTTGTTCAGAGGTCTGGACCACATTTTAAGAATTGAAATTACTTTTCTAAATAATGAAGTAAAGACATTAAATGTATAGGAAGAAAAAATGCATCCCTTGGTAATTTGTTACCAAAGTTTACTGTATTATGATTCATCAGGGTGTTTTGTCGGTTTAATATTATAAGAATATAAGTAAAATCAAAGAGTTCATTGAAGTACCGGTATATTGGCAGAAATCTTTTTTTCCACAGAAAAACATATTTAGTGTGTTAATACTGTATTATTTGTAGAGCTTGTCTGTGTCATACTCATAGGCTAGATCTGTTCAGTATCATGAATGTGCAATACCAGATTCATGAGTATAATATAATCATGTCTATAAATTCAGGAGAACTTGCTTGAAGCAGCTTAAAGACATTATTTTCCCAGGGAAAAAAAGAGTCAACTCATTCATGGCCAGCCGCATCAGGATGCGCGGCTTATGCTGCGCATCCGGATGTGGCTGGCTGCGAATGATTTAGAAGACAGGTGCACTCTAAAGAGAATCCTTGAAGAGCGAAGAAGTCATCTATCAATTCAGACCATCATTTAGGTGGCTACAGCTTTCATGACGGATGATCTCTCATGAAGGTAGTCACTCAAAACAGGTTCTGCTGTATTTTGGTAGCTACTGGATCAACACCTTGGAGAGTTGTACACTGAAAACAGCAATGCAGTTCAGGAGACAGATTAACCAGGATAGTTTAATTGTCGTGCCACATTGCTTAGCACCTGTAGCCCCTTCACTCTGCAAGAGGTATGGGTCCTTATGAGCACGTGCAGTTGCAGGGGCCCATGAAGATCTGTGCCTCTATGTTGTAACTATGTTGTAAAACTATGTTCTAAACTTTTATCCATGTTCCTTTGATGACTTGAACACCATCAAACTGCAAGATGCATAGATCCCCACAGACTGATAGAGCCCCCGCAGCTGGTGCCTCTTGCTAGAACCATGTATCCGTGTTGCTTGGACAGCTGGAGATCACTGACACTGAATTTACAGTGATTTCATAACACAGTCAGCTTCCGCTGACAGTGAAGGTGCTAGAACTCTTGAACTAGTTATCCTGGTTGCTGGTGCTACGCTATTCTGGTGACACTCTGAACCCATATCATACTGAGGCTAAAAGCTTTTAATTTGTACACTGCCATATATAATTATATGCAAGCTACATTATAGTACTTACAGATAATGATATAGACCAAAGGCTTTAGTTCAAGGGTGGTGCCTGAATAGCTTGGCCCCTAGAGGTGCCAAGCTATTCTGGCACTACCCTTGAACTATTTTAGTCAACCTGATTTCACACACTGGTGTATTCCGAATGATAAGGGTTAAACTACCATGGCTGATCCTTACCTTGTTGTGATGCCAGTGTCCTACGTTGTGGTGGACCATTTAAATGATATGAACCCATTTCACACTACTGCAGGAGATGTATCGACCATGATAATTTAATAATAATAATAATAATGAGTATTTATATAGCGCTTAATCTTACTCAAAAGCTCTAAGCGCTTTACAATCTGTACACAAAAATAAAAATACAATGACATATGCACATAACAAACAAAGCACAATGCCCGAACACACCACTTTTACAATAAACTAAACAACAATACATACATAATAATTTATATTCTAATTAACATTCAGTATAAACAAGGAGGATTGCAGAACTACAACTAAGGCATCAAACACTGGCAGTTATTCAAAGTAAAGCTTGAAGAGGTGAGTTTTCAACGACCTCTTGAAGTCAGAGACAGACTCACTGTTTCTGACCTCAAGAGGAAGTGTATTCCATAACACTGGGGCTTGATAAACAAAAGTGTGCTGACCAAATGTTTTAGTTTGGACAGAAGGTACACACAACTTCCGTTTATCAGAAGAGGAGCGGAGCTCACGAGAGGGTGTATACACATGCAGCAAAGAGGACAAGTATTCTGGGCTGGTGCCTGAAAGGCAGTTAAAACAGATTGACATAACTTTATATTGAATACGTGAGGACACAGGTAGCCAGTGAAGGGACTTCAAGATGGGTGTGACATGCTCAGTCTTACGGACTCTCACAACAAGCCGGGCTGCATTGTTCTGAATTTTTTGGAGGCGATCAATGAGATACTGAGGGCAGCCACAAAGCAAAGAGTTACAATAATCTAGCTTGGACAGCACAAATGCACAAACTAGTGTTTTAGTGGCTTCCACGGTCAGCAGGTGACGAACTGAACTAATACCACGAAGTTCCAGATAAGCGGATCTACACACTGCACTGACATGCTGTGACATAGATAACTCGCTGTCAAGTGTAACACCCAGGTTTCTCACACTCGCAGAGAAGCCAATGAGTGTTCCATCCACAGACAATGATGACGGTAAAGGCAGGGACGAAGATAATCTTGGATTAGCTACCAACATTGCTTCAGTTTTGCCATCATTTAACATCAGTTTGTTGGTGGTCATCCATGATTTGACATGGTCAATGCACTGGCTTATACTTTGGACGGCATTCACAGCTCGCTCGACAGTATCACTTTTGTACATCTGCGTATCATCTGCAAATGCATGATGGGAAATGGAGCGACTACAGATCAGGTCGGACAGGGGCTGAACATACAGTAAGAACAATACAGGTCCTAGGACCGAGCCCTGGGGTACACCAAACCGAAGAGGTGATGGCTCAGAACGACAGCCGTCGACAGAAACAATCTGGGATCGTTCAGTCAGGTATGAACTAAACCATGCCAAGACTGTGCCTTCAATGCCAAATACAGATTGAAGACGGCACAGCAAAATTTCATGGTCAATAGTGTCGAACGCACTGGACAGGTCCAGCAAAGCAAGGACTGTGATCTTACGCTCGTCCAAAGCACAAAGCAGGTCATTGAATATCTTCAGCAAAGCTGTTTCAGTGCTACGATGGGGACGATATGCAGACTGGAATACACTGAACAGACTATTAGAGTTGACATGCTTTAAAGTTTGAACAAGGACAATTTTCTCAAGAATCTTTGATAGAAATGTAAGATTGGAAACTGGGCGATAGTTTTTCAGTACATTTGGGTCTAAAGATGGTTTCTTCAATAGGGGTTTCACAAGTGCAGTCTTGAAGCTTTCAGGAAAAATACCAGTGGAGAGAGAGTTGTTGATAACTTGTGTAATGGCAGGCAACACTTCATCCAGGCACTCGTACAACAAGGGAGTGGGTATGGGGTCTAACTCACAAGTTTTGGGGGCAGTGTTTGTGATCACTTTTCTGACCTCATCCTCTAGCACAGGTTCGAAGGCTGAGAGAGGTTCTCCACTAAAGCGTTTTTTCGGTGAACAAAACTGAAGTGGGCATGAGATCCAGAGAATCACGAATTTCGCGGACCTTATCAACGAAGTAATCTGCAAAAAGCTGAGGCAGCTGGCACGGGGGAAATGTAGTGGGAAGAGGTGATGGAGTCTTCTTCACCATAAGCTTATTGGTCACATTATACAACTCTTTGCTTGTTGTGCACTCACTGATCTTCCTGTTGTAAAACGAAGATTTTGCTCCATGAACAATCTCATTTACATGCTTCTTAGAACATGTGTATATCTGCTTGTGAACAGTCAACCTAGTTGAGCACCACATTCTCTCAGCTTGGCGCCGCATCTGCTTAGCCGAACGCAGCTCTTTGCTCACAAACCTATACCACGGGCTGATTCTATGAGCTGACTTTTTACGCTTTGAAGATGGTGCATGATTGTCTAAGACAGTGCGTAAACATGAATCAAACTCCTCGGCACTAGGACTAGGATGGTGAGACAGTGACTGAACGATTTAAGGGTAGTGCCAGATTAGCTTGGCGCCTGATGGCGCCAAGCTAATCTAGCATACTCTTCAAATATCATGGTCGATACATCTCCTGCAACTAGTACATAATCGTTAGGTGACACCTCCAAATATGGCTGTGGGATTAAATGGGTTAATTGTGATTTCTGTGTTCTATAATGTGCGCAGGGAAGCCGGGGGGAAGATCCAGAGAAGAAGAGGCGAAGTCGAGATGATGATGGTAAAGCAACTTTTTGTGTTGTTTTCTGTACTCTTGGCACTTACTTATTGCCCAGGGATGCAACTAGGTGTCAGACATCAGTCATAGTCAGACTGCATGACTAAAATGTCTGATTCATGTAGGTGTCGGTGGTCAAATGTCCTATTAAAATTGCCTTTGGAGCTACCTACATCTGATCACTTTTCTGTTGTCTTGGAATTCATATTTTACGTAGCACATTAGCAGTTCAAGTCAGCATTGCAGGCAGTTACCACTTACAAAACATTATCTTATGTGTACATTATTACTACTGCTGGCCCTTTGTCATCAGCTATTCTTTGCCCTTCCCGTCGTTTTGCGCACAGCACATGCATCTTGTTTTATTCTAATGATATCGCACGAATACAGGATTGTTGCGCCATGATGACCAACTATATAAGATAAGATAAGATAAGAATACTTTATTATCTCAAAAAGAGAAATTCTTTTCGCCACCTCAGGTGCAACTCGCAATCACACACACTCACACAACATTTTTCAAACAAATGGACAATGGCTCGGGACGGGTGAAGCCCATCGCCAAGGCGTCTAATGGCCAGCGCCAACGGCCCCAGCCCGACCTGAACCTCCCTAACACAAACAAACTAAAAACAGTTCTATCTTAATAGCTCTATAACACATAATATAATGTTTTTAAACTTTCTGCTTGGCTGAGACTATTTACACAAATAACAAAAATACGCAAAAAACAAAACAAAAACAAAACAAAAAACCGAATACTTTCACAGTTCCTACCTGGGGGCCCGTCGCCATAAGAACAGCGCCGGCTATTAGACAGTCGCTCCGGCGTAAACAGTCACCACCTTAATTATAACTTAACTTGTCATTTTTAAAGCAATAGTAGTAGGACTACATCATTAACGTAAAAGCAGTCCAAGAATGGTTTCTAAAGAGTACACACTGGCACACTGTTCAGTAGGAAACACAGTCACTGCGTCTGTGAGGTGTCTGTCATCACATCATTCGGCTGGAATGTGGGTCCTGAAGCTTACTGGTACTCGCTTCGTTGCGGAATGCACTAGCGCTATTCCGTAGGCAGCGTGGCGTGGGAAGAGCCACTCCCGAGATGATGAAAGGGGAGGAAAGCACGTTGGTTGTATTGCCACAGCATAACGCGCGCTGTTCTTCTAATATCCGCGTGGTACAACAAGAATCAGCGTGTACTATCAACTCAGTCGCAGCGGCACAGCGGATAAAATCCAATTAACGGTCACAGCACATCAAATTGCCAGAAGTTATCAAAAAGAAATACCGGTCATGATGTAGCATTGCAGGGCCTGACATCGTATATCAACAAAGGTACAATGTCGGCTAGAATACTGCCGGTGGCGACCATTTCTGCCGGAGCGGGCGGCCAGGAGGTGTTGCATGGCCGCCATCTTGTCTTCCATCTATGTACGAGCACAAGAAATGTGACATCAATCGAGTCATCAGAAACACTTTAGTGTTGCCTTGCTTTTGCTTGTCAGCATACATTTTATATATGGTGGACATGTTCTATTCATGTTGGAAAACCCAGGAACCATCTGTGGAAATGTCTAGTTGCATCCCTGCATTATGATTATTGGATCATTGGGCAGAATACAATTTACTTGTCACCCTTCATAGGGTGTCGACCATACTTCTCTGCAGTTGGATCTAACACTACAGTGCTTTTTCAGAGGTCACTACCGTGCTTTTTCAGAGGTCACTACCACACTTTTTCACTTAGTACAAAACTTTAAAATAAAAGGTTTTCCCATGACAACTTACTATTTGAAGCTCGATATATTTGCATGACGTGAAGCAGCATGTATGTCCATGATGTTCATATGCAATCTCGTAACTAACATTTTTGTGTTCTTGAGGAAAACGAAAAAAAAAAAATGTTTAGATTTTGGTCAGAATAAGTTATTTGAGGCTTTCTTCAAATCACGCAGTTATGGGCATTTCCCATCGAGCAACCAACAGGGTTCGAGATTTCTTCAGAAAATGGGAAAAAACATTCAAAGAAGCCAATTGCATCAGAACATGATTTCACACACAAGTGTCACTTATGAGGCTGCATGTGAACACCATCAATATACACAAATTTAGTGGTTTTGGACTACTTTTTCACCTTAAAACATCTGTCATCTCTAACTTGTCCCAATTTTTTTCTCAACAGATCGCAAGGAGAGGAGAAGGCATCGGGATGAGGTCAATGGAGATGACAGTCGACGAAAAGATGACAGCAAGCGATCTCACAAACGAGATGAAGATGTGTGTAAATTCAGCTCGTTGCTTTCTCTTTCAAATTGCATATGTAGGCTCTGTTCAGTTAATTCCAATCCCATGGGTGGCAGTCTTCAGTTCCCGAGACTGATTTACCTTTTTAAAATATCCAAAAGTCTTCAGTTCAGGAGACTGATTCAGATTTTTACAATACTCAAAAGCTGAATTGAGCTTTTTTGGCTTAGACATACCCATCATAAAGCCAGCCCATTCCATTAGCAAGATTATTAGATTCTCATCGATTTATTCTCATTATATGTATTTATTCTCATGAATTAACTCTCATAGATTTATTTGCAAGGGGCATAGATTCTCATGAACCCCTGCAGTAGCAGGGGCTCATGAGAATATATGCCTCTTGCTGGTATGTGTGACATCAGCAGAAATTCCACCCACAGATTGGTAGGTGCTGGACTTTTCAGTCACTTCATTATTTTCTCAAAATCATTACCGACGGCATTACTACTAGGAATGCTTCGCTTAGCTTAACAATTTTAGCCCAAAAAACTCGTGTACCTGACGACAGGGGAGGCAACCACCCAGGGGTGTCATTACCAGCGGTGCCGACCGGGTGGTGATGTATGCAAGCCGACCGGGAGCGCGGTCCCTCTGCGGAGGCTCCCCGCTTCTCGCCGGTCTTCTTCTGTCCTTTGTTACAGTGCTTGGGTACAGACCTGCACCAAGTGTGTAGCCTTCCAGTGGCCTAGGACGGCCATGATGTCTGCCTACCATGCTCGTGCTGCTCCTCCGATCAGACAGGCGACAGTGCGTGACGTGGGAGGAAGAGAGATGGTCGCAGCTGGGGGCGTTTTACCGGAGGGATACACCAGCGCCTTGCACACAGCTGACGAACAAAGCAGCGTTGACAACAATGAAGGGAAAGGCATAATCAGTACCCCCCATTCAGACCCGGCACCAAGAGCTCCACCCCGCCTCGTAGATGCCCTGGGACATGCTCGACCGCCAGTGATGGGGTTCGCCCCTAGGCACGTGTCGGCATATGGAAGCTCGGTCCTCCCGCAATAAAGATTATCACCCCCCAGGTGAGAGAGAGAGAGAGCCCAAGCGGGGGACCCCCTTCCCCCTGAGAGGCAAGTGCCCGCCAGCTTTAGGCTGGACCAGTGCCGTCACCAGGCTGCGTCTACAACACACCGCTCAGGGAGGGACAGGAAAAGATAGCCACAGAACGCACACAAGAGCTCCACCCCCCCTCGTGGAGGCCCCGTATATGCAAGGATGCTCACTATGGGATTCGTCCCCCAGGTATGGGTCTGCATGGAACTCGGGCATCTCGCAGTAAATGGAGGGCGAGAAATTCAGTCATGTGAGACACAGAACGCACGGAAGAACTCCACCCCGCCTCGTAGAGGCCCGGGACATGCTCGAACGCCAGTGATGGGGTTCGCCCCAGGATGTGTCGGCATATGGATCGCGGTTCCCCCGCAGTGAAGGTGGAAGACGAGATATGAGTCTCAGTCAAGCAAGGTTTGGGACCGGAGCCCTCCCACGAGGACGGTCGTGCGGTCAACCGAACCTACTGTCGGGATGTACTTCCCCATCGTGTTGGACTGAGAAATGTTTTGGGGACCGAAGCTGTCCATAGGAGGACTGACATTCGGTCATTAGAGCCAGCCAGCGGGAGGTGCTTCCCCGTCGCGATTGAACTACCAGGACACCTCCCCCACGCCGTAGGAGCATGGAGAATGACACAGGCTTCAGGGTCCCAAGTCGAAGAGTGGAGCCACAGACGAGAACTAACTCGCAGGGCGAATCCCCCATGTCCGAAGCCCTATTGGGAGGAACTAACTCGGTCAGCAACCGACGAGAGGTGGTGCCAACCACCCACCCACACTCCGCCCTAGGAGGTAGAGAGGAACTCACAGTGGCCATGGACTTGCTTCTTGCGGGGACGAAGTCTACATGTTCGGTCAGGCGACAGCATCAGCTGGGGAAAGGGCGCTACAGATACCTAATGCCTCAGAACGTCTTCTTTCCTCTTCGCCTCTTCGACCAGCGGACAAGCTCGGGTACGGCGCAGCGTGGGATCTCTCGGTGACACTGAGCATCAGAGGCGCCCGGCAAGAACGGCCGTTCTTCCGACCAGAGCTTCTAGGGCCGATTTTCCTCGGGGAAATGACAGCCTCGACACCGGTGCCGGGATCCCGGGGATGGCAGTGGCAGGACGGAATTGCCCTCACTTTCAACACTCGACCTCAGCCTGTTGGATTATGGAACAAGCATTAACGCATCAACACAGTGTGTCCCGCTCTCTTGCGAGTGGGAGCAGCGTCTCACGGGTCAGGATCCTCGTATTGGACGAGGGATCAAGCAGACAAACACAGCAACAGGCTGGAGATGGAAGCAGTGTGCTTCGCGTTCTCTCCGAGTGGAAGCAGTGGCTCACAGGTCAAGATATCCTCGCCATTGGACAAGGGATCAAGCCGTCGAACACCTGAACAGGGTGCAGATGAAAGCAGGGCGGCTCACGCTCTCTCCGTGGGAAGCAGCGTCTCAGGAGTCAGGATCCTCATAATGGATCAAGTGGACAAACACATCAACAGGTTGGAGATGAAAGCAGTGTGCCTCGCATCCTCTCCGAGTGGAAGCAGCGGCTCACAAGTCAGGATATCCTCGTACGTGGACGAGGGATCAAGCCGTCTAACACTTCAACAGGCTGGAGTGAAACCAGTGTGGCTCGCGCTCTCTCTGGGTGGGGACAGCATCTCATGGGCCCACACCCGGAGGATGTGGTTCGGAGTGGGGGTAGACAATGGACATGCCTAGCAGACGGTCGGTGCGCTCCAACACATCGCAGATTCGCCGCTCTTTGGACGAAGCGTCCCGGCTTGTCGCGTCATTCCTCCGGCCGGCTTCGCCCTGAGTGGAAGGATGCGACGATGACCGACGCATCCGGTGGTCCAGTGCTTCACGTCGCTCCCTCGCAGACTTCGGGATCTATCGGAGGCATTAGGCGACCACTCGGCAAGACGGCGGCGGACAACAGAGTTCTTCTGAGACTCCTGATGATCAGAGAGGATGAACATCTACTTCTGCCGGCAGTGATGTTGAGTCTCTGCTGGGCGGTGCCGTGCTAGCGGTGGAAAAGGAGGCGTGGATGCTGGCGGTGGCTCACCACAGACTACAGACTCGGACGCGAGGAAGTGGAAGCGAGGCTTGGACAGGACTGCTCCCAGGGTTCGCTTCCCACTAGCTGACGCGGGATTTCATTGAGAGGGTTAGCAAGTGTCTGGAAAAAACCTGGGACTTTTCAGCCTTGGTACGTCGGAGCGGGACACACACGGAGCTAGTGACAACCTTGCAGCCTACTCCTTGGCGGAGATCGCCAGCGTCGATGGGATATGAAGGGACGCGCTGTTGTGACAGGTTCCACGTTTGCCCGTCTTTTGGGATAACACAGCGGTGGAAGGCTCCGCGCAAGGACATTCTTCTCTGGGACCGACTTGGCAGACGATAAGGCGACAGCGCAGGATCCCTTGCCACCTCGGCAGGATTGTCTCCACTCGCTTCAGTCAGCGGTGGTGAGATGGAAGCTGTGGCTACAGCACTACTTGGTGATGCGGGAGCCCTGCCTAGAAGGAGACCACGGAGGTGGGCTGAGACCCTGACGCCTGACAGGCTACAATAGGCCCTGACGGATCCCAGACCCAGAGACTAGGTGAAGTCTAGTGTCGGCTTTGGCGCTTACTAGTAACTTCAGCCCTGCACTTGCAGATGCATGGACGGTCGGTCCTCTAGAACCAGATGGTGAAGCGTGGGAGGACCTGGACTCCTGGCTGATGCAACGCCGCCGACGCGGATTCCTGGGCATCAGAGGCAAGTCCGACGGGGGACCAGCACCCAGATTTGCTGCCTAGGCAGGGAGTGCCTGACCGATAACAGCGGTATAGCAATGAGTGAACACGCAGGCAGATACATCCATTGGCTGGAGTTGAAGGCGGTGCGGCTGGCGAGCATCAGATGGAAACAATGGCTTACGTTACGGAAGGTACGGGTGCGCTCCAGCTACTAGAAGGTTGGGGTTTCTTCGTGTAGCACTTCTGCTGCTGGTGCAGAGATCGGGACAGCACTCGTCGGACACGGCGCTTCGGAGGTCAGCTCAGCGTAAGCGTGGATTCCCCTTGTGGCAGGGTCAGCGGCAGCGCAGAGAGTGTTACTACACCCGGCTGCCTTCCAACTACTCTACGTGTGTGAGGAGACTCCGATGATAGGCCGGTCCTCCTGTAGTGGAACAGGAAGATGCTTCCTCTGTCGCCTCCAGACGGGATCCACAAGCCTGGGCTGTGGATGGGCTCCTTCGAGGAACAGACTCCTTGCGTAGCCAACCACCATTGCATGTGATTTCCCCGGTTGGTCTGTTCACCGAAGTTAAGCCGTTGGGGGCAGTTAATCCTTAGTTGGATAACCGCCTGGGAACAACAGGTATGGTGGAAGTCATCTTAACCCTTATCTTGTTCACCAGAGGGTG
>BTPG01000001.1:302184500-302197000 GCA_036245525.1 Semisulcospira habei | reverse complement strand
GATAGTTGTTTAGTTAAAGACAGTATGCGTGGTAAGATTAATGTGGTTGTATAGCGGTGTTCCGGTTTGGTTTAGTTATAGTATGTTTAGAATTCGGTGAAGTAACCAGTGTTTCTGTATACAGTTGTTTACCGAGTTAGATGACTAAAGGAATATGAAGTGTGTATGTCTAAGCCGCTAGGAAGATAGTACGTGGTTGGTTAAACATAGTCTTTTCCAGGGTATAGAGTAATGTATAGCAAGAGTGTTAGGCTATAGTCTGTTTCAAGATAGTGACAGAGATGGGGTGATACGAAAGTAGTTTATGAAGCACGTGTGTGTGTGTGTGAATGAACGTGTGAGTTATTTGTATCAGCCAGGTTACGTGACGTTTCTCATTGATCCAATATGTTGTGTGTTTAGCAAGTGTTACGTTGGGACTTTTGTCTATGCAGAGTTCTTGTAACGAGAGTGGAAGACGGACGCCGAGACGTCGAGTCGCAGGAGTGGACCTACGTGAGGTCATCCCTCCAGCTCTTCTGAGTGATTCTGACTGGGACCAAGACACCCAAGTCCAAGCGAGAACTGAGTGTACCGTACGAGAACGAGGACGTCCGTGCCCAAAGAGACAGGACGGCAATACGCGTACGACGAAGGACTTTCACGCCTAGACGTGAGAAGGACCAACGTAACCAGGCAACAACATCAAACAGGTTGGAGACATTGAGAGACTAAAACCTAGCCTGGCAAAGATACTGTGATTTGAGTGTGTGATAGAGAGCCTTGTATATATAGTTTGATAGTTTTTAAAGCGTTTTCTTTTCTTTTATAGTGTATAAAGGTTACTTTAGAAAGGGAGCCCGTGTGTTGTGTTTTACCGCATGAATGCGCCCGTCTGAGTCAGTGGCGGTGTATGCGTCTGTTGCGTGAGAGTCTGTGCGTACGACTGTGGGCAAGTCTGCGTGCGTTACAGTGGTGACCCTGTTTTAGCGGTAGGTTAAAGTATCTGCGGGCGATAGCGATTTTAGAGTAGGATTTGTTGATATGTGCATGTTGTGTTAGATTCCCCTCTCCGATTCTAGGGGGTAAGATCCGTTATTTCTGTAGTTTTCGGGATCTTACGAGGAGTTAGTTCTTGTTTCTTCCTTTTGTATAGGTAGTGTTCTTTTTCCTTGCTCTTCTTTCTATCGTTCTTATTTTTCGTTCCATCTGGACATCAAAGTAGGTCACTGTTTTCTGCGTAGGTAGTTGATATTGTTGTGAGTTTGCATTTTAAATTTTTTGCCGTTGAGTTGGTTGTGGTATTTGTATATTTACGTTTACAAGTGTGGGAAAGTGTTGCATTAAGTATGGAGGTAGACCCGGTAGAGGCTTACATTAAACAGGGTGAAAGGTTAGGACTTAAGGATGAGAAACATTTTGACTATGTGGAGAAATGTAGAGATAGGGAGGATAGAGCGAGAGAGAGAGAAATTCAGAGAGAAGAGAGTACTAAAGGAGAAAGAGTTAGAAGTTCAGAGGGTGAGGGACGAGAAAGAGTTGGAGATGCGTAGACTTAGAGAGGAGAAAGAGTTGGAAATGCAGATACAGAGGGAGGAGAAAGAGCTAGAAATTCAGAGAGAGAGAGAAGAGAAAGACAGAATACTTAAGAAAGAGGAAATGGAGCTAAAGGAGAAAGAATTAGAAGTTCAGAGAGAGCGAGAAGAGAAAGAAAGAGTCTTTAAGGAGAAGGAATTAGAAGTACAGAGAGAGAGAGAGAAAGTGAAGATAGAGCGTTTCAGAGAGAGAAAGACGAGAGGGAACATGCTTTAAGAGAGAAGGAGCTAGAGTACCAGAGAGAGAAAGAGGAAAAGGATAGGGAGGTACAAATACAGTTAGCTCGAGATGCGGGATCTAAAGCAGATAGTGATTCAGTAGGCCGAGGAATACGCAATTTTCCTAACCTGCCGATGTTTAAAGAGTCCGTGGACTCTATTGACGCTTTTTTGTGCCGTTTCGAGTCTCATGCGCAGGCGTTGAGTTGGCCTCCTGCCAACTGGCCCGTTTTGCTTTCGTCTGTGCTTGAGGGTCAGGCCTTGGGTCTTTACCATAGTTTGACCGTTTCGGGGAACATAGAGTACAAGACTTTGAAGGAGTGTCTCTTGCAGAAGTTCCAGTGTAATGCGGAAGGTTTTAGGGAACGCTTGAGAGCTTGTCGGCCAGAGACAGGGGAATCGTTTATGTCGTTTGGCAAACGATTGTCCCATTTGCTCGTACGTTGGGTCGAACTGTCAAAGATCGACCACACGTACGAAGCATTGTTCGATCTCATGTTGGCTGAACAGTTCTTTGGAAGCGTTTCCAAGGATCTAGCGGTATTCTTGAGAGAGCGTAACCTCAAGACTACGGACGAGTTAGTACAGCACGCGGAGGCTTTTCGGATGGCGCATCCTACGAAAAACCTCGCGCGTAGGACCGAGACACCGCCAGTCGGGTTGGTCGCTGCTGACACGTCTGGGGGTTACCGGGGGGTCAATACTTTACGTGGAGGCCAGCGGATTAAGGGTAGAGGTACTTTGCGTTTTCGACGCGGTGATCGAGGTAACAGCAATGGCGGTAGCGATCCGTACGCACGTGGAGGGACTTCTTTGCGTGGGTATGGTCGTGGTCGTGTTGCGAGTTCGGACACGCAGTGTTTTTCTTGTCGTGGGTACGGGCACTTTAGTCGGAGCTGTCCGTCCTACAGTGCAGGCGCGCAGTATGCTAGTTATCAGGAGCACGGCCATCTGGCTCATCAAGGTCCTAATAATCCTGGTATGGTGGATGGGGCGGTGCAGCCCACTCACGTAGCCAGTTTTGCGGTCCCAGTCGGGGAGGAACCACAGCTGGGCGCGGTGTGTTCAGCTAACGGAGATGGTTGCCTACCGCTGGTAGACGGGGTTGTAGACGGATGTCTCGTTTCTGTTCTCCGTGACTCCGGTACAACGACCGCGGGGGTCAGGCGTAGCCTTGTTAGACCAGATCAGTTCACAGGCGAGTCACAGAAAGTAGTTTCGTTTGGAGGAAAGATAGAAGTTTTTCCGTTAGCTAAGATAGAGATTGACACAGAGTTTTTTACAGGTAGTCTGGTTTCGTGTGTCATCGACGAGCCAGTAGTTGATTTAGTCGTAGGTAACATGAAGGGTGTGCAGCCAGTCATCAGTAGAGTCGTGACGATTAAGCGAGCTCACGTTCCTAGCGGTGCAGTCGCATCAGTCGTAACGAGAGCTCAGAGCAAGCGTGCTCGTGGGCAGAGGGAACGTGTTATTTCCGTCCAGAAACAGGGAATCGGTCAGCGGGTGTGGCCCAATAGTCGGGTTGGTCTGAGACGGCATACTTCTGTTGCGGACAGAAATGCGGCTCAGCACCCAATATTTAGGTAGATCGGAGACTAGGGTCTCGCGATTGTAGGCAAGTCGGAGACTGGGGTCTCGCGATTGTCGGTAGGTCAGAGACGGGGGTCTCGCGAGAGTGTGTGTGGGCAGTCGTTGGATCGATTTCATTTCTGGGGGTTTTAGCGCGTTAGTTCTGTTTTCAGGTTCGCTGTGCGATCCGAGTGTGTGCGTTGAGGCTTAAGGCTGTAATTTTTTTTTCTTCTGTTCTATATAGTAAAAGTTAGTCCTTTCCTGTTTTCGGATAACATTACGTCGAGTAGTCTTAAAAAGAAACTCGGTCGTTTCTTTTTTTTCCCGAGGAAGGGGGAATTGTGATGAAGCTCTATGCTTGTGCATAGTGCTCGCACAATAGGATTAGTACGGTACGGTTTTTGTTAACGGTTTGTTTGTGCCGAAAGTCCGTGGGGCCTGCTGCCCATGTGGAATCTGTAAGACATGGTTAGCACGGGAATTTTTAGTGAGTTCTGTTTAGTGAGTTCTAGGCGGAAGCTGTGACTGTCAGAGGTCTAGTTTGGTTATTGCGGGCTGTCTTGTCGTATGGAACGGTTGTGTTCGAGTTACCTAGCCCGCATTCCAAGACTCTGAAGCCTAGATTTCAGGTATGTTTCTATAAACGTAGTATTGATAGTTGTTTAGTTAAAGACTGTATGCGTGGTAAGATTAATGTGGTTGTATAGCGGTGTTCCGGTTTGGTTTAGTTATAGTATGTTTAGAATTCGGTGAAGTAACCGGTGTTTCTGTATACAGTTGTTTACCGAGTTAGATGACTAAAGGAATATGAAGTGTGTATGTCTAAGCCGCTAGGAAGATAGTACGTGGTTGGTTAAACATAGTCTTTTCCAGGGTATAGAGTAATGTATAGCAAGAGTGTTAGGCTATAGTCTGTTTCAAGATAGTGACAGAGATGGGGTGATACGAAAGTAGTTTATGAAGCACGTGTGTGTGTGTGAATGAACGTGTGAGTTATTTGTATCAGCCAGGTTACGTGACGTTTCTCATTGATCCAATATGTTGTGTGTTTAGCAAGTGTTACGTTGGGACTTTTGTCTATGCAGAGTTCTTGTAACGAGAGTGGAAGACGGACGCCGAGACGTCGAGTCGCAGGAGTGGACCTACGTGAGGTCATCCCTCCAGCTCTTCTGAGTGATTCTGACTGGGACCAAGACACCCAAGTCCAAGCGAGAACTGAGTGTACCGTACGAGAACGAGGACGTCCGTGCCCAAAGAGACAGGACGGCAATACGCGTACGACGAAGGACTTTCACGCCTAGACGTGAGAAGGACCAACGTAACCAGGCAACAACATCAAACAGGTTGGAGACATTGAGAGACTAAAACCTAGCCTGGCAAAGATACTGTGATTTGAGTGTGTGATAGAGAGCCTTGTATATATAGTTTGATAGTTTTTAAAGCGTTTTCTTTTCTTTTATAGTGTATAAAGGTTACTTTAGAAAGGAGCCCGTGTGTTGTGTTTTACCGCATGAATGCGCCCGTCTGAGTCAGTGGCGGTGTATGCGTCTGTTGCGTGAGAGTCTGTGCGTACGACTGTGGGCAAGTCTGCGTGCGTTACATTCCTTCTCTCCCACTACCCTCTCTTTCTAGAACTAGTGAGCGATGCAGTCACAAAAAGGGCAGCTGATGTACTGATGACACAATGCAAGCTTACCAGCCTGGAATTCCATGGCATTAGCACAGCAACAGCATTCTCAGAATTGAATGAAAAATTACGTCTCTCGTAGCTAATCTGCTTGAGTGTATTTTTTGGCTTTGGGCGACGCCTTTGTTAAAAGTAAAGAATATATATATATATGTATATATATATATATATATATATGTATATATGTATATATATGTATATATATGTATATATAACGCGAAAATTTCAAACGTTGTTCCCATACTAAAACATCTTAACTATAAAGAGTTAACTTGTGTGACATGTCACTGGGGGGCTTAGACGTCCGTGCAATGTAAGAAGTTAGTGCACAACTCAACATTTACGCCAGTCAGATGCAATGAAAAAAGGGATGAACGGTGCTTTCGCGGTTTTTTAAAAAAAAAAATGGAAGTCAGTATATATAAAAGTAGTGGGGTCTAGGAAAAATTCACTTGCGGTTTTACGGGACAATTGTTGTGTACGCATGCATGCTCTTGTTCATTATTCACCTGACAAACGACCGCAACTAACTGGGTGATTTGTTAAGACAGAATAAAATCCTTGTACTTGTAAAATGAAGTTAATAACCAATCGAGTTTTAGCTTAACGTGTAATAAAACGGTTAGTAGTGTAGAGTGAAATACATCATTCTGCAATACAGTTTGATTGTTCCTATTAGGTCTATCGGTAGTAAAGGGAGTCGCGTTGACGCGAGACTTACCGGGAAAACATCGTGCGCTGAAAAATGTGGGTGTCGACAACTGTGTTCCAGACACCATCAGGGCGTTTGTTACCCAGCACGGCGGTCAAGAGCGGAGAATTTTACCTGGCGGTTCCCAACCCCGTGGAGACTGGGCTGTACAGTTGTAACATCGATCGCGGCTCCCCGGCTCTCGGCTGTGTGGATCCTAATTCCGTACTGCGAAGACAGTCCGCAGTCCCTCTGGATACGTATGAAGCGCGAATGCAGATAGTGCAGACATCAATGCAGGTTTGGCACTATTTCCTGTCACGTTTGAGACTGACGACGATCGCCATCATACCGAAGTCGGGCGCAGTGGGCCCGCTCACGACTGTGAACGCGCCCACTGCGGAAGACACCAGTCCGATACTCACAAACCAGATAGGTGAGGCTAGCGCTGGCAGAATTGTACACAAACCAAGGGGAATCATTCAGGGCTGGCGAATGGGTGCCTGATAGGCGGGGGCAGGGGATCTAACTGTTTGTCTGTCCAGCGCTGAATGATTCCCCTTGGTTTGTGTACCAGTCCGATAGCCTTTTGCGTACTGGGTTGGTCCGACGTCGACTGCAATGGGATCACAAGGCGTAATCGTCATGTGGTGCTTGTCGATTTCTGTTTGGAAATTTGTCAGAATTGCCAGCGCATCACAAACAATCACAACAGTCTTACAAACAGCATGTCACACGCAGGAACACGCACACACTTCTCCCACTTCAACCAACACCCGCTCATGCCCTTGCAGACTTAAGAACACAGCTGAGTTTAGAAAACAGTCACAAAAAGTAAAGTTCTGAATTGTATTGAAGTATAAGAGTGCAAGTTCAAACACACGGCAAACAGGATATAGGTCCGTTTGGAGAAAATATATCTTCAGGCTGCTTTCTTCCAGAGGTACTAAGGGTTACATATTGTTCAAAGCGTAAAGTCTACAGTAGTCTCTTACAAGAGAACACCGACTCTTACTGGATGAACCTATCCCATTAGACTCTGACCTGCACGTAATTACGCTGTCTCCCGTCCACTATCTCCCCTGACTGAGTCCCACGGGGTCCTCCTGCCTGACTCCCAAATACACCTAAGCATGGTCACGGCACACTAATCCGGTCCGGTCCTTTTCACACTCTACACTTCTCCTCTGTCCAACGACATCCAGTCACATCACATACACCACCACATCTACGCTGACGACTCACAACTACTAGACCAAAACAAACCCGACAACACTCGGTCACTCCTGACTCGCACGGCTGACTGCTACGAAGACGTGAAAAACTGGATGACAGCAAACAAACTTAAACTGAATGACGACAAAGCGGAAACTTTCTCAGCTCCCTCCCTCTCTCAATCTTCAACTCGACAGCAACCCCTTCCCCCTCTCTGACTCGGCCAAGAACCTCGGCGTTATCCTTGATTCCTCTCTCTCCATGACCAGCTCTGTCTCTGCCACGGCCCGGGCATGCTATTTCCACCTCCGTCGCATCAGTCAGTTCAGAAAATACCTCACCACCGAAGCTGCCACAAAACTTGCTGTCTCTCTCATCTTATCTCGCATCGACTATTGCAACTCTCTCCTTTCCGGCCTTCCTCACTCCACCACCTTTACTCTCCAGCGCGTCCAGAACAATGCTGCCCGCCTCGTCCTCAGAAAGAAGAATTCCGACCACATCATTCCCCTGCTCAAAGTCCTTCACTGGCTCCCCATCCCCCAACGTATTCAATACAAGACTCTGTCTCTCTGCTACAAATCCCTTAACAACTACGCTCCAGCCTATCTCTCCAACTTACTTCACCTCTACACTCCTTCCCGCTCCCTCCGCTCCGCCTCCGACCCTCTCCGCCTCCATACCCCCCGCACCAAACTCAGCACCTTCGGGCCCCCGCTCCTTCTCTGTCTGCGGTCCATCCACTTGGAACACTCTCCCACTCTCTCTCCGTCAGAAACCCTCTCTCTCCTCCTTCCAGTCCGCCCTCAAAACTCACCTCTTTCAACAGTTCTAGCACTATAAGGCCACCACACTCCCCATCCCACCCCCACCCGGGTCTGCCCTGGGGGACATGGGTGGGGTTAGGTATTTTTTAGTTCCCAGGGTCACCCTGGTCAGCCCCACAGGGTGGGTTTTTCTCTCTATTCTGGGGCATGTGTTTCTGTCTACCCTTTGTCCATTCACCTGTATTTGCCTTTTTAAAACTCTCCCTACTGTCTGCACTGCCTGTAGCTCTTGATATTGGATGTGTGTTGCTAAATGGTCTTAGCTTTATTTAGGCCCCATGTGTTAGGTTTATTTAAGGTATTTGACCGGCTGGCGACATACATTCAATGTTCTGTTTATTTTTTTTTTCACAAGCAGTGCAGGCACGTCCTGAGAAAGCCTTGTTGCTGTCGGGACGTTAAGCAATGTACAATCAATCAATCCCCATCCCAAGCTGACTGTCGTAATGTATTTGTGGTACGTGAGTCATTGTCAAAAGCGTGCACATGCGTGCGTGAGTTGTGAGTGCGCGCTTAGAGTTATAATTATTATAAGATAAGCGTATTATAAATACCGTAATTAGTATTTACTAATACCATTCGCACAGTAGCGCCAGAGCGTCAGATTCTTGAGCGGAGCGTCGGCGGCGATACAAGATTTTGCCGCGCCGCCTTGTGTCCGAGTTCTGCTGCTAGCGACGAGGCGTTGACGCCCGGCGTCAGAAACAAACGACGCAAGGATAGAGCAGGTTTTGTTTCTGCTGCTTGACGCGCCGCTTGTCGCCCAGAATCGGTCGATCAGAATGCAGGTCACGGTTTGTTGCCGGGAACAACAAAAATGACTGACATGACAGAGGAGGAGACTTCGAGGCTGAATAAACTTTACAGAAGTCAGGAGAATCTATAAATCTCCCGACTGAATGTATTTCATGGTCGTGTTAAGTCAAGGGAGGTGTATGTATACATCATATCTAAAATGTTGTCTTTTAAAGTCCATTGCATATTAGCGACAGCGCTTGGCGTCGGCAGCAAGCTGCAACTCCTGCAGCATACATCAAGCGCACCTGACACTCGTACACACGAAACAAGCGACGGGCGCAGATACCATAAATATATGGCATGTCTCGCTTGACAACTTACAACAACAAAAACGGCGCATCAAGCAGCAGAAATAGAACCTGCTCTATCTTTGCGTCATTTATTTATGACGCCGAGCATCGAGAATCTGACGCTCTGACGCTGATGTGCGAACGATATAACGGCGCAAGAATGTTGATGCTCAGTGCTAGCGCCTGACTGTCACGCTAAAGATGCTAAAGTCTGGACGTCCAGATAGCTTATCGCTGTCACAATCTATGTCCGAAAACAAAGACGTAAACTCTCGGGATCGATCCTAAAGGTTGCCACTAGAAAGTAGTCCGAAATGAAAAGTAAAAGCTGTTGCTATCCTGAACGGTTGCTGCCAGAAACTAAGTGCGAAAATCGAGTGTGAAACTCTCGCTATCCTATACGGTTGCTCCCAGAACGTAAGTCTGAAAACAGAGACATACACTCTCACTATCCTAAATGGTTGTAGCCAGAAACTAAGTCCGAAAATAGAGACATCAAACTCTCGCTACACTGAACTGTTGATGCTAGAAACTAATCAGAAAATAAGAACATAGCTTACGGCGCAGAAAAACAAATGCTGTCAGAATCAATGTCCGACAAGTCGGGACATAAATTACGGCTAGGGGAGATGTTCTGACTTACTTTATCGCAAGCGTCTTGTCCTGTGCTGATAGAGGGAGAGGTCCCCAGGATGAGGGGGCCCTTCCTTGTGTGTTCGTGATCCTTGGCACGTGATTCCTTCCTGAGGGGATGGCGCGAACGCAAGAGGTCCCACGCCTTATCTCATTCTACCCCAACACCGAAATCCTTAAATTTTGCTTTTGTCGTCTGAAGACTGCATTGCAGTGCAGCCCACAGATCGACCATGATAGTTCAAGGGTGATGCCAGAATAGCTTGGCGCCCTTAGACGCCAAGCTATTCTGACATCACCCTTGAACTATCATGGTCGATCCTTATCTTCCTCTGGTGTGTCTGGGGTAGAATGAGTTATATACACATAGGTCCTAGTTGCGTGGGCTTTATGGGTCTAACGCTTAGTTTTCCTAACGTATAGGACCATAAAACCTCGGTGCAATGCTAAACTATTCTCCACGGGTGGATTAAACTCTGTGGATAATACGGTTGCAGCAGCAACTATAGCGGTCAAAGTGGCGGTATCCGCTTCAGAAACGCACTCTGTGCACTTCATCCTACTACAACCCGCGCTTAATGACTACTTGAATGGGTCCTAGAGTGAAAGTAATAGGGGAGATGTTTTTTTTTTTTCCCCGGGTCATACAACTCTACCTCGTTTAAGATCAGTTTGGTTCCAAACTATTATGAGTAACGTTATCTCTGTAGATGGTCGACTTTGGCAAAATAACCTAACGTAAAACGTGCTTTACTAATAGACAACACGGGTGATAGACTCGAGAAAGGGTCACGAGAGTATATCGTATTTCTGCCGAAGGGCATTCCGTAAGATGCTCAAGGTCACAGGTCGCCAGAAGTGTTTACCGGGACCCTTGATACATACCCACTTAGATAATGACCGCCTGACTGTCCCGCCAAACGTTTTCGTTTGTCCGTAAAACGTGAAGAAAATCCGACAGTTTTCTGTAACGGTGTTACGCGCCAAGCTGTGGCACGCCCCAGCCCGTGCACAAAAGGTCTTACGGTCTCGAATTCATCACGTGACCAGTGGAAATACGTGAAAAATATTGTTAAAACATGTGCAGATTTGACCTTTTTAACGATAAGTTTGTTTGAAATAAGCAGAATAGTGCCCACGTAATGTTTTGTCGTTATGAAGTCATTTCCTGATTGATCTGATTCTGATGTTGAACTATCTCCTATTGAATAAGTCTCGCAGATCTGCCAATGTGTCAGTGAGCTGTATACTCGTCATTGGTTTTTCAAACGTCATTTGACATGACGCATTTTTTGTTTTTGTTTTTACATAATTTTCTATTTTGCTTGATATGAGTTTCACTTTCACTTCAAGACTTGAAAAATGATGACAAAACTAGCATTTCACGGTACAATTTCAGTCTTGCTATAATTTGTGTGAAATCAGGTTGACTTTACCTAGCTACATGATATACTAAGTAGGCTACGCCTGCATGCTCTTCTGAAAGCGCGTCGATATGTGTGAGTGCATGCGTGCGCGAGCGCTCAAAACATCTCCACGAGGCATAGATCCTAATGCGCCCTCCAGACGCATGAGGATCTATGCCTCTTGGAGATGCGCGCATGTGTGTGTGTGTGTGTGTGTGTGTGTGTGTGTGTGTGAGAGAGAGAGAGAGAGAGAGAGAGAGAGAGAGAGAGAGAGAGAGAGAGAGAGAGAGAGAGAGAGAGAGAGAGAGAGAGAGAGAGAGAGAGAGAGAGCATAGATAGATAGCGAGATAATTACGTCAATGTCTGCGTGCTGCTTTTATCGCCACTGTCTGACTTCCTCCAGAAGTCAAAGTATTTTACTGTTTCCCTTTTTTGGTTGTTGTTGCAAAGAATTAATTTTGACTGAAGAAGTTGAAAGGGTACAAAGCTGGCTAAAGGAACTCATTCAATGCCTTTCTTCAAACTAGCTACATCCAAGCTTACAAGTAAATATTACAAAAATTACGGACTCTAATCTGGGTCAACCGACTTTTTATAAACGGTCTTTATGTCTTCAATGAGACGTTCAGTTACAATATTCTCGGAGGCTCTCTTAGCCACCCCTTGAATAAAGTATTTCGTCAAGTTTTAAGCTTATGCGTACAGAAAGATCTGAGCTTCTCGTGTCTAATTACATACACGCGCGCGCGCGCGCGCACACACACACACACACACACACACACACACACACACACACACACACACACACACACACACAGACACAATAATAATAATAATAATAATAATAATAATAATAATAATAATAATAATAATATTAATAATAATGTATATTTTTAAGGCGCCTGTACTTTCGATAGAAAAGCTCTAGGCGCCGTACATGTGACATACTAACATACATACACCTTGCATCCTACAACACACATATATTCCCTAAAATACACTTACGCAACAAGATATACAATAAAAATAAGTATAACAAGATGGGATGAAAAACCCATAACCCACAAAGTCCCTTCTATATGTCAGCTGTCCTCGCTATCAATGGTCTCTAATTTTTGTCTTTGACCTAATTATGATGTTGAAATATCTCATATTGAACAAGAGGATGATTTCATCTCAAAGTCTACCGTATTGTTTGGAGCCCACATGCGTTTTCCTTTGAGGAACATTCCCAGTTGATCATATTTTTAAGTTTATCCTTCTAATCCATTTCCCTCCTCTCTAAGCCAACCTCTGATCAACACACACGCCGGCACACACAAATAAAGACGGACACACGGCGCTTCCATCCATTAGTACGCTCTGTGGGCTGGAGTAGCGGCAGGAATTCTGAAGACAAATAGCACGAGCAGCAAAATGACGTCACTATAAGCCTGACGCCGTGGCATCGCTAGTCTCACGACGCCGTGTACACAGTGATGAAATTGATGATTAACGCCACTGACTCATCCGAAAGGCACGCAGCCTCTCCCAGAGCTGACTGTTTGTTCCACACAGCCTCTTCCATAGACTTTTCACAGAACTGATGGCT
>BTPG01000001.1:302166200-302184000 GCA_036245525.1 Semisulcospira habei | reverse complement strand
TCCCCTATACCATTCGAGTCGACCATTCAAGCTGACAAGAAATGTTGCCGACGCTGCGAGTGAAACAGAGAAAAGAAAAGAAAATCTAATTCGAAAGAAAAAAATGGTTAACACGTTTAGCCCCAACAGACTGCAGCGAGCGAGGGATCGACCGTGAGATTTCAAGGGTTGTGCCAGATTAGCTTGTCGCCACCAGGCGCCAAGTTAATCTGGCACAACCCTTGAATTATCATGGTCGATTTATTCCTGCAACTGTCATAGTCGTTAGGTGACACATCCAAACTGCCGGAAATGCGGCCTTGGGGTTAAATGGGTTAAGATATCCAAATGGTTCCTCTATCTCGCCTGTTTCTTTAAAACTTCGCTTTCGAGGAAAACTTAACTCATTCTGCCCGCGACACACCACAGCAAATTGTGGCTCGACCATGATAGTTCAAGGGTGGTGGCAGAATAGCTTGGCGCCAATAGGCACCAAGCTATTTTGCCACCACCCTTGAACTATCATGGTCCATCTGTTTCCTGAATTGTAAAGCAGTCCTCAGAGGATAACTCCAAAATGTGGGTATTTCGTACCTCGGGCGCAATGAGTTAACACTATCTCACTGCAAAAGACAGATTTTCATGAGCCCAGGGTCTCATGAGGATCACCTCTTACTGACACCAGTTTGTCTGCACGTGCTGTGGGTGGCTGGAGCTCCTTAGCGTGGAATTGACAAAGATTTTAGAAATACAATCTGCGTCAGCTGACAGAGAAGGGTAAAACCTGAACTGGTCTAAACTAAACTACACTGAACGGAACTGGCCTAACCGAACACAACTGAACTAAATAAACCTGACCTAACTGAACAGAACTGATCTAACCTAACTTAAAATATAAAAGAACTGAACTGAACTAAAAGCTAATCTTATCTAACTGAACAAAACTGAACTGAGCTAGCTGTACTGAAATGACCTAACCCTAAACTGACCTAACCTACCTAACCTAACCTAAACTAAACTAAACTGAATTGAACTGAACGAAAGTGAACTGAATTGATCTGTCGGAACTGATCTAAACTGAACTGAACCGAACTGAACTGACCTAACTGAACAGAAATAAACTGAACTGAACCCAACTGAACTCAGCTCAACAGTCAACTGAACTCATCTCAACTGGCCGATGCACCTCTGGTTGTGGGGGATATTAACTCATTCGAGACGTGCGGCACTTTCAAGAATGCGTCCTCAGAATGACGCTCGCGTAAGTAACTAAGTCAATAATAGAGACAGCTTCACTCTCTTAATGGAGTTAACAAAAGTCTATGAACATGCTGTCAAACTTCAGCAAGACATTTATAGTTTTATTCGTTCCAGGAAACTTAGTACAGTGGCACATCAACTTTTGTGAAACTCAATAACTGAATTAGTTGAAACACGCATGTGCACTTCATTTGCTGACATTTGAGAGTTGTGTGTCCCTGACATGTTCCGAGCGCCATAGGATAGCGCTCGAAGCCTGCCAAGGGACCATAACTCATGGGAGAGCAAATCCACGAGTTACCCATTCCTGGCTTTCTGCTATCATCAGCAAATGACGCTCGGAGACGGTCGGGGCACATAACTCACGTATTTCCTCTCCCTGTGGTCTCACACTGCATATTCAGAACCTGCAGTCAGTCCGTCCGTCTAGCCGCGCACACTCATAATTAATAGATGAGCTTTTGAAGGTCGACGGATGCACATACTAAAAATCAGTTTCAAATTCAATAGATGTAACAAAAACAAAATTAAAATATTATCCCAGCAAAGGGCCAGCTTGATTTGTAATGCAATATGCTTCAATTTTTAAAATAGACGTCAGCTACAACTGACGTCTAATTTTACATTTGAAACATAATTATTATTTGTCCCGTATGATTTGTTATTTAATATGTGTCAAATTTAAAATAGACCTCAGCTATAGTTGACGCCCATTTAAATTTTGAAACATAATTATTATTTGTCCCGCATAATTTGTTATTTGCTTTAAAGCTGACGTCTAATCTTAAATTTGAAACATATGTATTATTTGTCCCACTCGGCTATTTTTGTTTGATAACTGGCTTGTGCGCTGATACGGCGTGAAAGCTGCGGGGGTTCGTGAGAATCAATGCAAAATTGAAGACTGCTTGCGTTCGCGTTCGCTATGTAGGCTGGTGCAGACATGAAGATTGAGCGATGGGTTCGAAGATGTAACCTCGAGGCAATTGTAATGAGTAAAGTCATACCAGAAACATGTTGTCTGCAATTTTGCCACGTGAAGGCAAAAGACAGTAAGTCCATTCCTGGCAAAAAGCGACATTTTCCTTGAAAATCTCGCTTTTCACAAAAAAAATGGACTTGTTGTCTTCTGCCTTATCACAGCAGGTGGTATACTGGTGGACATCCCGACCGAAAATGGGCCATTGTCTGCCGCTGCAACCCCCCCCCCCCCCCCCCCCCAGGACAAATTACAACTCGTGTAACTAGTGCAGCGTTAACCCCGTCACTGCTCAGAAAACGTGAACACGACCCAAATGCAAGAGACATAGATCCTCATGAGCCCCCGCTGTCGCGGGGGCTCATGAGGATCTATGGCTCTTGCTGAGACCAATTTGTATCCATGTTTCTTTGACGGCTGCGGTTTTTCGTCACTTAATGAACGAGGCTTTCAGAAATAAAAAATATTCGTCCAGTGGAAGGGAAGGAGTTGAAGTATTTAAAACTTAGAGACACTTCATACTTTTGGTGGAACTTTTCGAGGCGTATATGCAGCAGAACCTGTATTGAGCGACCATCCTTATAAGAGATCAAATGCCATTAAAGACCTTCATTAATTAGGTGGCTACATACAGCCACCTAAATGATGGTCTTTAAATGGCAGGTGACACTTCAGGTGACACTTTTTGTTCTTGAAAACGTCTTTGGAGTTAGACTAGAGCACATATGTCTTGATAGCGTCAGTTTTGTTCTTACAAAAAGATGTAGTTGCTCGTAACAGGCTCTTCTGTGTATAGAGCGTGTGCCAGATGCCAGAGATAGATATGCCTCGACAGTTCAAGGACCGGGCCAGATCAGCTTGTCGCCTCTGCCGGCGCCAAGCTAATCTGGCTCAACGTTTGAGCACTGATGGGTTTTTTTTTCCATCTCTTAAACCTTTTAGCCCCAAGGTCCCATTTCTCAATTTTTGCAGGTGTTGCAGGTGTTCCAGTTGCAGCAGATGGCTTGACCATGAAAATTCAAGGGTAGTGTCAGATTAGCTTGGCGCCTGAAAACTGTCATTAAAGTGCTCCACCAAACCTACAGTTTGTGTACGTGCAATGCAAAATGGAATATCAAAGTATCGATGAGGTATTTCAAATTTACTGACGAGCAAAAGAAATGCGACATTTTTGGAATCATCGGAAACACTTTAGTGTTATTACAGAAATGTCGCATTTCTTTTGCTCGTCAGTATATACCAGCCAAGCCAAACAAATACATACAAACAAAATATTTTGAAGAAATTTGCAACTGAAAATTCCGCTAGTGAGCCCCCCCCCCCCCCCCCCCCCCCCCCCCGCCCCCCCCCCCCCCCCCCCCCCCCAGTATCCAAGACAACCGCCTACACGCTTTGCAAGCCATTCATGCGAGGTCAGAGACCACAGGTTAAATTCGTGTGCTGGTCTGTGATTTTGGGCCTTAAGAAAAGGCCGTAAGTCCAAAATCACAGATCAACACACATATCAGAGAACATCTATTGAATGCATCCTGTGGGTGCAAAAGACAGAAAGTCCATTTTTGTGAAAAGCGATATTTTCTCAATAATACAATCAGAATCGCGCTTTTCGCCAAAATATGATTTGACGCCTTTTATCCTTCCCAGGCCCTGCACCACAGCCTGTGATTTTGGACCTTACGGCTTTGAGTCGAGAGGACTAAGATCACGGACATGCACACATCCTGTAAAGAATGCATTGCCCCTTTCTTACGACGCGGGTAATCTCAATGCATGTGCTTTTAGCGTGATTAACCGGATACAATCGTCGTGCATTCAGTTTATTCAACCGGTAAGACCATAAGAAAGACGTTGAGCCTGCGGCAGTTTGGCTAATTTATATACTACACTGACGAGCAGATGAAACGCGACATCATCGAGGTGATCGGAAACACTACCTGTTTCCGATCATCTCAAAGATGCCGCGTTACTTTTGCTGGTCAGTGTTCATCACTGCCGTTGAACTCCGCGGTGGTCCGGTTAATTTAGATGAAACTATAACAAAGCCGCTGAACCTGCAATAGTTGGACTAATTGAGGGTTTGATCGTCCAAGATCCGTTTCATGATCACGTTGACGACAGAGGTTATGTGCTGCCTGTTGCGTGAAATGGAACTCTCCTACGGACAAAGGAGAAGACGAGCAGGAAAGCCTTTCAAGTTACAACATTAAAACTTCATCAGTTAAGTAAGCGCTTTTGATCTCCTTTATTGTAAGACATACTAGCAACACGTATAATGAAGATATTGCAAGCTATTAACACATTCTGCCCCAGGACCGAAATCCCCCAATTTTAAAGTTACCCTCCTGAAGGACTGTGTTACAATTCCTAGAGGCATATTGAGCGTGATAGGTCAAGGGTGATGCCAGAATAGCTTGGCGCCTATAGGCGCCAAGCTATTCTGGCACCACCCTTGAACTATCAAGCTCGATCCATGTCTTGCTGTGGTGTGTCGGGGCTGAATGAATTAAGCCACTGGATGCATATTTTGTTGCTGAAATCTTTGTTCATTCAACGGCCAAAAGCCACAACCGTCCGACTACGGGGATCATGAGGACCTATACTTCTTGCAGTTGGGTGATGTTCAGTTTTAGGTTTTCTCGGCTCTTGTATGGGTTAACTCTTTTGAGCCGTGCACGTCTCGAAAGAGTTAAAGGCCGGCTACTAGCACAGTCGACGCCATGCACGAAAGGAATTATTGTCATAAGAGAAGATCTTGGACAAGCTAGTGCACAGTTTGAATAAAACCATTAACCCATTCAGCCTTGACGCACTACAGCAGGAGATGGGTCGACCATGATAATTCAAGGGTAGTGCCAGATTAGCTTGGCGCCTGTCGGCGCCAAGCTAATCTGGCACTGCCCTTGAATTATCATGGTCGATCCACCTCCTGCAACTGGTGCATAGTCATTAGATGGCACCTCCAAAATTGTCGAAATACTGTCGTGCGGCTGAATGAGTTAAATACTCGTGTAAGGAAGACAAGACGATACAACGCGACCGAAGTTCATGAATACGATAACTCATAATGCAAATCGAGTTTGCCACGTACAATCGGCAACCATTTACATTTCTATAATGAAATATGGAAATGAGCCAGCTCGGTTTAACCCTTTTCATGCTGATACACTGTTGGCGTGAAATAGATTTGACTATGACAGTTCAAGGGTGGTGCCAGAATAGCCTGGCACCTCAGGCGCCAAGCTATTCTGGCAGCACCGTTGAACTAAAATGGTTGATCTATCTCCTGATACGTAATGTAGACTTCATATGACAATAAGCACTTTTAAAAAAAAAATCAGCCTCAGGATGTAATTTGTTAAAATGATCTGCTCCATGGTGAGCTTAGATTGCTCAATTCGCCGATACAACGGATTATCAATGTTTCCTACAAATCCTCTCACAATCTGTTTGAGTTGGAACACCTAAGTACAGAGATTTTCTACCGCCCCCCTGTGCGCACTGCAGGGGCTCTCCTACGTATACAGGACAAGAAGAACAAAAAAACAAATGTCTTTAAGTTTACGACATTGAAATTTTATAAGTTAAACTAGCCATTTTGTCTACAATTATTGTAAGACATATTAATAACATATTAATAATATTAACATATTAATAACATTTATTTTGAGAAGATATTGAAAATTATTAACCGGTAATGCCTGGTGCAGGTCCCTTTAATCCCCTCTGTGCACGCAGCCACCGGTACTATTCACAGGACCAGTGGCTGCATGAACAAGGAGGTTAATAGCTCAGCCAACCCCACATTCTGGCTTCGTCTGGAAGAGTTCCCAATCACCTGCATTTATTGCTAAACTTCACTGCTAGTGGTAGCAGAATGGGTTTCTGAAATCTGTGAAAGTCAACGTCAAAGAGTTCCAAGAACACAGATACAAACTGGTGTCGACAAGAGGCATAGATCATCATGAGCCCCCGCTGTCGCGGGAGCTCATGAGGATCTATGTCTCTTGCATTTGGCTGTTGCTGGTTGTTGCTCCTGCTATATCGACATAATTGAAAACGAATACAAAAATTGACCGAGAAGCTTGTTGTCACGAGAGACCGTTTGGACTATGAAAGTACCGGGATGAATGTAAGTTGTGAATTTAAAAAAAAAAAAAAAATCTAACTTTTTACTTGACCGCCTCTTCGTTCTTTTTTTCTAAGACAAGCCTAGGTTGGCATTAAAAGATCTATATCCGGTGACGTGTATGCGTGTTTCCTTTAACTTCGTAAGTGCGCTTGCATGTCCACGTCATGCCAGAAGATCTTTGGGCGAGAGTTCATAATAAATTTTGAAAATCGTCAGACATCTTAGAAATTTGTTTCCTTTTCCTTTTCTCAATACATTTGTGTGAACCTTGGGAATAGTCTCCAAGCTGTCTGTTGGTCTCTTTACGTATTGTAAAAAGAAAATCCAAACAAAGCAAGAAACGCGAGATGTGTACTTGTGACGTATCGCAGGGGGCGGATCTGGGGTAAAGCGGTGGGGGGATGCAGGGGTTCCGGACCCCCCCCCCTCCCCCCTCACTCGACCAAACATTCTTAAAAATGTATTAGCAGACTCCTTTTATGGGTGAGTTTGACCCACTCATACAATACAATACAATAATACTTCATCCTTTCCATCCCGCTCCCTCCCCCCCTTGACCCCCTCCCCCCATCCCCCTCCCCCCTACCCCCCACCCCTCCGTTTTATCTTTCGGCCACGGGCATCAATGTATAGCGTCGGGAGGCCTTTTGTGTCAGGTTGACGTTCTCAAACAAAAAAGTTGGAACCGCCCCCCCCCCCCCCCCCCCCCCCGCCCCACCTCGCACTCGTTTGTGGTAACTGATCGGATCCTGTATCGCATTCTTGTCTGCCCGTCAATTTTGCAAAAGTTGAACCCAAAAATTTAATAAACTCCTTTGTAATTGTTGTTTTTTTTTTTTTAATCTCATTGTACCCCAAGACTGAAATCCCCAAATTTTGCCGTTTTCCACTGAAGACTGCATTGCAGTGCAGGCCACAGATCGACCATGATAGCTGAAGGGTGATGACAAAATAGCTTGACGCCCATAGGCGCCAAGCTATTCTGGCATCACCCCTGAACTATCATGGTCGATCCATATCTTGCTGTTGTGAGTCTGGGGTAGAATGTGTTATAAATGTGGAGTTATAAATGTGTTTCTTTCTGGTTAGAATATTTTTGGCATAATCAGGCTTGTAATTTCACATATAACCCCTTCACTGCCGGTGCTGGAGGTTCGCTAAGCAGCTGCAAGGGATTTAAACCCTCATGAGCGTTTATGTCTCTTGTTAGTCCGGTGTTCTTTACGCCTAGTTTTGGTTCAATTTACATCTGTTTCTTTACGTACATTTTTGTTTCTGAAATCTTGGTTCATTCAACGACCAAAGTGCCCAACTCCATCCAAGAAACAAAGATACAAATTGGTCTCAGCAAGAGATATAGATCTTCATGAGTCCCCGCTGTCGCGGGGGCCCATGAAGATCTATGTCTCTTGCAGATGGCTAATGAAGGGGTTAAACAGCATTCATATGTTGTGTAAGACCCCTCGTGGGAGACCACAGCGTCCAGCCGGACATGCTAATCTTGTTTCCTCAAACAGACCGCGCGCAACCATTAATTGCCTGTAATGAAGTTACAGGAAATGAGTCCCCCGACCGCATGACGTTAATAATGTAGGCTAATCCTGTTTTCCTCACCTAATAGGCTAAACATTACACGTATGTAACGAGATTAAGATAGTGATTTAAGTCAGTTTAGAAGTTCCGCCAACGCAGTCTTTGTCGCCTGCACAAACAGTGAGACACCTGACTTTACGAACTTAATCATGTATACCCCTAATCTTGTTTTCGTCACCTAATAGACAGATATTGCACTCAATTATGAGATTTAGATTGTGATTTAGAGTTTAAGAGTTCAGTCAACGCACTCCTTTTCGCCAGGACAGAAAGTTAGTAACCTGACTTTAGAAACATAATAATTTATGCTAATTTATGCTGCTTTCTTTATTTAACATGACACCCATAATGAAATTGTGTAAACTGTGATTGAACAATTTGGAATTTCAGCCAACGCACTCTTAGGCCCCACCTTGCGCGTCCTATATCCAGACCAGCGGTCGTAAGTGATAATTATTTTAATATCCGCAGATCTAATGAGAACCCGAAACAGGACGATTTCTTCGAAATGGATATGAAGACACCTTTTCTGCCAGTGGTCGCAGTTTGTGTCAGTTTCTGAAGTCTTCGTCAATTCAACACCAAAGAACCCAAGTAATCAAAGGAATATAGATACAAAAGTGGTGTCAGCAAGAGGCATAGATCCTCATGAGCCCCGCAAGCGCGGGGGCCCATGAGGATCTATGCCTCTTGCAGTTGGACCTTACTCAGCTTTCTCGGCAGTAAACGGTTTCGTCCAGTGTTGCCACGGACGTGCGCATGACAATCTATCCTGCTTTCAAAGCCAAAGAACCCAGGCTGTCAAAGGAATATAGATACAAAAGATGTCAAGAAGAGGCATACATCCTCATGAGCCCCCTGCACTTGTGTGAGGCTCATGACGATCTATGACTCTTGCAATCGGATCGTGTTCAGTTATTCTAGGTGAAAGTTTGTGAAGTCTTTGTTTAATTCTGCTCAACACCAAAGAACCCACACTGTCAAAGAAATACACGTATAAAGTGGTGTCAGCAAAAGGCATAGATCCTCACGAGCCCACGCAAATGCGGGGGCTCATGAGGATCTGTGCTTATTGCAACCGGATCGTGTTCATTTATTCTCGACAGCGAAGGGGTTAAATGGAAAAGTGACTCCACTGACACGGTCATTTCGTCTTATTGGCGTATGGCGATGCCGGTTGGGAGAAGGCGTGTAATTATTGTCGCAGGAGAAAGAGTACGTGACAATTTAGTTCAGTTCTTGATGAGCCAAGACCGCTGGGTGAAAGGAAACGGTTACAATTAACCCCGTCGCTGCCAGTCTGCACAAATCACAAACGACTGCACACAGACAGGAACGACTGCATACAGACAGGAACGACTGCATACAGACAGGAACGACTGCATACAGACAGGAACGACTGCACACAGACAGGAACGACTGCACACAGACAGGAACGACTGCATACAGACAGGAACGACTGCACACAGACAGGAACGACTGCACACAGACAGGAACGACTGCATACAGACAGGAACGACTGCATACAGACAGGAACGACTGCACACAGACAGGAACGACTGCCCACAGACAGGAACGACTGCCCACAGACAGGAACGACTGCATACAGACAGGAACGACTGCACACAGACAGGAACGACTGCACACAGACAGGAACGACTGCATACAGACAGGAACGACTGCACACAGACAAATATTAGTGCGAAGAACGTAGACATACATGGGGGGGGGGGGGGATGTGTCTACAGAACACAGAAGTATCAAGAGACATAAACCCTCATGAGGGTTAATGTCTCTTGCAGATGGGTAACGTTTGCTTTGCCCTGGCAGTTAAGGGGTGAAAGCCATAGATACCCCACATACAGCCGACGACGACGACGATGATGATGTTGATGATGATGATGATGGACTTAGCGCTGAAAACTTGGACTTGTTCCATCAAATGTTTGTTAGAAAGAAGCAAAACATTCTCCTCGTGAATGTGAAATTCTTCCTGCGTCACCTAACGGAAGTGACGTATTTCGCTGATTGTTTAACATAGCACGGGAATGTCCTCTAGCATTCTGGAGAATCGTGGAGTGGGAGGTTTGACGCAACTTGACGTGCAGACCGTGGCCTGCGTTGTGGATTAGGGTGTCCTCTGAACGCTGTCAGATAACATAGTCATCGAACGATGTCTGCCGTTAATTGGCAACAGCCAGTTTGTCCATTTTTGAGAACGTGATTTAGATTTTGATTGTATAAATTGAAATCTTGCTTTTCTATTTTTTAAAAAAATGGACAAATTGGCTTTTGTCAAATACCAGCAGATGATTTTGAGAAAGGAAACATGTTATTGTTTAACAATGAAAATCTCGCTTTTCTTATAAATGGACATGCAGGCTTTTGTCAAGTAAAGGAAGATGATTTTAGACAAGAGCGAGATTTTTATAGTACAACAATGAAAATCTCGCTTTTCTTAAAAATGAACATGCTGACTTTCGCCAAATAACGGCAGATCTCTGACAACGCTCAAAGAGACCGATACTGTAAGCGAATATATACATCGTGAGCGAGTTTGTGTTTTTGGAATCAGGCCTGTACATGTCTTAGGTAACATGCGTCGCACTATAAAGAAAAGACAAAAGGCAGCTCCCACAGGGAGCATGATTAGACCCCACAGGTAGTAATTAATCCATGTTAGAGGTGAGGAAATTAAGTCTCGACAAAGGACAACGGACATCAAAGGGCTGCTCTGTTGCCTTCTATGGGGTCAGAGCAGCTTTGATTCAGCTTCGCAAAGGTTAACGTCCAGCGTCTATGACCCTTTGACCGATCCCACAGCAAAATCGGTCAGAGGATGTTATTGAGCTGGGCTGCAAGAACAAGGTGGAGTGGGGGTGGTATAGGGGAGGCTGACTACGACTATGAGGGATGTTACGATTGTGGTTGTGTTGTTCTGTGAGAGCATGCATGCATTAATCGTAGGAAACGATCCGATATTTATTTGAGCTATCATGATTACGAATCACGTACCTTTTTAGTAAGATTCGATATCGTTCGCACAGAGAGCGAAACTGATTGTCTTTTGATACACGGAGTTAATCCCGAAGAGTCTAGAAACCGCTCGAAATCACGTGTTTTCTGTGCGCGTGAAGTTGGCAGCCAGTATGTATTACGAAAAGTCGTTGAAATTTCCGGAGAATTCGGGCAAGGTCGTGAACTGGGTAGCGTATTCTTGTGTGACGTCATTATACACCGGGATTTCCCCAAATTGGGGTTGAAATTAGCAGTCGAATTTTGTAGACTATTGTAGTCTATTCTAGAAAATTCTTTTTCATCAGTATTTATAAGTTTCGGTTACGTGTTCTGTTCTGATTGGTTGTGTTGTATGAATTTGTTAGATTATTCTGGAAAGCTATTATACTATAAAAGATTGTGCTGGGAAGCGCGTTTGTACATTGTCAGTGATGGAGTTATGCAGTGTATAGTGTTTATATTGTATGATAACCACAGTGTGTCAAAAGCGTGGATACATTGTAGCGGAGACATTGTATCAGTGTTGGTGCATTTGTGAATGCATTGCTTGGAGATCACATCGCTGAAATAAAATATTGTTGGAACTGTTACACTAGTGTGGTCTACATCCTTAAGCCACGTGTGACGGGTTGCAGCTGAGTGAAGTTTCTTTAAAAGAACCTTACATGCGTGCGTCTGGTGTGATATCATACTACGACTACGACTCAACACGTAACAAGGGATAATGAACCTCACGAATGTGAACGTAACTGATTCGCCCTTATAGTTAGTAGGATTTAACGCCAAGCAGGCATCTAATGCCATCTCACGGCGGCGGAAAGGGGGTGGAGATGGGGTCCTCACCCCATATGATCATACTAATATGATCATACCTTATACGGGATAAACGTGCAAACGTGAGTCGGTTGATGCTGCAAGACCTTACAGAAAGGAAAGATGTGTGCAGGTCTGTGATCTTGGACTTTACGGCCTCCGGCCGTAGTCGGTCCAAGATCACAGACCTGCACACAAATTTCGTTTTAATCTCTCTGGGTTATTCATAAATGTCGGTAGAAATAGGCTGAATGTGAATCAGGATGCATCTCGCTTCTTGCGAGACCTGAGTAAACTAGTGATACGATTGGTTAATATGTCTTGACGGCTTGCTACTGACCGTACCGCTGCGCGGAGAAGACGCGTAGTTAAGCTGGTCTGGCCCTGGGAACTGGCTGCATCCACGGTTCAAGGCTCTATGGTGTCTTTTGTCCAAACTGGAGGCCAAAGTACTTTGTCCGGAAACGCTTATAGAGGCTACATAAGGTAAACATATTTGTTTGTGATCTGCGACGGGCGCCTTTGGCGGAAGTTGGCTTCTTGGCTCTGAGTACGCTGGACTGGCCCTGGGTACTCGCTGCATTCACGGTTAAAGGGGATTGGCTGTCTCCTGTCGGCACTGGGCGTCAAAAACAATGTCTGCAAAGACCACACAGGCGACATAGACCTTACGTTGTGCTCTGCGACGGATGCCTTTGGCGCAAGTTGTCTCTTCGTGTCGCTGTACATAGGTCTGGCCCCGGAACTCGCTGTAACCCCGGTTAAAGGGTTTAGGCCTTCTCATGTCCACACTGGGTGCCGATTACTATGTCTGCATAGACTATACATGCTACATTAGGAAAACTAAAACTATCATTGTGTTCTGCGAAGGGCGCCTTTGACGCAAGTTGTCTCTTTACCTCTCACAGTACCTAGGTCTGGCCCTGCGAACTCGCTGCATTCACGGTTAAAGGATCTCGGCTGTCTATTGTCCACACTGGGTGCCAAAATAAATTTGTCCGGAAACGCTAATGAAGGCTATATAAGGAAATCGTACAATGATGCTCCTCGGCGAGCGCCTTTTGCAGAAGTTCGGTTTTCGGGCTCTCTGCACATTGGTCTGGCCCTGGGAACTGCCAGCATCCAGAGTTCAAAGTCTTGGCTATCTCTTGTCCACGCTGGGTGACATAGACTATTATTGGCAAAGACAATACAGGATACATAAGGTAAACCTATCATTTTGCCCTGCGACGGGTGCCTTTGGCGCAAATTGACTCTTTGTGTCTCAGTACATGTGTCTGGCCCTGGGAACACGCTGCATCGATGGTTCAAGAGTCAGTGGTCTCTTTTGTCCACACTGGGTGCCAAAATACTTTGTCCAGAAACGCTCATAGAGGCTATATAAGGAAAGTGTACAGCGATGCTCCTCGGCGAGCACCTTTGGCGGAAGTTGGGATTTTCGGGCTCTCCGTACATTGGTCTGGTTCTGGGAACTGCCAGCATGCAGCGCTCAAGGGTCTCGGCTGCCTCTTGTCTACACTGGCTGACCTAGACTACGTCTGCAAAGATAATACAGGCCACATAAGGAAAGCCTATCACTTGGCGCTGCGACGGGTGCCTTTGGCGCAAGTTGACTCTTTGTGTCGCAGTACATGTGTCTGGCCCTGGGAACTAGCTGCCTTTAAGATTAAAGGCTCTCTGCTGCCTCGTGTCCATGACTATGTCTTTAACCCCTTCAACGCCGAGAAAACGTGAGCAGCAAGAGGTATAGATTCTCATGAGCCCCCGCAGTTGCGAGGGCTCATGAGGATCTATGCCTCGTGCTGAAACCACTTTGTCTCCCTGTTCCTTTTACAGCTGGGGATCGTTGGCGTTTAATCTGCAGTGATTTCGAAAACACGGGTTGCGTATAACTGGCAGTTAATAGTTTAAATAGGTCGTTCTGTTCAGCAGCTAAACGTTTAACCCATTCAGCCCTGACGCACTACAGCAGGAGATGGGTCGACCATGATAATTCAAGGGTAATGCCAGATTTGCTTGGCGCCTGACAGCGCCAAGCTAATCTGGCACTGCCCTTGCATTATCATGGTGGATCCATCTCCTGCAACTGGTGCATAGTCATTAGATGACGCCTCCAAAATTTGGGAAATACGGCCGTCGGGCGGAATGAGTTAACGAGACCAGGAGGCACTGCAGGGGCGCGTGAGAATCAATGTCTCCTGTATACGCGAGCGTCTGGCCCAGCGAATTACCGTGAGCAAATGTTTCTAAACTGGGAGACATTTAACTGTGATATGTAAGAACAGGTTAAACGTGCATTCCTTAGCATATTGATCTCTCAAGGGCAAAATTTAAAATTGGGGAGTTCTCTTCTGGAAGATTGCATGCCAGTTCAAAAGACAGATTGACGTTGATAGTTCAAGGTTGGTGTTAGAATAGCGCTTGCCGTCCGCCAAGATATTCCGCGGGGCATCACCATCCATCACAGCCCATCCGTCTTTTGCTGTAATGTACGAGGGCTGTTCTGAAAGTCATTAGAATCTCTTTACTGGTAAGTTTACGGATCATCTAGCTATATCAGCTATTCGAAGAACCGATCTTGCCGAAAGTTTCAAGCACCAAACTTTCAAATGTGTTTGCAACTTTTAAGCCTCGCTCGATGTCACAGAATATTCTTAACTCATCAATGAGAGTCCCGTGACAGAAACACAAACTTCGACAGGTCCCGTACAGGACAGAACGATTCTCCGAACCTGAAATTTGGTTATAAGAGTGAACAAAGGTTAATATATACATTTGTAATTATGTTTTTGATAAGGTGTTGCCATCGCTTGGATTCTGGGGGCTTTTAGAACACTCTTCGTATAAAGGCTAAATGGTTGTATTATATAACAAGCACTGTACTACACAGAGGAGCTCACGAGACTCAGCCTATTTGCGGATGGACGAGTGCGGCAGAGTGAGTACTATAGTCCACGAGCCAGACCGAATTATCAAAACGCACCTCAAACATAGCCTGAGGCGCAAAGGTACCCATATTCGGGCGAATAGTACATGTTTAACCCATTTAGCTCCGTCTCTCTACTAATCCTATTTATGCTCCCCTTGCACAAACTAGCGATCGGGGATGCGACGCTCTACGTCAGTATATGTATCGATCTCGATAATTCAAGGGTGGTGCCCGATTAGCTTGGCGCCATTAGGCGCCAAGCTAATCTGGCACTACCCTTGAATTGTCATGGTAGACCTATCTCCTGCAACTGGTACATTGTCGTTAGGCGACATCTCCAAAATTTTGGAAATGCGGCCTTGGAGTTAAGCCGGTCTAATAGACTACTGGTGTTAGCCGTCAATCAATTGTTATCTAGCTGCTAGACCATCAACAATTGATGATACGCCTATCACGACTGGCTGCACCCGGCAATATTGGAATGTCTAATTGGTTTGAGTGCGACAGAGCCGTGCGATAACGAGAAATAACACTGGACGCTCAGGAAACAATAGGATCCGATCCAGGTCAACAAGAGACATAGATTCTCATGCGACAGCAGGCGCTCATGAAAATCTATGTCTCTTGCAGATAGCATGGGCTTGAATGGGGGAGTGTACACGTATTGCACTGCTCAACCAAGTGGTCCTAGCTGGCATCAGCATTAGCGGTTCTTTCTGTTTAAGCAGCTCAGTTCATTAAGTTCGGTGACGATGGGATCTCCGCGCTTGGAAAGACCCATACATGCTACTGTGTAAGTGTCCCGTCAGAAGTCATACCCGGTTTTCTTTAGATATAGCGCTAAATTTGGCATGGTTTACTATGGATCTCTCATGGCCATTCAAATCAGACCGGCGTCCGCTGCATTCACCACGCCTTCGGCTCTTTGCCTGTAAATATATTAACAGGTTTCTCACCACGTCCGATCTGCCCATTCGTAGACCCTGTGCGATATCTGCCTTGCCATCGAGGGCGTCCGCACGATCACTGCACTGGACTCCAGCAAGTCCTGGGCAATTGATCCACGACAGTCTGATGGCCCTTCTAGTGCCAGTCTTGGCGTCCTATTCCCGCTTCAGTCAAGCGGAATGAGGGAGTCGGAAGGATAGGACAACTAAAGATTAGTGCCTGTTCCTGGTAGAGCCTAAAAATTATCATTTCGGCTCTTTGGGGGAAAACGTGTCACGAATGTGACAGCTCAAGAGTACTGACTGTTTCGTTTGTTAGATTACGCTCCATGATCTGAGGTTCGGAGTACGAACCGACACAATAAATTTTTTTAACTCATTGTGCCCGAGGTACTAAATGCCTACATTTTGGCGTTATCCTCTGCGAGTGACATAGACTCTCATGAACCCCTCCGATCGTAGGGTCTCATTGGAGTCTATGTCACTTGCTGACAAAGTTTTGGCTCCGACAGTTCCTCAAACATAGAAGTTATATTGCGTCGAATTACGACTTGAAACGAGCCCCTTGTCCTTTCTGTACAGATTTCAATCGTCCTGGTTTTTAACTCATTCAGTCCCGACACTCGACAGCAAGATATGGCACGACCATGATAGTTCAAGGGTGATACCAGAATAGTTTGGTGCCTATAGGCGCCAAGCTATTCTGGCACCACTCTTGAACTATCATGGTCGATCTGCCTCCTGAGTTGTAATGCAGCCCTCTGAGGACAACTCCAAAATGTGGGGATTTCGTACCCGGGACACAATGAGTTAAAGCGAAAAGTAGGGTCGAGTTGCACGTAATTTTCAATAGTCCTACGCAAAAATCTTGCTGCAGTGCCGAGGGACAGTTAATTGGCAGTTACTGGTGTAAAAACGTGTCATGCAACCGGGCGCAGGTGCATAAATTTAGTTCTACAACAGGGACATATGTAACATCGTAAAAAAGGAAGCAACGTATAATGAGGGATGGGAATAGTGTAGAAGAGGGTGGGGGTGTGAGAGTATAGTTGGGAGGGGGGCGCCCAGTAAACAAAGGTCCTCGGGCCTATGACGGCGGGACCCACTGCGGCCGTTGTAAGTTCAAAGACGTTTTGCTACTGGAGTTAGGGATATGAGGGTATGGGGGGAAGGGAAACAGGGAAAAGAAAAGGCGGATGGAGGATGGGGCAGAAATAAAAATCACGGCATCCGAACGGAAACTGCGACGAATCAAACCGACATCCGGCTTTAGGTCACCTAAGTCATGGCTTTAGATATACAGAGCTGTTTCATTCAGATGTAGATTACACCAAGGTCTAAATCCCCGGAAAGCGTCTCCAAGTGCATAACAAAACTAACCCAGAAAGACAAAACATGACAGAAACACTCGTGTGGACACGACTATTCAAACGCCGCACTAAACAAATACGTACTACAACTAAAACAAAATTTCAGATTACAAAATGACAAAACGGGCGCAATCACGCACGCGCGCTCACACACACACACACACACACACACACACACACACACACACACACACACACACACACACACACACACACACGCACGCACGCACACACGCATGCACGCACGTATGCACGCACGCATGCACGCACACAAACACACACAGACACACGCACACGCACACATCACAAACACGCACACAAACACACACACACACGCGCGCACACGCACACGCACACGCACACATCACAAACACGCCTTCACCACACAAACAGACTTTCAATATTTGTGACACACCATACTCAAATACTACAGAGTCACAGCTTTACGTGACGTGTTCTTAACCCTTAACCCCTTTGCTGCAGAGAAAAAGTGAACAGGATCCAACCGCGGCAATAGATATAGATCCACATGAGCCGCCGCGACTGCGGAGGCTCATGAGGGTATATGCCTCTTGCTGAGATCAATTTGTATCCATGTTTCTTGCACAGTTGTGGCTTTTAGCCGTTGAATGAGCAAAGATTTCAGAAACAAAAAAGTACGTACAATAGGGGTTGAGTCGCCTTTTACGTTAGGGGACAGAAAATATGGCCGCATGGATTAAGTATGGTGCACAAAATATAGCATTGTGGCAGAGTCCGAAATAGCTCAGGCGGTTAAGCGTC
>BTPG01000001.1:301773461-302165700 GCA_036245525.1 Semisulcospira habei | reverse complement strand
TCACAAACTTAAGACCAGAAAAGAGGTCCAAAATAACCTTATTTTGAGTAAAGACTGATGTGGGGTTTTTGTGTCAAATATTACTAACAACGTCACACCCAAACTTGGTACAGAGATACCTGATGGTAAGACCTATCTGTGCATAGGCTAATTTGGATTAACCCTCGGAAAGGTCAAGGGTCATAAGAGGTCAGCAAATGTGATAAAGTGTCAAATTTTGATAAACTTGTAGGTTTTATTGTAGTTTTTGTCAACGTTTTTGCAAACTTTTCAAACTTGGCAGAAAGGTAGCTGATGATAAGACCTTACTATGCATACTAATTTAGTTGACCTATCACAGAGGTCAAGGGTCGATTATGCGATGATCCCAAAATAGGTCCAAATAGCCATACTTTGACCATTTTTTTTTCTTAAATTCTATTTCAACGTCAAACCCAAACTTGGCACAGAGATACCTGATGAAAAGACCTATATATGCACACTAATCTGGATGACCCCTCAAGGGTCACAAAAGGTCAATGGGCACAAGAGGTCCACAGTAAGGGTGTGAAAAATGACAATTTTTGTTAGAATTGCAGTTTGTATCAAAGTTTTTGCAAACGTTTCAATCAAATTTTGCATAAAGGTTGCGGCTGATGGCAAGACATTTCTATGCATACTAGTATAGTCTACCCATCGCAAAAGTCAAGGGTCATGGAGGGTTGACAGATGTGTGAAAACTGCTTAAATTTTGAGACTGAAAACATGAATTTCGCTGGTGCATAAGCTAGTCGTTATTGTCACAAAGGTCACTACACTCATATAAATTTTGTGGATCGGTCATATACTCGTGAGCCCTAAGAGCTTTGCCTTTCTTGTTATTATTTATTACGTTTTTGTCTACCGTATTTTAAAAATAAGGTAGACTTTGAAATGGGCCGGCTGGGTCGGAGCGCAATCATCCCGAGCATTCATACGACGTTTTTGGCGTGCAGCGCAGAAATTCTGGCAAAGAAGTAACAAGATAAAAATGACGTCACGTCTAGCTTCTTCTTCTTCTCGAACGCCGTCACACTTGGAGTTTGGCTCTCAAAATGAAATCTACCCCACCCGGGTCTGCCTGGGGACTTGGGTGGGTTAGGTATTTTTAGTTCCAGGGTCACCCGGTCATCCCACAGGTGGGTTTTTCTCTCTATTCTGGGGCATGTGTTTCCGTCTACCCTTTGTCCATTCACCTGTATTTGCCTTTTAAAACTCTCCCTCGTCTGCACTGCTGTAGCTCTTGATATGGATGTGTGTTGCAAATGGTCTTAGCTTATTAGGCCCATGTGTTAGGTTTATTAACGTATTTGACCGGCTGGCGACATCATTCAATGTTCTGTTTTTTTTTTTTCACAAGCAGTGCAGGCACGTCCTGAGAAAGCCTGTGCTGTCGGGCGTTAAGCAATGTACAATCAATCAATCATCAAATGAAATCTGTGGTCTTCTGTAGTGCCTCCACAGGCCCGTACAGTTCTCTTGTAGAGTGGCGGGCTTCGGCCATATCTCCTCCCTCAGCGGCTGGTGGTCCCACAGTCCTGGAGGATGTGCTCTGTGGTCTGCTCTGCTTCTCCACAAGGGCACAGGGGAGATGGCACAAGGTGGAAGCGTCTGTGCAGGTGGAAATTGAGTCGGTTGTGCCCGGTCCTCAGACGAAAGATGGTCACCTGCTCTTGTCTGGACAGCTGATCGTAACTGTCTATGGGCCGTTGTGGTGGTCTGTACACAGACTTAATGATGGTCTTCATCTCTGTGAAGCTGACTCCATTTTCATCTTGTTCTTTCTCTGCGCCCGCTTTTGCCATTCTGTCAGCTTCTTCATTGCCGTAGATGCCACAGTGTGAAGGGATCCACTGCAGCACCAGTCTGGTGCACTTGATGTTTTGCAGTGCCTCTTGTAGACGTGGCAGTTTGCTTGCTGTTGCTGCCTCAAGGACAGACATGGCATCAGTAAGGAAGACAATCTGGGCATCAGGGTCTGCAGTGCCACTAAGGGTGTTAGCTGCGTGGACCAGGGCTTCCACCTCAGCTCTGTAATTTGTGCAGTGAAGGCCTGTTGGTACTGCCTCTGCCTGCCATTTTCCGTTTGGGTACTGAATGTACACCCCAGCCCCTCCATCCTGAACTGCATCTGTGGCTGATCCATCGGTGTATGCCCGTATCCATGCTTCCTGGGGATACTTTTCTTCGAGCATGGCCAGTGTCAGGGCTTTCTTGCTCACAGTGCTGTGCTCATCTCTGGTGGTGATGTAGGGTACCGTGGAAGAGATGGTGATGTTTTCTGGCTTACTTTCCCAAGGTGGAAGGTCGCTAGCAGGATTCAGAGCCTCTACCTGCGCAGGCAGCTTTGCCTGGTGTTTTCTCTGCAGTGCTCTCGTCTCCTTCACAAAGCTTGATCTTTTCAGTCTCCCTGAGGTTGGTTGTTTCATCCTAGCGTTCATAGGGTGGTCTTTGGAAGACTTGATCTTTGTGGACTGTATCAAGGCTTTGCAATCTCTTCTCATGCGCAGGGGTGGGATGTCTGTTGTCTCTTCCATCTTTTCAATTGGTGTGGATCTCATTGCGCCGGTGATGATACGCAGTGCCTGGTTCTGAACTCTGTCAATGGTCTGCTGGTGTGACTGGGCTGCCGTCAACCATGCATTAGATCCGTACTCAAGGTGTGGTCTCACTGTGCCTTGATATACATTTTTGAGGATCTTTTCATTGGCTCCCCATTGTGTTCCAGCCAGTTTTCTCATGATGTGCAGCTTTCTTCTAGCTTTCGCTTCTGCATTCCAAATGTGCGGCTTCTACGTCAGCCTCTTGTCAAGGGTGACTCCCAGGTATGTCTGTTGGTCTTCATACCGCAGCGGGGTGTTGCCCAGTGTTAGGTTGCCAGCCTTTGCCTTGTTGGAGAGAGAGAAGAGTGTGGCTGATGATTTTTCTGTGTTGATGGTCACACACCAGTTGTTGGTCCAGTCTGTCAGCCTGTCCAGGGCTAGCTGCATCCTGTATGTAGCAGTTGTTGCATACTCTTCTGTGCACCAGAGTACCAAGTCGTCTGCGTACAGGGCTGCGTGTACTCCTTTTGGTAGCTCTGGCACAAGGTCGTTGATGAAAAGTATGAACAGGGTCGGTGACAGGACTCCCCCCTGAGGCACCCCCTGACGCAACAGCACTTTTTGGCCACAGTACCCATCCACTGTCACACGGGCTCTGCGATTGTGCAGGTATGACTTGGTCCACCGGTACATATTCCCTTGGATGCCACTGCGAAGGAGTTTCACAAGGAGACCATCCTTCCACACCTTGTCGAAAGCCTTCTGTAGGTCAATGAAGGCAGCTAATGTCACCTTCTGATCTTGAAAGGCATCTTCTATGACCTGTGCAAGGTGTGTTGTCTGGTCTTCTGTACTCTTGTAGCTTCTGAAGCCGGCTTGCTCTGGCACGATAATGCTCTCGGAGTCCAGGTACCACTGCAGGCGCTTGTTGATGATGCGCTCCATGGTCTTGCACACACAACTTGTCAGGCTGATGGGGCGATAACTCAGGGCTTTGGATTTATTCTTCCCTTTCTTCAAAATTGGGATCATCCTGGCTTCCTTCCAGCACTGGGGTACCTGTCCTCCTCTCCAGCTGTGGTTAAAGATGTCCAGTAGCTTCATTAAGGCAGTGGTGCCAAGGTGTTGTAACATCTCGTTTGAGATGCTGTCTGGACCTGGAGATTTTTTCTTCTTCAGCTGTTTGATGGCCATCTTCAGTTCTGGAAGGGTGATGTCCTTCTTCATTGCATCATGGATGTTCGCATCTCTTGTTCTCTCTGTTTCTTCCTGTCTGATTTCTTTCGTAAGCATTCGTGGGACAGTGATGTCACTTTCTTTCGCATAGATCTGTGCAAACATGTTTGCAGCTTTCCTACCAGTCAGTGCTTTCCCTTCTTCTTCCAAGGTGATCTTCTGTTCCCTGGTGCCCTCATCGTTCAACGCCTTGGTCAGTCTCCACAACTTCGTGGTGTCCCTGTCCATGTTTAATCTTGCAGTCTTCTCTCTCCAACTTCTTCTTGTGCACTCCAACTTCATCTTCAGATACTGGGCCTTACTGTGTTGTAGCTTGATGTTGTTTTCTTGGCTGGGGTTGGTTTCATCGTCTTCTCTGGCCCTAGTGAGGTTGTCATGTGCTTTCTGAAGATCTGCGGTCCAGTATGGGGTGTAGTTTTTCCGGACCCCTCGAGGTATGGATTCCTTGGCTGCCTTACTGATAATGTCATTAAACTCTCTGACCACATTGTTGATGTTCCTTCCAGAAACAGTGAGGTCTTGCATTAGCTCATTTGTTCGGATACTAAACAAGCGCCAGTCTGCCTTTCGGTAGTTCCATCTTGGCCGGTGTGGCGAGCTAGCTGCTGTGCATCCTTTTAGGGTTAGGAGGATAGGGCGGTGGTCACTTCCTCCTAGCTGTGGTCCTACTGTTCTGCTGAGGCGCTTATGAACATCTTCAGTGCAAAGCGCCAGGTCCGGTGTAGTGGTGGTGTGCCAGCGGCGAGAGTAGAAGGTAGGTTGGTCCTCAGGGTCATTGGCAAGTATCAGGTGGTTTTCATCTTGCCACTCCTCAATGTCTTCTCCTCTCTTGTCCAGTGTGTCATATCCCCAACTCTGGGACTGGCTGTTGAAGTCACCAGTGATGAGGAATCCACTGTCCGGGACCTGGATAGTGTCGAGGGACAGCAATTTATCATTAGGGCAGTAGTAGTTGACAAGGTCAAGGGTGCTGTCACTGGTGGTTACCTTGACCTGGATGTATTCTGCCTCTTCCATGAATCTCCTGGTTTCGCTGGAATTCAGGTTGTTTCTAACTAGGGTCATAACCCCCCCTTTCTTCCTCCCTTGGCGATCACTTCGGAAGACCTGATATCCTCTGATCTTAAATGGTTTCCCTTCTTGCAGGTGCGTCTCTTGTATACAGCAGATGTTTATGCTGTTTTCATGCAGAAAGTGCTCTAGTTCTGTTTTCTTGTTGGTAACCCCTTCGGCATTTCAGTGCATGATGTTCACATTGGCTTTTTCTTTGTCTCTGGTCTTGTTTTTTCGTTGGCCAGTCGCTCTACTTCCCAGTCCCCTGGCCGCCTCGAGACAGTCGGGAAGGTCCTCCAGTCGCTGGGGGTGGGCTCCGAAGAGGCGCAGAGCCCGGTACTGCACCTGCCTGGTGAGACTCCACAGGGCGAGCACCATTCCTGTTGAATCCATCTCCAAGTGTCATGTGGCTGTATATGCATGGTACTGTGGTTTATTAGAGTGCGCTGTGCAGCCCAGTACCTCCGTCTTCAGCACTCGGGGTTTCTGTCGGGGTTACCTCACCCTTAGCTCCTGGTCAAAAGGCCATAGCCTTTCCTGGGAGCACAGGATGGTTTAGTTTTGGAGTATCCTTTTCCTAGATGGATTGCCGACCAAGGCTTATGGGTCCCATCTACTCAGGTTTTTCCTCGGAGTTTTCCTTCTCGAAGGAGATCTGCCAACCAAGGCTATCGAGCATCCCTGCCCGGATTTGTATAGGGTTTTCTCCCCTAGCCTTTGCCTCTCCCAAGGCACCCACAAGGCAGTGGGGCTATTTACCCATAGCTGGGGATCTGGTTCATGGGCATCAGGGCTTGTCCCGCACACATCGATGGGCCTGCATGCCGCATGTCTGGGGGCCAGATCTCCTCCGAGTCCTCTGTAGTTCAGCCCGAGTCCGTAAGGTGCTCCCGGTTACCATGAGTCACCACGAGGAGGCACTACATGAGGCTTGTTGTTGGAGAGGCTGTGTACTGGCAGGGAGAGACTGACATGTTCTGCTCCCCTTTTCGCAAAACTGCTAGCCAGCGGTGGGAGCTGAAAGCGAGAGCGACAAGCACAGACGCTACACTACCACACTAGACGCATCACAACAACCATTTGACCCACGTCACGTCTAGCTACGCAAACCTTCGGCTAGCCTGAGAGAACGTCTTTTTGGCGCCAAGCGCCGTGCGCGCGCACGCGCGTGTGTGTGTGTGTGTGTGTGTGTGTGTGTGTGTGTGTGTGTGTGTGTGTGCGTGCATAAAAGCAATAAAATGGGTGACTTTCTTTACCATTCTTCTGGAAAATGGGTGTGTATAAAATTCTGGGTGACCAAGTCAGGCCGGGCATCCATTTTTTTTCTGATGGTTGTTTCTGCATTATCTTTCATTCAAAAGTCAGAAAAAAATATCAAAATAGGATGTCCCATTTTCGCAGGTTTACTTCATGTTGTGTGTTTGCAACGCACTGGGCCTGTGTGTTACCACGGAAGCGAGCGTCTCTATGGATCAACTTGATACCTGATTGGTTGGCTGCGCAGTGACGTGAACTGAATTGTTTCCCCTTCTATTGTCTTTCGTCCCGACAACCGTTGTTCCATTTACAGAGGTACGATTGATTTTATGCAATATTTCTTAGTTAAGAGCACGCCCAAGTGTACTTTTTCAGCGAAGTTATTTAACTGAGATGCTCCCAATCGGATACAATTGCACAGTAGCCTATTTGGACCCGTTTGGCTGAGAAAACTGAGATGTCTGCTACGACCGGCGTCTGCTGCTCAGTCAGTCTTGTAGTAACAGATAATAGAATCCCATGATTTTAACTAAAGCTTTCTTCTTCAATGAAAGGAATTCGTTCAATAACAACATTACAAGTCAATCTGTCACGCGATTGTGTTGCTTTTTTCTGACATGTGTGATTGTGATCGAAAAGTAACTTGACACATGCATGCACTATAAACAAAATGGCGCCAGATTTCAGTGTGTATTTCAATCCTCATATGCAAAACTACCTCGCGATTCGAAGAACAGACTTCCACGAACAGGTTTTTCGGATTGTGCAACTGAAGTGTCGCTTTTTACTGTATTACCAGTTATTGTTCGTAGGGGGCAGGGGGTACTGCAGTAATTATGACTGTATATATCTGATCCAAAATGTCAATGGTTTACAATGGTTGTATTTGACATGTTTGCATTGCAGCACTGTTTTGGCCACACTCAGCACTTTCTGCACACACCCAGCACCAGATGGCACACACCCAGCACCAGATGGCAGCAGGATGTCCAAACCCATCAGGATCTATGGAAGTGGACAAGCACGCCCCATCCTGGCACATGACCAAGGCCCATGGCAAAATCAGTCAGCTGCAGCATGATGGCCGCAGAGGGTGCGTCTGGTAGGAGGGTGCATAGATGGCAGCGGAATGCCCCCAATTACAAACTGGTAATTGATTCTATGATCATTTTTATTTTATTGGCTCGTGTGCGAAGCAAAAGTGAGTTTATGTTCTGGGCCACTGGTCGTCCGTCCATCGTCCATGGTAAACGTTAACAGTGGCATTTTCTCAGAGACTATTCAAGTCACATTCTTCAAGCTTCGCCCAAGGATACTTTGTGGCAAGACCTTTGTAAACATACCAATTTGAGTGACCTCTCTCAAAGGGTCACATGGGGTTAACAGATGTGTGAAAAATGCTTACACTTTCAGAAGACATGGATTTTGCTGCTGCAGAAGCCAGCCCTCGTCACCGAGGTCACACATAATTATGTAAATCGGTCATACATGGAATTACTCTTTATATTCTTGTGCAAGGCCCCTTAAACCAACATTGGGCTGTTTCTGTCCTAATGCAGGTTTTTTTTTTTTCTTTCCTTTTCCAGTTGGCAGCTGCCCTTCATAGATGATCAGCCATTTACGAGATAGTGATTTTCTAGAGAGTAACAAAGGTTTGGATATATATCAAAATGAAGCCTAGTATGAATAAAAGCAGTGTGCACTCGTTTTAAACCGCCGGAGGATGGAGACATTTTTCTGTAGCACATTTTGTTTCCAGTATGGCTGCAGATGAAACCAGGACTGTCGCAGCCATGTTCACAGGGGATCAGTAGTTTACACGTGTCTCATTGTTCCTGTATTCAGTGGTAGTATCCACTATATGTCACTTAAAGGATTTCATTTATTTTTTAAGTAACATTTTCACACTTAGATATATTAAGAGAAGAAACAATTACGAAAAGGCTTGCCTTGAACTCAAATATCATTACTCAACAATACGGTATCCCAAATCACGTGATCAAAACAATGATACAACATATACGTGCATTCCTTGCTGTGAATTTCGGTGTGCGACGGGTTCTTTTTTTGATTTGTTCTACATAAGCTTGTTTGTTTAAAAAAAAGCAAACGTGTAAAGTTGCTGTGTGCATTTTTACGTTTTGATAAAGGTTTGTCACGTTTATTTCCATTTACTTTACCATCGCTTTGCCCGTTTCATTTCGAAACCACGTACAGCACCAAAACAAAACGCAACCCACAACACAAACGCTATCTTCGAAACTTATGTCCGGAGTGCAACATGCTGCATGCTGTAAAGAAAAAGAGTGCCACACCACTTGGTTTTAACTGTCATGGCTGAGCAAAGTTTCAGAACTTGATTAATTATTTTATGCAGTAACATTTATTTTAATCAGTTGCACTGACAAGCTATGTTGTGATGTGCGATCACTGCCAGTGCCAATTTTGCAGTCTCAGTGACCACTGATGGTACAGTACACTTCACACTGAAAGAAATACGCAGCACAATGTGAACACGCTTGGAAGTTCATGCAATGCTTTGTTTAAAATTAAACCCTATCTTGCTAGCAGTAGCCTACTGCACAAAAAAGGAACTTATTTTGCTGATGTGTTATTTGCAGTCTATCTGCTTATAGACATTTGCAGTTCACTGCAAGGATTCTTAGTAGCTGACATTAGCACTGACATATATATTGGGATTAAAACGAGAAAGAAAACAGAGAAAGGTGACGCAGAGATGATTTAATAAATCAGTCAAGTGATCAAATGAATGAGATACATATGTTTTATGATGAACAGCTAGTTATTGGGGGGGGGGGGGAGGAGGCACATACTTTATAATGTACACGTACTATTTCCCTCAGTGTTTCCATCACCGACTCATAACACCATTAGGCTCGATGAGTTTTCATGTTTTGAGTGGTTTACAAAATATATGTACTTGTTGCTGTTACATTATCTTTTTACTGGTTTTGACATTTCGCTGTAAGATTTACAGTCCATACATTAAGCCTGTTCTGCCTAACGCACATGGAGGTTGACTGTATCTTGATATGTGTGTGTGTAGGTAGCGTTTTGTTTCAGGTGGCAGTTTTGGCCTCACCTTTAAGTTTGGTGCCGCTGTGCATGTGGCCACCAGTACTATTTACAGAACTGATGACTGCATGTGCAGGCTAGTTCACGTATCACTTATCAATGTGAACTGGGCAGCCTATTGTTTGAAGTGATCAGTGGTAGCATCATCCATGATGTATGTGTGCATTTGGCCACTGGTACTGTTTACAAAGGTGCTGTTTACAGAACTAGTGGCTGAGTATGCATATTATTATTAGTACTGTTATTGTTATCAGGTGTGGCCTTATCTCTAAGTTTTGGTGCCCCTGTGCATGAGGCCAACAGTACTTTTCACAGAACTGATGGCTGCATGTGCAGTATGGTTAACTGTACACATGAAATTTGTAGGTGGGCAGCTAAAATACAGGCAGTCAATACAAGCCACTTTCTTAACCTGAAGTCTTTATATATAGGTTTTACAGTCCACTAATGCCCATCAGTATACAATTGTGCATGTCTTTTGTGGGTGTTCTGTGGTTTTGTGTGTGTGTGTATGTGGGGTGGGGTTGAAAGTGGGGCGGTATGGCACCTATTACCATGTATGTGTATGTACAAAACCTACATTACAAACAAACATAAATTAATAATTTAAATAAATAGTTATTTGGGTTTAACGCCGCGCGGGCGACTACGGCCATCTCACAGCAGTTAAATAAATAAGATAAAGTAAGTCAAAGATACCTGGGACATATGAATGGTAAGTAAAGTATAGATTATGTTCATGCACAGATGTACATTCTTTCGCTGTAAGATTTACAGTCCCATACATTAAGCCTGTTCAGCCTATCGCACATAGAGGTTGACTGTATCTTGATATGCACAGATGTACATTCTTTTGGTGGGTGTTCTTCGGTTTTGTGTGTGTAACTGGATTGGGGCTGGGAGCGAGCGGTATGGCACCTATTACCATGTACGTGTATAAGACATTTATTCACCAAGTAAAACGGTACAAGGATTTTTATGTGGCATGGCGACAGTAAAATACATCCTCACTTGTAGGGCATTCATCATGTCATACACTTAGTTGACGATCATCCTATATACAGCACTAAAAGATAGATAAACACAACATTAAGCACAAATCAGTCATATGTCACAAATCATGGAATCATGTTGTTCCATGCATGGTGATGTATTGAGGACAGCTTCTGTAAAAAAAAAATTGCATCTGAATCGAGAGGTTCTGGCTTTAAAAGCACGGAACCGCCGGCCAGAGGGCAGAAGCTCGAAGAGATGACTGGCTGGGTGTGACAGATCTGACAGAATAATATTGGTGGCCACATGCACAGGGGCACCATGGTGTATGTTCTTGAGCTGTATGCTGATGTGCATGTACAAAATCTACATTACAAATAAACAAAATAAATACATAAATAATTTAAATAAATAAGATAAAGTAAGTCTAAGGTACCTGGGATATATGCATGCTAGGTAAAGGATAGATTAAAAATTATGAACATACACAGATGTGCATGTCCTTTGGTAGGTGTTCTGCGGTTTTATGTGTGTATTTCGGTAAGGGTTGGGAGCAGGCAGTATGGCACATATTACCATCTATATATGTGTATATTTTTTTGTATGCTGATGTGTATGTACAAAACCTTCATTACAAACAAACAAAATAAATAAATAATTTAAATATATAGTTATTTGGGTTTAATGTCAAGCAGGCGGCCAATGCCATCTCATGGCGGTTAAATAAAAAAGATAAAGTATACCTGGGACATATCAATGCTCAGTAGAGAATAGATTATGAACATGCACAGATGTAAGTGTCTTTTGGTGGGTGTTCTCTGGTTGTGGAGTGGGGTTGGGAGTGGGCAGTATTACCATGTGTGTGTATGTGAACATCAGCATATGTACAAAACCTACTTTTCAAACAAATAAAAATAAATAATAAATTTAAATAACTAGGACATATGAATACCAAGTAAAGGATATATTATAAACATGCACAGATGTGCATTGTGATGAAACTCTATGGGACAAGATATGCATGCAAATTGTGTAGCAAGCTTGTCTTGAAAATGAGCACGCAGTTACAAGATGTCCATGCAGATGAGGCAGACATTGCTAAAATTTTGGTGATGAAAAAAGGGACCAAGCAAAGACGTAAAGCATGGATCAGACTACAAGATGAGGGTGATTACATGCATAACGTTGCCGTTCTTGAAAAGAAATCAGGATGTTTGATTCCTAAGTATCGCACCAAAACTAGTAAGGTAGACGACCTTCTCGCCTGTAGCCATTGCAAAGGGCTCTATAAAAAAAAAAAGCTGATCTCTGTACACTCAAAAAGTTGCTGTCAGAAACCAGGAGGGTTTCAGTTCGCTAAGAGAGGTGAGGTGGCATGACGTGGGAGGCTAATGCTTCCAATACCCTTAGACGTTGACTTTTCCTTCTATCATAAGGTTTTAGCCAGACAGAGAGATGATGAGATAAGCCGTCTCATCAGAACTGACCCCTTGCTTCTTGAGTATGGAAAGAGATTATTTGACCGCAGGGAAATTGAAGAACACACGGCTGGGCAAATCAGCTCCAGGGGTGCAATGTATAGAAGGTGCCCAGTAGTGAAGGTACTACCTATGGGCATAAGTAGTGCCTACAGCAGGTAGGCAGCAATGCATGGAACAAAGCGCCCTGCGAAGGCACTGCCTACGCTGCTGCCTACGGTAGGGCTGCTATTCCGAGGCCTACAGCCTCTAGGAAGTACTTACCGCATGTAAAGAAAGATGGCCGCGCCCGTGCTGTATGTAATGCACAACCGGCGGAGAGCCATACGAAGAGAGCGAATATTCCGCGATCGAACCCATCCATTGGAGGTATATGACGACGAAAAAGTCTACAAGAGATTTACATTCCCGAGACTAACTTCATTTTTCAACTTGCTGCTGAAATCGAAGACCAAATCAAGCATGAAGTGCCGAGAAAAGGGTGCCTCTCCCCAGTGTTGCAAGTTTGTCTTGCACTGCGTTTTTACGCCTCGGCGGGAACCAACCAGACGGTGATAGGAGACTTGCTTGGTGTTGATCAAGCCACCGTTTCTAGAACTGTCAGCAGAGTTACAGATGCGCTTTCATCTTTCGACTGTCAGAAGGCACATCGTCTTCCCAGACCAGACAGAGGCTGACTACCAGAAAATCAAATTCTACAGAATGGCTGGAATGCCAGGTAAGGATTTGTATTTATGTTGTGCCCCCTCCCCCCCCCCCCCCCAATTTTTAATTTGGCAGCACTCTTAATGGCTCCTCGCGCTGGGACCATACGGCGTTGAGGCGCGTCCCCTGGGTGGTGGATAGGGGGTCCCTCGTGAGAGGGGTGCACCGAATGAAATAAGGTGCCGTGAACCAACATGGTCTAAGGGAAGGTGACCCCGACACTGAGAAAACCCCTGGTCCTCCTAGTAAGGGGGTTGGGCGTGGGGGTAGCTTCCCCACCCTGCAAAAAAGGAAATAGCTACAAAAACGCCGACGAAAAGACTAACAGTAATTCCTTTCCTGGAGGAGGAAGGTTCTTCTACGTGACTAGAAGACTTATGACGTCCTGTGGTGAAAGCCGGAAGTCTTCGGAGGCCACAGGACCGAGCCGCCTCTCTCTATCCAGGGATACAACCATGGGCACATGGAACGTCAAGACCATGTACCAGAGCGGCAAGGCCGCCCAGATAGCAGCGGAAATGCAAAAGTACAACCTTTCCCTGCTAGGCATCAGTGAAGCCAGATGGACGCAGTCTGGCCAGAAAAGGCTGTTAAGTGGGGAGATGATTCTGTATTCAGGTCATGAAGAGGAGAATGCCCCCCATACAGAAGGAGTAGCACTCATGCTGTCACCAGTGGCACAGAGAGCGCTGATGGGCTGGGAACCTCTTGGGCCAAGAATTATAACAGCAGCCTTTAGAACCAAGAAAAAGCTCAAGCTGAACGTCATCCAGTGTTATGCGCCCACCAATGACAGTGACGAGGAAGAGAAACAAGAGTTCTACGACCGACTCCAGAGTGCCGTGGACAAATGTGCGGAGCGAGACATCACCATCGTCATGGGCGATTTAAATGCCAAAATAGGGGAGGACAACACCGGATACGAAGAGGTGATGGGGAGACAGGGACTAGGCTCGGAGATGAGTGAGAACGGGGAGAGGTTTGTAGACTTTTGTGCTCTAAACCGACTTGTCATTGGAGGCAGCATCTTCCCACACAGAAGAATACACAAAGCAACTTGGGTCTCACCTGACCATACAACAGAGAACCAAATAGACCATATCTGCATTAGCAAGAAATTTAGAAGATCCCTTCAAGATGTTCGAGTGAGGAGGGGAGCAGATGTCGCCTCAGACCACCATCTGCTTACCTTAAGAATGAAGCTCAAGCTAAAGAAAAGCCGCACAGAGACAACAAGAAGACAGCGCTGTAATGTAGGCCTCCTGAGAGAAACTGGAGTTAGAGAAGAGTTCAAACTGGTGCTGTCCCAACCGGTTTCAAGCGCTACAGGAGCTAGTAAATGAAGAGAAGGCGGTCACCACAGAGCAGCAGTGGAAGGCAGTTAGAGAGGCGCTGAACTCAACCTGCAAAGACACTGTAGGGTTCAGGAAACACCACCACAAGGACTGGCTGTCGGCACAGACCTTGAAGAAGATAGAAGCGAGGAAGCAGAAGAAAGCAGCGGTCAACAACAGTCGCACGAGAGCAGCCAAATTAAGGGCACAGGGGGAATACTCGGAAGCCAACCGCGAGGTGAAGAGGAGTATCAGGGCAGACAAGAGGGCCTACACAGACAGCCTGGCAGCAGAGGCAGAAAAGGCAGCAGGCAGCGGCAACATGAAACAGCTCTACGACATTACCAGAAGATTGTCGGGTAAGTATGGCCATACAGAAAGACCAGTAAAAGACAAAGAAGGCAAGCCTATTGCAGACAGAGCAGACCAACTCGACAGATGGGCCGAGTATTTTGAAGAGTTACTGAACAGACCTAGCCCACCCGACCCCCCCCCCCCCCCCCCCGACATCCAGCCGGCAGAGACCGACCTACCCATCAGCTGTGACAGACCCAGCCGGGAAGAGATCAGAAAAGCAGTGGCATTTTTGAAGAATGGCAAAGCAGCAGGGCCAGATGGCATCCCAGCGGAGTCTCTGAAAGCAGACCTAGAGACAACAGTTGAGATGCTGTACCCACTGTTTGGAAAGATCTGGGAAGAGGAGGTGATGCCAGCTGACTGGAAGGAGGGGTACCTAATCAAGCTTCCCAAGAAAGGCGACCTCAGCAAGTGTTCCAACTACAGAGGAATCACCTTGCTGTCAGTACCAGGAAAGGTCTTCAACAGGATCATCCTAGAGAGAATGAAGAGCTCCGTTGACCCCCAGCTGAGAGACCAGCAAGCAGGATTCAGGAAGAACCGATCATGTACAGACCAGATCGCCACTCTCCGCATCATCGTGGAACAGTCTCTGGAGTGGAGCTCCCCACTGTACGTCAACTTTGTGGATTATGAGAAAGCATTTGACAGCGTGGACCGAGAGACTCTGTGGAGAACACCGTAGTGTCGTAGGAGTCTACGACACTACGGTGTACCCACAAAGCTCGTCCGCCTGATCAAGAGCAGCTATGATGGCATGACATGTCGCGTGATCCACGAAGGGCAGTTCACCAGAGAGCTCCAGGTCAGAATTGGTGTCAGGCAGGGGTGTCTGCTGTCTCCGTTCCTCTTCCTACTGGCCATAGACTGGGTCATGAAGATGACCACAGAGCACAGACGAAGTGGAATACAGTGGACACTGTGGACACAGCTTGACGACCTCGATTTTGCAGACGACTTGGCATTACTGTCCCACACTCATCAACAAATGCAGGACAAGACCACGAGGCTTGCTGACATCTCGTCCCAAGTGGGCCTCACCATTCACAAACAGAAAACAAAGACAATGAGGCTGAACGCAACCAGGGAAGAACCAGTCTTGCTTGCTGGCACCCCGTTGGAGGAGGTGGAGTCCTTCACCTATCTTGGGAGCATCATAGACAAAAAAGGCGGCACTGATGCAGATGTCAGAGCACGAATCGGTAAAGCCAGAGCAGCCTTTCTCCAGTTGAAAAAAGTGTGGAGTTCCAGAGAGCTGTCACAACACACCAAAGTCCGGATTTTCAACTCCAATGTAAAAGCAGTTCTCCTATATGGAGCAGAGACATGGAGATTGACAAAAACCACAGTCAACAGAGTACAGACCTTCATGAACAGTTGCCTTAGAAGAATTTTGAAAACCCACTGGCCAGAGAAGATCAGCAACGTCAGACTCTGGGAGAGAACAGAGCAGATAACAGCAGAGAATGAAATTGGGCGAAGAAGATGGGGATGGATCGGTCACAGTCTGAGAAAGCCAGCTTCCAGTATCACTAGGCAGGCATTGTCATGGAACCCCCAGGGAAAGAGGAAAAGAGGTAGGCCGAGAAACTCCTGGCGTCGAGACCTCCAAGCAGACATCAAGAGACTGGGAACCACCTGGAGTAGAATCGAAGGAGAAGCACAGGACAGGAGTTGCTGGAGGTCTCTCGTCGACGGCCTATACCCGGGTATGGGTGACAGGCGTAAGTAAGTAAGTAAGTACTCTTAATGGCTACAATGGTCTGAAAGCATGTAACATGAATGTGATTTTACAAATACGAAAAACTGAAAAGAAAAGAAAACTCAAGTCTTATATCTACACCAAGAGCCAGAGAGGAAAGTAGTAAGGTTATTATGTTACTAATAGTAATAACAATTAAGAAGTTTCCACTCTTGGTGTAAGCTCTTTGATATGACTCTACAACCATGAGTTTATCAGTAGAGGGGTGGGGATTCCTAATCCTAGAAGCACAGAATTAAAAAAAAAATAGCAGTAAATGTAGGTGAACAGTATTCGCGAATCATAAATGAATGAAGCTGAAGTTTAACGCCCACACCCACCATTGGCGATACGGCATAAGGGGATAACCATCCCAGGGAAGACGGTGTATGGACCTAAATCTACACTGAACCATGCTAAGATGGACAGAGAAAATTGCCACCTTTATTTTGCCCACTGCGGGATTCGAACCTGGGTCATTTTTGTGCCAGGCGAAAGCTCTACCACTGAGCTACGGTGTTGGGACAATCACGAATCATTTGGCCCAGCATATTGAGGGCAGTGCCCAATAACCATTATGCCGGATTAAGGGATTAAGCGGTACTTTGACTATTCCAGATTATGGAGTTTAGTTGGTTATTCATAAAACTTAACTTTTATATGTGTAGCTTACTCCATCCGTGAAGTCCACCAAGGAATTAACAATATGTTAAGATTTAATAAAACAAAAGAAGTACAAAGAGTACATAAAAGTTATACTTGTTGTAAACAAATGAATGACAAAGAATGAAAGATTACTTAAAAATTTGCAACATCCCACAAAATGCGAACGAGAGGGCACATTCAGAGGCAGGAAAAGCAGTGCGGGCCATAATTATTAACAACAACTTCATTCGCCCACAAGTTAACCAGCCACCTCACCTTTCTAACAGTGATGATAGCCAGTAAGGTAGGCCTACTGAAACAATATTTTCTGTACGAAGGGAATGGTAATGAGAGACAGATTTCGAGAACACCACTTCAGCATCGGGGGGAAAAAAGAAGCTTACACCAAAGTAACCTTCATATTACTTTATTGCTTAAACATTGATTGTATTACTTACGCATACACTATGACTATGAGAGTATCATGCCAGACAGAGATATATGTGACCCATCATGACAAAGTGAGTCTTAACTCGCAAACATTACTTTAGCAGGAGAGGTATCTCTTGCTAAGGAAAACTAGGATAATGACAAGACTATCTTTAAACTGACTTTTCTCAAAATGGCTGCCAACCATTTGACCCATTTAAAACCTGTATAACTTCCTCAATTGGCGTACTAGGCTTATGCATAATATATTAAATAAAAGGTCAGAAATTGTAGATTTTGAAAATAATAATAAGTAAAACATATCCAAATTACCAGTTAAGACTCATTTTGTCGTGATGGGTCACATGTAGCCAATTTTATTCCCAGACACAGATAAGTAAGTTTACAACTAATAATGTAAATGCTTATTTATTCTGTTATGAGAACTTGTAAAATAAAATTATTGCCACTAACATAAATTCCAATAATTTTGGAAAACATATTAATGGCCAAGTCTGTGTTGAACCTGTAACCAACTGCAGGATATAGATTCAAAACAGCTGAGCATGAAGTGTACTGTGTTATAAACTAATTGATAAACCGTCTTCTTAACTAAAAGAATTATTGTGAGATTTTACATTCATTAACTCTGGTAAGTTACATGTTGACACGCTGCACACACACACACACACACACACACACACACACACACACACACACACACACACACACACACACACACACACACACAGTAAAACAAAATTATTCATTGAACAATAATAGTTAAATGATGACGGAAAAAATTATACAACAAAAATACTGTTTTTGTTTTCAGTCAATAAAATGTTAAATGATGATGAAATAAAAATATACAACAAACATACTATACTAATACTGTTATTTTTTTAGTCTATATTATTTCAACATAACCCAAAAAATAAACATCAATCTCTTGTACATAAAAATTATAATGGTAGTTTTACATCTGTTGCATAACTTTATTAACAACATTTAATTAGAAAACATAACACATCACAGGCCGAGTGGTCAGTGTATGTTTAACAAGCATCTTTCCTGTATAGGCGTCCGCCATACGCCACACGCCTACTTCCGCGCCTGCGCATTGCAGGGCTTCCCCTGCGATAAAATTAACTTGTGGGACAAGGTTGAACCTTCGTAGTCACAAGCTAGTGACTAGCAGGTTGGTTCCATGCATTGCTGCCTACAGTAGGTGCTTCCTACTCGGTGGTTACTACTTACGAAGGTAGTGCTTAGCGTGTGCAGTAAGTTCCTTCTATACATTGCACCCCAGGATGCGGGGAGTTAGGGAGACTATTAAATATTCTTAGAGTGAGGTCAGAAATGATAATCGCAAGTTTAAATGCTGTGATCAATTCAGGTAGCTTTGTTCATGTTGTACTGGCTGTAAAAGAGCTAGCAAAATTTGATGAGGACACACATCAGTTCAAAAAAGGCAATCTCGCAATGCGCATAGGCCATGCTTTGAAAAAATGTTCACAGATCAAACAGTCGCAGGCATCCAAACAGCTTGGGCATGGTTCAGATGACAGGTGGTGACAGGAGCTTTCTGAGGCACAGCGGTTTGACTCTGTCTTCACCGGGGACTGGTACGATTGTGTCAGCTACAGCAGTTCAGTCGGTCGGGAAAATGACCATGAACAAACCCAAGCTGTGAAGATGTGAGGAAGGTCCAACAGCTTCTTGAGACAAGGATGGTTTCGGAAGATTATCCGACAGTGGTTAAAGCAACTCTTTGCACTGTATCACTTTTCAACCGAAAACGAGGGGGAGAAGTTTAGAGAATGAAGGTATCAGACTTCCAGAATGCTAAGATTGGATCGATCACCAATCAAGATATCTTGAAAGGTCTCACAGAGGTTGAGAAGAAAATGGTGAATCATTTTCAGCAAGTGGAAATCAGAGGCAAGTTTAATAGGAGTGTTCCCATTTTGCTGACGAAGAAGACGATGACAACTGTGGACAGAATCCTTCAAATGAGGCAATCAGTGCCAGCTCTCGCTGGTTCTCAGTACATCTTTGCCACACCTTCTGGTCAGAGGCCTTACAGAGGCCATGATGTTCTGAAGGAACATGCGCTACAAGCACAAGTGTCAAACCCAGCCATGTTCACATTTACTCAGTTACGGAAGCAGGTTGCAACTTTGGCTCGGTCAATGGCCATCTCGGAGTTAGACTAGGATCAGCTGGCAGACTTCCTTGGTCATGATATTCGGATACATTGCCATATCTACCGCCAACCTCAAGACGTTCTTCAAAAGGCAAAAGTGGCAAAGATTCTTCTGTCAGTTAACAATGGGATGACAGATTTTGAGAGTTGCATTAGAGCTGAACTGGGCGATGATGAAGAGATTGACTTTGACAATGAAGACACATCAGAAACTCGCAGAGAGGTCTCGGGGGAAACAGCACCTGTGAATGAAGCAAGTAGCAAGTCAACAACACAGGAATCAATGAGCATGACAGAGAAAAGACGTCCAGAGCCTGATGACAATCTAGATAGTTTTGATGATGACAGTACTGCGTCAGCTCCTGTTCGAAAGAAAGCTAAATTTACAAGGAAACCATGGGGGAAAGCTGAAGAGAAAGCTATTCAAACTCGTTTCAAGACACACCTCGTCGTGAACAAACTTCCTGGAAAGGCCGAGATACAGCAAGCAATCGCAGAAGAGCCCGCACTTAGACATAGGCGCTGTACAAACATTAAGGATTACATCCACAACAGACTGAAAAAGTTACAAAAGAAATGAATTGAGATTCTCTGACACTCATGGCATTTTCGTTTTCATACAGATTTATTACAAGAGTGTTAATTATTATTGGTTGGTTTCAGCATGTATAGCTTGTTTTTATCTGATGGACGCCTGGATCATTTTGTATACTGTATAATTGCAAAAGGAAACAGCCGGCTCGGGACGAAAAACAATAATAAGATAAGAAAACCATTGACAACATAAAGATATATTACCAGAGTGTTATTATGGGGTTGGTCTGCCTGGATCATTTTAAATACTGTATAACATTTAAAACTTTGAAAATGGAACTGCAAATGGAACAACGGTTGGTGACGAAAGACAATAATAAGGGGTAAGAAACTATTGTCAACATAAAGATTTATTACAAGAGTGCTACTATGGGGTTGGTCCGCCTGGATCATTTTGTAACTCCCGCATCCTGGAGCTGATTTGCCCAGCCGTGTGTTCTTCAATGTCCCTGCGGTCAAATAATCTCTTTCCATACTCCAGACGCAAGGGGTCAGTTCTGATGAGACGGCTTATCTCATCATCTCTCTGTCTGGCTAAAACCTTATGATAGAAGGAAAAGTCAACATCTAAAGGTATTGGAAGCATTAGCCTTCCACGTTGAGCAGCCTCACCTCTCTTAGCGAACTGAAACCCTCCTTGTTACTGACAGCAACGTTTTGAGTGTACAGAGATCAGCTTTTTTTGAAAGAGCCCTTTGCAATGGCTACAGGCGAGAAGGTCGTCTACCTTACTAGTTTTGGTGCGATACTTAGGAATCAAACAACCTGATTTCTTTTCAAGAACTGCAACATTATGCATGTAATCACCCTCATCTTGTAGTCTGATCCATGCTTGACGTCTCTGCTTAGTCCCTTTTTTTATCATCAAAATTTTAGCAACGTCTGCCTCATCTGCATGGACATCGTGTACGTGCATGCTCATTTTCAAAACAAGCTTGCCACAAAATTTGCATTCATGTTTCTTGTCCCATTTGTACTTTCCTTTCCCTCTCTGCGACACGTGCACACCCGTTTCTTTGGTAAGCGCTCTTTCCCCACCCCCAACATCATGTTCCTTCTGCCTATCCACATTGTCATTGCCACCCCCTAATTCATCCCCTAACGCACACTGCACCTTGCTGGTACTTGCTTCACTGACACCTGCCCACCCTGAAACAGCCACTTTGAAATCTAACATATTCAATACAATACTGTCTGTGTCAGAGACCCCAGAGATTGATGGCGACACACCATCTGAATCCTGTGAGCTCGAGCCAGGAACAAACTCCTCGTCATCACTGTCCTTGCATTGCGATGCGCTTGCACTCTCAGTCTCAGGTCCATCCCAGGCTCCATTTGCCAACTGGAACAGGAAAGAAAAAAAAGAAAGCTGCATTAGTACAAAAGCAGCCCAATTTTGGTTTAAGGGGCCTTGCACAAGAATATAAAGAGTAATCGTATGACCGATTTACATATGTGTGACCTTGGTGACGTGGGCTGGCTTTCGCAGCAGCAAAATCCATGTTTTCTGAAAATGTAAGCAGTTTTCACACATCTGTCAACCCCACGTGACCCTTTGAGAGAGGTCACTCAAATTGGTATGTTTACAAAGGTCTTGCCACAAAGTATCCTTGGGCCAAGCTTGAAGAATGTGGCTTGAAAAGTCTCCGAGAAAATGCCACTGTTAACGTTTACCATGGACGCGGACGGACGGACAGACGACCAGTGGCCCAGAACATAAACTCACTTTTGCTTCGCACGTGAGCCAATAAAATGAAGATGATCATAGAATCACTTACCAGTTTGTAATTGGGGGCATTCCGCTGCCGTCTATGCACCCTCCTACCAGACGCACCCTCTGCGACAGACGACGCTGGGCCATCATGCTGCTGCTGACTAATTTTGCCATGGGCCTTGGTCATGTGCCAGGAAGGGGCGTGCTTTTCCACTTCCATAGATCCCGATGGGTTTGGACATCCTGTTGCCATCCGGCGCTGGGTGTGTGCAGAAAGTGCTGAGTGTGACCAAAACGGTGTTGCTGCAAACATGTCAAATACAACCATGTAAACCATTGGCGTCTTCAACAGGATCATCCTGGAGAGAATGAAGAGCTCCGTTGACCCCCAGCTGAGAGACCAGCAAGCAGGATTCAGGAAGAACCGATCATGTACAGACCAGATCGCCACTCTCCGCATCATCGTGGAACAGTCTCTGGAGTGGAGCTCCCCGCTGTACGTCAACTTTGTGGATTATGAGAAAGCATTTGACAGCATGGACCGAGAGACTCTGTGGAAACTCCTACGACACTACGGTGTACCCACAAAGCTCGTCCGCCTGATCAAGAGCAGCTATGATGGCATGACATGTCGCGTGATCCACGAAGGGCAGTTCACCAGAGAGCTCCAGGTCAGAACTGGTGTCAGGCAGGGGTGTCTGCTGTCTCCGTTCCTCTTCCTACTGGCCATAGACTGGGTCATGAAGATGACCACAGAGCACAGACGAAGTGGAATACAGTGGACACTGTGGACACAGCTTGACGACCTCGATTTTGCAGACGACTTGGCATTACTGTCCCACACTCATCAACAAATGCAGGACAAGACCACGAGGCTTGCTGACATCTCGTCCCAAGTGGGCCTCACCATTCACAAACAGAAAACAAAGACAATGAGGCTGAACGCAACCAGGGAAGAACCAGTCTTGCTTGCTGGCACCCCGTTGGAGGAGGTGGAGTCCTTCACCTATCTCGGGAGCATCATCGACAAAAAAGGCGGCACTGATGCAGATGTCAGAGCACGAATCGGTAAAGCCAGAGCAGCCTTTCTCCAGTTGAAAAAAGTGTGGAGTTCCAGAGAGCTGTCACAACACACCAAAGTCCGGATTTTCAACTCCAATGTAAAAGCAGTTCTCCTATATGGAGCAGAGACATGGAGATTGACAAAAACCACAGTCAACAGAGTACAGACCTTCATGAACAGTTGCCTTAGAAGAATTTTGAAAATCCACTGGCCAGAGAAGATCAGCAACATCAGACTCTGGGAGAGAACAGAGCAGATAACAGCAGAGAATGAAATTGGGCGAAGAAGATGGGGATGGATCGGTCACAGTCTGAGAAAGCCAGCTTCCAGTATCACTAGGCAGGCATTGTCATGGAACCCCCAGGGAAAGAGGAAAAGAGGTAGGCCGAGAAACTCCTGGCGTCGAGACCTCCAAGCAGACATCAAGAGACTGGGAACCACCTGGAGTAGAATCGAAGGAGAAGCACAGGACAGGAGTTGCTGGAGGTCTCTCGTCGACGGCCTATACCCGGGTAGGGGTGACAGGCGTAAGTAAGTAAGTAAGTAAACCATTGGCATTTTGAATCAGATATATACATAATTACAGCAATACCTCCTGCCCCCTACGAACAATAACTGGTAATACAGTAAAATGCGACACTTCAGTTGCAAAATCTGAAAAAAACTATTCGTGGAAGTCTGTTCTTCGAATCGCGAGGTAGTTTTGCGTACGAGGATTCAAATACACAATGAAATCTGGCACCATCTTGTTTACAGTGCATGCATACATGTCAAGTTACTTTTCGATCACAATCACACATGTCAGAAGAAAAAAAAAAAGCAACCCAATCGCGTGACAGATTGACCTTGTAATGTGTTATTGAACGAATTCCTTTCGTTGAAGAAGAAAGCTTTTGTTAAGTTCGTGGGGTTCTATTATCTGTTACTACAAGACTGACTGAGCAGCACTGAGACACAGGTCATAGCAGACGACGTCTCAGTTTTCTCGGCCAAACGGGTCCATATAGGCTACTGTGCAATTGTATCTGATTGGGAGCATCTCAGTTAAATAACTGCGCTGAAGAAGTACACTTGGGCATGCTTTTAACTAAGAAATATTGCATAAAAACAATCTTACCTGATGGAACGACGGTTGGCGGGACGAGAGACAATAGAAGGGGAAACAACTCAGTTCACTCTGCGCAGCCGAACGACGCTCGCTTCCATGGTAACACACTGGCCCAGTGCGTTTAAAACACACAACATTAGGTAAACCTGCAAAAATGGGACATCCAATTTTTATTTTTTTTTTTCTGACTTTTGAATGAAAGATAATGCAGAAACAACCCTCAGAAAAAATGGGTGCCTGACTTGGTCACCCAGAATTTTACACACACCCATTTTCCAGAAGGATGGTAAAGAAAGTCACCCATATTAGTGGTTTTGTGCACGCACACACACACACACATTCCACCGACGCGTAAGCCTATCACTTTTCGTGAAAGGCTTATGTTCGACGTCCTGCTTGACCTTATTCTAATGCATGTTGTTTTCTTTATTGGTTATTTTTATTCCATTTTACACGCACAGAAGCCACTTTTCTGATGTGCACCTGGAGCAGCAGTCCATAGGCTGGACTCGAAAGATGTCGCGCGGAGTATCCAGTCTCTCCCTTGTGCTGTGCCAGTGGCGTAGGAAGATATTTTTTATTAGTAAAGCGCCCAGCCGCGTGCCTGACATGTTACTACCAGCCACCCTAATATCGGCTAAACTTTTAAAATCATCGAACAGGTGGGGGAGGGGTGTGTGAAACCAATCCATCCTGAAAAATTAAACAACGAAAGGGGCGGGGAGGGGGGGGGGGGTACAAATCAAACAGAACAATCAATATCGTGATACATGTATTTTATTCTCTAAACATATTTTGTTCACAAAATAATCATAATACAAATACAGGATTTTAACACTATTTTTCTCCAATTCATTTTTCCTAACAAATATTTTTTTTTTTTTTTGGGGGGGGGGGGCAGCGGATAATCTGCAGCCCCCCCCCCCCTCTCTACTTTCTTTTTCACGGCGGGGTGTGGAGGGTGGGGGGGGGGGAGAATTGCATCCTGGGGGGGGGGGGGGGCGAGGGGGAAGGGGGACCAGGGCTCCACGGCTACTAAGTACTATACCACTGTTGTAATAAACTATATAGTACAGTGTACAGGGACACCAATACCCCCAGTAGCAAATCATCTTCAGGCCAACGACGGCCGCAGTGGGCCCGTGGGCTCTCTGCGGCCGATGTGGGCCCCAGGACCTTTGCTTACAGGGATTCTACACTTGTCTCTCGATCCCAGCCTGTGTCATCGCCTCAGTCAGCCTGAACCAGGTAACCAGTGAAGACCGTCCAGTAACCTCCTCTACAGGAGTCCCCGTCCGCTTGCCTGACCCAGACCTGTTCACCTGCTGCCAGGTGTGTGATCACCTGGCCTGAACCCTGGTCAAAGGCGTCTCCAGCCCCTTCAGCCCATACCTTGTCCAGTACGGCACCCTACAAGTACATGTTGCATACAATCAATCTGCGTCTTTTGGCGAGCGAGAGTCCAGCCTTATAAAACTCAAACTAAACAGTCAAAATCTTACATTTTCTCATTTAAAAATATTTACTCCTCAAAATGACACAGAAAAAATATATAATTTTTAATTGTTAGTTTTTAGTTATTCTTTTCTAGGTTCTTTACTCCACGTTTTCTTCTCATCTTCTTCTTTTTTTTTTCTTTTTTTTTTTCGGGAGTGGGGGTGGGGGGGGATGGCAAAGGGATACTCTGACCCCCCCCCCCTACTTTTTCATTGGTGGAGGAGGGGTGACCAGAGGATACTCTGCCCTGACCCCCTACGTTTTCATTGGTGGAAGGTGAGGGGGGGGCGTGACCAGGGGATAGTCTGCCCTGCCCCCTACTTTTTCATTGGTGAGAAGTATGTGTGTGTGTGTGTGTGTGTGTGTGGGGGGGGGGGGTGACCAAGGAATACGCTACCCCGCCCCCCCCCCCCCTTTGCCATACGACGCAGACTGTGTTTCTGAACCCTTTGTTAATTCAGAAAAATAACCCTAGCTGACCCTGGAACATGGATTCAAAGTGGTGTCAGCAAGAGGCATAGATCCTCATGAGCCCCCGCAACTGCGGGGGGCTCATGAGGATCTATACCTCTTGCAGTTGGGTGGTGTTCAGTTTTTTCTCGGCACTGAACGGGTTAATAAAATGTGTTTTACTAATGACAGGATTGAAAGTCATCATATGGTCCGTTGTGCTGGCAATGCTTTGACTCCCAGAACAAAATGACTTCCATTCTATCCAGAAACTTCAAATTTGACTCAACGCTACTTTATGACAAGACCTTTCCAAACATACCGATTCAGTACCCACTCTGATAAACTCGGGGAATTGTGTATGTAGCTAAAACAAAGTATGCGAGTAATTTGGTCAATTCTGACATTATCACAAAACACTTTGACTCTTGCTCACTTCAATGAACTTTCGGAAGATCAAGGTCACAGGTCAAGTAAATAATAATAATAATAATAATAATAATGTAAATTTATATAGCGCCTAATCACAATAGGTGCTCTAGGCGCTTTACATGTTACACTAAAATATACTAAGACATATATACAGAAACAATATGACAAAAATTACAACTGGAAACAACCTAATGCTAGACACCCCCCCCCCCCCCCAACACACACACACACACGGCAAACTAATCTACAGTCTTGGGGAACAAAATGTCCTTAGATATAAGCCAGGGAGAAAAAATGAGTTTTAATTTTTGATTTGATCAGCTGGGAGAAAATTCCAAGTAACAGGGCCAAAGCACGAAATGATTATGTAACTCACTCATGCACATGAGCTTTGAGCGTTTTGTCATTCTTGTTCCATGACCTACCTATCCCAAATGGTTAAGATTCAAAACTTCACCGTGTCCGATTCGCCTCAGTGTGACAGCTTCAGACCTGTCCACCTCGCCCCATATTACACCAAAATGCAGTCATGCGATTCAGGCTCCGAATCACTTTGGATGTTTAGCCGATGTGAACAACGGTCCAGCGGTTCCATTCGTAGCTTCCTACGCCCAGTGGTTCCCCACCCCCCACCCCCACATCGCCTCCCCCCCCCCCTTAAAAAAACCAAAAAAAAACAGGGGCGCTTGAAGTTTTGCAAATACAGAAAACCTTAACTCATTCAACCCCAAGCCCGTATTTTCCAAAATTTGGAGGCGTCATCTATCGACTATGCATCAGTTGCAGAAGAAGATAGATCGACCATGATAATTCAAGGGTAGTGCCAGATTATCTTGGCGCCGACAGGCGCCATGCTAATCTGGCACTACCCTTGAATTATCATGGTCGATCCATCTTCTGCTGTAGTGCGTCGGGGCTGAATGAGTTCAATTCACTCTCTGAGCGAACCAGTGGCTCCGCAGAGCTCAGAATCGTGCCGCTGGGCAAATGTCTGCATGACCTACGTATCCCAAGTGAATATGAGCCAAAGCCTCACCGTGTCCTAGTCGACACTGTGCAACTCCTTTGTAATACATTGTGCCCCCTTTATCCCTTGCTCGGCAACCTACCTTGTTTAAATGATGCAGGGAGTCTGCTCTCTAGAGCATGGAACCTTGTGTCCGTGGCCGCCTGTTGGCCCAGAAGGGCCGTCACTTGGCTCTGCAAGGCCTGAATCGCCTGCGACTGCTGCTGCAACAAGGCTTGCATCTCGGTCAGGCTGAGGTCGTCTGACCTCTCAAGCCTGGCGGCCTGACCCGACAGTGACCCTCTGACCTTGAAGGCCTCCATGGTTGCGTCTTGTTGGTCATTGCCATGGGTGACCCGCGTGTCCACTGTCAAGGTCACCAACACTGCGAAGCCGAGCCCGAAGCTTGCCGTTTGCCTGAACATCTTGCGGTCAGTCTCTGTTGTAACGCGTAGGCACTGACGCTGATGTGTTGAGTGCGTTGTAACCATCCTTGGTTAGACTCGCAGAAAGCAAAAGGTCTTCGGGCAGACGTCAGCCGCAGTGGGCCCGCGCACGGATGTGCGCGGGCCCACTGCGGCTGACGTCTGCCAGATGGTCTTTTGTTTACTGCGCTGGTAACTGACATACACAAACTCTTTCTCAAAGGCGGGTCGGGAAAAGTCGGGCGAGGGGGGAGGGGCGAAGGCCTCCGAAGAAAAAAAAATTGAAGACTGACGAAGAGTATGAGGTATGAAGAGTGCAGCAAAAGTACCGATGAAAACCCGTTGTTTCTCTGGCTTTATGACCCCCTCCACCCCCACCTTTAACCTGTAACGCGCTTAGAGCTCATTTTAGGATGCGCGCTATATAAGCAGTCTTTTTTTTTTTTCATGCCGGCGGACGCAGGCCGTGTTTATGAAATCTTTGTTAATTTAACGCCAAAGAGCCCCAGTCGTAAAAGGAGCACGGATACACAGCGGTCGTGTCCACAAGAGGCACAGATCATCATGAGCCCCCGCAACTGCGGGGGCTCATGAGGATCTATGCCTCTTGTGTTGTGTCGGGTTCACTTTTCTTCGGCAGAGACGGGGTTTAAACAACGGGTCCCTACACACATGCACTTCAGTTGAAATTATCGACATAATCTCACTCTACTCATATAATTTAATTCTTCCACAACTTCAGACGGCTCATAAATTTCAGGAGGCTGTGTTTCTTCCCTCACCCCCCCCCCACCCCCCCACCCCCCACCCCCCGCCCTTACCCCTCACCCCCCCCCCACCCCTGCCCTCATCCCCGCCTCCCAAACCCTTTTCTTTGTCTGACTTTTTTAACGAGTCTGTGACAGCAGAATTCTGATTTATTTTCTCCGTGCTTCACTGATTCATCTGAGAATTTATTATTTTTGAAAAGTCGCCCGTCGACCCTAACACTTACTGATCCGCCCGAGCTGCCGGTGAGTGTGCTTTATTTGCACATATTTTCATGCCTAGAATTAGAGGAATGAATGCCAACATTTATCCGGTATGTTCTGAAATAATGTAAAGAGAGCCAGCAGCATAAAAAAGTTCCTAAATTGACGGGAAAACCCCTTCAAAGAGCGGGCAAGAGGATGGGGGTTGGGAGTGGGGAGGGTGGGGATGCGTTAGGGAGGGTAGAGTGAGGAGAGGGTCTATAGGTCCACCCTCTTGTGCGTTCAATCACCGGTATTGTTAAAACAAACAGTATTCGCCATCAAGACTTGTACGGTGGAAGTTGGCCGGACTCGTCATAACAAAAATCAAGGGTAGCAGGGGCGGATCAGTTACCTCGGTGAGGGGGTGGGGTTCCAACTTTTTGTTTTGGACCTTCAACCTGACACAAAAGGTCTCCCCGACGCAAGACCGTCTTCCAGTGGCCGAAATATCAAACAAAAGGGGGCGAGGGAGGGGGGGGGGGGTTAAAGGAAGAACGTGTGTGTGTGTGTGTCTACACTCGCCACGTCAAAATATCAAGCGGGGTAGAGGGGGAGCGGGGGGGGGGGGGGTAGAGTTTGTGTGTGTGGAAACTCGCCAAAAAAATCAAATAGGGAGGGGGAGGGGGTCCAAACATCCCAAAAAGGGACTTTGTTATAGCATTTTAAACAATTTTGGGTCGTGGGGTCTCCCCCCCCCCAGATCCGCCCCTGGGTAGAAAGAGATTAGATTGGCGCCATCATGGCTGTCTTGATGGCGAATATGCTGGCTGGTTGACAAGCAACATATGACACCAGACAGTGTGTGTCAGTAGTCCAGCGCGCTAGTAATAGTGATATTCGCTTATTTCTGTCAAAGGTACACAACAGAGAATCATCGATTTCATTTTTCCTATAAAACCTTTGCTCCATTTTTAGACTTTGCCGTGGGTACACTTTACACATCAACACTACACTGCGACACTGAATCGACTGTGATAGTTGAATGCGGTTCTGGCGCCACCATTCAACTACAATGATCGATCTGTCTACATAACTGTAGCCTTGAATAATACAATAATACTTACAATAATACTTACAATAATAGTTGAGAGGACCGGGCCACTCCCAAAGTTAAGAATGTCGTGCAACCTCATGATCTGATATGTGAAATGAATAGTCAGTATAAACTCATTGGGGTGTAGGGGGCTCTGGATAGAGGTAGTACCTTTGCTGTTCGTTAGCTGCGTCCTACATAGGACGGACAGGCATCACTGGTCCTCATCCATCTCTTTAATCTCTCACGTGCTTTCTCCAAGCGCCACACCCCGGCAAACCACCTCAGCTGGTGGGCTAAACCACGTGAAGGGGTGGTGTTCACACTGCACCACTAGGCGGATGAGCTGTTTCTGACAGCCAACGGCTGACGGACGGAGGAGATCAGGCTTGATCCAACGGCCAAATGTGGTGGAGTAAACTCTTCAAATCAGGAGTGGAGCCCCGAAGGCGGACAGCTGCCTGTATTCACGCGCTGTTCCGGCAGCTCCTGCAGCCAAACTGGTGCTTTGCATTCCTTTGGACTACATCAGCGAGGCCGAGAGGGGGATCTTTACGACTGGGCATCCCAGGATCTCCATACACTTCGCCCAGGCTTGCGCCCTGGAGAGGTCACTCCAGTGACTGACCCAGCAAGCGCATATACTCCATTGTCTTCCGAGACAGGATGCCAAAACATAAACTCATTGACCTCGAACTGGTGTGACCAAATCAACAATGTCACATCGCCTTAAAGACTCCAGAGTGCTGTGGACAAATGTGCGGAGCGAGACATCACCATCGTCATGGGCGATTTTAATGCCAAAATAGGGGAGGACAACACCGGATACGAAGAGGTGATGGGAAGACAGGGACTAGGGGAGATGAGTGAGAACGGGGAGAGGTTCGTAGACTTTTGTGCTCTAAACAGACTTGTCATTGGAGGCAGCATCTTCCCACACAGAAGAATACACAAAGCAACGTGGGTCTCACCTGACCATACTACAGAGAACCAAATAGACCATATCTGCATTAGCAAGAAATTTAGAACATCCCTTCAAGATGTTCGAGTGAGGGGGGGAGCAGATGTCGCCTCAGACCATCATCTGCTTACCTTAAGAATAAAGCTCAAGTTTTAAAAAAAAGCAGCACAGGGACAACAAGAAGACAGCGCTATAATGTAGGCCTTCTGCGAGAGACTGGAGTGAGAGAAGAGTTCAAACTGGTGCTGATCAACCGGTTTCAAGCGCTACAGGAGCTAGTAAATGAAGATGAGGCGTTCACCACAGAGCAGGACTCAGTAGAAGACAGAGAAGCACTGAACTCAACCTGCAAAGACACTGTGGGGTTCAAGAAACACCATCACAAGGACTGGCTGTCGGCACAGACCTTGAAGAAGATAGAAGTGAGGAAGCAGAAGAAAACAGTTGTCAACAACAGTCGCACGAGAGCAGCCAAAGCAAGGGCACATGAGAAATACTCGTAAGCCAACCGCGAGGTGAAGAGGAGTATCGGGGCAGACAAGATAGCCTACACAGACGGCCTAGCAGCAGAGGCAGAAAAGGCAGCAGGCAGCAGGCAGCGGAAACATGAAACAGCTCTATGACATTACCAGAAGGTTGTCGGGCAAGTATGGCCATACAGAAAGACCTCTAAAAGACAAAGAAGTCAATCAAGCCTATTGCAGACAGAGCAGACCAACTCGACAGATGGGCCGAGTATTTTGAAGAGTTACTGAACAGACCCACCCCACCCGACCCCCCAGACATCCAGCCAGCAGAGACTCACCTACCCATCAGCTGTGACAGACCCAGCCGGGAAGAGATCAGAAGAGCAGTGGCATTTCTGAAGAACGGCAAAGCAGCGGGGCCAGATGGCATCCCAGTGGAGGCTCTGAAAGCAGACCTAGAAACAACAGTAGAGATGCTGTACCCACTGTTTGGAAAGATCTGGGAAGAGGAGGTGATGCCGGCTGACTGGAAGGAGGGGTATCTAATCAAGCTTTCCAAGAAAGGCGACCTCAGCAAGTGTTCCAACTACAGAGGAATCACGTTGCTGTCAGTACCAGGAAAGGTCTTCAACAGGATCATCCTGGAGAGAATGAAGAGCCCTGTCGACCCCCAGCTGAGAGACCAGCAAGCAGGATTTAGGAATAACCGATCATGTACAGACCAGATCGCCACTCTCCGCATCATCGTGGAGCAGTCTCTGGAGTGGAGCTCCCCGCTGTACGTCAACACTCCTACGTAACTACGGTGTACCCACAAAACTCGTCCTCCTGATCAAGAGCAGCTACGATGGCATGACATGCCGCTTGATCCATGAAGGGCAGTTCACCAGGGAGCTCCAAGTCAGAACCGGCGTCAGGCAGGGGTGTTTGCTGTCTCCGTTCCTCTTCCGACTGGCCATAGACTGGGTCATGAAGAGGACACAGAGCAGAGAAGAAGCGGAATACAGTGGACTCTGTGGACACAGCTTGATGACCTCGATTTTGCAGACGACTTGGCGTTACTGTCCCACACTCATCAACAAATGCAGGACAAAACCACGAGGCTTGCTGACATCTCGTCCCAAATGGGCCTCACCGTCCACAAACAGAAAACAAAGACAATGAGGCTGAATGCAACCAGGGAAGAACCAGTCTTGCTTGCTGGCACCCCGCTGGAGGAGGTGGAGTCCTTCACCTATCTCGGGAGCATCATCGACAAAAAAGGTGGCACCGATGCAGATGTCAGAGCACGAATCGGTAAAGCCAGAGCAGCCTTTCTCCAGTTGAAAAAAGTGTGGAGTTCCAGAGAGCTGCCACAACACACCAAAGTCCGGATTTTCAACTCCAACGTAAAAGCAGTTCTCCTATATGGAGCAGAGCTTTGGAGATTGACAAAAACCACAGTCAACAGAGTACAGATCTTCAAAAACAGTTGCCTTAGAAGAATTTTGAAAATTCACTGGCCAGAGAAGATCAGCAACGTCAGACTCTGTGAGAGAACAGAGCAGATAACAGCAGAGAATGAAATTGGGCAAAGCAGATGGGGATGGATTGGTCACAGTCTGAGAAAGCCAGTTTCCAGTATCACTAGGCAGGCATTGTCATGGAACCCCCAAGAAAAGAGGAAAAGAGGAAGGCCGAGAAACACCTGACGTCGAGACCTCCAAGCAGACATCAAGAGACTGGGAACCAGCTGGAGTAACATCGAAGGAGAAGCACAGGACAGGAGTCGCTGGAGGTCTCTCGTCGACGGCCTATACCCTGGAAGGGGTGACAGGCGTAAGTAAGTAAGTAATAGAATGTCAGTGCTAATGTCAGCTGCTAAGAATCTTTGCAGCGAACTCAGTGCAAATGTCTATATGCAGACAAACTGCAAATTATGCAGCAGCAAAATAAGTTCCTCTTTTGTGCAGTAGACTTCTGCTAGCAACTTACGCCTGTCACGCCTCCCCGGGTGTAGGCCGTCGACGAGAGATCTCCAGCGACTCCTGTCCTGTGCTTCTCCTTCGATGTTACTCCAGCTGGTTCCCAGTCTCTTGATGTCTGCTTGGAGGTCTCGACGCCAGGTGTTTCTCGGCCTGCCTCTTTTCCTCTTTCCCTGGGGGTTCCATGACAATGCCTGCCTAGTGATACTGGAAGCTGGCTTTCTCAGACTGTGACCAATCCATCCCCATCTTCTTCGCCCAATTTCATTCTCTGCTGTTATCTGCTCTGTTCTCTCCCAGAGTCTGATGTTGCTGATCTTCCCTGGCCAGTGGATTTTCAAAATTCTTCTAAGGCAACTGTTTATAAAGATCTCTCCTCTGTTGACTGTGGTTTTCGTCAATCTCCAAGTCTCTGCTCCATATAGGAGAACTGCTTTTACATTGGAGTTGAAAATCCGGACTTTGGTGTGTTGTGACAGCTCTCTGGAACTCCACACTATTTTTCAACTGGAGAAAGGCTGCTCTGGCTTTACCGATTCGTGCTCTGACATCTACATCAGTGCCGCCTTTTTTGTCTATGATGCTCCCAAGATAGGTGAAGGACTCCACCTCCTCCAACGGGGTGCCAGCAAGCAAGACTGGCTTTTCCCTGGTTGCGTTCAGCCTCATTGTCTTTGTTTTCTGTTTGTGGACGGTGAGGCCCATTTGGGACGAGATGTCAGCAAGCCTCGTGGTCTTGTCCTGCATTTGTTGATGAGAGAGGGACAGTTAAACCAAGTCGTCTGCAAAATCGAGATCGTCAAGCTGTGTCCACAGTGTCCACTGTATTCCACTTCGTCTGTGCTCTGTGGTCCTCTTCATGACCCAGTCTATGGCCAGTAGGAAGAGGAACGGAGACAGCAAACACCCCTGCCTGACACCGGTTCTGACCTGGAGCTCCCTGGTGAACTGCCCTTCGTGGATCACGCGACATGTCATGCCATCGTAGCTGCTCTTGATCAGGCGGACGAGCTTTGTGGGTACACCGTAGTGTCGTAGGAGTTTCCACAGAGTCTCTCGGTCCACGCTGTCAAATGCTTTCTCGTAATCCACAAAGTTGACGTACAGCGGGGAGCTCCACTCCAGTGACTGTTCCACGATGATGCGGAGAGTGGCGATCTGGTCTGTACATGATCGGGTTATTCCTGAATCCTGCTTGCTGGTCTCTCAGCTGGGGGTCAACGGAGCTCTTCATTCTCTCCAGGATGATCCTGTTGAAGACCTTTCCTGGTACTGACAGCAACGTGATTCCTCTGTAGTTGGAACACTTGCTGAGGTCGCCTTTCTTGGGAAGCTTGATTAGGTACCCCTCCTTCCAGTCAGCCGGCATCACCTCCTCTTCCCAGATCTTTCCAAACAGTGGGTACAGCATCTCTACTGTTGTCTCTAGGTTTGCTTTCAGAGACTCCGCTATGATGCCATCTGGCCCTGCTGCTTTGCCGTTCTTCAGAAATGCCACTGCTCTTCTGATCTCTTCCCGGCTGGGTCTGTCACAGCTGATGGGTAGGTCGGTCTCTGCTGGCTGGATGTCTGGGGGGTCGGGTGGGCTGGGTCTGTTCAGTAACTCTTCAAAATACTCGGCCCATCTGTCGAGTTGGTCTGCTCTGTCTGCAATAGGCTTGCCTTCTTTGTCTTTTAGAGGTCTTTCTGTATGGCCATACTTGCCCGACAATCTTCTGGTAATGTCGTAGAGCTGTTTCATGTTGTCGCTGCCTGCTGCCTTTTCTGCCTCTGCTGCCAGACTGTCTGTGTAGGCCTTCTTGTCTGCCCTGATACTTCTCTTCACCTCGCGGTTGGCTTCCGAGTATTCCTCCTGTGCCCTTGCTTTGGCTGCTCTCGTGCGACTGTTGTTGACAACTGCTTTCTTCTGCTTCCTCACTTCTATCTTCTTCAAGGTCTGTGCCGACAGCCAGTCCTTGTGATGGTGTTTCCTGAACCCTACAGTGTCTTTGCAGGTTGAGTTCAGCGCCTCTCTAACTGCCTTCCACTGCTGCTCTGTGGTGACCGCCTCATCATCATTTACTATCTCCTGTAGCGTTTGCAACCGGTTGGACAGCACCATTTTGAACTCTTCTCTCACTCCAGCCTCTCTCAGGAGGCCTACATTATAGCGCTGTCTTCTTGTTGTCTCTGTGCGGCTTTTCTTTAACTTGAGCTTTATTCTTAAGGTAAGCAGATGGTGATCTGAGGCGACATCTGCTCCCCTCCTCACTCGAACATCTTGAAGGGATCTTCTAAATTTCTTGCTAATGCAGATATGGTCTATTTGGTTCTCTGTAGTATGGTCAGGTGAGACCCAAGTTGTTTTGTGTATTCTTCTGTGTGGGAAGATACTGCCTCCAATGACAAGTCTGTTTAGAGCACAAAAGTCTACGAACCTCTCCCCGTTCTCACTCATCTCCTCTAGTCCCTGTCTCCCCATCACCTCTTCGTATCCGGTGTTGTCCTCCCCTATTTTGGCATTAAAATCGCCCATGACGATGGTGATGTCTCGCTCCGCACATTTGTCCACCGCACTCTGGAGTCGGTCATAGAACTCTTGTTTTTCTTCCTCGTCACTGTCATTAGTGGGCGCATAACACTGGATGACGTTCAGCTTGATCTTTTTCTTGGTTCTAAAGGCTGCTGTGATAATTCTTGGCCCAAGAGGTTCCCAGCCGATCAGCGCTCTATGTGCAACTGGTGACAGCACGAGTGCTACTCCTTCTGTACGGGAGGCATTCTCCTCTTCACTCTTCATGACCTGAATACAAAATCATCTCCCCACTTAAAAGCCTTTTCTGGCCAGACTGCGTCCATCTGGCTTCACTGATACCTAGCAGGGAAAGGTTGTACTTTTGCATTTCCGCTGCTATCTGGGCGGCCTTGCCGCTCTGGTACATGGTCTTGACATTCCATGTGCCCATGGTTGTGTCCCTGGATAGAGAGAGGCGGCTCGGTCCTGTGGCTTCCGAAGACTTCCGGCTTTCACCACAGGACGTCATAAATCTTCTGTAGAAGAATCTTCCTCCTCCAGGAAAGGAATTGCTGTTTGTCTTTTCGTCGGCGTTTTTGTAGCTATTTCCTTATTTGCAGGGTGGGGAAGCTACCCCCACGCCCAACCCCCTTACTAGGAGGACCAGGGGTTTTCAGGCTGTCGGGGTCACCTTCCCTTAGCGGACCGTGTTGGTTCACGGCACCTTATTTCATTCCAGGCACCCCTCTCGCGAGGGACCCCCTATCCACTACCCAGGGGACGCGCCTCAACGCCATATGGTCCCAGCGCGAGGACTGCTAGCAAGATAGGGTTTAATTTAAAACAAAGCATTGCATGAACTTTCAAGCGTGTTCACAATGTGCCGCTGTGTATATCTTCAGTATAAAGTGTACTGTACCATCAGTGATCACTGATACTGCATAATTGGCAAAGGCAGTGATCGCACATCACAACATAGCTTGCCAGTGCAACTGTTTGAAATAAATGTTACAGCAATAAATACTTAATCAAGTTCAGAAACTTTGCTCAGCCATGACAGTTAAAACCAATTGGTGCTGTGGTGTGGAAATGAAACGGGCAAAGCGATGGTAAAGTGAATGGAAATAAACGTGACAAACCTTTAACAAGACGTAAAAATGCACAAAGCAACATTACACGTTTGCTTTTTTGGGAAACAAACAAGTTTATGTAGAACAAATAAAAAAGAACTCGTCGGCACACCGAAATTCACAGCAGTCCGCGTGTATCTGTGTCGATCACGTGATTTTGGGATACCTTATTGTTCAGTAACGATATTTGAGCTCGAAGCAAAGCTTTTTGGTAAGTGTTTCTTCTCTTAATATAATTAAGTATGCGAAGTTACTTAAAAAAATAATTAAATCCTTTTAAGTGACATATAGTGCATACTACCACTAAATACAGGACCAAATGAGGCCCGTATAAACTACTGATCCCCAGTGAACATGGCTGCGACAGTCCTGGTTTCGTCTGCAGCCGTACTGGAAACAAAATGTGCTACAGAAAAATGTCTCCATCCTCCGGCGGGTTAAAACGAGTGCGCACTGCTTTTTTTCATACTATACTTCATTTTGATATACCCATTTTGATATAAAGGAAACAGAGAGCCACGGTTCATTGGATGGGGGGCAACTACAACACAACACTGCGAAACGATTCTCTTAGTTATTCCCCTTGTAAGCAGTATACCTGGCTGCAAGACCATTCGTATCAGTCTAATCCATGTCACATATTATTAACCCATTTAGCCCCGACGCCCTGCAGCAGGAGATGGATTGACCATGATAATTCAAGGGTAGTGCTTGATGAGCATGGCGCCAATAGGCCATCCCAAAGTCTACGGTATTGTTAAGTCCCTTTAGTCTATTTATACGGACAGTGAGGGACTTCAATTGTACGGGAGGGGTCGCCGCGGTGGGGCGACTGAAATAGCATGTCCATGTCAAAGGCGGGCAGGTAAAACCTCTAACAACTGAAGTAACAAGATAAATGTTACGTCATGTCTAGTTACGCTAACCTCGCTGCTGAACATACATTTGGCTCGAAGCGCCGTATGTCAGTGCGTATGTACGTGTGTGCCGTTATGCGGTATGCAAACACTAAGAGTGAGTCTTTTATGTACACTACACAAGCTGAAACTTGGCGAAATACTTTCTTAAGTGGGTGGTTAAGAGAGCCTCCGAGCATATTATAAATGAATGTCTCATTGATAAACAATCGTATAGGAAGTCGGTTGACCCAGATTAGCCGGAGTCCGTAATTTGGGTCAGTCATACCATGGACAAATATCATACTTACTTGAACTTTTGCATATAGCTAGTTTGGAGAAAGACATTGGATGAGTTCGTTAGCCAGCTTTGTATCCTTTCAACTTCTTTAGTAAAAAAATAATTCTTTTCAGAAAAGAATTAAAACACTTTAAAAAAAAAAAAAAAAAAACTCTTTACTTCTAGAGAAAGTCAGACAGTGGCGGTGACGTTAAAGAGGCAACTGCGTCACCACGTAGACACTGACATCGGCTCCAAACATGACGCCATTCTCTCTCTCTCTCTCTCTCTCTCTCTCTCTCTCTCACACACACACACACACACACACACAAACACTATGCGCGCATCTCCAGGAGGAATCAGTAGATCTTCATGCGCCGGCCCTCCAGAGGATCCGCTATGCCTCTCGGTTTGGAGCGCGCGCGCATGCACGCACTAACACGCACACCGACGCGCTTTCAGAAGAGCATGCAGGTGACCCGTGTACTTAGTATATCATGTAGCTAGGTAAACTGTCAACCTGCTTTTACACAAATTATAGCAAGAGAGAAATTGTACCATGAAGTTCTAGTTTTGTCACACAAATTACAGCAAGACTGAAATTGTACCATGAAGTTCTAGTTTTGTCACCATTTTCTCAAGCCTATGACGCGAAAGTGAAACTCATATCACTTAAAATATAAATTACGTAAAAACTAAAACTTACGTAGTCATGACAAATGACGTTTGACAAATCAATGACGCGTATGTCCTGCGCCCCTTATAGAACTCACCGACGCATTGGCAGATCTGCGAGACTTTTTCAATAGGAGATAATTCAACATCAGAATCAGGTCAAAGACAAATGGTAGAGACCATTTACGGCGAGGACAGCTCTCATATAAAAGGGACGTTGTGGGTGTGGTTCCTCCCATCTTGCTGGAGCTCAGATGCGTTTATCTTTTAGGAACATTCAGAGTTGTTCATATTTCCGATTTTAGGCTTATAATGCTGATCCATTTCCCTCCTCTCTAAACGGCCATTTTCTCGCCAATTTAATTAAAACAATCGGAAAAAAAGGTCTCGAGATTGTTCTTTTAGGGACAATATCATACAAATTTAATCTTGTCTGTCCTCAAACGCCGCGGGCTCTAGTCGCGGCTGTCACACACACACACACACACACACACACACACACACACACACACACACACACACACCACACACACACACACTGACACACACACACACACACACACACATCGTCACACACACACACACACACCACACACCGTCACACACACACACACACACACACACACACACACACACACACACACACACACACACACACACACACATGCAGACAAAAGCGTCAGAGTGGATTACCTACCATTTTATGTCAAAATGGGTTCCCATATTTCTATTTATTCTAGGGCTCTGGAATTGATGCGAATGTTTAGAACTCACCTTATAACTAAGCTCTATAACTTAAAATAAAATAGACATTTTCTAGAAACAGAGCCACTAGATGGAAAAAAAAATGGGTTTCTACCAATAAAGTGGGTGCCTCTCACACAAAAAACTGGCATTACAGTCCAAATGGGTGTCTTCACAACATTAGGCGTCTGTAATAAGGTCAAGTTCATGGAATACTTCTTTTTCACATTAATTTTTTTTTTCCCAACTTAAATGTGTATGTGTGCTTTAACATTCTTTACATAGTATGGTGCAAAATTCAATAAACACTGGCCCGAAACCTTTCGATTATGATTTTTACAGAGGAAATCGTTTAAACATTGCTGCGTTTTGTCCTTTTGAAGCAAAACAGTTTATCATGGCATTGATGTGAGAATCAACATAATGTATTCTGGAAATTAAAGGACCTTTTTTGTGCGTTTTGGGGTACTCTGGAGTTTCAGACAAACAGCAACAGAGCATTTTGAATATTAACCCTTATCATTCGGAATACACCAGTGTGTGCAACTAGTGTAACTGAAATAGTCCAAGGGTTAGTGCCAGAATAGCTTGGTGCCTCTAGGCGCCAAGCTATTGTGGCACCACCCTTGAACTAAAGCCATTGGTCTATGTCCTCATCTGTAAGTACTGTAATGTAGCTTGCATAGAATTATGGCAGTGAACAGATTTGAAGCTATTTAGCCTCAGTATGACTATGATGCGGGTCAAAAAGTGTGGAAAAATATCAAAGATAGAAAAAGACCCAGACGAAGAAACGAACACTTAACTTATTCTACCCCAGCAAAATTTAAGATCCACCACGATAGTTCAAGGGTGATGCCAGAATAGCTTGGCACCTATGGGCACCAAGCTATTCTAGCATCACCCTTGAACTATCGTGGTGGATCTGTGTCCTGCACTGCAACGCAGTCTTCTGAAGACGACTTCAACATTTGGGCTTAACTTATTCTACCCCAGACACACCACAGCAAAATAAAGATCCACCATGATAGTTCAAGGGTGATGCCAGAATAGCTTGGTGCCTATGGGCGCCAAGCTATTCTGGCATCACCCTTGAACCATCATGGTGGATCCGTGTCCTGCACTGCAACGCAGTCTTCTCAAGACGACGTCAACATTTGGGGATTCCGATCTTGGGGTAGAACGAGTTAAAATGACAGAACAGAACACCGACATTAATTAACTAACTGACAACATAAGAAATCACTTGAAACTTCAGCCTTTATTTAACGTCTTTCGTCTCCAACAAACAACCAGCCATTCTTTCATTTGCAAAATGGTATGGCAGTACAACCAACCATTCTTCAGAGCATGGAATTACTCGTACTAAAAAAAAGAGGAAAACCCCTTTTCACTAGGGGGGTCCGGGGGCATGCGCCCCCCCCCCCCCCCCCCCCCCCCGGAAAAATTTTTTGAAAATTTACATTAAAATTTGTGCAATCTGGTGCATTTTAGAGAGAAACTGAGCAGTTTAACCACCTAAAAATCTTGCTTTTTTTTTCTTATTTTTGGGGTGCACTTTTCATTTTTTGTGTCAAAGGTTTAAAAGTTATACTAAAACAAAGTATTCAACAGAATATTTATATCCAAATGCTTATTCAAAATACATCTGAATGTCTTTCCATTTTTTTTAAAATTTGAGTTTAATTATATAATATATATACTTTCTTTAATAATCTCTGCTTAATCAGCTGTAAGTATGGATTCCTTTTATCTCTTATTTAATACTATGTACCATGGTCACTGAGCTGGAGAAAGGTTATATAGATTTTTCAACATAATTTCATCAAACTTTACTGGGAAAAAAATACATTGTAATAAATTTATTCACCATCATGAGTAATATTTCCAATGGCACTGCTTTTAGCTTTCTTGTGTTTCGCTGTAGACACGTGAGCATCAAGTGCTACGCGGCCGCGTAGTTAATATCAACTCTGCGCAGTTCGCGGCAATACGCCTGCCCACAGGCCCGGCACACTGAGCGCGGAGCTCGTCGTTTACGCTTTTCTCGAGCCAAGTCCATCTCCAAATATTCTTGGCTCCAGAATCGTCTGACGTCTATTCTGTCTCCGCGTTTAAGTATTTTCTCTTCGCCGTATTTTGACCAGACTACGACTCCACTGAAGACCGGAAGTGACCTGTGCGAGCTAAAGCTAACGCCTCGCTCAATTTTCAATACGCGATTTGGGGATATCCGCCACATAAAGATCACGAAACACGGTATTGGAATAGTGACTTTACGATTTTGTTTTCGGCGGAAATTCGGCGGAATGGCAGCTTCATTTAAGCGGAAATCCGCCAAAAAGAGGAAAATTCCATGCTCTGATTCTTTCATTTGCAGAGTTTTTAAAATGGCATGCAGTATATTACAAAATGATCCCCCCCCCCCCCCCCCCCCCAATAACACTCTTGTAATCAATTTTTACATTGTCAATGGTTTTCTTATCTTATTATATTGTCTTTTGTCCCCAGCCGGCTGTTTCGTTTTGCAAATCCAAAGGTTATACAGTATACAAAATGTGACCCTTTCTCACGAAACCAGTCTTAACTCGCAGCGAGCCAATCAGCACTACACGCAATAATATGTGGTGGGGGGGTCAATCTGGGGCATTTTCACTTTTTGGGAGAAATGTATTCTACATACACCAAAGTATCGTATGGTTAAAATCTTTATCATGAAAAATGCCATTAAATAGGTAAAAAATGATTTTAAAAGTCTGCCCTTGGCCCCAATTATGCTGCACACAGAAACTTCACAGGCTGTTTTCTCAAAATGGCCGCCGGAGGCTTTAACAACTTTAAACACTTAAGAACAGCTTTTACAATTTTTGCACTACAGCATACAGTCATATATCACAGTAATCAGCAAACACTGTAGTTTTCATAAATGCATATATGTCAAAACATGCAAAATGCGAGTTCTTAAGACTGATTTTGTGAGAGAGAGGGTCACAAATGATCCAGGCGTCCATCAGATTTAAAAAAAAAAAAAAAAAAAAAAAAAAAAAAAAGCAGGCTATACATGCTGAAACCACCCCAATAATAACACTGATGTAATAAATCTGTATGAAATCGAAAATGCTGCGAGTGGCGGCTCAATTCATTTCTTTTGTAACTTTTTCAGTCTGTTGCGGACGTAATCCTTAATGTTTGTCCAGCGCCTATGTCTAAGTGCAGGTTCCAGCGCCATTGCATACTGTATCTCGGCCTTTCCAGGAAGTTTGTTCATGACGAGGTGTGTCTTGAAACGAGTTTGAACAGCTTTCTCTTCAGCTTCCCCCCATGGTTTTCTTGTAAATCTAGCTTTCCTTCGAACAGGAGCCGACGCAGTACTGTCATCATCAAAACTATCTAGATTGTCATCAGGCTCTGGACGTCTTTTCTCCGCCATGCTCATCGATTCCTGTGTTGCTGACTTGCTACTTGCTTCATTCACAGGTGCTGTTCCCCCCGAGACCTCTCTGCCAGTTTCTGATGCGTCTTCATTGTCAAAGTCAATCTCTTCATCATCGCCCAGCTCAGCTCTAATGCAACTCTCAAAATCTGTCATCCCATTGTTAACTGACAGAAGAATCTTTGCCACTTTTGCCTTTTGAAGGACGTCTTGAGGTTGGCGGTAGATATGGCGATGTATCCGAATATCATGGCCAAGGAAATCTGCCAGCTGATCCTGGTCTAACTCCGAGATGGCCATTGACTGAGCCAAAGTTGCAACCTGTTTCCGCAACTGAGTAAATGTGAACATGGCTGGGTATGACACCCCTGCTTCTAGGGCATGGGCCTTCAGAACATCATGGCCTCTGTAAGGCCTCTGACCAGAAGGTGTGGCAAAGATGTACTGGGAATCAGCGAGAGCTGGCACCGATTGCCTCATTTGAAGGATTCTGTCCACAGTTGTCATCATCTTCTTCGTCAGCAAAACGGGAACACTCCTATTAAACTTGCCTCTGATTTCCACTCGCTGAAAATGATTCACCATTTTCTTCTCAACCTCTGTGAGACCTTTCAAGATATCTTGATTGGTGATCGATCCAATCTTAGCATTCTGGAAGTCTGACACCTTCATTCTCTGAACTTCTCCCCCTCGTTTTCGGTTGAAAAGTGATACAGCACAAAGAGTTGCTTTAACCACTGTCGGATAATCTTCCGAAACCATCCTTGTCTCAAGAAGCTGTTGGACCTTCCTCACATCTTCACATGATGGGATCAGCTTGGGTTTGTTCATGGTCATTTTCCCGACCGACTGGGCTGCTGTAGCGGACACACAATCATACCAGTCCCCGTCGAAGACGGAGTCAAACCGCTGCGCCTCAGAGAGCTCCTGTCGCCACCTGTCGTCTGAACCCTGTCCAAGCTGTTTGGATGCCTGTGACTGTTTGATCTGTGAACACTTTTTCAAAGCATGGCCTATGCGCATTGCGAGATTGCCTTTTTTGAACTGATGTGTGTCCTCATCAAAATCTGCTAGCTCTTTTACAGCCAGGACAACATGATCAAAGCTAGCTGAATTGATCACAGCATTTAAACTTGCGATTTTCATTTCTGACCTCACTCTGATAATCTTCAACAGTCTCCCTAACTCCCGCATCCTGGAGCTGATTTGTCCAGCCGTGTGTTCTTCAATGTCCCTGCGGTCAAATAATCTCTTTCCATACTCAAGAAGCAAGGGGTCAGTTCTGATGAGACGGCTTATCTCATCATCTCTCTGGGTAGCCAAGACCTTGTGGTAGAAGGAAAATTCAACGTCTAAGGGTATTGGAAGCATGAGCCGACCACGGCGAGCGGCGTCCCCTCGCCGAGTGATCTGAAACCCTCCTGGCTTCTGACAGCAACGTTTTGAGTGTACAGAGATCAGCTTTTTTTGATAGAGCCCTTTGCAATGGCTACAGGCGAGAAGGTCGTCTGCCTTACTAGTTTTGGTGCGATACTTAGGAATCAAACATCCGGATTTGTTTTCAAGAACAGCAACGTTATGCATGTAATCACCCTCATCTTGTAGTCTGATCCATGCTCGACGTCTCTGCTTGGTCCCTTTTTTCATCGACAAAATTTTAGCAACGTCAGCCTCATCTGCATGGACATCTTGTAAGTGCGTGCTCATTTTCAAGACAAGCTTGCCACACAATTTGCATGCATGTTTCTTGTCCCATTTGTACTTTCCTTTCCCTCTCTGCGACACGTGCACACCCGTTTCTTCTGTAAGTGCTCTTTCCCCACTCTTTCCAGCATCATGTTCCTCCTGCCTATCCACATTCTCATTGCCACCCCCTAACGCACACTGCACCTTGCTGGTACTAGCGTCACCAACACCTGGCCACCCCAAACCTGCCACTTTGATGAAATCTAACATAGTCGATACAATACTGTCTATGTCCGAGATCCCAGCAATTGATGCTGACACACCCTCTGAATCCGGTGAGCTCGAGCCAGGAACAAACTCCTCGTCATCACTGCCCTCGTATTGCGATGCGCTGGCACTGCTCTCAGTCTCGGGTCCATCCCAGGCGCCATTTGCCAACTGGAGAAAGAAAGAAAGAAAGATTAAAACCAAAGCTGCCTTAGAAACAGAAACAGCCCAATTTTGGTTTAAAGGGGCCTTGCACAAGAATAAAAAGAGTAATCCCGTGTATGACCGATTTACATATGTGTGACCTCGGTGACGAGGGCTGGCTTCTGCAGCAGTCAAAATCCACGTTTTCTGAAAATGCAAGCAGTTTTCACACATTTGTCAACCCTGCGTGACCCTTTGAGAGAGGTCACTCAAATTGGCATGTTTAAAAAGGTCTTGCCACAAAGTATCCTTGGGCCAAGCTTGAAGAATGTGGCTTGAATAGTCTCCGAGAAAATGCCACCGTTAACTCATTCTACCCCCAGACACACCACAGCAGGATAACAGGGGTGGGATTCTAGTAAGAAAGAAAACGCGGAAAATCAAACGACATTGGTGGGGGGTGGGTGGGTGGGTGGGTGGGTGGGTGGGGGGGGGGGGGTGGGGGGTGGGGGGGGTGGTTTCATGTCCTTCATTTTCAGCGGCCGAAAAATCAAACGACAGGGGGAGGGGGGGGGGGGGATAGGCACGCGTGTCCACCGTTCGCCAAAGTATCCAAAAACCGACACGGGGAGCGAGACCAAACACACCCGAAAATGGACTTTGTTATGACACTCCTGATCTGCAGTATAAAAATGGAATGTGCGTACCAGTTTATGTTCAGATGCACACTAAACGGCACTCTGTCTTGGACAATATCCTTTTTCACCGCCATTTTCCACTGCGACCTAAAGCTACCGGAAGTGTCGGGCGATAGTGAACCAAACTGCATACAAATCCAACCCATTTGAGATTTTTTTGCCATTTAAGAAGATTTTTTTTTTTTTTTTCTCGTCTTTTTTGTTGTTATTAGACGCGGAAAATAAATATGCTTCAGCGGAATTGTGAAAGAATTTCCACGGAAATCCGCGGAAACGCGGAAGAATCCCACCCTGGGATAAGGATCGACCATGATAGTTCAAAGGTGATGCCAGAACAGCTTGGCGCCTACGGGCGCCAAGCTATTCTGGCACCACCCTTGAACTATCATGGTCGATCTGTGTCCTGCGCTGCAATGCGGTCTTGAGAGGACAGGGGCAAAATTTAAGGATTTTGGTGTTGGGGTAGAATGAGTTAAAGTTTACCATGGACGACGGACGGACGACCAGTGGCCCAGAACATAAACTCACTTTTGCTTCGCACGCACGCCAGCCAATAAAATGAAGATGATCATAGAATCACTTTACTTACCAGTTTGTAATTGGGGGCATTCCGCTGCCGTCCATGCACCCTCCTACCAGACGCACCCTCTGTGGCAGAGGCTGGGGGGCCATGATTCTGCAGCATAGATCCTGATGGGTTTGGACATCCTGCTGCCATCCGGCGCTGGGTGTGTGCCAGAAAGTCCTGAGCCGGTGTGACCAAAATGGTGTTGCTGAGAACATGTCCAATACAACCATGTAAACCAACTGACATTTTGAATCAGATTGATTGTACATTGCTTAACGTCCCGACAGCCACTAGGCTTTCTCAGGACGTGCCTGCACTGCTTGTGAAAAAAAACCCACCTAAACAGAACATTGCCATGTATGTCGCCTGCCGGTCAAATACGTTAACTCATTCTACCCCAACACCAAAATCCTTAAATTTTGCCCCTGTCCTCTCAAGACTGCATTGCAGTGCAGGGCACAGATCGACCATGATAGTTCAAGGGAGATGCCAGAATAGCTTGGCGCCCGTAGGCGCCAAGCTATTCTGGCATCACCCTTGAACTATCATGGTGGATCCTTATCCTGCCGTGGTGTGTCTGGGGTAGAATGAGTTAAATAAACCTAACACATGGGGCCAAGACATAAAGCTAAGACCATTTAGCAACACACATCCAATATCAAGAGCTACAGGCAGTGCAGACAGTAGGGAGAGTTTTAAAAAGGCAAATTTATACAGGTGAATGGACAAAGGGTAGACAGAAACACATGCATGCCCCAGAATTGAGAGAAAAACCCACCCTGTGGGGCTGACCAGGGTGACCCTGAGAACTAAAAACTGGCAATACAGTAAAAAGCGATACTTCAGTTGCACATTCCTAAACGAGACCTGTTTGTGGACGTTCGTTCTTCGAATCGCGAGGCAGTTTTGCGAACGAGGATTGAAATCTGGCGCCATTTTTGTTTTTAAAAAAAAAAAAAGTCAACTGATAGTTACTGTGCATGCATGTGGCAAGTTAACACGTCAGAAAAAAAAAAAAAAAGAAAGAAGAAACAAAATCGCGTGGCAGATTGACCTTGTAATGGGGTTATTGAACGAATTCCTTTCATTGAAGAAGAAAGCTTTTGTTAAAATCGTGGGGTTCTATTATCATTTACTACAAGACTCAACGGTCAGGCCCGGCCGGTGCGGCCGAAGACACGTTTGAAAGCAGACGCCTTATTTTTCTGGGCCAAACGGGTACGGGGATTGGAGGCATCTCTCAGTTAAATAACTGCACTGAACAAGTACATTTGGGCGTGCTCTTAACTAAGAAATATTGCATAAAATACCTCTGCAAATGCGAGAGAATGACCGGTGCGTCCGTTGGAGACGAAAGACGTTTAAGCAAGGGAAGGAACTCCGTTCATCGGTGTTGGACCAATCAAATTGATCTGAAAACACTCCGGCCGCTTCCGTGTCCACACACAGGCCCAGGGCATCCCTGAAACACAACGATGAAGTAAATCTGTTAAAATGGGCACATCGTATTTTGATATTTTTTTCTGAATTTTGAATGAAAGATAATACAGAAACAACCCTCAGAAAAAATGGGTTTCTGATCTGGCCACCCAAAATTTTACACCGACCCAGATTGCATAAGGATGGTAAAGAAAGTAACCCAGTTCAGTCATTTGGTGTACGCACACACACACACACACACACACACACACACACACATGCAGACAAAAGCGTCAGAGTGGGTTACCTACCATTTTATGTCAAAATGGGTTCCCATATTTCTATTTATTCTAGGGCTCTGGAATTGATGCGAATGTTTAGAACTCACCTTATAACTAAGCTCTATAACTTAAAATAAAATAGACATTTTCTAGAAACAGAGCCACTAGATGGAAAAAAAAATGGGTTTCTACCAATAATGTGGGTGCCTCTCACACACAAAAACTGGCATTACAGTCAAAATGGGTGTCTTCACAACATTAGGCGTCTGTAATAAGGTCAAGTTCATGGAATACTTCTTTTTCACATTAATTTTTTTCCAACTTAATGTGTATGTGTGCTTTAACATTTTTAACATTGTATGGTGCAAAATTCAATAAACACTGGCCCGTAACCTTTCGATTATGATTTTTACAGAGGAAATCTTTTAAACATTGCTGCGTTTTGTCCTTCTGAAGCAAAACAGTTTATCATGGCATTGATGTGAGAATCAACATAATGTATTCTGGAAATTAAAGGACTTTTTTTTTGGTTTTGGGTACTCTGGAGTTTCAGACAAACAGCAACAGAGCATTTTGAATATTAACCCTTATCATTCGGAATACACCAGTGTGTGCAACAAGTGTGACTGAAATAGTCCAAGGGTTAGTGCCAGAATAGCTTGGTGCCTCTAGGCGCCAAGCTATTGTGGCACCACCCTTGAACTAAAGCCATTGGTCTATGTCCTCATCTGTAAGTACTGTAATGTAGCTTGCATAGAATTATGGCAGTGAACAAATTTGAAGCTTTTAGCCTCAGTATGATGCGGGTCAAAAAGTGTGGAAAAATATGAAAGATAGAAAAAGACCCAGACGAAGAAACTAACACTTAACTTATTCTACCCCACACACCACAGCAAAATAAAGATCCACCACGATAGTTCAAGGGTGATGCCAGAATAGCTTGGCGCCTATGGGCGCCAAGCTATTCTGGCATCACCCTTGAACTATCATGGTGGATCTGTGTCCTGCACTGCAACGCAGTCTTCTGAAGACGACTTCAACATTTGGGCTTAACTTATTCTACCCCAGACACACCACAGCAAAATAAAGATCCACCACGATAGTTCAAGGGTGATGCCAGAATAGCTTGGCGCCTATGGGCGCCAAGCTATTCTGGCATCACCCTTGAACTATCATGGTGGATCTGTGTCCTGCACTGCAACGCAGTCTTCTGAAGACGACTTCAACATTTGGGCTTAACTTATTCTACCCCAGACACACCACAGCAAAATAAAGATCCACCATGATAGTTCAAGGGTGATGCCAGAATAGCTTGGCGCCTATGGGCGCCAAGCTATTCTGGCATCACCCTTGAACTATCATGGTGGATCTGTGTCCTGCACTGCAACGCAGTCTTCTGAAGACGACTTCAACATTTGGGGATTCCGGTCTTGGGGTAGAATGAGTTAAAATGACAGAACAGAACACTGACATTAATTAATTAACTGACAACATAAGAAATCACTTGAAACTTCAGCCTTTATTATTGTCTTTCGTCCCCAACAACCAACCATTCTTCCGTTTGCAGAGTTTTAAAATGGTATGCAGTATATTACAAAATGATCCAGGCCCCCCCCCCCACCCCCCATAATAACACTCTTGTAATCAATCTTTACGTTGTCAATGGTTTTCTTATCTTATCTTATTATTGTCTTTTGTCCCCAGCCGGCTGTTTCGTTTTGCAAATCCAAAGGTTATACAGTATACAAAATGATCCAGGCGTCCATCAGATAAAAAAAAGCAGGCTATACATGCTGAAACCACCCCAATAATAACACTCTTGTAATAAATCTGTATGAAACCGAAAATGCCGCGAGTGGCGGGGAACCTCAATTCATTTCTTTTGTAACTTTTTCAGTCTGTTGCGGACGTAATCCTTAATGTTTGTCCAGCGCCTATGTCTAAGTGCGGGCTCTTCTGCCATTGCGTGCTGTATCTCGGCCTTTCCAGGAAGTTTGTTCATGACGAGGTGTGTCTTGAAACGAGTTTGAACAGCTTTCTCTTCAGCTTCCCCCCATGGTTTCCTTGTAAATCTAGCTTTCTTTCGAACAGGAGCTGACGCAGTACTGTCATCATCAAAACTATCTAGATTGTCATCAGGCTCTGGACGTCTTTTCTCCGTCATGCTCATCGATTCCTGTGTTGTTGACTTGCTACTTGCTTCATTCACAGGTGCTGTTCCCCCCGAGACCTCTCTGCCAGTTTCTGATGTGTCTTCATTGTCAAAGTCAATCTCTTCATCATCGCCCAGCTCAGCTCTAATGCAACTCTCAAAATCTGTCATCCCATTGTTAACTGACAGAAGAATCTTTGCCACTTTTGCCTTTTGAAGGACGTCTTGAGGTTGGCGGTAGATATGGCGATGTATCCGAATATCATGGCCAAGGAAATCTGCCAGCTGATCCTGGTCTAACTCCGAGATGGCCATTGACTGAGCCAAAGTTGCAACCTGCTTCCGTAACTGAGTAAATGTGAACATGGCTGGGTATGACACCCGTGCTTCTAGGGCATGGGCCTTCAGAACATCATGGCCTCTGTAAGGCCTCTGACCAGAAGGTGTGGCAAAGATGTACTGGGAATCAGCGAGAGCTGGCACTGATTGCCTCATTTGAAGGATTCTGTCCACAGTTGTCATCATCTTCTTCGTCAGCAAAACGGGAACACTCCTATTAAACTTGCCTCTGATTTCCACTCGCTGAAAATGATTCACCATTTTCTTCTCAACCTCTGTGAGACCTTTCAAGATATCTTGATTGGTGATCGATCCAATCTTAGCATTCTGGAAGTCTGACACCTTCATTCTCTGAACTTCTCCCCCTCGTTTTCGGTTGAAAAGTGATACAGCACAAAGAGTTGCTTTAACCACTGTCGGATAATCTTCCGAAACCATCCTTGTCTCAAGAAGCTGTTGGACCTTCCTCACATCTTCACATGATGGGATCAGCTTGGGTTTGTTCATGGTCATTTTCCCGACCGACTGGGCTGCTGTAGCGGACACACAATCATACCAGTCCCCGTTGAAGACAGAGTCAAACCGCTGCGCCTCAGAGAGCTCCTGTCGCCACCTGTCGTCTGAACCCTGCCCAAGCTGTTTGGATGCCTGTGACTGTTTGATCTGTGAGCACTTTTTCAAAGCATGGCCTATGTGCATTGCGAGATTGCCTTTTTTGAACTGATGTGTGTCCTCATCAAAATCTGCTAGCTCTTTTACAGCCAGGACAACATGATCAAAGCTAGCTGAATTGATCACAGCATTTAAACTTGCGATTTTCATTTCTGACCTCACTCTGATAACCTTTAATAGTCTCCCTAACTCCCGCATCCTGGAGCTGATTTGCCCAGCCGTGTGTTCTTCAATGTCCCTGCGGTCAAATAATCTCTTTCCATACTCAAGAAGCAAGGGGTCAGTTCTGATGAGACGGCTTATCTCATCATCTCTCTGCCTGGCCAAAACCTTGTGATAGAAGGAAAATTCAAGGTCTAAGGGTATTGGAAGCATTAGCCGACCACGGCGCACCGCGTCCCCCCCTCTGAGTGATCTGAAACCCTCCTGGTTTCTGACAGCAACGTTTTGAGTGTACAGAGATCAGCCTTTTTTGATAGAGCCCTTTGCAATGGCTACAGGCGAGAAGGTCGTCTACCTTACTAGTTTTGGTGCGATACTTAGGAATCAAACATCCGGATTTGTTTTCAAGAACAGCAACGTTATGCATGTAATCACCCTCATCTTGTAGTCTGATCCATTGCTCGACGTCTCTGCTTGGTCCCTTTTTTCATCAACAAAATTTTAGCAACGTCTGCCTCATCTGCATGGACATCTTGTAAGTGCGTGCTCATTTTCAAGACAAGCTTGCCACACAATTTGCATGCATGTTTCTTGTCCCATTTAGTCCAGCAGCTTTTCGCAATTTCTGCAGACTAAGTAGTTCGTCAAAAGAGTAACAATGGTTTGCAGGTACGAAACGAAAGTACTAATGCCATATAGTTTATGCATGGCAACAATATTTGTCCTTAGGATGGAGACATTTTTGTAGAAGTGTTTTTCGAAAGCTATTTTTCGATGTGAGGGAACCAGTCCTCGTACACCGCCCGGATAAGGTGCAAGACATTTTTTGTGCATAACATTGAAAATTTCAAGCATACAAGTTACAAGTTTATTCCAGTGAGTAAATTAAAATCATCAGCAAGTAAACATGCATACATATATACGATAAAATAAGTTTAAAAGTATTATTTTTAATGCGGTAAGCATAGTCGCGTCGCTAGTTTCAAAATGGCGGTCAGCGAGAAGCCTTCTAAAGAAGTCAATCAGACGCGCACGGTTGATGAAGCTTTACTTTGCTCCTGAATTGAAACAGAGATTATTTTCGATTTGAACATCTTATCAACGTCAAATACGTTATTTTTCCTGGTCTTGAAAACAGCCTTTTCCATAGAACTCGGTCTTTTGTGGGAGGAAAGCATATCGAAAGTAAACTCCCTTTGTGCATGTTGTGCAATGTGTCTGCCGACCATCTTCAACATTCTTTGGCCGGATACAACATGCATGTTGTTCGTCTGTTTTTCAGCCTAACAGCTCTAAGTGCAGGTCTGCTCTTTTTTTTATTTATTTTATTAGTGGAGATGGGATTTTTAACTGGTCAAGCACACTCGTATCCGACTGGTCTTAAGCACAAGCCAGGCAGAGTGAAATCCATCTCCGAACCGTTTCCATCAAAATCACCATGTTCAGCTAAACACCTAAATATAAAATTTTAGTTTTTGCAACCAATTCAACCAATCCGCACTCAAGTACTCACAAGGACTCTTATGATTAAGCTTTATCAGGACTGCATGAGACACAATACAGATAGTAGCCCTCTCTATTATATTACATGTTTTATTTATTTATTTTTTTATTGATTCATGTATGTATTCACTTACATATTTATTTATTATTTATCCTTTTAATTATGGATGGATTGATTGATTGATTGTACATTGCTTAGCGTCCCGACAGCAACAAGGCTTTCTCAGGACGTGCCTGCACTGCTTGTGAAAAAAAAATAAAAATAAACAGAACATTGAATGTATGTCGCCAGCCGGTCAAATACATTAAATAAACCTAACACATGGGGCCTAAATAAAGCTAAGACCATTTAGCAACACACATCCAATATCAAGAGCTACAGGCAGTGCAGACAGTAGGGAGAGTTTTAAAAAGGCAAATACAGGTGAATGGACCTCGGGTAGACAGAAACACATGCCCCAGAATAGAGAGAAAAACTCACCCTGTGGGGCTGACCAGGGTGACCCTGGGAACTAAAAAGTACCTAACCCCACCCAAGTCCCCCAGGGCAGACCCGGGTGGGGTAATTATGGATGGAAGGAATTCCTTGATGCACATGATCACTATAGTGGTATGGTAGTGGTCACGAAGGAGAGGAAATTTGTTTTCAATATGCATACATCTGTGCATATTCATAATCTATCCTTTACTTAACATGCATATTTATAGGTCCCAGGTATCCCCAACTTATTTTATTAATTTATTATTTTTTTGTTTGTTTGTTTGTTTGTAATGTATGTTTGCACATACACATCAGCATAAAATGATTGATTGTACATTGTTTAACGTCCCGACAGCAACAAGACTTTCTCAGGACGTGCCTGCACTGCTTGTGAAAAAACCCAAACTAAACAGAATATTGAATGTATGTCGCCAGCTGGTCTAATACACTAAATAAACCTATCTAGACCCTTTAGCAACACACATCCAATATCAAGAGCTACAAGCAGTGCAGACAGTAGGAAGAGTTTAAAAAAGGTAAATACTGGTGAATGTACCAAGGGTAGACAGAAACACACGCCCCTGAATAGAGGGGAAAACCCACCCTGTGGGGCTGACCAGGGTCACCCTGGGAACTAAAAAGTAGTTAACCCCGCCCAAGTCCCCCAGGGTAGACCTGGGTGGGGGACATCAGCATACAAGATGAGAACATGCATATACACATATATGATGTGAACATAACATGTACACATATGGTAATAGGTGCATACCACCCGCTCCCCACCCCACATACAAAACCACAGAACAAACATCTGTGCATGTTCATAATATATCCTTTACTTGGTATTCATATGTCCTAGTTATTTAAATTTATTATTTATTTTTATTTGTTTGAAAAGTAGGTTTTGTTCATATGCTGATGTTCACATACACATATATGGTAATACTGCCCACTCCCAACCCCACTCCACAACCAGAGAACACCCACCAAACGACACTTACATCTGTGCATGTTCATAATCTATCCTTTACTGAGCATTCATATGTCCCAGGTATCTTGACTTACTTTATTTTTTTATTTAACCGCCATGAGATGGCATTGGTCGCCTGCTCGACATTAAACCCAAATAAGTATATATTTAAATTATTTATTTATTTTGTTTGCTTGTAATGAAGGTTTTGTACATACACATCAGCAAACAATGATTGATTGATTGTACATTGCTTAACTTCCCGACAGCAACAAGGCTTTCTCAGGACGTGCCTGCACTGCTTGTGAAAAAAAAAAAACTAAACAGAAAATTGAATGTATGTCGCCAGCCGGTCAAATACGTTAAATAAACCTACAACATGGGGCCTAAATAAAGCTAAGACTGTCTAGCAACACACATCCAACAACAAGAGCTACATGCAGTGCAGACAGTTGGGAGAGTTTTAAAAAGACAAATACAGGTGAATGGACCAAGGGTAGACAGAAACACATGCCCCAGAATAGAAAGGAAACCCACCCTGTGGGGCTGACCAGGGTGACCCTGGGAACTAAAAAGTACCTAACCCCACCCAAGTCCCCCAGGGCAGACCCGGGTGGGGGCATCAGCAAACAAGAAAATATACACATATATAGATGGTAATAGGTGCCATACTGCCTGCTCCCAACCCTTACCTAAATACACACATAAAACCGCAGAACACCTACCAAAAGAAGGACATACACATATGTGTATGTTCATAATTTTTAATCTATCCTTTACCTAACATGCATATGTCCCAGGTACCTTAGACTTACTTTATCTTATTTATTTAAATTATTTATTTATTTTGTTTGTTTTGTTTTGTTTGTTTGTAATGTAGGTTTTGTACATACACATCAGCATACAGCTCAAGAACATACACCATGGTGCCCCTGTGCATGTGGCCACCAGTACTGTTCTGTCAGATCTGTCACACCCAGCCAATCATCTCTTCGAGCTTCTGCCCTCTGGCCGGCGGTTTCGTGCTTTTAAAGCCAGAACCTCTCGATTCAGATGCAATTTTTTTTCCAGAAGCTGTCCTCAATACATCACCATGCACGGAACAACGTGATTCCATGATTTGTGACATATGACTGATTTGTGTTTAATATTGTGTTTATCTATCTTTTAGTGCTGTATATAGGATGATCGCCAACTAAGTGTATGACATGATGAATGCCCTACAAGTGAGGACATATTTTACTGTCGCCATGCCACACAAAAATCCTTGTAACGTTTTACTTGGTGAATAAATATCTTATCAGTTAGTCTCCAAACTCGAGTTTGCACTGCCGTGAACCTAAAGGGAGCATGAGCATCGCGCTATTCTACGGCTTTTCTACGCCGCAGTGCCGGGACGGTCGTCGAATCGCACGTGTTGACAGCCATGGGTGTTTTGTTTTGGGCTCGGTGGTCGCGATTTCATCCCGGCTGCGTAAACAGCAGCATAGAGGCAACACTAGCCACCAAGATACATACAGTACATTTAGCTTCTCACAAGCCCCCGCACTCTGCGCGGAACTCATGAAGATCTATGCCTCTTGGGGAGTTTTGTCTTTGGTTATGGGCGAACATTGCAGGCAGTGAATGCCATCCGTCTGATGTAAAAACAAGTATATATTTATCCTCATGAAAGTATGCGGTAACGGTGGAATGAATGTTTCTTGATAAGCCTCATTTGTCTCTGTGCACATCAGACGGAACAGAGAACATTCTGCCATACCATCTGACGGCAGTTCCGATGAAAGCGGCGGCCTTCAAGGCTGTGTACTGTCCCCAGCCCTCAACCAAATAATAGCCCTATCCAAGCCCAGTTTAGTATATAGTTTGTAACCTTGCTTTTAAATTTCTCCCCGTATACAGTGTGTTCATTTATATGGTCATTGATGTACGGTTACTGAAAAACAAAAGAAATGGCAGAAACTCACTGCAAACCACAATAAGGGCATCTCCCTTCACCCTCCCCCACTCAGCCTGGAAATTAAAATTGTGTGAACTGTAAAAGCAAAACCTAGGCACAGATTCTCATGGGTCACGATCCTGTAACTTGCATGACGGACTTCTGAGGATCTATGCCTTTTCTTATCAGTAGAAAGGGCCACTATCTGTCTGGAATAAACATAGATCCTCATGGCGCCTGCAGATGCGAAAACTAATGAGAATCATGCCTCTTGCCTGGCTCTATCATTACGCTGGTCCTTACATACAAGAAGCTACGCGAGCTGATTCACTGACTGTCTTCCATAGTGTAATAGACGCGTTGACAGCAATAAACTAACCACTCGGCTGAAGAAAGGGGACAGAAACAGAATAGATAGAGCTCACATTTTTTCCATCGAATGAAAATGATTAGGCTTTTTGGAGAACTGTGTCAGTATATATTTTAAATTTGTAACCTGGCTTTTAAATTTCTGAGTCATTTCAGAATTATATGTGCCTCAGCAGATTCAAGTATATTCTGTAGTGAACCCGACTGTCTTTACCAGAACAAAAGAGGGGCGGGGGGTGGGGGGTGGGGGGGGGGGGGGAAGTGTGTTCATTTATAATATGGTCATTGATGTATGCTTACTGAAACACAAAAGAAACGGCTGAAACTCACTGCAAACCACAATAGCGCATCTCCCTCCCTTTCCCCCCACTCAGCCTGGAAAATAAAATTGTGTGAACTGAAAAAGCAAAACTTAGGTACAGATTCTCATGGGTCACGTTCTTGTAACTTGCGTGGCGGACACTTGAGGATCTATGCCTTTTCTCGTCTGTAGAAAGGACCACTATCACACTGTCCGAGATACACTCAGTGATAAACACCTCCTGTCTGGAATAAACATAGATCCTCATGGCACCCGCAGATACGAAAGCTCATGAGAATCCTGACTCTTGCCTGCCTCTATCATTATGCTGGTCCTTACATACAAGAAGCTGCGCGAGCTGATTCAGTGACTGCCTTACATAGTGTATTAGAGGCGATGACAGCAATTATAAACAAACCGCTCGGCTGAAAAAAAGGGGACCGAAACCGAGAAGAGCGCGCGCTCACATTCCATCGAATCAAAATGATTAGGCTTTTCAGAGTCTGAGTTAGAACTGTTATGTCTTATACACGTACATGGTAATAGGTGCAGTATCACTCGCTCCCAACCCCAATCCAGTTACACACACAAAACCGCAGAACATCCACCAATGTGCATCTGTGCATGATCATAATCTATACTTTACTTAGCATTCTTATGTCCCAGGTATCTTTGACTTACTTTATCTTATTTATTTAACTGCCATGAGATGGCCGTAGTCTACCGCGCGGCGTTAAACCCAAATAACTATTTATTAAAATTATTAATTTATGTTTGTTTGTAATGAAGGTTTTGTACATACACGGTAATAGGTGCCATACCGCCCCACTTTCAACCCCAGCCCACATACAAAACCACAGAATACCCACAAAAGACATGCACAATTGTATACTGATGGGCATTAGTGGACTGTAAAATCTATATATAGAGACTTCAGGTTAAGCAAGTGGCTTGTATTGACTGCCTGTATTTTAGCTGCCCACCTACAAATTTCATGTGTCCAGTTAACCACACTGCACATGCAGCCATCAGTTCTGTGAAAAGTACTGTTGGCCTCATGCACAGGGGCACCAAAACTTAGAGATAAGGCCACACCTGATAACAATAACAGTACTAATAATAATATGCCTACTCAGCCACTAGTTCTGTAAACAGCACCTTTGTAAACAGTACCAGTGGCCAAATGCACACATACATCATGGATGTTGCTACCACTGATCACTTCAAACAATAGGCTGCCCAGTTCACATTTTGATACCGTGAACTAGCCTGCACATGCAGTCATCAGTTCTGTAAATAGTACTGGTGGCCACATGCACAGCGGCACCAAACTTAAAGGTGAGGCCAAAACTGCCACCTCAAACAAAACCAAACGCTACCTACACACACATATCAATGATACAGTCAACCTCTGTGTGCGTTAGGGGGAACACGCTTAAAGTATGTGACTGTAAATCTTACAGCGAAATGTCAAAACCAGTAAGAAGATAATGTAACAGCAACAAGTACATGTATTTTGTAAACCACTCAAAACATGACAACTCATCGAGTCTAATGGTGTTATGAGTGGGTGATGGAGACACTGAAAGAAATAGTACGTGTACATTATAAAGTATGTGCCTCCTTCCCCCCCCCCCCCCCCCCCCTCCCATAACTAGCTGTTTATCATAAAACATAGATATCTCATTCATTTGATCACTTGACTGATTTATTAAATCATCTCTGTGTCACCTTTCTCCGTTTTCTTTCTCGTTTTAATCCCAATATGTCAGTGCTAATGTCAGCTGCTAAGAATCCTTGCAGCAAACTGCAAATGTCTATATGCAGACAAACTGCAAATAACACAGCAGCAAAATAAGTTCCTCTTTTGTGCAGTAGGCTACTGCTAGCAAGATAGGGTTCAATTTTAAACAAAGCATTGCATGAACTTCCAAGCGTGTTCACATTGTGCTGTGTATTTTTTTTTTTCAGTGTGAAGTGTACTGTACCATCAGTGATCACTGAGACTGCAAAATTGGCACTGGCAGTGATCGCACATCACAACATAGCTTGTCAGTGCAACTGATTAAAATAAATGTTACTGCTGCATAAAATAATTAATCAAGTTCCGAAACTTTGCTCAGCCATGACAGTTAAAACCAAGTGGTGTGGCACTCTTTTTCTTTTACAGAATGCAGCATAGGTTTTGAAGATAGCGTTTGTGTTGTGGGTTACGTTTTGTTTTGGTGCTGTGTTGTCGAAATGAAACGGGCAAAGCGATGGTAAAGTGAATGGAAATAAACGTGACAAACCTTTATCAAGCCGTAAAAAATGCACACAGCAACTTGACACGTTTGCTTTTTTTTTAAAACAAACAAGCTTATGTAGAACAAATAAAAAAGAACCCGTCGGCACACAGAAATTCACGTCCGCGGAGGTCGTGGCATCACGTGATGTTTTGATCACGTGATTTTGGGATACCTTATTGTTGCGAAACGATATTAATTTTGCGTTCAAGGCAAGCGTTTTCGTAATTGTTTCTTCTCTTAATATATCTAAGTGTGAAAATATTACTTTAAAAAATGAAATCCTTTTAAGTGACATATAGTGCATACTACCACTGAATACAGGAACAATGAGACCGGTGTAAACTACTGATCCCCTGTAAACATGGCCGCGAAGGTCCTGGTTTCGTCTGCAGCCATACTGGAAACAAAATGTGCTACAGAAAAATGTCTCCATCCTCCGGCGGTTTAAAACGAGTGCGCACTGCTTTTATTCATACTAGACTTCATTTTGATATACCCAAACCTTTGTTACTCTCTAGAAAATCACTATCTCGTAAACGGCTGATCGTCTATGAAGGCCGGCAGCTGCTAGACTAATTTGTACTTTCCTTTCCCTCTCTGCGACACGTGCACACCTGTTTCTTCTGTAAGTGCTCTTTCCCCACTCTTTCCAGCATCATGTTCCTTCTGCCTATCCACATTCTCATTGCCACCCCCTAACGCACACTGCACCTTGCTGGTACTAGCGTCACCGACACCTGGCCACCCCGAACCTGCCACTTTGATGAAATCTAACATAGTCGATACAATACTGTCTATGTCAGAGATCCCAGCAATTGATGCCGACACAGTCTGAATCCGGTGAGCTCGAGCCAGGAACAAACTCCTCGTCATCACTGCCCTCGTATTGCGATGCGCTTGCACTACTCTCACTCAGGTCCATCCCAGGCTCCATTTGCCAACTGGAGAAAGAAAGAAAGAAAGAAAGATTGAAACCAAAGCTGCATTAGGACAGAAACAGCTCAATTTTGGTTTAAGGGGCCTTGCACAAGAATAAAAAGAGTAATCCCGTGTATGACCGATTTACATATGTGTGACCTCGGTGACGAGGGCTGGCTTCTGCAGCAGCAAAATCCACATTTTCTGAAAATGCAAGCAGTTTTCACACATTTGTCAACCCTGCGTGACCCTTTGAGAGAGGTCACTCAAATTGGCATGTTTAAAAAGGTCTTGCCACAAAGTATCCTCGGGCCAAGCTTGAAGAATGTGGCTTGAATAGTCTCCGAGAAAATGCCACCGTTAACTCATTCTACCCCAGACACACCACAGCAGGATAAGGATGGACCATGATAGTTCAAAGGTGATGCCAGAATAGCTTGGCGCCTACGGGCGCCAAGCTATTCTGGCATCACCCTTGAGCTATCATGGTCGATCTGTGTCCTGCGCTGCAATGCGGTCTTGAGAGGACAGGGGCAAAATTTAAGGATTTTGGTGTTGGGGTAGAATGAGTTAAAGTTTACCATGGACGACGGACGGACGACCAGTGGCCCAGAACATAAACTCACTTTTGCTTCGCACGCACGCCAGCCAATAAAATGAAGATGATCATAGAATCACTTTACTTACCAGTTTGTAATTGGGAGCATTCCGCTGCCGTCCATGCACCCTCCTACCAGACGCACCCTCTGTGGCAGAGGCTGGGTGGCTATGATGCTGCAGCTGACTAATTTGGCCATGGGCCTTGGTCATGTGCCAGGAAGGGGTGTGCTTGTCCACTTCCATAGATCCCGATGGGTTTGGACATCCTGCTGCCATCCGGCACTGTGTGTGTGCAGAAAGTCCTCAGCCAGTGTGACCAAAACGGTGTTGCTGCAAACATGTCCAATACAACCATGTAAACCAATTGACATTTTGAATCAGATTGATTGTACATTGCTTAACATCCTGACAGCAACAAGGCTTTCTCAGGACGTGCCTGCACTGCTTGTGAAAAAAACACCTAAACAGAACATTGAATGTATGTCGCCAGCCGGTCAAATACGTTAAATAAACCTAACACATGGGGCCTAAATAAAGCTAAGACCATTTAGTAACACACATCCAATATCAAGAGCTACAGGCAGTGCAGAGAGTAGGGAGAGTTTTAAAAAGGCAAATACAGGTGAATGGACAAAGGGTAGACAGAAACACATGCCCCAGAATAGAGAGAAAACCCCACCCTGTGGGGCTGACCAGGGTGACCCTGGGAACTAAAAACTGGTAATACAGTAAAAAGCGACACTTCAGTTGCACAATCCAAAAGACCTGTTTGTGGACGTTTGTTCTTCGAATCGCAAGGCAGTTTTGCGAACGAGGATTGAAATCAGGCGCCATTTTAAAAAAAAAGTCAACTCATATTGTGCATGCATGTGTCAAGTTACCTTTCGATCACTGACAATCACACATGTCAGAAAAAAAGAAACAAAATCACGTGGCAGATTGACCTTGTAATGGTGCTATTGAACGAATTCCTTTCATTGAAGAAGAAAGCTTTTGTTAAAATCGTGGGGTTCTATTATCATTTACTACAAGACTCAACGGTCAGAGAGGAAGACACGGACCGAGCCACGGCTGAAGCAGACGCCTTATTTTTCTGGGCCAAACGGGTATCGGGGATTGGAGGCATCTCTCAGTTAAATAACTGCACTGAACAAGTACATTTGGGCGTGCTCTTAACTAAGAAATATTGCATAAAGTACCTCTGCAAACGTGAAGAATGGCCAGCGGTGGGGACGAAAGACGTTTTAGGAAGGGCAAGGGAAACAACTCCGTTCATCGGTGTTGGGCTAACCAATCAGCGATCATCAAGTTGATCTGAAAACACTCGCTTCCGTGTCAACACACAGGCTCAGGGCATCGCCAAAACACAACATGAAGTAAATCTGGGGAAATGGGGACATCCTATTTTGATATTTTTTTCTGACTTTTGAATGAAAGATAATGCAGAAACAATCCTCAGAAAAAATGGGTGCCTGACTTGGTCACCCAGAATTTTACACACACCCATTTTGCATAAGGATGGTAAAGAAAGTCACCCATTTCAGTGGTTTCGTGTAGGCACACACACACACACACACACACACACACACACACACACACACACACACACACACAGACACACACACAGGGAGACGCAACCATCAGAGTGGGTTACCTAGCATTTCATGTGAAAATGGGTTCCCATATTTCTATTTATTCTAGGGCTCTGGAATTGATGCGAATGTTTAGAACTCACATTATAACTAAGCTCTATAACTTAAAATAAAATAGACATTTTCTAGAAACAGAGCCACTAGATGCCGAAAAAATGGGTTTCTGCCAATAAAGTGGGTGGGTGTCTCTCTCGCACAAATGAAACTGGCATTACAGTCAAAATGGGTGTCTTCACAACAGTAGGCGTCTGTAATAAGGTCAAGTTCATGGAATACTTCTTTTTCACATTAATTTTTTTTTCCCCAACTTAAATGTGTATGTGTGCTTTAACATTCTTTACATAGTATGGTGCAAAATTCAATAAACACTGGCCCGAAACCTTTCGATTATGATTTTTACAGAGGAAATCGTTTAAACATTGCTGCGTTTTGTCCTTTTGAAGCAAAACAGTTTATCATGGCATTGATGTGAGAATCAACATAATGTATTCTGGAAATTAAAGGACTTTTTTTGTGCGTTTTGGGGTACTCTGGAGTTTCAGACAAACAGCAACAGAGCATTTTGAATATTAACCCTTATCATTCGGAATACACCAGTGTGTGCAACTAGTGTAACTGAAATAGTCCAAGGGTTAGTGCCAGAATAGCTTGGTGCCTCTAGGCGCCAAGCTATTGTGGCACCACCCTTGAACTAAAGCCATTGGTCTATGTCCTCATCTGTAAGTACTGTAATGTAGCTTGCATAGAATTATGGCAGTGAACAGATTTGAAGCTATTTAGCCTCAGTATGACTATGATGCGGGTCAAAAAGTGTGGAAAAATATCAAAGATAGAAAAAGACCCAGACGAAGAAACGAACACTTAACTTATTCTACCCCAGCAAAATTTAAGATCCACCACGATAGTTCAAGGGTGATGCCAGAATAGCTTGGCGCCTATGGGCACCAAGCTATTCTAGCATCACCCTTGAACTATCGTGGTGGATCTGTGTCCTGCACTGCAACGCAGTCTTCTGAAGACGACTTCAACATTTGGGCTTAACTTATTCTACCCCAGACACACCACAGCAAAATAAAGATCCACCATGATAGTTCAAGGGTGATGCCAGAATAGCTTGGTGCCTATGGGCGCCAAGCTATTCTGGCATCACCCTTGAACCATCATGGTGGATCCGTGTCCTGCACTGCAACGCAGTCTTCTCAAGACGACTTCAACATTGGGCTCAACTTATTCTACCCCAGACACACCACAGCAAAATAAAGATCCACCATGATAGTTCAAGGGTGATGCCAGAATAGCTTGGCGCCTATGGGCGCCAAGCTATTCTGGCATCACCCTTGAACTATCATGGTGGATCTGTGTCCTGCACTGCAACGCAGTCTTCTGAAGACGACGTCAACATTTGGGGATTCCGATCTTGGGGTAGAACGAGTTAAAATGACAGAACAGAACACTGACATTAATTAACTAACTGACAACATAAGAAATCACTTGAAACTTCAGCCTTTATTTAACGTCTTTCGTCTCCAACAAACAACCAGCCATTCTTTCATTTGCAAAATGGTATGGCAGTACAACCAACCATTCTTCAGAGCATGGAATTACTCGTACTAAAAAAAGAGGAAAACCCCTTTTCACTAGGGGGGTCCGGGGGCATGCCCCCCCGGAAAAATTTTTGAAAATTTACATTAAAATTTGTGCAATCTGGTGCATTTTAGAGAGAAACTGAGCAGTTTAACCACCTAAAAATCTTGCTTTTTTTTCTTATTTTTGGGGTGCACTTTTTATTTTTTGTGTCAAAGGTTTAAAAGTTATACTAAAACAAAGTATTCAACAGAATATTTATATCCAAATGCTTATTCAAAATACATCTGAATGTCTTTCCATTTTTTTTTAAATTTGAGTTTAATTATATAATATATATACTTTCTTTAATAATCTCTGCTTAATCAGCTGTAAGTATGGATTCCTTTTATCTCTTATTTAATACTATGTACCATGGTCACTGAGCTGGAGAAAGGTTATATAGATTTTTCAACATAATTTCATCAAACTTTACTGGGAAAAAATACATTGTAATAAATTTATTCACCATCATGAGTAATATTTCCAATGGCACTGCTTTTAGCTTTCTTGTGTTTCGCTGTAGACACGTGAGCATCAAGTGCTACGCGGCCGCGTAGTTAATATCAACTCTGCGCAGTTCGCGGCAATACGCCTGCCCACAGGCCGCTAACTTGCGAATACACTGAGCGCGGAGCTCGTCGTTTACGCTTTTCTCGAGCCAAGTCCATCTCCAAATATTCTTGGCTCCAGAATCGTCTGACGTCTATTCTGTCTCCGCGTTTAAGTATTTTCTCTTCGCCGTATTTTGACCAGACTACGACTCCACTGAAGACCGGAAGTGACCTGTGCGAGCTAAAGCTAACGCCTCGCTCAATTTTCAATACGCGATTTGGGGATATCCGCCACATAAAGATCACGAAACACGGTATTGGAATAGTGACTTTACGATTTTGTTTTCGGCGGAAATTCGGCGGAATGGCAGCTTCATTTAAGCGGAAATCCGCCAAAAAGAGGAAAATTCCATGCTCTGATTCTTTCATTTGCAGAGTTTTTAAAATGGCATGCAGTATATTACAAAATGATCCCCCCCCCCCCCCCCAATAACACTCTTGTAATCAATTTTTACATTGTCAATGGTTTTCTTATCTTATTATATTGTCTTTTGTCCCCAGCCGGCTGTTTCGTTTTGCAAATCCAAAGGTTATACAGTATACAAAATGTGACCCTTTCTCACGAAACCAGTCTTAACTCGCAGCGAGCCAATCAGCACTACACGCAATAATATGTGGTGGGGGGGGGGGGGGGTCAATCTGGGGCATTTTCACTTTTTGGGAGAAATGTATTCTACATACACCAAAGTATCGTATGGTTAAAATCTTTATCATGAAAAATGCCATTAAATAGGTAAAAAATGATTTTAAAAGTCTGCCCTTGGCCCCAATTATGCTGCACACAGAAACTTCACAGGCTGTTTTCTCAAAATGGCCGCCGGAGGCTTTAACAACTTTAAACACTTAAGAACAGCTTTTACAATTTTTGCACTACAGCATACAGTCATATATCACAGTAATCAGCAAACACTGTAGTTTTCATAAATGCATATATGTCAAAACATCCAAAATGCGAGTTCTTAAGACTGATTTTGTGAGAGAGAGGGTCACAAATGATCCAGGCGTCCATCAGATAAAAAAAAAAAAAAAAAAAAAAAAAAAGCAGGCTATACATGCTGAAACCACCCCAATAATAACACTGATGTAATAAATCTGTATGAAATCGAAAATGCTGCGAGTGGCGGCTCAATTCATTTCTTTTGTAACTTTTTCAGTCTGTTGCGGACGTAATCCTTAATGTTTGTCCAGCGCCTATGTCTAAGTGCAGGTTCCAGCGCCATTGCATACTGTATCTCGGCCTTTCCAGGAAGTTTGTTCATGACGAGGTGTGTCTTGAAACGAGTTTGAACAGCTTTCTCTTCAGCTTCCCCCCATGGTTTTCTTGTAAATCTAGCTTTCTTTCGAACAGGAGCTGACGCAGTACTGTCATCATCAAAACTATCTAGATTGTCATCAGGCTCTGGACGTCTTTTCTCCGTCATGCTCATCGATTCCTGTGTTGCTGACTTGCTACTTGCTTCATTCACAGGTGCTGTTCCCCCCGAGACCTCTCTGCCAGTTTCTGATGCGTCTTCATTGTCAAAGTCAATCTCTTCATCATCGCCCAGCTCAGCTCTAATGCAACTCTCAAAATCTGTCATCCCATTGTTAACTGACAGAAGAATCTTTGCCACTTTTGCCTTTTGAAGGACGTCTTGAGGTTGGCGGTAGATATGGCGATGTATCCGAATATCATGGCCAAGGAAATCTGCCAGCTGATCCTGGTCTAACTCCGAGATGGCCATTGACTGAGCCAAAGTTGCAACCTGTTTCCGCAACTGAGTAAATGTGAACATGGCTGGGTATGACACCCCTGCTTCTAGGGCATGGGCCTTCAGAACATCATGGCCTCTGTAAGGCCTCTGACCAGAAGGTGTGGCAAAGATGTACTGGGAATCAGCGAGAGCTGGCACCGATTGCCTCATTTGAAGGATTCTGTCCACAGTTGTCATCATCTTCTTCGTCAGCAAAACGGGAACACTCCTATTAAACTTGCCTCTGATTTCCACTCGCTGAAAATGATTCACCATTTTCTTCTCAACCTCTGTGAGACCTTTCAAGATATCTTGATTGGTGATCGATCCAATCTTAGCATTCTGGAAGTCTGACACCTTCATTCTCTGAACTTCTCCCCCTCGTTTTCGGTTGAAAAGTGATACAGCACAAAGAGTTGCTTTAACCACTGTCGGATAATCTTCCGAAACCATCCTTGTCTCAAGAAGCTGTTGGACCTTCCTCACATCTTCACATGATGGGATCAGCTTGGGTTTGTTCATGGTCATTTTCCCGACCGACTGGGCTGCTGTAGCGGACACACAATCATACCAGTCCCCGTTGAAGACAGAGTCAAACCGCTGCGCCTCAGAGAGCTCCTGTCGCCACCTGTCGTCTGAACCCTGTCCAAGCTGTTTGGATGCCTGTGACTGTTTGATCTGTGAACACTTTTTCAAAGCATGGCCTATGCGCATTGCGAGATTGCCTTTTTTGAACTGATGTGTGTCCTCATCAAAATCTGCTAGCTCTTTTACAGCCAGGACAACATGATCAAAGCTAGCTGAATTGATCACAGCATTTAAACTTGCGATTTTCATTTCTGACCTCACTCTGATAATCTTCAACAGTCTCCCTAACTCCCGCATCCTGGAGCTGATTTGTCCAGCCGTGTGTTCTTCAATGTCCCTGCGGTCAAATAATCTCTTTCCATACTCAAGAAGCAAGGGGTCAGTTCTGATGAGACGGCTTATCTCATCATCTCTCTGGGTAGCCAAGACCTTGTGGTAGAAGGAAAATTCAACGTCTAAGGGTATTGGAAGCATGAGCCGACCACGGCGAGCGGCGTCCCCTCGCCGAGTGATCTGAAACCCTCCTGGCTTCTGACAGCAACGTTTTGAGTGTACAGAGATCAGCTTTTTTTGATAGAGCCCTTTGCAATGGCTACAGGCGAGAAGGTCGTCTACCTTACTAGTTTTGGTGCGATACTTAGGAATCAAACATCCGGATTTGTTTTCAAGAACAGCAACGTTATGCATGTAATCACCCTCATCTTGTAGTCTGATCCATGCTCGACGTCTCTGCTTGGTCCCTTTTTTCATCGACAAAATTTTAGCAACGTCAGCCTCATCTGCATGGACATCTTGTAAGTGCGTGCTCATTTTCAAGACAAGCTTGCCACACAATTTGCATGCATGTTTCTTGTCCCATTTGTACTTTCCTTTCCCTCTCTGCGACACGTGCACACCCGTTTCTTCTGTAAGTGCTCTTTCCCCACTCTTTCCAGCATCATGTTCCTCCTGCCTATCCACATTCTCATTGCCACCCCCTAACGCACACTGCACCTTGCTGGTACTAGCGTCACCAACACCTGGCCACCCCAAACCTGCCACTTTGATGAAATCTAACATAGTCGATACAATACTGTCTATGTCCGAGATCCCAGCAATTGATGCTGACACACCCTCTGAATCCGGTGAGCTCGAGCCAGGAACAAACTCCTCGTCATCGCTGCCCTCGTATTGCGATGCGCTGGCACTGCTCTCAGTCTCGGGTCCATCCCAGGCGCCATTTGCCAACTGGAGAAAGAAAGAAAGAAAGATTAAAACCAAAGCTGCCTTAGAAACAGAAACAGCCCAATTTTGGTTTAAAGGGGCCTTGCACAAGAATAAAAAGAGTAATCCCGTGTATGACCGATTTACATATGTGTGACCTCGGTGACGAGGGCTGGCTTCTGCAGCAGTCAAAATCCACGTTTTCTGAAAATGCAAGCAGTTTTCACACATTTGTCAACCCTGCGTGACCCTTTGAGAGAGGTCACTCAAATTGGCATGTTTAAAAAGGTCTTGCCACAAAGTATCCTTGGGCCAAGCTTGAAGAATGTGGCTTGAATAGTCTCCGAGAAAATGCCACCGTTAACTCATTCTACCCCCAGACACACCACAGCAGGATAACAGGGGTGGGATTCTAGTAAGAAAGAAAACGCGGAAAATCAAACGACATTGGTGGGGGGTGGGTGGGGGGGTGGGTGGGGGTGGGGGGGTGGTTTCATGTCCTTCATTTTCAGCGGCCGAAAAATCAAACGACAGGGGAAGGGGGGGGGGGGGGGGGGATAGGCACGCGTGTCCACCGTTCGCCAAAGTATCCAAAAACCGACAGGGGGAGCGAGACCAAACACACCCGAAAATGGACTTTGTTATGACACTCCTGATCTGCAGTATAAAAATGGAATGTGCGTACCAGTTTATGTTCAGATGCACACTAAACGGCACTCTGTCTTGGACAATATCCTTTTTCACCGCCATTTTCCACTGCGACCTAAAGCTACTGGAAGTGTCGGGCGATAGTGAACCAAACTACATACAAATCCAACCCATTTGAGATTTTTTTGCCATTTAAGAAGATTTTTTTTTTTCTCGTCTTTTTTGTTGTTATTAGACGCGGAAAATAAATATGCTTCAGCGGAATTGTGAAAGAATTTCCACGGAAATCCGCGGAAACGCGGAAGAATCCCACCCTGGGATAAGGATCGACCATGATAGTTCAAAGGTGATGCCAGAACAGCTTGGCGCCTACGGGCGCCAAGCTATTCTGGCATCACCCTTGAACTATCATGGTCGATCTGTGTCCTGCGCTGCAATGCGGTCTTGAGAGGACAGGGGCAAAATTTAAGGATTTTGGTGTTGGGGTAGAATGAGTTAAAGTTTACCATGGACGACGGACGGACGACCAGTGGCCCAGAACATAAACTCACTTTTGCTTCGCACGCACGCCAGCCAATAAAATGAAGATGATCATAGAATCACTTTACTTACCAGTTTGTAATTGGGAGCATTCCGCTGCCGTCCATGCACCCTCCTACCAGACGCACCCTCTGTGGCAGAGGCTGGGGGGCCATGATTCTGCAGCATAGATCCCGATGGGTTTGGACATCCTGCTGCCATCCGGCGCTGGGTGTGTGCCAGAAAGTCCTGAGCCGGTGTGACCAAAATGGTGTTGCTGAGAACATGTCCAATACAACCATGTAAACCAACTGACATTTTGAATCAGATTGATTGTACATTGCTTAACGTCCCGACAGCCACTAGGCTTTCTCAGGACGTGCCTGCACTGCTTGTGAAAAAAAACCCACCTAAACAGAACATTGCCATGTATGTCGCCTGCCGGTCAAATACGTTAACTCATTCTACCCCAACACCAAAATCCTTAAATTTTGCCCCTGTCCTCTCAAGACTGCATTGCAGTGCAGGGCACAGATCGACCATGATAGTTCAAGGGAGATGCCAGAATAGCTTGGCGCCCGTAGGCGCCAAGCTATTCTGGCATCACCCTTGAACTATCATGGTGGATCCTTATCCTGCCGTGGTGTGTCTGGGGTAGAATGAGTTAAATAAACCTAACACATGGGGCCAAGACATAAAGCTAAGACCATTTAGCAACACACATCCAATATCAAGAGCTACAGGCAGTGCAGACAGTAGGGAGAGTTTTAAAAAGGCAAATTTATACAGGTGAATGGACAAAGGGTAGACAGAAACACATGCATGCCCCAGAATTGAGAGAAAAACCCACCCTGTGGGGCTGACCAGGGTGACCCTGAGAACTAAAAACTGGCAATACAGTAAAAAGCGATACTTCAGTTGCACATTCCTAAACGAGACCTGTTTGTGGACGTTCGTTCTTCGAATCGCGAGGCAGTTTTGCGAACGAGGATTGAAATCTGGCGCCATTTTTGTTTTTTAAAAAAAAAAAAAGTCAACTGATAGTTACTGTGCATGCATGTGGCAAGTTAACACGTCAGAAAAAAAAAGAAAGAAGAAACAAAATCGCGTGGCAGATTGACCTTGTAATGGGGTTATTGAACGAATTCCTTTCATTGAAGAAGAAAGCTTTTGTTAAAATCGTGGGGTTCTATTATCATTTACTACAAGACTCAACGGTCAGGCCCGGCCGGTGCGGCCGAAGACACGTTTGAAAGCAGACGCCTTATTTTTCTGGGCCAAACGGGTACGGGGATTGGAGGCATCTCTCAGTTAAATAACTGCACTGAACAAGTACATTTGGGCGTGCTCTTAACTAAGAAATATTGCATAAAATACCTCTGCAAATGCGAGAGAATGACCGGTGCGTCCGTTGGAGACGAAAGACGTTTAAGCAAGGGAAGGAACTCCGTTCATCGGTGTTGGACCAATCAAATTGATCTGAAAACACTCCGGCCGCTTCCGTGTCCACACACAGGCCCAGGGCATCCCTGAAACACAACGATGAAGTAAATCTGTTAAAATGGGCACATCGTATTTTGATATTTTTTTCTGAATTTTGAATGAAAGATAATACAGAAACAACCCTCAGAAAAAATGGGTGTCTGATCTGGCCACCCAAAATTTTACACAGACCCAGATTGCATAAGGATGGTAAAGAAAGTAACCCAGTTCAGTCATTTGGTGTACGCACACACACACACACACACACACACACACACACACACACACACACACACACACACACACACACACACACACACACACACACACACACACACACACACACACACACGGCGCTTTGGCGCCAAAAGACGTTCTCTAGCAAGGTTTGCGTAGCAGGCTAGACGTGGCGTCATAGTGTTGTTACTTCTTTGCTAGAATTTCTGATCCGCACCCCAAAAACGACATGTAGTCACTAGTGCTTTGCTCCGGAACTGATGTGCCGACCAGCCCCATTTTAAAGTCTACCGTAGTTTTCAATACGGCCAAACAAAAATTAATTCTTTTCAGAAAAGATTTAGAACAGTAAAAAACCTTGACTCTAGAGAAAGTCAGACCGTACTTACTTACTTACGCCTGTCACCCCTACCCGGGTATAGGCCGTCGACGAGAGACCTCCAGCAACTCCTGTCCTGTGCTTCTCCTTCTCCTTCGATTCTACTCCAGGTGGTTCCCAGTCTCTTGATGTCTGCTTGGAGGTCTCGACGCCAGGAGTTTCTCGGCCTACCTCTTTTCCTCTTTACCTGGGGGTTCCATGACAATGCCTCAAACCAGATAGGTGAGGCTAGCGCTGGCAGAATTGTCAGTTTGTGAGTATCATGTATAACTCGAGGCAAAATTTGTATCGTTACATTGTTGTGTAATGTTCTGTGCATCTACTGTGGGAAATCAGGGTATTTACCCGACCACATATAGTAGCGCACCTTCATGTTTGTGTATGTATGTTTCTCCTGCCTACTTCCTAAGTTCCGGAGAAAGACATGGGTTATATAAGAGACCTGATCCATTCTTTTAGGAATGGAAATGATTGTCTTATTCTATACCTGCGTATTTCTCTGTGGGCTGGCGATTGGGTGCCTGATAGGCGGGGGCAGGGGATCTAACTGTTGTCTGTCCAGCGCTGTGATTCCCCTTGGTTTGAGTAATGACAATGCCTGCCTAGTGATACTGGAAGCTGGCTTTCTCAGACTGTGACCGATCCATCCCCATCTTCTTCGCCCAATTTCCTTCTCTGCTGTTATCTGCTCTGTTCTCTCCCAGAGTCTGACGTTGCTGATCTTCTCTGGCCAGTGGATTTTCAAAATTCTTCTAAGGCAACTGTTCATGAAGGTCTGTACTCTGTTGACTGTGGTTTTTGTCAATCTCCAAGTCTCTGCTCTATATAAGAGAACTGCTTTTACATTGGAGTTGAAAATCCGGACTTTGGTGTGTTGTGACAGCTCTCTGGAGCTCCACACTTTTTTCAACTGGAGAAAGGCTGCTCTGGCTTTACCGATTCGTGCTCTGACATCTGCATCAGTGCCGCCTTTTTTGTCTATGATGCTCCCGAGATAGGTGAAGGACTCCACCTCCTCTAACGGGGTGCCAGCAAGCAAGACTGGTTCTTCCCTGGTTGCGTTCAGCCTCATTGTCTTTGTTTTCTGTTTGTGAATGGTGAGGCCCACTTGGGACGAGATGTCAGCAAGCCTCGTGGTCTTGTCCTGCATTTGTTGATGAGTGTGGGACAGTAATGCCAAGTCATCTGCAAAATCGAGGTCATCAAGCTGTGTCCACAGTGTCCACTGTATTCCACTTCGTCTGTGCTCTGTGGTCATCTTCATGACCCAGTCAATGGCCAGTAGGAAGAGGAACGGAGACAGCAGACACCCCTGCCTGACACCGGTTCTGACCTGGAGCTCCCTGGTGAACTGCCCTTCGTGGATCACGCGACATGTCATGCCATCGTAGCTGCTCTTGATCAGGCGGACGAGCTTTGTGGGTACACCGTAGTGTCGTAGGAGTTTCCACAGAGTCTCTCGGTCCACACTGTCAAATGCTTTCTCATAATCCACAAAGTTGACGTACAGCGGGGAGCTCCACTCCAGAGACTGTTCCACGATGATGCGGAGAGTGGCGATCTGATCTGTACATGATCGGTTCTTCCTGAATCCTGCTTGCTGGTCTCTCAGCTGGGGGTCAACGGAGCTCTTCATTCTCTCCAGGATGATCCTGTTGAAGACCTTTCCTGGTACTGACAGCAAGGTGATTCCTCTGTAGTTGGAACACTTGCTGAGGTCGCCTTTCTTGGGAAGCTTGATTAGGTACCCCTCCTTCCAGTCAGCCGGCATCACCTCCTCTTCCCAGATCTTTCCAAACAGTGGGTACAGCATCTCCACTGTTGTCTCTAGGTCTGCTTTCAGAGACTCCCCTGGGATGCCATCTGGGCCTGCTGCTTTGCCGTTCTTCAAGAATGCCACTGCTCTTCTGATCTCCTCCCGGCTGGGTCTGTCACAGCTGATGGGTAGGTCGGTCTCTGCCGGCTGGATGTCTGGGGGGTCAGGTGGGCTAGGTCTGTTCAGTAACTCTTCAAAATACTCGGCCCATCTGTTGAGTTGGTCTGCTCTGTCTGCAATAGGCTTGCCTTCTTTGTCTTTTACTGGTCTTTCTGTATGGCCATACTTGCCTGACAATCTTCTGGTAATGTCGTAGAGCTGTTTCATGTTGCCGCTGCCTGCTGCCTTTTCTGCCTCTGCTGCCAGGCTGTCTGTGTAGGCCCTCTTGTCTGCCCTGATACTACTCTTCACCTCGTGGTTGGCTTCCGAGTATTCCCCCTGTGCCCTTACTTTGGCTGCTCTCGTGCGACTGTTGTTGACAGCTGCTTTCTTCTGCTTCCTCACTTCTATCTTCTTCAAGGTCTGTGCCGACAGCCAGTCCTTGTGATGGTGTTTCCTGAACCCTACAGTGTCTTTGCAGGTTGTGTTCAGCGCCTCTCTAACTGCCTTCCACTGCTGCTCTGTGGTGACCGCCTCCTCTTCATTTACTAGCTCCTGTAGCGCTTGAAACCGGTTGGACAGCACCAGTTTGAACTCTTCTCTAACTCCAGTTTCTCTCAGGAGGCCTACATTATAGCGCTGTCTTCTTGTTGTCTCTGTGCGGCTTTTCTTTAGCTTGAGCTTCATTCTTAAGGTAAGCAGATGGTGGTCGGAGGCGACATCTGCTCCCCTCCTCACTCGAACGTCTTGAAGGGATCTTCTAAATTTTCTTGCTAATGCAGATATGGTCTATTTGGTTCTCTGTTGTATGGTCAGGTGAGACCCAAGTTGCTTTGTGTATTCTTCTGTGTGGGAAGATGCTGCCTCCAATGACAAGTCGGTTTAGAGCACAAAAGTCTACAAACCTCTCCCCGTTCTCACTCATCTCCGAGCCTAGTCCCTGTCTCCCCATCACCTCTTCGTATCCAGTGTTGTCCTCCCCTATTTTGGCATTAAAATCGCCCATGACGATGGTGATGTCTCGCTCCGCACATTTGTCCAAGGCACTCTGGAGTCGGTCGTAGAACTCTTGTTTCTCTTCCTCGTCACTGTCATTAGTGGGCGCATAACACTGGATGACGTTCAGCTTGAGCGTTTTCTTGGTTCTAAAGGCTGCTGTGATAATTCTTGGCCCAGGAGGTTCCCAGCCCATCAGCGCTCTCTGTGCCACTGGTGACAGCATGAATGCTACACCTTCTGTATGGGGGGGCATTCTCCTCTTCATGACCTGAATACAGAATCATCTCCCCACTTAACAGCCTTTTCTGGCCAGACTGCGCCCATCTGGCTTCACTGATACCTAGCAGGGAAAGGTTGTACTTTTGCATTTCCGATGCTATCTGGGTGGCCTTGCCGCTCTGGTACATGGTCTTGACGTTCCATGTGCCCATGGTTGTATCCCTGGATAGAGAGAGGCGGCTCGGTCCTGTGGCTTCCGAAGACTTCCGGCTTTCACCACAGGACGTCATAAGTCTTCTGGTAGAAGAACCTTCCTCCTCCAGGAAAGGAATTACTGTTAGTCTTTTGGTCGGCGTTTTTGTAGCTATTTCCTTTTTTGCAGGGTGGGGAAGCTACCCCCACGCCCAACCCTCTTACTAGGAGGACCAGGGGTTTTCTGTCGGGGTCACCTTCCCTTAGACCATGTTGGTTCACGGCACCTTATTTCATTCAGTGCACCCCTCTCACGAGGGACCCCCTACCCACCACCCAGGGGACTCGCCTCAACGCCATATGGTCCCAGCGCGAGGAAAGTCAGACCGTGGCGGTCACTATGCACACACTGACATAATACTCGGCTAAATATAACGCCGTTATTCTCTCTCTCTCTCTCTCTCTCTCTCTCTCTCTCTCTCTCTCTCTCTCTCTCTCTCTCTCTCTCTCTCTCTCTCTGACACACGTGCATCTCCAAGAGACATAGATCCTCATGCGCCCGGAGAGCGCATGAGGATCTATGTCATTTGGAGATGTTTGGAGTGCCGCACGCGCATGCACGCACTAACACACGCACACGCACACACACACACACACACACACACACACACACACACACACACACACACATCGTCGCGCACTCATTCAAAAGAGCATGCAGGTGACCCGATATAACTAGTTTGGAGAAAAACATTGGATGAGTTCGTTAGACAGATTTGTACCCTTTCAACTTCTTCAGTGAAAATTAATTTTTTTCAAAAAAAATTAAAACAGTAAAAAAACCTTGACTTCTGACAAACCAATGACGCGTATGTCCTGCGACCCTTATAGAGCTCACTGACGCATTGGCAGATCTGCGAGACTTTTTAAATAGGAGTCATTTCAATATCAGAATCGGGTCAAAGACAAAAGGTAGAGACACTTAACAGCGTGGACAGCTCTCATATAGAAGGGATTTTGTGGGTTATGGTTCATCCCATCTTGTTCAATATTGGACGGATTTTTTCTAAATTTTTGTCACTTTTACAGCTATGTGCACCGCCAACCTGCTTACAAATACACTTGTTCCTGCAGCCATTTATCAGGCACCATGCGGTTTGTTCCTCTTACCAAATGTGATGACCACCTCCTTTTGATCTGGAAATTGACTGGGGGCTTTTAGGGATGCGAAAATGATTTTTTTTGTTTGTTTTGTCTTTGGGGGTTTTTTTTGTTTGGTTTTTTTTTCGTTTTTGAGTCGCGTAGAATGTATAAAATTAATGTATTAAAGGGTTTTTTTTTTTTAATTTTTAACCAACAAATTTCACTCTCGTGCAGAAATGAGGCAGAAATAACATGTTGCGACACCATTCGATGGGAGGAAGCATACGACTGCTGCTCTATCTAGAACGTTTGTTTCATCTGTGCGGTTTGGAGGATCCGCACTGGCATGTCAGAGTTGTTCAAGAGAAAACGCTTCTGAGGAGAATTTCAAAATCTTGATGTCTGCCTGTCTGAACGACCTTCTCCAGAAATGCAACGACATCTGTTTCGTTATCTTGAAGTTGTATTACAGGAAATGTCATAGGCCCTGATACTGACATGCTCTTGACCACTCAGAGTGTCGGATTTTCTTTTTCCAAAAGTGAGCCGGAGTATACATGTGCATTTCGTGCATAAAAAATGCACTTTTCTCCGTTTTCTTGCTCTTTGCCACAAGGTACAGCCTGGATAAAAGACCAACGTCAATCCTCAGATGGAAGATCGTTTTAACTTCTTTGGTTTGGGGGCTGTGATCCAGAGGGTTTGAAAAGTCGTATGGAGTTCCTCTAGACTGGATCATGTAGAGTCTGTTAATATTGATATGTAGAAGCCATTGTACATTTTCTTTCCAAGTTCTTCAATACTGCGCGCTGTTTCCACTAGAGCGTCTGTCCGAGCATCACCAGTGAGTGTCCAAAGTCAGCAGCTCCGGAGTCGATCGTTCAGGAGAGTCTGCCTTTTCCTTGATAGTCTCCGCCAGACGTAATGCTTGCTGTGTCACATTTTGTCTGAGGTGAGGGACCAGAGTGACAGGATGCATACCTGGGTGGGACCAGTCTTACTTTACTCCACGGCTTTCTTCGTCGTGAGAGAGTGCAAACTCCTCTTAAATGAAACATGTTTTGAATTTGTTCAGCTGTCTTGCTTGGTCGGGTCCCAACAACACCCATTGGCGAAACGCTGACGGGTTCTCAGTTAGTATGAGGGCACTTCTGGCGCCTTTGACCGTGTCATTGGATTGCTCGTGGCACTGGTCCAGCGACAGAAAAAAAATCAGAGGGTTGTTTAAAATTAGCAGGAGTCCGAAGACCATGAAGCGGAACTCTTCCAAAAGTGTTTATGTACAGTTTCCACGTCCAGAGGTTTTGTGTTTCAGAACCATTCTGTGGCCGAAGGACAATGGCGCAGGGCTCTCAGATTACTTGTATACTGTGGAAATCTGCTTCAAAGTGTGCATCCAAACTTAAGGCTGAGGACTAAATCACAATACTGAAATGTCGAGCTCTTGTTGATCATATCCAGTTAGTACCAAACTTCCTTTTCTACGTCAGTCTGAGTTTGGTCTGAGTAGGAGCCTTGCCGTGCCAATAACAGGTGAGTTTGTAATGCTGGTGAACAATGCTTTTTGCTAATAATTTTTAAACAATCAGTATTCTTTGAAACTTTTTTTAAAAAAAAGGCAATCTCCTTAGAAGTACCCGACAATTTTGTATGAAACCTACTGCTCTTCCCAGCTCACGGGTATGATGATGCTGAATTGTGTGCCGAAAAGGTTCCGGCAAAGTATGGAAAACAGATTTTTAAAAAAAGCGGAATGAAACTACCTTTCCTGGCACTATGATATGTAATATTGCAATATTAGGATGAATGACGCACACTTCACACACTACCTGTAAGTACGTCGCAACTTTGAAGCAAAGCGGGTACCTAAGGTAAAGGTGACGCATGCGCAGAGTAATAAATATTCCCTTAACCTTGGAAAGGGATACTATGATAGTCTGAGAGCACATATTATTGCAAATATAGACTTTACAACTAGTAAACCTGAAAATTGCGGAGTGGAAAAACTCAGGGCATTAATTAAGTCTTCGATTTTGAAAGGTATGGAGTTGCACATCCCAAAAGTGAAGAGTAAATCACATAAAAGAACCACACCATCTTGGATTAATAAGGCCGGTACTTTAAGAATGATTAAAAAGAAGCATAAGTTATATAAAGATATCTTCAAACTAAGGAAGGTAGGGATTATCAAAGATATATTACTCTAAGAAACGACTGTAATAAATGAATAAAAAACGTAATAAAAAATTACATGAAAGAAATATTGCAGATAAATGTAAAATGAACCCCAAAATATTTTGGAAGTATGTACAGGAACAAACTAAATATAATTCTGGAATAAATGCACTTAAAAAAGATGCTGGCACACTTGCTGTAGCAAATCATGAAAAGGCAGCAACCTTGAATAAATTTTTCTCAAGTGTATTTGTGGAAGAAAATTTGAGTAATGTTCCATTGCTTGTTAGAGGCTCAAAATCGAATGGGTGCACCATAACAGATATCGTAATAACTCCTGATATTGTCAAGAGAAAATTAAAAGAATTAAATCCTTCCAAATCTCAAGGTCCAAACTGTATCCCTCCCAGAGTTTTACAAGAGTTGTGTAATGAGTTGGCAGAACCACTTTGCACATTATTTACATTTTCTCTTAAATCAAGTATTGTACCGCAAGACTGGCGAACCGCAGAGGTAAGTGCTATTTTTTTAAAAGGTTCTAGGTCAGATGCAAGAAACTACAGACCAGTAAGTTTAACGTGTATAGTATGTAAAGTTTTAGAGTCTAAAGCCCGAGACGAGATCGTTAATCATTTTACTGTGAATAATATGTACATTGAATGCCAACATGGTTTTAGAAAGAAACGATCATGCGTTACTCAATTACTACAGGTTATGGATCAATTAACCTCCTTACTTGACAACAAAAAACCGGCCGTTGACATCATATACTTAGACTTTAGAAAAGCATTTGACGCTGTTCCTCATGAAAGGCTTCTTCAGAAGCTAGAGGCCTATGGTGTATGTAGAAACATTTCCAACTGGATAAGAAGTTTCTTATGTGAAAGAGAACAAGTGGTAAAGGTTGGAAATGCAAAATTAGACAAAATAAAGGTGCTGAGCGGTATACCTCAGGAAGCATCCTATGACCTATATTATTTACAATATTTATAAATGACTTGCCAGACTGTGTTAATAGCATGTGCAAAATATTCGCAGACGATGCTAAAATCTATAATGAATCGAGCAATACAGACGTGTTGCAGTATGATTTGGATCACTTGCAAGAGTGGTCCGACACATGGGACTTGCGTTTTAATGTAGAGAAATGCAAGGTCTTGCATGCTGGAAGGAACAATCCTGAACATGATTACTTGATGAAAGTTAACAGCGACATTAAAAAGGTGGTATCTTGTGAAGAGGAAAGAGACTTAGGTGTTGTTTTTGATAAAGTTCTATCTTTTGACCCCCATATTCAGAACTGTATCAATAAGGCCAACAAAATGGTTGGAGTAGTTAAGAGAGCCTTTAATTATTTGGATAAGAACATTTTTAGTAAACTGTATAAATCACTAGTCAGACCACATTTAGACTATGCAAACACTGTATGGTACCCAGGTTTAAAGAGACAATCAGTTGCACTCGAAAGGGTACAGAGACGAGCAACAAAGCTGGTTAAAGAATGTAGAAATATGACTTACTTAGACAAACTCAAATACTTCGGACTACACTCCTTACGTGGACGTAGAATACGTGGAGACTTAATCCAAGTTTTTAAAATTTATAATGGCATATAAATTGGAACGACTTTTTTTGCAGCACCATTTTGTGACAGAACCCGAAACTCTGAAGTGAAAATCTTTGTGCGGCACTGCAACACTAACCTGCGGAAGTTTTGTTTTTCTAACAGAGTTGCCATTGTTTGGAATGAGTTAATTACCAGTTTCATTAAAAAAAAAGCACCTAATATACATTCTTTTAAAAACCAGCTGGACGGATTACCAAAATTTAAAGAGATTTTCTATTCCTATGATAAATGATTTATAGGAAAAATTTGCATGCATAACAGACCCATAAAGTAATTAAAGAAAGAAAGGACATTTGCAAAGGCCTCACGGCCTATTTTGTCTTCACAATACTACTACTACTACTACTACTACTAAAGCGTCACCTTTTGACGCTTGTCTTCGAATCGACCTACTTGGGACCGGACACCATCTTGGTTTTGTAAATTTGCGGTGCAAATCACTTCAGGCCAAAGCACACAGTGGGCCTCCCTTGCAGTCCCAGTCGTTAAAATGCCCTAGCCTTAGTCTGTCCCAATCATCCCCTAATTTTTCAATCCCCCAAACAACACTACCGCCCACTTGCTGCACATTTGCCATGCACAATTTTTTTTTAAAAAATGAAAAAAGGACATCACCAGTCTCATTTCCTGGCTATCAACATGATTCTGTACCAACCCTGCATCCAAAAACTGATACACACCTCAAATCACCATCCACTTGGCAACTCAAACTAGGACAAAAAGAGTCCGCTGGTTAAGCCAAGGCTGGTATGAATCAAAGCACCAAACATGTCTCTACTCATCTATCAAGAGATTTTAAGCAAATTCCAGCATACTGAATGCTCTGTACAAAATGCCAAAGAAGGCAGAAGATTTGTTTTTTTTTAACACCGGTCCTCTTACTGCCTCACCTACCTCATTTGAATATGTAACATGACCTGTCAGGGAAACTCTCCCACCTGAACAAGATTCAATCTGACATCAGTGCAATCCTTAGACACTAGCTAAGTCAAACCCAAAGTGACACCATTGAATGTTGCTGCATCTGTATGTTATAGCCCATTATGTCTCCGATTCTCAGAAACGTTGCAGTTGATGCACAGGCACATGAAAGTATTTTTAAAAATTTTTTTTTCATTACCCACCCCCTTATAGTCTAGCAGCTGCCCTTGATAGACGATCAGCCGTTTACGAGATAGTGATTTTCTTCAGAGTAACAAAGGTTTGGGTATGCCAAAATGAAGTCTAGTATGAATAAAAGCAGTGCGCACTCATTTTAAACCGCTGGAGGATGGAGACATTTTTCTGTAGCACATTTTGTTTCCAGTACGTCTGCAGACAAAAGCCGCAGGACTGTCGCAGCCATGTTTTCTGGGGATCGGTAGTTTACATGGGCTTCATTGTTCCTGTATTTAGTAGTAGTATGCACTGTATGCTTCTTAAAAGGATTTCAATTTATTTTGTAAGTATATTTCCACACTTACTTATATTAAGAGAAGAAACAATTACAAAAAAGCGTGCATTGAGCTCAAATATTTTACTCAACAATAAGGTACCCCAAATCACGTGATCTTTACATGATAACAAGATGCGCGCGGACTCGTTGCCGTGAATTTCGGTGTGCCGAAGAGTTCTTTTGATTTGTTCTACACAAGCTTGGTTTTTTTTCCCAAGAAAAGCAAACGTGCAAAGTGGGTATTGTTACGTCTTATTAAAGGTTTGTCACGTTTATTTCCATTCACTTTACCATCGCTTTGCCCATTTCATTCAGTTCAACACCACAGCACCAAAACAAAACGCAACCCACAAAAACAAACACTATCTTCAAAACCGATATCCGAATTGCTGCATGCTGTAAGAGAGAAAAAGTGCCACACCACTTGGTTTTAACTGTCATGGATGAACACAGTTTCGGAATTTGATTAATTATATATTAATGTAACATTGAATTCAGTCAGTTGCACTGGCAATTAAGCTATGTTGTGATGTGTGATCACCAATGCACTCTCAGTGATCAGTGATGGTACAGTACACTACACATTGAAAGAATACACAGCACAATGTGAACACGCTTGGAAGTTAATGCAATGCTTTATTTAAAATTAAACCCTATCTCGCTAGGAGTAGCCTAGCTGCACAAAAGAGGAATTACTGTATTTTGCTGCTGCTTAATTTGCAGCATATTGACATTTGAAGTTAGCTGCAAGGATTCTCATATATATTGGGATTAAAACAAGAAAGAATAAACAACAATGAAGAAAGGTGACACAGAGATGATTTAATAAATCAGTCAGTCAAGTAATCAATATGTTTTATGAGTGGGGGAGGGAGGGAGGAGAAGGCATGTACTGTATAATGTACACATACTATTTATTTAACACACTATTACTGTTTCTTTCTGTGATTCCATCACCCACTCACAACACCATTGGGCTCAATCTCATGCTTTATTTGAGTTATTAACAAAATACATGTACTTCTGTTATCTTATTTTCTAACTGGCTTTAACATTTCGCTGGAAGATTTACAGTCCCATACTTTAAGCCTGTCTCATGTAACGCATACGGAGGTTGACTACATCATTGATATGTGTGTGTAGGTAGCATTTTGTTTGAGGTGGCAGTTGTGGCCTCATCTTTAAGTTTGGTACCCCTGTGCATGTGGCCACCAGTACTATTTACAAAACTGATTGCTGCACGTGCAGGCTAATTCACAGTATCACTGATCAATGTGTATTGGGCAGCCTATTGTTTGAAGTGATCAGTGGTGGCATCATCTGTGATGTCTGTTTGTATTTGGCCACTGGTACTGTTCACAAAGTGCTGTTTACAGAACTTGTGACTGCATATGCATATTAGTTCTGTTATTGTTATCAGATGTGGCCTCATCTCTAAGTTTGGTGCCCCTGTGCATGAGGCCAACAGTACTTTTCACAAAACTGATGGCTGCATGTGCAGTGTGAAGAACTGTATAAATGAGATTTGTAGGTGGGCAGCTAAAATACAGGCAGTTAATACAAGCCACTTTCTTAACCTCAAGATTCTATATAGGTTGTACAGTCCACTAATGCCCATCAGTATACAATTGTGCATGTCTTTGGTGGGTGTTTGCAGTTTTGTGTGTGTATGTGGAGTGGGGTTGGGAGCGGGCGGTATGGCACCTATTATATGTGTATGTTCTCATATTGTATGCTGATGCATATGTACAAAACCTACATTACAAACAAACAAAAATAAATACAAAAATAATTTAAATAAATAGTTATTTGGATTTAACGCTGAGCAGGCGACTAAGGTCATATCATCGCGGGCTAAATAAATAATATAAAGTAAGTCAAAGATACCTGGGACATATGAATACTAAGTAATGGATAGATTATGAACATGCACAGATGTACATGTCTTTTGATGGGTGTTCTGCGGTTTTGTGTGTGTATGTGGGGTGGGATTGGGAGCGGGCAGAATGACACATATTACCATGTTCTCATGTTGTATGCTGATGTGTATTTACAAAACCTACATTACAAACAAACAAAATAAATAAATAAATAATTTAAATGAATAAGATAAAGTATGTCAAAGCTACCTGGGACATATGAATGCCAAGTAAAGGTTAGATTATAAACATGCACAGATGTGCATGTCTTTTGGTGGATGTTCTGTGGTTTTCTGTATGTGGGGATGCTGATGTGTATGTACAAAACCTACATTACAAACATTTAACAAACAAAAATAATAAATAATAAATGAAAATAAATAAAATAAGTCAAAGATATCTGGGACATATAAATGCCAAGTAAAGAATAGATTATGAACATGCACAGATGTACATGTCTTTTGGTGGGTGTTCTGTGGTTTTGTGTGTGGTGGGGAGCAGGTGGTATGGCACCTATTACCATATATGTGTACATGTATGTTCTCATCTTGTATGCTGATGTGTATGTGCAATCCTAGATCACAAACAAACGCAAATAAATAAATAAATTAATAATAAATTTAAATAATAAATAAATAAAATAAGTCAGAGATACCTGGGACATATGAATATGCATGCTAAGTAAAGGATAGATTATGAACATGCACAGATGTATGCATGTTGAAAAATTTCTTTCTTTTCTATCCTTGGTGGCCACCACCATATCACTAGTGATCATGTTCATCAAGGAATTCTTTCCTTCCATAATTAAAAAGATAAATAATAAATAAATATGTAAATGAATACATAAATGAATCGATAATAAATAAATAAAACATGTAATATAATGGAGAGGGCTACTATATGTATTGTGTCTCATGCAGTCCTGATAAAGCTTAATCATAAGAGTTCTATTGAGTGCAGATTTTTGAATGTGTTGCTCCCCCCACCCCCCCCAAAAAAAAAAAAAAAAAAAAAAAAAAAAAAAAACAACCCACCAACAACAACAACAACAAAACAAAAACAAACACAAAAAAAACCTATATTTAGGTGTTCAGCTGAACATAGTGATTTAGATGGAAACAGTTCGGAGATGGATTTCAGTATGCCTGGCTTGTGCCTAAGACCAGACTGATAAGACCATGTTTGACCAGTTAATCCCATCTCCACTAATAATAATTTTTAAAAAAGAGCAGGCCTACACATAGAGCCGTTAACCTGGAAACCAGATGAACAACATGCATGTGTATCTGGACAAAAAGTCTTCAGAATGTTGAAGATGGTCGGCAGACACAATGCAAAACATGGACAAGGCAAGTTTACTTGCGATATGCTTTCCTCCCACAAAAGATCGAGTTCTATGGGAAAGGCTGCTTTCAAGACCAGGAAAAATAACGTATATGATGTACTTCAAAGTTCAAATCCAAAATAATCTCTGTCTCACTTCAGGAGCAAAGTAAACCTACATCAACTGTGCACGTCTGATTGACTTCTTGTGAAGGCATCTCGCTGACCTCCATTTTGAAACTAGCGACGTGAGTATGCTTACGGCATTAAAAATATTACTTTTGAAATTATTGTCATAAGTATGTATACATGTACTTGCTCACGATGGTAATTTTTTCACTGGAATAAACTTGTAACTTGTATGATTGAAATTTTCAATTTTCAATGTTATGCACAAAGAATGTCTTGCACCTTATCCGGGCTGTGTACGAGGACTGGTTCCCCCACAGCAAACAAATAGCGCTCGAAAAACACTTATAAAATTATGTCTCCATCCTAAGGACAAATATTGTTGTTATGCATAAACCATATGGCATTAGTACTTTCGTTTCGTACCTGCAAATCATTGTTACTCTTTTGACGAACTACTTGGGCCTCTGCAGAAATTGCCACGTAAGCTGCCAGACTATTTGTATGCAGTACAGTCAAACTGACTCCCAGTCGGCTGAACAACTGAAAAAGGTTACCATAACACTGACATTGATGAAAAATGAGCTTACCACTGACAAAATGTTTCTTTGTGCAATTTTTGCAGGAATGACAACAAAAAGGGCTAACCGGCAGCCAAAAGGATTTTCATGGGTGGGACGGGAAAAAAAAGTTGAATCCTGAAGCGATGGTCTTGGGGCACTTTTTAGTAAAAAAAAAAAAAAAAAAAAAAATATCAAGAAATCTGGCTGTAGCCGGAAAAGTCCCACCCATGGATTATATAATGGATTTAGGGAGTACAGATATTTGTAAATAGACTGAACAGGAAGACAAAGAAAATGGGCATTCACACATAAACTAGCAGACCATGACCTAGGAGAACGGCTTTGTCCCTTCTTGGGAAAATGTGTGGTCCTGAAAAGGACCCAATTATTCAGGGGACGACTGTAAACCAGAGTTTACTTCTTGGCAGCTTTGGGCTTGGCAGCTTTCTTGGCAGGAGACTTCTTGGGCTTGGTAGTTTTGGGCTTGGGCTACTTGGCAGCCTTGGGCATTTTGGCAGCAGCCTTCTTGGGGCTCTTGGCACCAGCAGCCTTGGGCTTCTTGGCAGCAGCCTTCTTGGGGCTTTTGGTTTTCTTGGCACTGGCAGCCTTGGGCTTCTTTGCGACCTTGGGTTTCTTGGTGGCTGCTTTGGACTTCTTTGGCTTGGCAACAGCAACCTTCTTCTCACCCAGACAGAAAGAGCCAGAGGCACCTAGGTAGAGGGCGAGGTATACCAACTCAGCTAAGGTTTATGCTTCCTGTGACTTTAGAAACAATGCACAGTATGCAAAGTGTACTTTATAGTAACAAAAAAAAAGTTACAGACATTTCCAAAATGATCCAGGCGTACATCAGATAAAAACAAGCTATACATACTGAAATAATAACACTCTTGTAATAAATCTTTATCATGTTGACAATGGTTTTCTTATCTTATTATTGTCTTTCATCCCGATTGGTTGTACATTGCTGAACGTCCGGACTTTTTCAGGACGTGCCAGCACTGATAATGAAGGGGGAAAAAATAAAATAAAATAATGAACAGAATATTGAATGTCACCAGCTGGTCTAATATGCTAAACAAACCTAAGACCATTTAGCAACAAATATCCAAAATCAAGAGAGATACACCACCACCACCACCACCACCCCCTCTCCCCCCCCCCCCCCCAAATTTTTTTTTTTTTATTCAGACCCAAAAGGTGACTGCCAATCATGTAAAATGCAAAGAAGTGCCCAAAGGAGAAAGAAACACACTTAGAAAAGATGGTTACAACACAATTTATTAATATTTTGGGTAAATCTGCCTTGTCAAAACAGACAAACAAACAAACAGAGAGATCAGTCGCTTCTTATCTTTGTTCACAGAAGGAATGTGCCCCATTTCTTCTGCGAATGAAGATAAGTAGCGACTGATCTCTCTGTTTGTTTGTCTGTTTCTAAGAGTGTTTCTTTCTCCGTTGGGTACTTCTTTTCAAGAGATACAGGCAGCGCAGATAGTAGGGAGAGCTTAAAAAAGAAAAATACAAGTTAATTGACCAAGGGTAGACAGAAACACATGCCCCAGAATTGAGAGGAAAACCCACCCTTTGGGGCTGACCAGGGTGACCCTAGGAACTAAAAAGTAGTTGACCCCACCCAAGTCCCCCAGGGCAGACCCGGGTGGGAGCCACTGTTTAGTTGCAAAGTAAGGTTAATGTTACACAGCATACAAAATGATCCAGGTGTACATCAGATAAAAACAGAGCTATACACGCTGAAAACAACCGAATAATAACGTTCTTGTAATAAATCTTTATGTTGACAATGTTTGTTTCTTTTTATCTTATTATTGTCTTTCGTCCCCAACCGCTGTTTCATTTGCAGAGTTTTAAATGTTATACAGTATACAAAATGATCCAGGCGGACCAACCCCATAGTAGCACTCTTGTAATAAATCTTTATGTTGACAATGGTTTTCTTACCCCTTATTATTGTCTCTCGTCCCCAACCGTTGTTCCATTTGCAGTGCCATTTTCAAAGTTTTAAATGTTATACAGTATACAAAATGATCCAGGCGGACCAACCCCATAGTAGCACTCTTGTAATAAATCTTTATGTTGACAATGGTTTTCTTACGCCTTATTATTGTCTTTCGTCCCCAACCGTTGTTCCATTTGCAGTTAGATTTTCAAAGTTTTAAATGTTGTATACAGTATACAAAATGATCCAGGTGGACCAACCCCATAGCAGAACTCTTGTAATAAACCTTTATGTTGACAATGGTTTTCTTACCCCTTATTATTGTCTCTCGTCCCCAACCATTGTTCCATTTGCAATTCCATTTTCAAAGTTTTAAATGTTATACAGTATACAAAATGATCCAGGTGGACCAACCCCATAATAACGCTCTGGTAATAAATCTTTATGTTGTCAATGGTTTTCTTATCTTATTATTGTCTTCCGTCCCCAGCTGGCTGTTTCCTTTTGCAATTATACAGTATACAAAATGATCCAGATGTCCATCAGATAAAAAACAAGCTATAGATGCTGAAACCAACCCAATAATAATTAACGCTCTTGTAATAAATCTGTATGAAAACGAAAATGATGTGGTGTCGGAGAATCTCAATTCATTTCTTTTGTAACTTTTTCAGTCTGTTGCAGATGTAATCCTTAATGTTTGTCCAGCGCCTATGTCTACGTGCGGGCTCTTCTGCGATTGCCTGCTGTATCTCGGCCTTTCCAGGAAGTTTGTTCACAACGAGGTGTGTCTTGAAACGAGTTTGAACAGCTTTCTCTTCAGCTTTCCCCCATGGTTTCCTTGTAAATTTAGCTTTCTTTCGAACAGGAGCTGACGCAGTACTGTCATCATCAAAACTATCTAGATTGTCATCAGGCTCTGGATGTCTTTTCTCTGTCATGCTCATTGATTCCTGTGTTGTTGACTTGCTACATGTACTTGCTTCATTCACAGGTGCTGTTTCCCCCGAGACCTCTCTGCGAGTTTCTGATGTGTCTTCATTGTCAAAGTCAATCTCTTCATCATCGCCCAGTTCAGCTCTAATGCAACTCTCAAAATCTGTCATCCCATTGTTAACTGACAGAAGAATCTTTGCCACTTTTGCCTTTTGAAGGATGTCTTGAAGTTGGCGGTAGATATGGCGATGTATCCGAATATCATGACCAAGGATGTCTGCCAGCTGATCCTGGTCTAACTCCGAGATGGCCATGGACTGCGCCAAAGTTGCAACCTGCTTCCGTAACTGAGTAAATGTGAACATGGCTGGGTTTGACACTTGTGCTTGTAGCGCATATTCCTTCAGAACATCATGGCCTCTGTAAGGCCTCTGACCAGAAGGTGTGGCAAAGATGTACTGGGAACCAGCGAGAGCTGGCAATGATTGCCTCATTTGAAGGATTCTGTCCACAGTTGTCATCATCTTCTTCATCAGCAAAACGGGAACACTCCTATTAAACTTGCCTCTCATTTCCACTCTCTGAAAATGATTCACCATTTTCTTCTCAACCTCTGTGAGACCTTTCAAGATATCTTGATTGGTGATCGATCCAATCTTAGCATTCTGGAAGTCTGATACCTTCATTCTCTGAACTTCTCCCCCTCGTTTTCGGTTGAAAAATGATACAGCGTAAAGAGTTGCTTTAACCACTGTCGGATAATCTTCCGAAACCATCCTTGTCTCAAGAAGCTGTTGGACCTTCCTCACATCTTCACATGGGATCAGCTTGGGTTTGTTCATGGTCATTTTCCCGACCGACTGGGCTGCTGTAGCTGACACACAATTGTACCAGTCCCCAGTGAAGACAGAGTCAAACTGCTGCACCTCAGAGAGCTCCTGTCACCACCTGTCATCTGAACCATGCCCAAGCTGTTTGGGTGCCTGCGACTGTTTGATCTGTGAACATTTTTTCAAAGCATGGCCTATGTGCATTGCGAGATTGCCTTTTTTGAACTGATGTGTGTTATCATCAAATTCTGCTAGCTCTTTTACAGCCTGTACAACATGATCAAAGCTAGCTGAATTGATCACAGCATTTAAATTTACGATTTTCATTTCTGACCTCACTCTAAGAATCTTTACTAGTCTCCCTAACTCCCGCATCCTGGAGCTGATTTGCCCAGCCGTGTGTTTTTCAATGTCCCTGCGGTCAAATAATCTCTTTCCATACTCAAGAAGCAAGGGGTCAGTTCTGATGAGACAGCTTATTTCATCATCTCTCTGTCTGGCTAAAACCTTATGATAGAAGGAAAAGTCAACATCTAAGGGTATTGGAAGCATTAGCCTCCCACATCGTGCCGCCTCACCTCTCTTAGCGAACTGAAACCCTCCTGGTTTATGACAGCAACGTTTTGAGTGTACAGAGATCAGCTTTTTTTGATAGAGCCCTTTGCAATGGCTACAGGCGAGAAGGTCGTCTATCTTACTAGTTTTTGTGCGATACTTAGGAATCAAACATCCTGATTTCTTTTCAAGAACTGCAACGTTATGCATGTAATCACCCTCATCTTGTAGTCTGATCCATGCTTGACGTCTCTGCTTAGTCCCTTTTTTCATCACCAAACTTTTAGCAATGTCTTCCTCATCTGCATGGACATCTTGTAAGTGCGTGCTCATTTTCAAGACAAGCTTGCTACACAATTTGCATGCATGTTTCTTGTCCAATTTGTACTTTCCTTTCCCTCTCTGCGATACGTGCACACCCGTTTCTTCGGTAAGCGCTCTTTCCCCACCCCCAACGTCGTGTTCCTTCTGCCTATCCACATTGTCATTGACACCCCCTAATTCACCCCCTAACGCACACTGCACCTTGCTGGTACTTGCTTCACTGACACCTGCCCACCCTGAACCAGCCACTTTGAAATCTAACATATTTAACATATTCAATACAATACTGTCTGTGTCAGAGACCCCAGAGATTGATGGCGACACACCGTCTGAATCCTGTGAGCTCGAGCCAGGAACAAACTCCTCGTCATCACTGTCCTTGTATTGCGATGCGCTTGCACTTTAAGTCTCAGGTCCATCCCAGGCTCCATTTGCCAACTGGAAAAGGAAAGAAAAAAAAAAAGCTGCATTATGACAGAAACAGCCCAATTTTGGTTTAAGGGGCCTTGCACAAGAATATAAAGAGTAATCCCGTGTATGACCGATTTACATATGTGTGACCTCGGTGATGAGGGCTGGCCTCTGCAGCAGCAAAATCCATGTTTTCTGAAAATGTAAGCAGTTTTCACACATCTGTCAACCCCGCGTGACCCTTTGAGAGAGGTCACTCAAATTGGTATGTTTACAAAGGTCTTGCCACAAAGTATCCTTGGGCCAAGCTTGAAGAATGTGACTTGAATAGTCTCCGAGAAAATGCCACTGTTAACGTCAAGTTTACCATGGACGACGGATGGACGACGGACGTATCGACCAGTGGTCCAGAACATAAACTTACTTTTGCTTCGCACGCGAGCCAATAAAATGAAGATGATCATAGAATCACTTACCAGTTTGTAATTGGGGGCATTCCGCTGCCGTCTATGCACCCTCCTACCTCTGCAGCTGATTAATTTTGCCATGGGCCTTGGTCAGGTGCCACGAAGGGGCGTGCTTGTCCACTTCCATAGATCTCGATGGGTTTGGACATCCTGCTGCCATCTGGCGCTGGGTGTGTGCCATCTGGCGCTGGGTGTGTGCAGAAAGTGCTGAGTGTGGCCAAAACAGTGCTGCAGTGCAAACAAGTCAAATGCAACCATTGTAAACCGTTGACATTTTGGATCAGATATATACGTAATTACTGCAGTACCGCCTGCTCCCTACGAACAATAATTGGTAATACAGTAAAAAGCGACACTTCAGTTGCACAATCTGTAAAACCTGTTTGTGGAAGTCTGTTCTTCGAATCGCAAGGTAGTTTTGCGTACGAAGAAATCTGGCGCCATTTTGTTTATAGTGTGCACATGCATGTGTCAAGTTACTTTTCGATCACAATCACACATGTCAGGGGAAAAAAGCAACACAATCGCGTGACAGATTGACCTTGTAATGGTGTTATTGAATGAATTCCTTTCATTGAAGAAGAAAGCTTTTGTTAAAATCGTGTGGTTCTATTATCTGTTACTACAAGACTGACTGAGCAGCAGACGCCGGTCGTAGCAGACTTCTCAGTTTTCTCGGCCAAACGGGTTCATATAGGCTACTGTGCAATTGTATCGGATTGGGAGCATCTCAGTTAAATAACTGCGCTGAAGATGTACACTTGGGCGTGCTCTTAACTAAGAAATATTGCATAAAATCAATCGTACCTGCAGATGGAACAACGGTTGGCGGGTCGAGAGACAATAGAAGGGGAAACAACTCAGTTCATGTCACTGAGCAGCCGACCAATCAGGTATCAAGTTGATCCATAGAGACGCTCGCTTCCGTGGTAAACACATAGGCCCAGTACGTTTCAAATTCACAACATGAGGTAAACCTGCGAAAATGGGACATACTATTTTGATATTTTTTTCTGACTTTTGAATGAAAAAATGGGTGCCTGACTTGGTCACCCAGAATTTTACACACACCCATTTTCCATAAGCGGATGGTAAAGAAAGTCATCCATTATAGGGGTTTTGTGCACGCGCGCGCGCGCGCGCGCACACACACACACACACACACACACACACACACACACACACACACACACACACACACACACACACACACACACACACACACACATACGGCGCTTGGCTTCAAAAAGACGTTCTCTAGCAAAGTTTGCGTAGCTAGACATGACGTCATATTTATTGTTCCTTCTTTGCCAGAATTTCTGCGCCGCACGCCAAAACGTCATGTGCATGCTCCGGAATGCGCTCCGACCCAGTCCCATTTCAAATGCTATCGTATTTTTTAAATACGGTAGACAACAAGATGAGGATTTCATCCCAAAGTCTACCGTATTGTTTGGAGCTCAGATGCGTATATCTTTTAGGAACATTCAGGGTTGTTCATATTTTTAGTCTTGTTACTGATGCTGATCCATTTCCCTCCTCTCTAGGCCAACCCCTGATCAACACACACGTCGGCGCACACAAATAAAGACGGACACACGGCGCTTCCCGTCATTAGTACGCTTCGTGGGTTCGTGTAGCGACAGGAATATATATCTCCTTCTACTCTAACCCACCCTCTGATCCGCCCGCACACACTGGCACACAGAAATAAAGACGGACACACGGCAATTCCCGCCATTCGTAAGCTCCGTGGTCTGGCGTAGCATAGCGGCTATTCTGAAGAAGAAGAATAGCGGCAGGAGGAGCGAAATGACGTCACTTCAAGTTTCACGTCATGGCATCACAAGTCACGACGCTGTGTTCATAGTGATGACTCGATGTTATATGTCACCAAAGACAGTAGGCTTTGATGTCACTCATCGCAGTACTAACAAATTGACGTATCAGAGAATCAACTTTGCAATTTTCACTGCTGATTTTCACGCCTAGGTCTTACAGGTCACAATTTGACCTAATCCTACCCCAGGGCCCTCGCGCTGGGACCATGCGCTGAGGCGCGTCCCCTGGGTGGTGGATAGGGGGTCCCTCGCGAGAGGGGTGCACCGAATGAAATAAGGTGCCGTGAACCAACATGGTCCGAAGGGAAGGTGACCCCGACAGAAAACCCCTGGTCCTCCTAGTAAGGGAGTTGGGCGTGGGGGTAGCTTCCCCACCCTGCAAATAAGGAGATAGCTACAAAAACGCCGACGAAAAGACAAACAGCAATTTTTTTCCTGGAGGAGGAATGTTCTTCTACCAGAAGATTTATGACGTCCTGTGGTGAAAGCCGGAGATCTTCGGAAGCCACAGGACCGAGCCACCTCTCTCTATCCAGGGACACAACCATGGGCACATGGAATGTCAAGACCATGTACCAGAGCGGCAAGGACGCCCAGATAGCAGCGGAAATGCAAATGTACAACCTTTCCCTGCTAGGTATCAGTGAAGCCAGATGGACGCAGTCTGGCCAGAAAAGGCTGTTATGTGGGGAGATGATTGTGTTTTCAGGTCATGAAGAGGAGAATGCCCCCCATACAGAAGGTGTAGCATTCATGCTGTCACCAGTGGCACAGAGAGCGCTGATGGGCTGGGAACCTCTTGGGCCAAGAATTATCACAGCAGCCTTTAGAACCAGGAAAAAGATCAAGCTGAACGTCATCCAGTGTTATGCGCCCACTAATGACAGTGACGAGGAAGAGAAACAAGAGTTCTACGACCGACTCCAGAGTGCTGTGGACAAATGTGCGGAGCGAGACATCACCATCGTCTTGGGTGATTTTAATGCCAGAATAGCGGAGGACAACACCGGATACGAAGAGGTGATGGGGAGACAGGGACTAGGGGAGATGAGTGAGAACGGGGAGAGGTTCGTAGACTTTTGTGCTCTTAAACAGACTTGTCATTGGAGGCAGCATCTTCCCACACAGAAGAATACACAAAGCAGCTTGGGTCTCACCTGAACATACTACAGAGAACCAAATAGACCATATCTGCATTAGCAAGAAATTTAGAAGATCCCTTCAAGATGTTCGAGTGAGGAGGGGAGCAGATGTCGCCTCAGACCACCATCTGCTTACCTTAAGAATAAAGCTCAAGTTAAAGAAAAGCCGCACAGAGACAACAAGAAGACAGCGCTATAATGTAGGCCTCCTGAGAGAGACTGGAGTGAGAGAAGAGTTCAAACTGGTGCTGTCCAACCGGTTTCAAGCGTTACAGGAGCTAGTAAATGAAGAGGAGGCGGTCACCACAGAGCAGCCGTGGAAGGCAGTTAGAGAGGCGCTGAACTCAACCTGCAAAGACACTGTAGGGTTCAGGAAACACCATCACAAGGACTGGCTGTCGGCACAGACCTTGAAGAAGATAGAAGTGAGGAAGCAGAAGAAAGCAGTTGTCAACAACAGTCGCACGAGAGCAGCCAAAGCAAGGGCACAGGAGGAATATTCGGAAGCCAACCGCGAGGTGAAGAGGAGTATCAGGGCAGACAAGAGGGCCTGCACAGACAGCCTGGCAGCAGAGGCAGAAAAGGCAGCAGGCAGCAGCAACATGAAACAGCTCTACGAAATTACCAGAAGATTGTCGGGCAAGTTTGGCCATACAGAAAGACCAGTAAAAGACAAAGAAGGCAAGCCTATTGCAGACAGAGCAGACCAACTCGACAGATGGGCCGAGTATTTTGAAGAGTTACTGAACAGACCCAGCCCACCCGACCCCCAGACATCCAGCCAGCAGAGACCGACCTACCCATCAGCTGTGACAGACCCAGCCGGGAAGAGATCAGAAGAGCAGTGGCATTTTTGAAGAACGGCAAAGCAGCAGGACCAGATGGCATCCCAGCGGAGTCTCTGAAAGCAGACCTACAGACAACAGTAGAGATGCTGTACCCACTGTTTGGAAAGATCTGGGAAGAGGAGGTGATGCCGGCTGACTGGAAGGAGGGGTACCTAATCAAGCTTCCCAAGAAAGGTGACGTCAACAAGTGTTCCAACTACAGAGGAATCACGTTGCTGTCAGTACCAGGAAAGGTCTTGAACAGGATCATCCTGGAGAGAATGAAGAGCTCCGTTGGCCCCCAGGTTAGAGACCAGCAAGCAGGATTCAGGAAAAACCGATCATGTACAGACCAGATCACCACTCTCCGCATCATCGTTGAACAGTCTCTGGAGTGGAGCTCCCCGCTGTACGTCAACTTTGTGGATTACGAGAAAGCATTTGACAGCGTGGACCGAGAGACTCTGTGGAAACTCCTACGACACTACGGTGTACCCACAAAGCTCGTCTGCCTGATCAAGAGCAGCTACGATGGCATGACATGTCGCGTGATCCACGAAGGGCAGTTCACCAGGGAGCTCCAGGTCAGAACCGGTGTCAGGCAGGGGTGTTTGCTGTCTCCGTTCCTCCTCCTACTGGCCATAGACTTGGGTCATGAAGAGGACCACAGAGCAGAGAAGAAGCGGAATACAGTGGACACTGTGGACACAGCTTGACGATCTCGATTTTGCAGACGACTTGGCTTTACTGTCCCACACTCATCAACAAATGCAGGACAAGACCACGAGACTTGCTGACATCTCGTCCCAAGTGGGCCTCACCATCCACAAACAGAAAACAAAGACAATGAGGCTGAACGCAACCAGGGAAAAACCAGTCTTGCTTGCTGGCACCCCGTTGGAGGAGGTGGAGTCTTTCACCTATCTCGGGAGCGTCATAGACAAAAAAGGCGGCACTGGTGCAGATGTCAGAGCACGAATCGGTAAAGCCAGAGCAGCCTTTCTCCAGTTGAAAAAAGTGTGGAGTTCCAGAGAGCTGTCACAACACACCAAAGTCCGGATTTTCAACTCCAACGTAAAAGCAGTTCTCCTATATGGAGCAGAGACTTAGAGATTGACAAAAACCACAGTCAACAGAGTACAGATCTTCAAAAACAGTTGCCTTAAAAGAATATTGAAAATCCACTGGCCAGAGAAGATCAGCAACGTCAGACTCTGTGAAAGAACAGAGCAGATAACAGCAGAGAATGAAATTGGGCGAAGAAGATGGGGATGGATTGGTCACAGTCTGTGAAAGCCAGCTTCCAGTATCACTAGGCAGGCATTGTCATGGAACCCCCAGGGAAAGCGGAAAAGAGGCAGGCCGAGAAATACCTTGCGTCGAGACCTCCAAGCAGACATCAAGAGACTGGGAACCACCTGGAGTAAAATCGAAGGAGAAGCACAGGACAGGAGTCGCTGGAGGTCTCTAATCGACGGCCTATACCCTGGGAGGGGTGACAGGCGTAAGTAAGTAAGTAAGTAAGTAAGTACCCCAGGGCCGGGACAAACAGCAGGCTTATGCAAACACTGTTTATGAAAAATCATGCGGGTATTAACGAGAAATAAGACAAATTAAAGTTATGTTAGCTGTTTTTATAAATCAGTGACTCCTAAATAGTGGTGCAGAATATTGTCTGATTTTCACACCTAGGGCATAAATGTCACGATTGACGCCGAGACTAACTGTAAATACCGTATACGAAAAATCATGCGATTATTAATGAGAAGATTGTTTTTTCGTAAAAAAAAGATTCAATTGTTTTAAGATTAACCCATATAGTTCGCGAAATTAATCCCCAAAACGTAAAAAAACTTATTTTTTTCAAAAAATATTTAATTATCACTCAAAATATTCTAGAGGTACAATGCTGGTTAACGAACTCATTCAATGTGTTTATTTTATCTAGCTATACGCAAAATATCTAGTAAAAAGAATAAAAATTACGGACTCCAGTGTCACGTGGATCAACCGTTTTTTTGGGAAACGGCCATTTTCTCGCCGATGACATGATTATCTTAATCAAGAAGTTTTTAAAAAAAAGGTCCCGAGATAACTCTTTTTGGGGGACAATATCCTAAAATTTCAAGCTTGTCCGTCCTCAAACGCGAGCTCTAGGCGCTGTCACACACACACACACACACACACACACACACACACACACACACACACACACACACACACACACACACACACACACACACACACACACACAGTTTGGCGCCAAAAATACGTTCTCTAGCAAGGTTTGCATAGTTAGACGTGACGTCATTTTTATCTTGTTACTTCTTTGCCAGAATGTCTGCGCCGCACGCCAAAAACGTCATGTGCATCCTCCGGAATGCGCTCCGACCAACCCCATTTCAAAGCCGTCTACCGTATGTTTTAAATACGGTAAACAAAAAACAACAACATCTTTTGTCAAAATTTGGCGATTTTGAACCTATTTCTTGAGCTCTTGACGTTGTGATCTTGACCTTTCTGAGGGATCAACCAGATTAGTATGCATAAAAAGGTCTTACTATCAGGTATCTCTGTAGCAAGTTTGGTTTTGAAGTTGTGAATAGTAATTGAGAAAAAACATCTTTAGCCAAATATGATGATTTTGGACCTATTTCTTGAGCTCTTGTGACCCTTGACCTTTCAGAGAGATCAACCAAATTAGTGTGCGTATAAAGGTCTTACGATCAGGTATCTTTGTACTAAGTTTGGGTTTGAAGTTGTGATTGAATAGTTTACCACCGGACGACGGACGGACGACCAGAACATAAACTCACTTTTGCTTCGCACGCGAGCCAAAAAGAAGATTGCTATATCGTGCCGGCTGTCATTTACATTAAGGTTGCTTGTCCGGCGTTCAGAAATTTACCGTTTGTCGTGTCTTTGGTGTTTCAGTTGCATCTAGATTTACTTCCAGTGCCAAACAGGTGACGACACATCGTTGCTGGCGTGTCAATGACGTAAGCCTGCGTCATTCAATTAGTTCGTCAAAAACACGAAGTTATGACGAGTGGTTCCGCGGAATGTTCGCGCAGATCTCAAAGACAACCCTAACATTTCTCCCAGCCAAAATCGGTTATGGGTTATTTGGACTGGAGTCGAGTTTATTTGGCCATCGTCAGAATGCGACATTGTGGTGTGCGGCTGCGTGAATGACTGAACACTGATACAACACCAGTGGCGGTTCGACTAATTTTGATCGGGCTGCAATTGCCAGTGGAGAGACTCACAACGCAAAATAGGCATTGTGCATCTCAAAACAACAAGGATACAGTTTGCATGTGTACTTCGACGGAGACTTTAGTAAGACAAACGCCGGGCGAACTAAAGCAGTGTGATCAACAACGGTAACTAACTTGAAAACGCCTGCGGGACTTTTAAATTTCTTTAATACCACAGTCCCCGTCTGCTGCCTTACTTTGTTAACGCTACAGTGCCGTTAAACCACCGGATACAAACTCACCGAGTCACTACGGATTGACAATTGCGTAGTAAGTCTGGCGCCTGAAGTCGTATCCAGTCCCAGTGCTCAAAGGCCGTCGGCCGCCGGCGTTGGCCCGCGGAGCACGGCCAGCGGCCGTGCGCGGGCCAACGACGGCCGACATCGGCCCAACGGCCTTTTGTGCATTATGAGAACAGTCTATGTAGACCTACCATTGGAATATTACTCTGTCTAGTACTATATCTCATTCAGTTTTGTTCGTTGTAACTTGGCCGAGGAACTGACATCCCGCTGACTGATAATCCGTCAGTCTCTCACTGATTTCCAATTCTAACGGCAGCTGACTCGCTATAATAATAATAATAATACCGTTATTATATAGGCGCTTTTTCTCAATTTTGGGGAAATCGACTCAAAGCGCCGCGCCTGAAACCCAACACACACACTCACGAAACAGACACGGATTTACGCCATTTAAGACAAACACAGTACAAGACAAACGAAGGGCCAGTCAGCTACTGAAGTTACAGAGATTTTTGATCGCTTGTATTTGAAATTTGTAAAGTGGCCTGAGACCGGTACCAAAGTGTGGGGGGTGGGGGGAATAACTGAAACTGATCAGTCTACTTCACAGCAAAGTCCCATGATCACGCGGTTGTTCTCAGCAGTCCGTCAGCCTAGGGGATAACCCGTTCACTGCCGAGCGGGAAAAAAGCTAACCCATTCAGCCCTGACGCACTACAACAGGAGATGGATCGACCATGATAATTCAAGGGTAGTGCCAGATTAGCTTGGCGCCAAGCTAATCTGTCACTACCCTTGAATTATCATGATCGATCCATCTCCTGCAACAGGTGCATAGTCGTTAGATGACTGACCTCCAAAATTTGGGAAATACGTGCGTCGGGCTGAATGAGTTAACCGCACTACCCACTGAACTAAGTGCAAAAGACATAGATCCTAACGAGCCCCCCGCCGGTACTGCGGGGGCTCGCGGTGATCTATGCCCTCTCGCTGAAACACTGAGGTCACGTTTTGTACTTGTGATGGTTGTTAATCTTTGACGTTGAATTTTAGTGCCGGATTTCAAAAACACAATCTGCGTTCAGAAGCAGTGAAGGTGTTAGACGCTATCACAACCAGACCCTTGTTCGCCGCCTGGCCGTGGCCGCCGGGTGACGCGGAAGCAGGGACCATACTTGGTAGTACTAGTACCGGTACGGCCACCGGCGCGACTGTGCCACGAGACCTGACGACAAAAATGAGAGCCTTCCTTCGGTCAGCATGGAAGAAACTTGTCTCCCCGTGGCCAGGGTATGGAGCTATTTCTGTGCACCTCTGTTTAACCCTTTTAGCCCCAAGGTCCAATTTCTCAAATTTTGGAGGTGTTGCCTAATGATTATGATGTACCAGTTGGAGGAGATGGATTGACCATGATAATTCAAGGGTAATGTCAGATTAGCTTGGCGCCTTCAGGCGCCAAGCTAATCTGGCACTACCCTTGAATTATCATGGTCAATCAATCTCCGGCTGTAGAGACTCGGGGTTAAATGGGTTACTAGAAGAAATGTCATCATAAGGGGGGAGGATAGCATTCCCAACGTTACTTTCTAGTCTTCCTTCAATGGACTTGTCTGAGAAATGGCACGGTTATTTCGAAGCGAACAAAGTGGGCTATTTATTTTCCAGCCTCCGAATTATCACATGACCGGAGGTGGGGATGGGGTGGGGTCACTGGTAGACGACAATCCAACCCAGTTGCGGTGTCCGCTGAAACCGGCTCCGAAAACAAGGGCGACGGGAAGTGGGGGTGAGAAGGGGGGGGGGGATACCAAAATAGCATGGGAAAATAAACCAAAAAACAAGATGAGAATTTCATCCCAAAGTTTACCGTATTGTTTGGAGCTCAAATGCGTATATCTTTTAGGAACATTAAGAGTTGTTCATGTATTCTTGGCTTGACTTCGCGAACGAAGATTCTATAGGGCTTGCCCACGTCGTCTGCAGGCATTTTCGTGGCTGCGGAGGCCAATCCGGGACAGGCAGGTTCGACCGCAGTGGCTGCAGGGGAAGGTCTGGTCGGAGTTCTGAGTTACGACAACTCTGTTTTTTCTTCTAAGCCGCTTGTCCTTAAGGTTAGATCTGCGAGAGTCCTCAAAGGAGACGGCTGCCTTGTGAATGGTGGAGCGCCAGGTGTCACGGTCCGCAGCAAGCGAAGACCACTGGCGGTGGTCGATTTGGCAGACACTAAGCGACTTCTTGAGACCGTCTTTTATCTCTTCTTTGGTGCCCCTCTGTCTCGGTGTCCAGTGGCGAGCTCGCCGAACAGAGTGATCTTGGGTAGGCGATGATCCTCCATCCTGGAGACGTGCCCCGCCCAGCGGAGCTGTGTCCGCAGCAGCAAAGCCTCGATGCTCACAGTTTCCGCTTGTTCAAGGACCTCGACGTTGGTGACATAGTCACTCCAGTGAATGCTGAGGATGGTACGCAGGCAGCGCTGGTGAAAGCGTTCGAGGAGTCGTAGTTGGCTGCGGTAGAGGGCCCAGGACTCGGAACCGTACAGCAGGGTGGTGAGGACGACAGCTCTGTACACGCTGATCTTGGTGCCTTTTTTCAGCTGTTGATTGTGCCACACCCGCTTGAATAGTCGCCCGAAAGCACTGTTCGCTTTTGCCAGCCTGTTGTCCAGCTCCTTGTCCAGCTTGGCGTCTGACGTGATGATGCAGCCAAGGTAGGTAAACTGGTGTACAGACTTCAGTTCGGACTCGCCGATGGTGATGTGGGGAGGGCGATGCTCTTCCTTGGGTGCCGGCTGATGAAGGACCTCTGTCTTTTTCAGACTGACCTCAAGTCCAAAGAGCTGGGCAGCATCTGCGAAGCAGGACGTAATGCGCTGCAAGGCTCTCTCTGTGTGTGCAACGAGGGCAGCGTCATCAGCGAAGAGCAGCTCACGAATCAGTTGGTCTAGGGTTTTCGTGTGGGCCTGCAGTCGTCTGAGGTTGAACAGGCTGCCATCGAGACGATACCTGATGTACACTGCGTCGTCATCGTCGAGGTCCACTGTGGCCTGCTTCAACATCATGCTGAAGAAGATGGTGAAGAGGGTCGGTGCCAGCACGCAGCCTTGCTTCACGCCGTTGCGAATGGGGAATGGTTCTGAGAGGTCACTGTTTAGTCTGACCTGGCCTTGCTGGTCCTCGTGGAGCTGGACGATCATGTTGAGGAACTTTGGGGGACAACCTAGTCGCTCCAGGATCTGCCACATACCTTGCCTGCTCACAGTGTCAAACGCTTTTGTTAGGTCGACAAACGTTACGTACAGCCCTTTGTTCTGCTCGCGGCACTTCTCCTGAAGCTGTCTCAGCACAAAGACCATGTCGGTGGTACTCCTGTTGGCTCTGAAGCCACACTGGCCCTCTGGAAGGTGGTCTTCAGCGATGGCAGGTACCAGCCGATTCAGGAGCAACCTTGCGAGAATTTTCCCGGCAATGGACAGCAGGGTAATTCCACGATAATTAGAGCAGGCAGACTTCTCTCCTTTGTTCTTGTACAGGGTGATGATGACTGCATCACGGAGATCCTTTGGTAGTGTTCCTTTTTCCCAGCAGCAGAGAAAGAGGTCGTGGAGCTTGTTGTGCAGTGCTGGGCCTCCATGTTTCCAGATCTCTGGCGGGATTCCGTCAATGCCTGCTGCTTTGCCACTCTTGAGCTGGTGGATGGCTGTGAGGGTCTCTTCGGCGGTAGGCGGTTCGTCCAATTCAACCTTTAGTGGAAGGTGTGGGATTTGGAGGATGACTGTTTCTTGAACAGTGCGTTCAGCGCCGAAGAGGTCCTGAAAGTATTCCGACCAGCGGTTCAAGATGGAGGTATTATCTGTGAGGAGTGCCTGTCCATCAGCGCTTCGCAGGGGACTTTGTACCAGGTGCCTAGGGCCATACACTGCTTTCAGTGCTTCGTAGAAGCCCCTGTAGTCACCGTTGTCAGCGCAGAGCTGGGTCCTCTGTGCGAGTCTGGACCACCACTCGTTCTGGAGCTCTCTAAGCTTGTGCTGGAGACTGCTGCAGATGAGGCGGAAGGCAGACTTCTTCACAGGGCAGGAAGGCTGGGCTAGGTGGGCCTGGTGGGCGGCTCTTTTTTTTTGCTAGAAGTTCCTGGATCTCTACGTCGTTTTCGTCAAACCAGTCTTTGTTCCTCTTTCTAGCAAAGCCCAAGACTTCCACAGAGGATTTTACAATAGCAGTTTTCAGTTGTTCCCAGAGTGTTTCAGGGGAGGAGTCTGCTGGATCAACTGTGTCTTTGAGCATGCGCTGTAAATCGGCCTGAAGGGCAGCTTTCTTGTCGTCACGCTGAAGGCTGGCAACATCAAGCTTATTCTTGGGAGGGCCCCTTTTCTTGGGTTTCAGCTTGAGGCGGAGCCTGAGTTTGCAGCGAACAAGGCGGTGGTCAGTGTGGCACTCTGCGCTGGGCATCACTCTGGTGAGGATGACGTCACTGCGGTCCCTCTGACGCACTAGGACATAGTCGATAAGATGCCAGTGCTTGGAGCGAGGATGCATCCAGGTGGTCTTTCGACTGTCCTTTTGCTGGAAAGTAGTGTTGGTGATGACAAGTTGCTGCTCTGCACAGAGCTCCAATAGTAGGCGACCATTGTCATTGCAGTTCCCAACTCCATGCTTGCCGAGGACTCCTTTCCAGGCTTCAGAGTCTTGGCCCACTCTGGCGTTGAAGTCGCCAAGGATGATGACTTTGTCGTCTGCAGGGGTGCTCTGCAGGAGGCTGTGCAGGTCAGAGTAGAACTTGTCTTTTTCTGCAGGCTCTGCCAGGAGGGTTGGGGAGTACACACTGAGAAGGGTGACGTATTGCTGGTGTCTCAGTGGGAGGCGCATGGACATGATGCGGTCGGAGTGACCCGTTGGTAGGTTTTCCAACTTAGTCGCAATGGGGGTCTTCACCATGAAGCCCACGCCTGAGAGCCGTCTTTCTGATGCAGGCCTGCCTGACCAGTAGAGGGTGTAGCCAGCGCCAAGTTCTTGGAGGCTGCCTTCCTCCGGAAGGCGTACTTCGCTGAGCGCGGCGATGTCGATGTTTAACCTCCGCAATTCATGGGCAATGAGAGCGGAGCGACGTTCAGGGCGTCCTCTGTCTGCTGTGTCGAGCATGGTTCGGATGTTCCAACATGCTACGTTGAGTCCGGTCGTGGTCGTCATGAGAGTGGATCCATTGTTTTTTCTTGTTTTCTGACCGCATGAGAAGATGCCCGTTGACCGCGGCTAGCCAACTGGGGTTACGAGGGGATGAGCTTTGGTTAGGCCACCTTTTCTAGGCCCCTCTCCGTGTGGAGCAAGCAGTGCTGTCCCTAGAGAAGGCTGCTTGGTCGTTCAGGGTGTGCCGAGTGACGTTGTCATCCCCAGGTCAACATCAGGCGACCAATATCCTGAACCGCCTGCATGCAGGTTTGAGACTGCGGCTTCCAGTGACATCTTTCACCTGCCGTTTTGCCCCTTGCCCATCGCTACAGGACTTGGAAAGTTCAGTGTCATAGTCCGTGGGCGTTTCCTAAAGCCTGCGCGGTGGAGCTTTTTGGTGGAGTGCAGTGTGCGTAGTACTGGCCCCACCCTTTAAACCCTTGGTTCGTTTGCCATGGCCTAGCAAGCTGGGACGGTGGCATCGAGGTCCTCGGGTCGTAGGTTTTATATCAGACTGTCCTTGTCTTAGTCTCTGGCTCAAAAGCCTTCCCCGGAGACACGGGGGCTTTTGATGTCAGGGGTTTCCTCCCTTAGCCTTTCCGCAGCCAAGCGGCCAGGCCTGCAAGGCAGCAGGGGACTCGTGGGGGCCGGGGTCGTCTATGTCCCGTGCAGATGTGAACATCTGCCCACTGCCCAGACGGTGACACCAGAGGAGAAAAATCCAACGCCGGAACCCGGTATCGAACCTCGCATCTTTGGCATTGGAGGCAGACGCCTTAACCACTGCGCCACTTCCCCGCCTGAGTTGTTCATATTATTAGGCTTATTATGCTGATCCAGTTCCCTCCTCTCTAAGCCAACCTCTGATCAACACACGTCGGCGCACACAAATAAAAACGGACGGACACTGCGCTTACCGCCTTTAGTACGCTCTGTGGGCTCGTGTAGCGACAGGAATTCATCTCCTGCAGTTCTACTCTAACCCACCATCTGATTCACACACACTGGCACACCGCCAGAAATAAAGACGGACACACGGCGATTCCCACCATTCGTAAGCTCTGTGGTCTGGCGTAGCATAGCCTGGCTATTCTGAAAAAGCCGAATGATAGCACGAGCAGCGAAATGATGTCACTTCAAGCTTAACGTCATGGCATCATTAGTCCCACAACGCGCGCGTGTTCACTAGTGACGACTCGATGTTATATAATGTCACTCATCGCAGTAACTAACATTTGACGTATCAGAGAATCAACTTTGCAATTTTCTTGCTGATTTTCACGCCAAGGGCTTACAGGTCACAATTTGACCTAATCCTACCCCAGGGCCGGGACAAACAGCAGGCTTATGCAAACATTGTCGATAAAAAATCATGCGGGTATTAATGAGAAGATAGGTTTTTCGTAAAAGAAAAATTAAAGTGATGTTAGCTGTTTTACAAATGACTCCGAAAAAGTGGTGCAGAAAACTGTCTGATTTTCACACCTATGGCATACAGGTCACAGTTGACTTAATCGTACTCGACAGCCGAGACAAACTGTACTTACTTACTTACTTACTTATGCCTGTCACCCCTACCCGGGTATAGGCCGTCTACGAGAGACCTCCAGCAACTCCTGTCCTGTGCTTCTCCTTCGATTCTACTCCAGGTGGTTCCCAGTCTCTTGATGTCTGCTTGGAGGTCTCGACGCCAGGAGTTTCTCGGCCTACCTCTTTTCCTCTTTCCCTGGGGGTTCCATGACAATGCCTGCCTAGTGATACTGGAAGCTGGCTTTCTCAGACTGTGACCGATCCATCCCCATCTTCTTCGCCCAATTTCATTCTCTGCTGTTATCTGCTTTGTTCTCTCCCAGAGTCTGACGTTGCTGATCTTCTTTGGCCAGTGGATTTTCAAAATTCTTCTAAGGCAACTGTTTACGAAGGTCTGTACTCTGTTGACTGTGGTTTTTGTCAATCTCCAAGTCTCTGCTCCATATAGGAGAACTGCTTTTACATTGGAGTTGAAAATCCGGACTTTGGTGTTTTGTGACAACTCTCTTGAACTCCACACTTTTTTCAACTGGAGAAAGGCTGCTCTGGCTTTACCGATTTGTGCTCTGACATCTGCATCAGTGCCGCCTTTTTTGTCTATGATGCTCCCGAGATAGGTTAAGGACTCCACCTCCTCCAACGGAGTGCCAGCAAGCAAGACTGGTTCTTCCCTGGTTGCGTTCAGCCTCATTGTCTTTGTTTTCTGTTTGTGAATACGAGACAAACTGTAGGCTTATGTAAATACCGTATACGAAAAATCATGCGATTATTAATGAGAAGATTGTATTTTTCGTAAAAAAAGATTCAGTTGTTTTAACCCATATAATGTGTGAAATTAATCCCAAAAACGTGAAAATATATTTTTTTCCAAAAACATCTAATTATCACTCAAAAGGTTTTAGAGGTACATTGCTGGTTAACAAACTCGTTCAATATGTCTATTTTATCTAGCTATACGCAAAATATCTAGTAAAAATAAGAAAAAATACGGACTCCAGTGTGGATCAACCGGTTTCTGTGAAACGGCCATTTTCTTGCCAATGAGTATCTTAATCAAAACATCGAAAAAAAAAGGTCCCGAGATAATTCTTTTAGACAATATCCTAAAATTTCAAGCTTGTCCGTCCTCAAACGCGGGCTCTAGTCGCTGTCACATCCTCTCTCACACGCGCGCACACACACACACACACACACACACACACACACACACACACACACACACACACACACACACACACATACACACACACACACACACGCACACGCGCGCGCGGCGCTTCGGCGCCAAAAAGACGTTCTCTAGCAAAGTTTGCGTAGCGTCATTTTATCTTGTTACTTCTTTGCCAGAATTTCTGCCCCGCACGCCAAAAACGTCATGTGCATGCTCCGGAATGCGCTCCGACCAGTCCCATTTCAAAGTCTACCGTATTTTTTAAAATACGGTAGACAAAAGGTACATGTGTTTTTTTTTTCCCTAAAAAAACAGCATTTCTTCCCAAAAATATTTGGGGAACTGCCCCGGGCCTCCCCCCTCCCTCCCCCTCTCTCACACACCCCCTTTTTCTACCGCGGCCTCTGCCGCAAAGGATGATCGAGGGGAGGGGTCCGCGGCCATTCCGGTGGCGGTGATCATCCGTTTATTTCAGTTCAGTTGGACATTTAAACTGATTGAAGTAAGACCGTGACTGAATTTGTGTCACGCGAGCTCGGGAGTCACTGATTCGAGATACTCATACAAACTCTTAAGATACATGCATTAACCATCTTAACCACACGGCCGCATTTCCAAACGTTTGGCGGAGGCTTTGTCTAAAGACTTCTTCTTCTTCCTCAATCGCTTCCTCTAGACATCCACGCCTGTGGCCCTCGTGTATGCTGCTGTCCTCTTCAGGTCCGCAAGGTCGCCGTAGAGTTTCTGCCGCAAGGGTGTCTCGTCCGGCCATGCGGTACATCTCAGAACATCCTGAAGTGGGCAGTCCTGGAGCAAGTGGGCAGCAGTCATTGGGGCAGTGTCACAGGGGCACATCTCCGTCTGACCAATTTTCATCTTGTTGTAGAGATGTGCTCTCAGCCTGTTGTGTCCTGTCCGCAGACTGAACAGGATGACTTGGTCTGCTCTGGGAATGTGGTGGTAGCTGTCCATCTTGTTGTGATTGGGATGCTGCTGGAGCCATTTCCTTTCAGTAAGGGTCTTGATGATTGTTTTTTCCTCCTGTTATGAGACCTGTTTGTCTTCCTGATCCAGCTGTCCTTCTTTGGCAAGTAGGTCAGCTGTTTCGTTGCCGTGGACTCCACAGTGGGCAGGAATCCACTGGAGTGTGAGGTCTACTTGTACGTTCAGCTGAGACCGAGCGGAGATGAGCTCATTTTGTTCCTTCTTGGGGTTCCGCAGGGCCTGGAGCACAGAGAGGGCATCTGTGAAGATGACAATATTCTGGTGTGCTTTTGGGAGGTTATTGCTGATTTCTGTTACTGCCTTTTTTCATGGCTTCAGCCTCCGCTTTGTAGTTGGTGGAGTATTTTCCAGTGGCTATTGCGTGCGTGGCGGTCTCTTCTCTGTACTTCACATACCCCCCCCCCCCCTTCCGTCTCTGGTTGCTTCGGTGGCTGACCCATCTGTATATACGTGGGTCCACTGCTCCTGTGGGTAGTTGGACTAGAACTCAAGGGTGAGTGATTTCCGTTCTTGGTCAAGCTGTCAGCCTTTCTTTCCCACTCATGGGATTGTACTATCTCGGAGAGTTGGAAGCTGGGTCCTTTCCCAGGGGGGAGTGGACAGAGTTGGTGGGATGGGTTGCGGCATGTGATCTAATAGTTTTGGGTCTCTTTTTTCTATGATCCTGCTCTGCTGCAAGAAACTGGTTCGTTTAAATCTTCCCTTTGTTGGCTTGCTCATTCTTGAGTGCATGGGATGATCTTTCAGCCTCTTGAACTTTGCTGCCTGTGTCAACACCTTGATGTTCTGGCGGTCTTCTAAAGTTTGAAGTCCAGTAGTAGTTTCGAGCTCCTTGATGGGGGTCGTTCTCATGGTTCCTGTCATCATGCGCATGGCTTGGTTTTGGACTCTAACAAGTTTTTCAGTGTTTGATTTGGCTGCTGTGGAGGTTGATGCCATGCCATATTCCAAGATTGGTCGTACTCTTCCAATGTATAGCTTCTTCATTATCTCTTGGTTTGCGTCCCACTGGGTGCCGGAGAGTTTCTTCATCAAGCCAAGTCGTTGTTTTGCTCTGGCCTGGGTCTTTTTCAGGTGGCGTTTCCAAGTCATCTGGCGGTCTAGGGTCACTTCGAGGTACGTTGGTGAGTCTTCAGCCCGAAGGGTGTGGCCGTTGATCTGAAGCTTGACACTGTAGACTTGGTTTGAGAGGGAAAAGACAGTGTAGGTTGTCTTCTTTTCATTGATTTTGACCAGCCATGATTTGGTCCATGCTTCCATCATCAGGAGGGCCTGTTGTGCCCTGTAGTTTGCCGTTGTGATGTGTTTTTCACTGCACCAAAGGACAAGGCCGTCCGCGTAGATGGCCCCATGAACATTCTTTGGCAACTTCTCCGTCATGTCTTTGATGAAGATGAGGAAGAGAGTTGGTGACTATACTCCTTCTTGAGGTACGCCTTGCTTTAAGACTCGCTTCTTGCTGTAGTGAAGACCAATCTGTGTTGTGGCCTTGCGGTTATGGAGGTACTGGCTGATCCACTGGTACATTTTTCCTGCAATTCCACAATGGCTCATTTTCAGTTTTAGTCCATATCTCCAGACTTTGTCGAATGCTTTGTCAAGTCTATCCAGACAGCCAGGGTGTGTTGCTTGTCATGAAAAGCGTTTTCAATGGCTTGTGAGATGTATGTCACCTGGTCTTCAGTGGTTCTGTCCTGTCTGAAGGCAGCTTGTTCTGGGCTGATGTGGTTTTTGCTTTCAAGATGAAACCTGAGTCTGGTGTTGACAAGTCGCTCCATCAGTTTGCCGACGCAGCTTGTGAGGCTGATGGGTCGATAGCTCTCAGCTTTGCTTTTGTCCTTTCCTTTCTTGTGGACTGGCGCCATGATGGCTTCTTTCCAGACCTGTGGGACAACTCCTTTTTTCCAGCTGTCATTGAAGAGCTGGACAAGTTTCTTCTTTGCTTTTGGTCCAAGGTGTAGCAACATTTCATTTGTTATCTTGTCTGGGTCAGGTGATTTCTGAAGTTTTAGCGAGGACATAGCTTCCTCCAGTTCTGTGACCTCTCTCTTTCTGTTTACTGGAACCTGGAGGTTACTGATCTCCTCGTATTGGCTGATGAACTGGTTTGCTGCCTTCCTGATCAGCAGCTCCTCGTTGTGTTGAAGAGTTATTGGTGAGCTCCTGTTGCTGGTCTCATCATTCATGGCACGTGCTAGTTTCCACAATTTGTTGCCATCCTTGTCCAGGTTCAGCTGCTCAGTTTTCTTATGCCAGCTTCTTCGAGCTTCTTGAATGTAGGCTTGTCTCTGTTTTGCTGTAGCTGCCTTCAGTGCAATGTTGTTTTTACCACTGGGGTTTTCTTAAACTCTTTCTCTGGCTTCTGAAACGCTATTTTCCAGTTGTTGGTATTCTTCTGTCCAGTAAGGTATATAGTTCTTTCTGGCACCTCGGGGAATGGATTCTGTGGCAGCCTTCAGGATGGCTTGGTTTAGAGCTTTCACTATGCAGTTTAGACTTTGCTGCTTGTTTCGGATCTTCCCTGTGTATATATCTGCCAGCGATGAGAACTGGTTGGTTAATTCGGGGTTTAGCGTCCACGGCACCGAAGTGATAATGGACGGCCCTGACGGGCGAGTTATTGGGGACAGGGAAATCAATTGCCTATGGAGGACGACCTTAACACTGACCAATTCAGGCGCACTGCAACTGTGCCACTTTGATTTACCAGGATCTTTCAACGGACATGCTATGGAACAAGCCCGTCTTTTTTTCCTTGGATTGCGAGTCCAGGGCCGGGAGGGGGACTCGAACCCACGATCAGGCGATTCCCTTTGCTCTCTTGCTCCGACGCTTAACCGCCTGAGCTATTTTGGACTCTCGATGAGAACTGTTTCCAGTTGGCCTTTTTATGGTTCCATCTGGGAAAACTTCTTGCCCTTCCTGTTATTTATGGTTGATGTCCAGAGATAATTTGACTGGCTTGTGATCGCTCCCCCCCCCCCCACCCCCAGCTGGCTTAACACTGTTCTTGTGGCTTTCTTGGCGAGATAATCCGTGGCAAAGGCCAGTTCAGGCGTTGTTGTTGTCAGCCATCGTCTTGAGAAGAATGTGGGTGCGTCGTCGGGGTCGTTCAGGAGCAGAAGATTGTGTTCGAGTTGCCAGTCTTCTACCTCCTCAGCAGTCTCCTCGTCTATCGGCATCCTCGTATCCCCAAGCTTCCGAATGACCGTTGAAGTCGCCAATGATAAGACACTGGCAATCCGGGAGTTCTATGCATCCAGGGCGAGATCTCTGTCTTGGGGGCTATACACATTGAAGATTGTGACTTGCTCGTGTTCTATTTTCAGAGTAACTCCATGTATTTCTGACTGGTTGTTGGTGTTGACAATAAATTCTTGTGCTGGGATGGTATTTTTCACCAGGATGGCTACTCCACCTTTTGTTCTACCTTCTCTGTCATGTCTGAACACTTGGAAACCCCTCATGCTAAAACGCTAGGTGTCCTTGAGGTGGGTTTCCGGCAGGCAGACTATCGCTATGTCTTTCTGCTGGAGTCTTTCAGCAAGCGGGACTTTTTTGCACCGGGATGTTAAGAAGGTGTATTTCTGGTTGTTTTCTGCCAGTCGCATTTTCCATCCCTCCTCGTCTCCTGGTACTCCCAAGACGAGGCGAGGGGACCTCCGGTCGCTGAGGATGGGCCCTAAGAGGCAGAGGGCCCGGCGCTACCGCTACCCGGGGGGGGGGGGGGGGGGGGGGGTGTCTTTAGAGGGTGAGCACCATGTCGAGGATTCACATTTGTGTCTGTCATGAAGCGCAATATGCATGATGCAGCCGTTAGGCACCTGAAGGGTCCTGCATCAGTCTCTGTCTTCGGCCAGGGACGTGTATCGGGGGTCCCTCCCCTAGACCGACTGTCGTTCAGGACTAGTGTTGAGCTCGGTCTGCCCACCAATGAGTAACAACACATTGGCCCCTCACTTCGGAAGCGGTTTACCAGGGTGTGGCCACTGTTATCCCTACTGAACAGCTTTCTTCGGAGCCAGAAGCCGGTGAGACTGAGTTGAGTGCTGAGTGGAGGACCAGTCAGTGCTCCCGTCCACTCTCAGACACCCCATACACCCCTGTCTAAAGACTCAGTATGTACCAGTTGTAGGAGATGGATTGATCATGATGATAATTAAAGACCTTCAGGCTCATCTGGCCGACTACCTTTGAATTCTTATCATGATCAATCCATCCCCTGCTGCAGGGTCCCGGGGCTAGTGGGTTAAACAATTAACAGGCGGATGAAACAAAGGATCGTGGCCGGAGTCGGGAGGTTCAATAAGTGATACTGAATACCGCCCCACTGGCAGCAGTCGGCGCAAAAGCCGGCTGCGGCCGTTCGGATCGTCAGCGTTGCTCCCTTTACGGCCGGATAGTCTCCGCCAGGTCCGTCCGCATCATCACATCAGTGAAACGATGTCTGGTTTAAATAGTTTATTGCAGAATGCATGGAAGGATATATAAAATTTTCATCAGATCATCAAAACAAGCCGGCCACAGGCCTAGGTCATCGGCACTGGTAGCGGACGAGTATGTTCACGGCGGTACGGCCACATTGATGCTGCAAAGCACTAGCAGATTTAGAACAAAATATCATTCATTTGTGATCTGGCTGAATTATAACAGAATCTGTTATTATCAGACCTCTCTTTGTACTCTCATATTGAAGTTGTTAACCGGCAGAAGAAGATGAGAAATCTTAGCAAGTGATAAAGAGTATACATTTGCGTCACTGTGGATCCTTTTCGCCAGGGGCTCGTTTACATTTCCTTCGCAGTTGTTTTTCATCCTCCCATACAACGTGCGAAAAGTGGTTAAAGTAAAAAGATATAAAATACGAAAAGTGCAATCAGAACTTCTTCTGTGTAAAACCATTACGTTTATGAAAACGCGACGAGCAGACGAAACTGAAGTACGAAACCAATTGTTATTTAACTGCATACCGCGCCATCTAGCGTTGGCGGGAAAGTTTTGCATAAGCAGCGTGTTAGCGAACGTGTCCACCCTGTGTAGTATTTCAGTACTTGTGTAATTTGCGCGGTAAACACGCACACGAAAGCAAGAAGCTATAGATCGGAGCGGTTCAGACGTGTGTTTGCTTTTGTTTTTTATCCAAGAATTTTCCAGAGAATGTAAGTACTGCAACGACGTGTACATTTTCTTCGTGTGTGGGTGTGCGCTTCGGTTGAATGAACAGGAAATAGGAGTATCAATAGAAGGGTCACCTCGATGGGTATTTTCTTCATTTTGTGGATCTCACCGCTGTGCATGGAAGATTGTACATTTTAACAAACTGCGATATTATGTTTTTCTAATCCCCGATCGCCGTAACTGTGTGAACTTAATTTACCATCCTGTGAGTACGTCTGGAGAGATGTACGTGACTGAAGAGTAAATCAAAATTAATGTCGTTGGTATATTGGGAAAAACCTAGGGTTGCTGCAGAATGTTTACTTGAATGCTCTTGAATGGTAAAGCCATGACTTACATTTGCGTTTAACAACAAATCTTTCAGGTCTGCAGCATCAGTGATGGAGACTGCATCCGGCACTCCAGCCTCTGCACCTCGCAGCACCTCCCCAGTGAAACCAGAAGATGAAGCGACGGAACCGAAAGAGGAAGCCAAGTGTGTCATGGTGCCATCCCCATCTACCTCAGGTATTGCTGAAATTGGTGACCAGGCTAGTTTTATCTGTAAGAGTCATAATATCTTGTGGGTCCATGCAGCTGCAGGGGCTTGTAAATATAATAATCTTTGTTCCCCCTTTTTTGCACTGATGCTAGTTGGGGTTCTTAACCGCTAGGTGAGTCATTTGAATTCTAGCCATCAGCACGAAAGCAGAGCACCATCTGGTCTGCAGCTAAACTTGAGATACGCCTTTGGGACCCAGCCCTTCAAGTTCCTGTCTGTAATTTTGGACTTTGCAGCTGTAGAACATTAGATCTGAAATGATGAACAAGAGCAGACAGAGATGTGTATTTCTGGACGAAGAAACTTAGAAAGCTTTGGAGTTTTAAGTTCTGAAGTCACATGTATGCCAGCATGCCTAGTCCGCTTGTGGATGGAGATAAACATATTCACAATGAGGATGACATGCATCAGCGAATCGCCAAATGTAATGAGATTTTTTTTGTCGGGCAAGGCAAAGTCATGTTTCTAGGAGCTAGAAATAGAATGGCGAATGCAAATTGTGCAACACATGCACACATGTTCGGGCTAGCGTACAAAAATGATGGCTCCCAGATTTCACTTGGACCATAGTCTGAATCCTCCCTGTACACATATTTATTGACATTATTTGTTTCATTTTCTCCTGTCACTGATGGTCATTATTTCTTTGTCCACAGATGCTGATACAATAGACAGCTGTATCGGTGAAAGTGGCGTAAGTATGAAAATGACCATCATTGCTGTTAGTGTTAGTAGCCAGGAAGTGTTGGGAATTCATATTAAGTATTTACGTGTCCTGGAGGTTGCTCAGCTTTTTCAAAATCTGAGAAAGCCGAATTAAAAATTTTTGGTTCCGACAGTCCTTCAGGCAGCCTGTTCTATATATGTAACAAACATAAGTTCTCATGACCCCCTGCATCTGCAGGGGCTCGTAAGAATTTATGTCTTGCTGGCAGTGGTTCATGTGACAGAATTACTCCATGGACTGTTTTAACTTTATTTCTTCAAAAACGTTACCGATGGTATTACTGATAGGAAGACATACTTAGCCTGTCAATTTCAGCCTCCAAAATTGTTGTGTGTTGCTACACAACCAGGGATGTAACTCTAGCAAGCAGTTACCTAGTCCCCTGAGTGGCCTCCCTATCCTCTGGATAGCCTCCCTTCCTAATCTCACGAGAGTCCGTTATTGCAAGTTCTATACTTAGCTGCCATTATGTTTGGTTCCATCTTCATCAGTCTCCCCGTTCTCTTCGTCTCCTCTGTTCATCCTTTGGTTTTGTTAGTCGTGACATGGCCAGGTAAGGCCTCGGACATTGCCTCCCCCGACGATTGTGGAGGACCGGGGCAATTTCCATGGATTTGCGGCGTTTTGTCGTTCGTTTCGCCTTCGCCTTCGATTGTCGGTTATAACGGTTGTGTGCTCGGTTATGTAGCCTTTACGCTACGCGCGCTTCCTATATTTTCTGTACCCTGTTGCAGTATTCAACTTCACGCGTGCCCCACTTGTCCAAATCTCCAGTCGCCTAGTGATTTACCCCAGTGCTGTCTACCTTGTTGCGGGCTATGCGTCAAACAACACGTGTGTGCTTTGTGCTCCGTGGGACGCGGATCGCTGGTCTGAACTTTGGAGATTCTACTGCGTAAGCGTCCATGCAGTCCGACGAGGCTACAAATCGCCGGACCCCAGTGACATTCTATCACAGCAATCCCGATCTCCTGTGACGGACACTTGAAGCTATTTTCCACCCCGGCCAAGGTGACGGATGCTGTCCCTTCTGCCGCGGGTTGTGTTGTATCGGGCGAGATTGTACGCCCCGCTCCCACGAGCGTAATTCACAGCAAGCCCCGCAGACCCGGCCTTCTAAGACGGGTCTCTCACGGAGGCACCCCCATCTCCCTCGGGGGAGGAGACATCGGCCCCAGGTGGTCCCTGGTGCGACTCCAAACCAGCCAGGCGGGACATTGCCTAAATGCACTTTTACGCCATTTGTCATCGCATCATGACTTGTTGCTCGGCACTTCGGGGCTCCCACTGTCTCCTTGCGCCCTGGCTAGAAGCCGATCACCGCGCATACGTATTGCGCATGGTACGTCTTTTCGGCGTCCGTCTCCTTCTGCTGTGGGAGGTAAGTTCTTTTCCGATTCAATACGCTCTCGCTCTATGGAGTACCGTTTAATATCAGTCCCGCGCTACGGGGACGGGTCCCTCGCGGCGACTTCCCCCTCCACCCTCGGGGGACGGGACACTGGCACCCGACAGGCCCTGGCGCGGTTACTGATCAGCCACCAGGTGTGGCCTTGCCCACCTGCACTTTTGCGCCTCAGCGTCGCCATAGGTCGTCACACCACGACTCTTTCCACGGCGCTGCGGGCTTCCTGTGTCCCCCTTGTGCCCCGGCTCGGAGCCGGTCACCGCACATCCATTGCTCCAACGAGCAGCCCTCTCGGCGCCGCTCTCGTCTTATGGATTCACCTTCCTCCCGGGACGTTAAATTTCGTGGTCGCCCTCGGAAACGACGGAACATGGCCACCCTGTTCCTCGCGATTTTTCGGTCTCGGGTCGGCTGCGGCGCTCCCCTATTGGACGGGTTGATTTGCGTCCTACAGTTCTGCCTTCCCCTCTGCGCCACCCACGGGCATCTTTCACAGCCAGCCCCGTGCACCTGGCCTCTGACGATGGGTCTCTCGCGGCGGTTCCCCCATCTCCCTCGGGGGAGGAGACATCGGCACCCCGGCTGTCCCTGGCGCGGCTCCAGACCAGCCAGGCGTGATATTGCCTATTTGCTTCTTACGCCACCGCGTCGCCATATGTTGTCACATCACGACTTGTTGCTCGGCGCCTTGGGGCTCCCACTGTCTCGTTGCGCCCTGGCTGGAAGCCAGTCTCCGCGCACACGTATTACATAGGGTATGTCCTCTAGGCGTCCGTCTCACCACTCAGGTCGGATAGCTTCTCCTTCGACATCCCCTCCTCAGGACATACCATTTCGGGGTCATACACGCATGCGGACCAGCTGTCGCCGTGATCCCCGGGCTTTTCTTCCGCCCTCCGTCTCATCTTACACCGAGAACTCCGACCCCCATCAGCCGACCAGGAATAGGCCTATACGTGCCTCACCACCTGTGGATAACAGGCTTGAGAGCTCGGTCCCCCCTCATATGAGAATGAAAATTTAACCGTGGTCCTGAAATCTTAACCCTTTCTTATATATTGTATGAATAAAATGTCTCCCCATAGAATAGGACCGTTGTTGTTGGTTCTTACTGTCATTTTACTCTATTTTTAACCTCGCTGCGTTTGGTAGGCCCTAGGCCAAGAGCAATATTAGATTGCTACACCTTTCCCACCTTATCGGATTGGTACATACTATAGGCCCTGGGCCACGAACTGAAATATAGCGGCTCATTAAAAAAACACAAAAACAACTTCATAATTCATACACATATTTTCTCATTCCGGTTAGTGAGACCTTGTAGCATTACTGCTATAGTACAACCAAAAGTTCACCAGCTAGTCTCTGATCCTCTCTGATGCCATAGGGACATTAAATTTTAACTAATGAACGAACGTCCCCCCTCATGGACTTTGTTAGGTCTCATGCACGCCTCTATGAATCAGAGTACCCGGTGGCAGACGCGGGGGACCACCCGTAGGCGACGACAGCTACCTTTTGCCTTAGGCCGGTCAGCCTACGACCATACCACATTGAATATACCGGTTCTCATCTGGTCACCTACGTTGCGCATCGTCAGGCTCGGTTAGTACTTAGATGGGTGACCGCCTGGGAACACCAAGTGCTGTTGACATCATCCCGTTCTAAAACGCCTGGGCAGGGCCGCACCTTCGGAGTACCTCTCAGAGTGGGATCGGCACTTAAGCAGCCAACGCGATACGCCACGGAATCTACCTTTGGGGTCCCCGACAGAGAGTGGAGCCTCAGGGGATCCACGGAGACTGACAGCCTCAACAGAGATGACATAAGTTTCGTCAGTACTCTTAGACGCTGAGATGTGTTTCCTCGTCGAGGTCGGATCCTGAAACTTACCCTCTCGCCTTACAAGCACAGTGCAGGATAGCCGGCGTTTTCGGTACCCGTACACTGAGGAGCGATCACAGTGCGTGTGGACAGGGCGCTACATATACCACGCTAGGAGACGTCTCCACTTTCCACTCCGCCTCGCCGGCGGACAAGTTCTGACGTGTTGTGGCAGCGAACCTTGTCTCTACACCGGACCTCAGGGGGCAGCCGGCAGGCACAGTCGATCTTCCGGCTGGACCATCATGGACCGCTCTTCCCTGGGGATGCAACCTCGACGTCAGCACCGGATCCACGCAGATGACTACTCGGGGCCAATTTAACAGCCGATGGCCGGATGCAGCATCCTTGTGACACACCGCGGCAGCTCTTGCGCGTCAAGTCACTCCCTCCACATTTCGAAGCACCTGCGACCTGCAGCTTCGGGGACCAGGGGTTCTTTTCGAGCACCCGAGGACCAGAGGAGATGGAGGTTACTTCCGACAGCGGTCATATGCTGGTCTCTCCCAGGCGTTTTCCTCTCGGCGTACACTGTCACAAGGCTGGGACCAGACGACTTCCTTGGTTCGCGAATCCATAGCGTGTGCAAGTTTCCGAGGGATGGTGGCACCGTCGTTAGTCAAGTGTCTTACTTCCTCTCGGTTGGCTCTACTCGCGGTTGATTCAGCTACATCTCCTCCTTCTTTAGCGGCTGTCTTCGGGGGATTTGGCGGTCCGTGTGCCTGTGTCTCCACTGGTTCGGACACCTCTCCTTCAGTGGAAAGTCCCATCTTGGTTCGCGTCGGGAGTCCCCCTGGCATCCCCGCCACCCTACCTGTCGATCTGCACGGATGACAGTCTCCCCGGTTGGGGGGTGGGGGGCACATCTGCTTCCGGACTTCAGTGTGACGGCGGACCTTTGGCCGCCGGACCTGGTGGGCTTACACATACACTGGTTGGAGTTAAAAGCAGTTTGGCTCGCCCTCTTCGCCTGGGGGGATGCTTGTGCCACACCAGGTGGCCCTTCGTCCTCTCCGACCACTCGACAGTTGTGGCGTATATTCACAAGCAGGGCAGTACGTGTTCCCCTTTTCTGCGCATCTTTCTGTTCCAGCTGCTCGTGTGGTACCGGGATCGGAACATCTCGCTGCGGGCGTGTCACATTCCGGGAAGGTTAAATGTGCTAGCGGATTCTCTGTCCGGTCAGGGCCAGCTTCTCATGAGTCTCGCCACGGATCCCCTCTACGGCTTCCCACGACGCACACGATGCTGAAACTGCTACGGCAGGATCTTTTTCACCCTTGCCTGGAGTCTCCTTTTACCCGCCTGGAGATTGTGTGGCACTCTATCCCACAGGGGTCAAAATCTTCCGCTTTTCCGAGGATATCAGCGTTAATTTTTTAAAATCCGCTGTTTAAAAAAAGGCAATTCCGCGTTGAAAAAAATAAAACGTAAAAAATCTGAAACGGTCGTGGTTCTTAAACGGCACAGGTCCACAAGTTGTCAGATTCATTTATCGTTAACTTTAGGCAAGCTTCGTTTTTCCAAGATGGCGTCTAGCGATGCAGGACACATTGTTGCTTGCGGCTAAACTTTTAATGAAACGGGAGTGAGAAAGAAATGGAGATGGAAGTGGTGTGAAAAATCGGTGCAAGTAAAGTCGAACCCTGACATGTTTGAACGGATATACGAGCACATTCTAAAGCTGGAATCGGTGAAAGTGAGCATAGGCCCGCCAACATTGTGTACCGTGATTCCTCGCGCCTACCCCCCCCCCCCCCCCCCCCCCCCCCCATGCTGTACGAGTTTTCGGCCCCCGGAATCAATGTGTCGCTTGCCCCCTTCCCCCCCCCCCCCCCCCCCCTCCTTTCCGTTGTTTCCGCCCTTTTCCCCAGCACGTGTTTTGACCCCTGATCCCTGCGCGAGGTTTCTCAGATGTGGCGGTGGCGGCTATAGCACGACGACCTTCCACCTGGCGAGTCTACGAGGGAAAATGGCGGGTTATGCAGTCTTGGTGCGGGACTCGTCCCCTCTCTTCCACAGCTTTGACTATGCTCCAGCTAGCCGAATTCTTCCTGTGGCTATTTACGGATCAGATCCTGGCGTCCATCACCATTCGGGAATAAATTCCTAATATGGTGGCTTACACTTACCGCTTTTTGGGCCGGCCAGTTCCCGGGTCTTACCAGGACCTCGCCGACTTCATGGCTAGCTTCGACCTCAAGCGACCGCCATTTGGACCAACCAGATCCAGGGTCTTGCAAGGATCTCGCCGACCTCATGACTCACTTAGACCTCCAGTGACATGGCCCCTACTCCCTCGGGAACTCGCGTGGGTGTTACCTGGTTTTACGCTGCTCGTTTTGAACCTCTGCCCTTGGCGCGGTTCTCTGACTCGATGAGAAGGACATGCTACTTGTTGGCTCTGGCCACTGCCTCTCGCGTGAGTGTACTCCATGCTCTCTCAGTACACCCGTCCTGCCTGCAGCTCCGGACCGATGGCTCTGCCCAACTCCTCGCTAGTCCTTCTTTTTTGGCCAAGAACAGGTTCTCATTAGCCACCCCTCAACCGATCACTCTTCGTCCATTGCGGGGGCCCAGTACGCCCCAGGACGTACGCAAACAGGACCCAGTCAGGGCGTTCAACATTTACCTCCGCCGGGCGATGACCCTACGGCGAGGACGTTACGCCTCTTCCTGCCCTTAGCTCCGGGCCGGAATGATATTTCTGCCCAGACGATTTCCGCTTGGCGGCTCGGAATCATAAGATCCGCTTACGAAGACCTCTCGACAGAGGGAGCGAAGAGGCTGCGGATTCGGGCGTACGAAGTCCGGGCTGTCTCCACGAGTGTCGCATTTGACCGCAACTGCGCCGTGAGGGACATTGTGGCGGCTGTGTGCTGGAGGGCCGAATCTACTTTCGCCCGTTTCTACTTTCGTGACCTGTCCGGCCAACGACAAAACCTGGCACTAGTAGGGGACATTGTGGCGGTGCAACAATCCCTCCTGGCACTGGATGCGCCATAGCTAACACTTAGCTGAAATTGTCGGGAGTGTGCACCGACAAGGGACCTAGCTAAGCAGTTACACAGGGGTTGAGTTTTGGGGTGGTACCCTCCTCTTCGCAATTCTTCCTATCAGTAATACCATCGGTAACGTTTTTGAAGAAATGTATTTTTTAAAATAATTTTTTTCGAAAAATACTTACCGATGGTATTACTTAAACTTCCCTCCCACCTTCCCCGCTTGCCGCATGTCTGCCAAGATAGAACTGGCAATAACGGACTCTCACGAGATTAGGAAGGGAGGCTATCCAGAGGATAGGGAGGCCACTCAGGGGATTAGGTAACTGCTTGCTAGAGTTACGTCCCTGGTTGTGTAGCAACACACAGGCTGAAATTGACAGGCTAAGTATGTCTTTCTATCAGTAATACCATCGGTAAGTATTTTTCGAAAAAATTTATTTTAAAGAAAAATACATGTTTTAAGCCATTTCAACTTTTCGCACTGTTACCCAAGAGTATTGGAGCCAAGTGAAAATGAATCTGCGCTTTGTTGTTCCCAGGCAAATGGTGGGGCTTTGGGTACAACTGCCTTGGTGACCAAGCAGATGATTGAGGAGGAAGAAAAGATGGCGGAACTAGGAGAGCTCGAGGAAAAACGGCGCAAGGAGGAACAAGAGAAGGTATTGACTGTTCGGGTGATTCGAGATTTATTGTAAATTTGTATGCTGTTGGGTGACAGTTTTAAGTCATGGGGACTTTCAGCTTCTTCGAAATCCCAGAAAATTGAATTTTGCCTTTTTGGTTCAGACAAAATAGTCTATCACAAGGGCATAGGACTGGCTGTCGGCACAGACCTTGAAGAAGATAGAAGGGAGGAAGCAGAAGAAAGCAGTTGTTAACAACAGTCGCACGAGAGCAGCCAAAGCAAGGGCACATGAGGAATACTCGGAAGCCAACCGCGAGGTGAAGGGGAGTATCAAGGCAGACAAGAGAGCCTACACAGATGGCCTAGCAGCAGAGGCAGAAAAGGCAGCAGGCAGCGGCAACATGAAACAGCTCTACGACATTACCAGAAGATTGTCTGGCAAGTATGGCCATACAGAAAGACCAGTAAAAGACAAAGAAGACAAGCCTATTGCAGACACAGCAGACCAACTCGACAGATGGGCCGAGTATTTTGAAGAGTTACTGAACAGACCCACCCCACCGGACCCCCCAGACATCCAGCCGGCAGATACTGACCTACCCATCAGCTGTGACAGACCCAGCCGGGAAGAGATCAGAAGAGCAATGGCATTTTTGAAGAACGGCAAAGCAGCAGGTCTAGATGGCATCCCAGCGCTCTGAAAGCAGACCTAGAAACAACAGTGGAGATGCTGTACCCACTGTTTGGAAAGATCTGGGAAGAGGTGATGCCGGCTGACTGGAAGGGGAGGGGGAGGGGGGGGGGGAGGGTACCTAATCAAGCTTCCCAAGAAAGGCGACCTCAGCAAGTGTTCCAACTACAGAGGAATCACCTTGCTGTCAGTACCAGGAAAGGTCTTCAACAGGATCATCCTGGAGAGAATGAAGAGCTTTGTCGACCCCCAGCTGAGAGACCAGCAAGCAGGATTCAGGAAAAACCGATCATTGAATTGAATTGAAACTTTATTTTCTAAGGATGAAGACAGTAGGCACGCAGGCCTTTTTACACGTCTGTCCTTAATAACATTTTAGATAAATATAACAGTAGCCGAAAAGATAACATGACAAATAAATAAAAATAAAAAGAAGAGAGGATAATAATAATAATAATAATAAACAGAAATATTTCATGCGCACGCACACGCACACACACACACACGCACCCACACACACAGACGCACACATACTCACGCATGCGCATACATTAGATTTAAATAAACCTAAAAGTAATCATAGACTATATGAAAGAATATTAACTCTAAAGATTTCAACTAAAAACTGAAAGAGTAAAGTTAAAACTTCAAAAATAAACTATTGAACAGGATCATGTACAGACCAGATTGCCACTTTCTGCATCATCGTGGAGCAGTCTCTGGAGTGGAGCTCCCCGCTGTACGTCAACTTTGTGGATTACGAGAAAGCATTTGACAGCGTGGACCGAGAGACTTTGTGGAAACTCCTACGACAATATGGTGTACCCACAAAACTCGTCTGCCTAATAAAGAGCAGCTACGATGGCATGACATGTCACGTGATCCACGAAAGGGCAGTTCACCAGGGAGCTCCAGGTCAGAACCGGCGTCAGGCAGGGGTGTTTGCTGTCTCTGTTCCTCTTCCGACTGGCCATAGACTGGGTCATGAAGAGGACCACAGAGGAAAGAAGAAGCGGAATACAGTGGACCCTGTGGACACAGCTTGACGACCTCGATTTTGCAGACGACTTGGCATTACTGTCCCACACTCATCAACAAATGCAGGACAAGACCACGAAGCTTGCTGACATCTCGTCCCAAGTGGGCCTCACCATCCACAAACAGAAAACAAAGACAATGAGGCTGAACGCAACTGGCACCCCGTTGGAGGAGGTGGAGTCCTTCATCTATCTCGGGAGCATCATCGACAAAAAAGGTGGCACTGATGCAGATGTCAGAGCACGAATCCGTAAAGCCAGAGCAGCCTTTCTCCAGCAGAAAAAGTGTGGAGTTCCAGTGAACTGTCACACACCAAAGTCTGTATTTTCAACTCGAACGTAAAAGCAGTTCTCCTATATGGAGCAGAGACTTGGAGGTTGACAAAAACCACAGTCAACAGAGTACATATCTTCATAAACAGTTGCCTTAGAAGAATCTTGGAAATCCACTGGCCAGAGAATATCAGCAATGTCAGACTCTGGGAGAGAACAGAGCAGATAACAGCATAGAATGAAATTGGACGAAGAAGATGGGGATGGATTGGTCACAGTCTGAGAAAGCCAGTTTCCAGTATCACTAGGCAGGCATTGTCATGGAACCCCCAGGGAAAGAGGAAAAGAGGCAGCCGAGAAACACCTGGCGTCGAGACCTCCAAGCAGATATCAAGAGACTGGGAACCACCTAGAGTAAAATCGAAGGAGAAGCACAGGGCAGGAGTCGCTGGAGGTCTCTCGTTGATGGCCTATACCCTGGGAGGGGTGACAGGCGTAAGTAAGTAACAAGGGCATACCATCCGCAAGAGGCATGGATTCTCATGAACCCCTGCAGCCGCAGGGGCTCATGAAAATTTATGCGTCTTGCAGATTGGCCTTGTCCTATAGTGGAGGCATAGATAGTCCATGTACCGCCGCCATGAGATGGCCTTAGTTGCCTGCTCGGTGTTAAACCCAAATAACTAACTAACCCATGTTCCATTGTTTCATCAAAAAACATTACCGATGGCATTACTGTATGGAAGTAGCACCTAGACTAACAATTTCAGCCCGGGATCGTTGCGTATAGCAACGCCACCGGGGGACCCTCAAGTGAGCTGTACCAACGTCCCTGAATAGCTTCCCTTTACTGAGTAGTCTCCCTTACACGGCACATGCGCAGCCGTTACCAGTTTCTCGCGCTTAGCTTCCGGTTATCGGTTGTCAGCCCAAACGGCTCCCTTCTTTGGCTTTCTTTTTCGGCCTTTCTATGTGTGTAGAAGTTCGATCTTGGATACTATTATCACCTGGCGTCCCCGCATTTTCCGGTCAGGCAGCGGCATTGATCTGTGGATCTTTCTTTGCTTCATATCGAACAAAAATTCTCGGCGCGTTTCGTGTTCCAACATTGTGACCGTTGCCGGTGTTCCTTTTACGCCGTACCTTTATTCTGTTACAGAATGCAAGTTCAGACGTGTCGGCGTTGTAAGGATTTTCAGTGGCCCACTGATAATCATTCCATCTGCCTTCCGTGTTCTGGATGCTCCTCTTCTCAAACGTGCAACGTGTGTGCCTCATGGAGGGAACTTCAATGGTCGCAGTTGTGGGGCTTTTACCGCAGGGAACGACCCGCTAACCCCCAGGACCCACGCTTGCAGCTGGGTAGTCTATCCGTCAGGAACACCGTTACTGCTGCTCCGCCTTCTGCCATCACCGGCCCATGGCGTGCGTTGTCGGATGTTGTGGTGTCCTTGAGCCGCTCAGAACAGCCGATTGCTCTGCGCCCGATCTTATCACCGTTGACGGGACATCTTGACCAAGGTGAGAGGCGCCCTTATGCTCAGCGGCCACGCGACCCCCCACCCTTCGCGGGCACACACCACGTGAGTGCAAAACCTTTCTTGTCTATTATTCGACCTTCTGCAATGGTTACGAGTACCGCGCCTCAGCGTCTTCGGTCGCCCTCTCCCCCGGACACTCGCCATTTTCGTTTTTCCGCCTTGGCCCGCGGGGACGCGACGGCATTACGGTCTCCTTCTTTGGACCGTCCTGTGGCTTCTTCGGTTCGGCGCTCTTCCTCTCGGGACCGTTTCTCCCGCCCGCGCCACTGTGTTTCCACGTCTCGTCGTTCTCGAAAGACTTCATCTCCCCGCTTTGTCCCGTCTTCCCGTGTATCTTCGGGGGACCATCGTCGTTCTCGCTCGCGTCTTGCGCGTTCTGCGGTGGGCTCTTCTCCCCCTCCTACTGTTCATTTGCCTAAGGGGTGCTTGCGTCCTTCCGGACCCGATCCCTCTCTCTGTCGCTGACCTCCGTCGGCTTTCTCTCCTTCTCGAGCCTCCTCTTTGCTTGCCTACCGCTCTCCTTCCCCGCGCTCGAGCGTTCATCCGAATGTGGCCTCCCCTGATGACGTTCTTAGCTTGCACCCGGAAGACTCCGCTTCAGCCGTGTGGTCTCTTGGCGATCGCTCTTCCTCTTCTGAACATGACCTAGCGGCCCTTTCACCTTCCGCCCGTGGCGCTCTGGGGTCCGATGTGTGTACGGCCTTAGACTCGGCTTCTAGACTGATTTCCGGCTTCCTTCCTCGGGACATATGCCCTTCGTCCCCTCCCATCAAGCGGAAGTCTTTGGCTCTCGTGGATGCCCACCTTCAGCCCAAATGTTTTAAGTCGCTACCACAGCCACCCGGTTTTCGCGACCTTACGGAGGCCTTTAATACGCATCTCGGACAGGGACGTCTTGGCGACAAGCATTTTTTCTCGGATTTTCGTTGGTTGGAGGACTTCGATCTTACTTTTCGGCAGTACTGGTATAATGGACACTCGCCCTACTTCCTCTGTCCCCTTCCGTCCGTGGATTCGGACGCGGAAGCCTTTGTGGGTGGCAGGGCGGCGGTTCGGCGTATTTTGCCTCCCGGCCTGGATACTACGGCAGTTAGAATTCGAAATACACTCGCATGTACCAGTTTTCTGGAACTGGCGACACAGGCTATTGTTTGTTGCGCTGTGGTGTCTGGGCGCTCCAGCGTTTCCCAATTGGAGGATATTCGCACCATTGCTACAGTGGCGAATCGGGCAGCTTACCACGCCTCTTCGAACGCATTAACGGGCGTGGTTAATTGTGATTTAATGCGTCGCGACAGCCTCCTTCGTTCTTGCCCAGGCGTACCCCCATCTGTTAAGACGCAGCTCCGCCAGGCCCCCATTGGTAGATCGAACCTCTTCGGCCCGACTTGGCAGCGGGTGCGGGAATCCTCCAAGGACCTGTGGCCAAGGGCTCCTAGATGTGACCGCCGTCGCTTTCCTCCAACCCGCAGGTCAGGGGGTCACGCCCTGCGGTTTCCCAGACCCACCTTCCGTCCCCCCGCAGGATCCTCGTCTCATTTTAGTCGGCAGCCACAGTTCGGTCGACCCCTCGCCGCCCTGTCCTCTTCCGCCTCAGCCTGGCCCCAACGTTCTCGGCGGCCAGGGTGTGGCTGGATCCAATGACGCTCCCCCGTCTCCACCCCCGCTGACACCTTTTGGGTCGCCTGTCGGCGGGAGGTTAGCTCTGCACAGCACCGAGTGGCGGTCGCTGCTGCCCGACGACCCTTGGATACATTCTGTCGTTTCAGACGGTCTGCACCTGACCTTTCAACACCCACCCCCGCTCCGACGCTCGCCCTTGTGGACTCAGTCACCGGCAGACCCGCTCAAGGCGGCCGCTCTTCGGCTGGAGATTGCGGATCTCCTCTGGAAAGCTGCGACGGAACTGGTGATGCGTCACGACTCGCCTGCTTTCTACAGTCGCCTCTTCGTCGTGCCCAAACCAGGCGGCCAGTGGCGTCCAATCATCGACTTATCGGCGCTCAACAAGTTTATTTCGGCTCCCCCCTTTCGCATGGAGACGGCGCGGGCGCTTCGGGCTGCCGTCCAACCTCTCGACTTTGCTATCAGTCTCGATCTCACGGACCCCTTCCATGTCCCGATCCACTCCTCATCACGGCGCTTTCTCTGCTTCGCCTTCGAAGGACAGGTTTTTCAGTTCCGCGCCCTACCCTTCGGACTCAACCTCAGCCCATGGGTGTTCACGAGACTTATGGATGCCGTATTGGCCAGGGCCCGTCGGTCGGCCTCCAGCCCCTCGTCCAACTACCTGGACGACCTCCTGCTTCGGAATCAGGACTCCATCGCCCTCGCGACGGACAGAGACTCGCTGCGGGATCTCCTTCGCCGCCTAGGCTTCCAGGTCAACGAGGGAAAGTCGGACCTCTTGCCGTCTCGTCGCTTTATACACCTGGGCATGGAATTTCTGACCGACCTCAACACCGTGTGTTTGCCCAAGCCTCGTGTCCAGAAGTTGATCGATCTTTCTCGGACAGTGTACATTGCCGACGTGGTGTCAGCCCGGACCTGGCTCCAGCTGCTCGGTCTCCCTAAGTGCGGCGGCAGATCTCTTGCCCCTCGGCAGACTGTTTACGCGACCTCTCCAGCTTCATCTGCTCTTACACTGGCACCCCTCCTCGGGCGACCTCAACACCTTGGTGCCCGTCCCCCCTTGATCAGGTCCCACCTCCTCCGTTGGATGGATCCAGGGTGGCTTCGGACAGGTGTTCTGTCCTCCCCCCTTCCTCGGCTTTCCCTTTGCGCCGACGCCAGCCGCTCGGGTTGGGGCGCGCATCTCCTGCCGAGCTTTGCTTCGATTTCGGGACAGTGGCCGCCGAGCCTCTCGGACAAGCACATCAATTGGCTGGCGCTACAGGCTGTCCGGTTCCGAGTCCTGGGCCCTCTACCGCAGCCAACTACGACTCCTCGAACGCTTCCACCAGCGCTGCCTGCGTACCATCCTGGGCATTCACTGGAGTGACTATGTCACCAACGTCGAGGTCCTTGAACAGGCTGAAACTGTGAGCATCGAGGCTTTGCTGCTGCGGACACAGCTCCGCTGGGCGGGGCATGTCTCCAGGATGGAGGATCATCGCCTACCAAAGATCACCCTGTTCGGCGAGCTTGCTACTGGACACCGTGACAGAGGGGCACCAAAGAAGAGATACAAAGACTGTCTCAAGAAGTCACTTAGTGCCTGCCAAATCGACCACCACCAGTGGTCTTCGCTTGCTGCGGACCGTGACACCTGGCGCTCCACCATTTACAAGGCAGCTGTCTCCTTTGAGGACTCTCACAGAGCTAGCCTTAAGGACAAGCGGCTCAGGAGAAAAAACAGAGATGCCGCAGCTCAGAACCCTGGCCATACCTTCCCCTGCAGCCACTGCGGTCGAACCTGCCTGTCTCGGATTGGCCTCCGCAGCCACGAACAAGCCTGCAGACGTCGTGGGCAACTCCTATAAAATCTTCGTTCGCGAAGTCAAGCCAAGAGAGAGACAGGCTGTCTGGTTGGCACTCCGTCATTGGGAACTTCATCTCCAGGGCCAGGGCGTGTTCGTGCTGTCCGACAACTCGACAGTAGTCTCTTACATCCAGAAGTTGGGAGGGACACGATCTCCTCCTTTTTGCATGCTCCTGTACCAGATGATGCTTTGGTGTTGGGATCGCGGGATTTCTATCCGGGCTCGCCACATTCCTGGACATTTAAATGTGTTAGCAGACTCCTTGTCCCGTCGGGGCCAACCTCTCCACACCGAATGGTCCCTCAGTCCGGAGATTTTCAAGATATGTGCCCGCTGGTAGACTCCCTCCATCGATCTATTCGCGACGAGGTGGAACAGACAACTGCCAGTCTTTGTGTCTCTCATTCCGGATCCCCTTGCATGGGGAGTGGATGCCCTGTATCTTCCTTGGGACGGCCTCGTGGCCTACGCCTATCCCCCCACGGTTCTGATTCCCAAGATCATTCAGAAGCTCAGGGGGTACAACACTGTCCTCCTGGTCGCCCCGTTCCACTGGACCAAGAGCTGGACGACCGACCTGTTGAGCCTCGCCACGGAGCCCCCCGTGCGGCTACCGACGCCTCACACGATGTTGAAACAGCCCCAACAAGCCCTTTTCCACCCGTGCCCGGAGAGGCTAGCCTTACACACTTGGCGGTTGTGCGGGCGGCCCTCGCAGCACGAGGTTACTCGCATGCAGCGGTGGAAGCTATCGCTGCAGCCTGCAGGCCATCCACCCGCAGGGTGTACGAAGGGAAGTGGCGTGTCTACCAGTCCAGGTGCGCGGCTCGACGCCTTTCCCCCACGACACTGACTATGCCACTCCTCGCCGATTTTTTCTTATGGCTTTTTGAGGACCAACACTTGGCGTCCATTACCATACGTGGTTACTTGGCTATGATTGCCGACACTTACAGACATTTGGGGCGTGAGGACCTGATGGCCAATTTTGACCTCCGTCGTCCGGTTCCGCGCTCCCTGGTGCCCCGCTGGGACCTTCCCTGGGTACTAACGTGGCTCAATTCCGCACGCTTTGAGCCCCTACATCTGGCCTCTCTGGCAAACTTACCAGGAAAACTTGTTTTCTTCTTGCTCTCGCCACTGCAGCGCGGGTTAGCGAGCTCCATGCCCTTTCCACAGAGCCCGCTTGCCTTCAGTTCCGGGCGGATGGCACAGTGCAGCTCCTCACTAATCCGGCCTTTCTCGCCAAAAACAGGCTCCCCTCTGCCCAGCCACAGATAATCACCATACGGCCGCTGTAGATTGCTTCCCAGTCCCCTGACTCCTGCCAACAGGACCCTGTTCGGGCCTTGAAAATATACCTCCGACGAACAAAACCTTTCCGAAAAAATCGCTCCCGCCTTTTTCTGACCTTATATCGTGGCAAGTCGGACATTACTGCGCAGACTATCTCTTCATGGTTGCGGTGGATCATACGCTCCGCTTACGAGGACCTCTCCCCCTCAGGGGCAAAGCGGATGCGAATTCGGGCGCACAAAATCAGAGCTGTATCGACCAGCCTCGCCTTTGACCGCAACTGCGCAGTCCGGGACATTATTGCCGCAGTCGGCTGGAGAGCTGAATCCACCTTTGCACGTTTCTATCTATGCGACCTCTCCGGCCAGCGGGACAACCTGGCCCTGGTGGGTGACGTCTCAGCAGCTCAACACTCCCTGCCGGCGCGCCATGCGCATTAGGTACGCTTAGCTGAAATTGTGAGGTGTTGATCCCAGTCTTTTTCACTAATGCGTCCGCAATCGCGGGGTAGTTGGCGGCGCCCTCCTCCTATTCGCCATTCTTCCATACAGTAATGCCATCGGTAATGTTTTTTGATGAAAAAAATTTATTTTTCTCTAAAGTATATTTTTTCGAGAAAATACTTACCGATGGCATTACTTGGAGGACCCTCCCACCTGCCCCGCTCGCCACCAGTAAGATAAGTGCAAAAACTGGTAACGGCTGCGCATATGCCGTATAAGGTAAGGGAGACTACTCAGTAAAGGGAAGCTATTCAGGGACGTTGGTACAGCTCACTTGAGGGTTCCCCGGTGGCGTTGCTGTACGCAACTATCCCGGGCTGAAATTGTTAGGCTAGACCTGTGCTACTTCCATACAGTAATGTCATCGGTAAGTATTTTCTTGAAAAAATATATTTTAGAGAAAAATAAATTTTTCAGTCATTTCAAATTTTCACACTGTAGCCCTTTTGTTTGGAGCTGCATTTTATGTTAGTCAGCAGACTTGTGGAATTATGCTCTAAAACAAATGTAGCATTTATAGAAACATTTCCTGGTGTGATTGAAAAAAAAGAGGGGGGGGGGGGAGGGGAGGGGGTGTGTGATGAGAGCGGTATCACTTTAACAATTCCTCTATCTTTTTGCTTTGGGGGAAAGTATAAGTGTTATATGTAGCCCATTGTTTTGTCTAGTAGTAGTCTGACTACACGCTTATTACGTGAATGGGCGATGGGGTTAAAATGCATATTTCTGCCATAATGCCTCTGTTAGGTCAGACAGTTTTCGTTCATTCTTTCATTCCAGGCTTAATATCTTATGACACTTGTAGTGATCAGAGCAGACAGTTTTGTCCTCGGCCCTGTGGTTAAAAATTTACTACATTTTGGAGTTGTCCTCTCGCCCTACTTGCAGTTCAGGAGATGAATTGACCACTATACTTTAATAGTTCAAAGATCGTGCCAAAATGACTTGACACTTAAGTGCCAAGCCACTCTGTCACCACCCATGAACTTGTCATGATCACTCCACATGTTGCATTGTGTCAGGGCTAAATTTGAAATGTGCAAAATTAAATTATTTTCAGAAACATTTGTAAAGAAATGCATGCGAGTGTGTCAGTAGGTGTTAATAACTTCCACATTTCAACTTGCAGCTATGGGAGACTATGGATGAAAATGATAAAGAACAGAGATTTCAGCGACTCCAGTACCTCCTGCAGCGCAGCAACATGTACACAGAATACCTCCTTGAACGCATGAAACGTCAGGAAGCAGAAGAGGCCAAACGGAAGGAACGACGTGTACGTAAGCTGGCCAAACAGGAAGAGAAGAAAAAAGAGGAGGAGAAAAAAGACAAAGAACAACCACAAAATGGACAGGTGAGAAGTGGCATATCCCTCTGCTGTTTTGTTTATGGGTTAGGAATGATACAAGAAAAGGGGGGTGGGGGTGGGGATCATCAGTCAGGATGTTGGTGAATCGTACTGGTTAGACCAGGTGCACAATAGCAGAAGGTGGATCGACCATGATAATTCAAGGGTATTGCCAGATCAGCTTGGCGCCTGTTGGCGCCAAGTTGATCTGGCAATACCCTTGAATTATGGTCGATCCATCTCCTGCAACTGACACATGGTGAGGTGACATCCGTACAATTTGGGAAATGTGGATGTGGGGTTGAATGGGTTAATAAAAGCAGGTGACGTGTTGTTTGTTTTCTCAAAACTATTACCGATGGCATGACCAATAGGAAGGTACACTTAGCATACCGATTTAGCCTAAGCATCCGTTGTGTACACTACACAACCAAAGAGGCGACTTCAGGGAGCCATTACTAAGCAACCCTGAGTGGCCTCCCTTATCTCCATATCCGGTGATGTATTTCCCATCAGTCTTTTTATGCTTAGCACCGGAACAGTTGTGTTTAGCCTAGGTGGACTTTGACGAATTTCGTCGTTTATTTCTTCAAAATCGTTACCGATGGTATTACTGAGAGGAAGATATACTTAACTGACAATTTCAGTCTCCAAAAATTGTTGTGTGTTGCCACACAACCAGGGACGTACCTCTAGCAAGCAGTTACCTAATCCCCCGAGTGTCCTTCCTGTCCTCGGAGTAACCTCCCTTCCAAATCTCGTGAGAGGCCGTTATTTCCAGTTCTATACTTGACTGCCATTTTGTTTAGATCCTTCTTTCTCAGTCTCCCGTTATCATTGACTTTTTTGTCCATCCTTCGGCCTTGTTTGTCTTAACATGGCCAGGTAAGGCCTCGGAAATTGCCTCCCTCGATAATTGTGGCGAATTGGGGCAGTTTTCGTGGATTTGCGGCATTTTGCCGTTCGACTCGACTTCGTCTTCGTTTGTCGGTTTTAACGGTCGTCTGCTCGGTTCCGTAGCCTCTGGGCTACACGCGTTTCATTTCCACTCTGTTCACTGTTGCAGTTTTCTTCTTAAAACGTGCCCAAACTGTAAAAATTTTCAATGGCCTAGTGACTTGCATCCGTGCTGCCTGCCGTGCTCGGGATGTGCATCGGACCACACTTGTGATCTTTGTGCTTCGTGGGAAGAAGATCGCTGGTCCGAAATGTGGAAGTTCTACCGTCAGCGCCCTGTACAGTCCGATGAAGCTCCTCTTTGCCCTATCACCACCAGCTCTACAGCTATCGGTGTTTCTTCTCGGCGCTCACGGTCTCCGGTTCCCAGCCCCATTCCATCACAGCTATCACGATCTTCTGTGCCGGGACCCTTGCAGCTCTTTTCCACTCAGGCGCGGGTGTCGGACACCGTCCCTCCCGCTGTGAGTGGTTTTATACCAGGTGAGAATGTATGCCCCCGCTCCCATGAGCGTATTTCGCAGCCAGCCCCGCAGACCCGGCCTTCTAAGACGGGTCTCCAACGGAGGCAACCCCTTCATTTTGGGGAGAGGAGACAGCGACCATCCCTCGCGCTGGGACCATATGGCGTTGAGGCGCGTCCCCTGGGTGGTGGATAGGGGGTCCCTCGTGAGAGGGGTGCACCGAATGAAATAAGGTGCCGTGAACCAACATGGTCTAAGGGAAGGTGACCCCGACAGAAAACCCCTGGTCCTCCTAGTAAGGGGGTTGGGCGTGGGGGTAGCTTCCCCACCCTGCAAAAAAGGAAATAGCTACAAAAACGCCGACGAAAAGACTAACAGTAATTCCTTTCCTGGAGGAGGAAGGTTCTTCTACCAGAAGACTTATGACGTCCTGTGGTGAAAGCCGGAAGTCTTCGGAAGCCACAGGACCGAGCCGCCTCTCTCTATCCAGGGATACAACCATGGGCACATGGAACGTCAAGACCATGTACCAGAGCGGCAAGGCCGCCCAGATAGCAGCAGAAATGCAAAAGTACAACCTTTCCCTGCTAGGTATCAGTGAAGCCAGATGGACGCAGTCTGGCCAGAAAAGGCTGTTAATTGGGGAGATGATTCTGTATTCAGGTCATGAAGAGGAGAATGCCCCCCATACAGAAGGCGCAGCATTCATGCTGTCACCAGTGGCACAGAGAGCGCTGATGGGCTGGGAACCTTGGGCCAAGAATCATCACAGCAGCCTTTAGAACCAAGAAAAAGCTCAAGCTGAACGTCATCCAGTGTTATGCGCCCACTAATGACGGGGACGAGGAAGAGAAACAAGAGTTCTACGACCGACTCCAGAGTGCCTTGGACAAATGTGCGGAGCGAGACATCACCATCGTCATGGGCGATTTTAATGCCAAAATAGGGGAGGACAACACCGGATACGAAGAGGTGATGGGGAGACAGGGACTAGGCTCGGAGATGAGTGAGAATGGGGAGAGGTTTGTAGACTTTTGTGCTCTAAACCGACTTGTCATTGGAGGCAGCATCTTCCCACACAGAAGGATACACAAAGCAACTTGGGTCTCACCTGACCATACAACAGAGAACCAAATAGACCATATCTGCATTAGCAAGAAATTTAGAAGATCCCTTCAAGATGTTCGAGTGAGGAGGGGAGCAGATGTTGCCTCCGACCACCATCTGCTTGCCTTAAGAATGAAGCTCAAGCTAAAGAAAAGCCGCACAGAGACAACAAGAAGACAGCGCTATAATGTAGGCCTCCTGAGAGAAACTGGAGTTAGAGAAGAGTTCAAACTGGTGCTGTCCAACCGGTTTCAAGCGCTACAGGAACTAGTAAATGAAGAGGAGGCGGCCACCACAGAGCAGCAGTGGAAGGCAGTTAGAGAGGCGCTGAACTCAACCTGCAAAGACACTGTAGGGTTCAGGAAACACCATCACAAGGACTGGCTGTCGGCACAGACCTTGAAGAAGATAGAAGTGAGGAAGTGGAAGAAAGCAGTTGTCAACAACAGTCGCACGAGAGCAGCCAAAGTAAGGGCACAGGGGGAATACTGGGAAGCCAACCGCGAGGTGAAGAGGAGTATCAGGGCAGACAAGAGGGTCTACACAGACAGCCTGGCAGCAGAGGCAGAAAAGGCAGCAGGCAGCGGCAATATGAAACAGCTCTACGACATTACCAGAAGATTGTCAGGCAAGTATGGCCATACAGAAAGACCAGTAAAAGACAAAGAAGGCAAGCCTATTGCAGACAGAGCAGACCAACTCGACAGATGGGCCGAGTATTTTGAAGAGTTACTGAACAGACCTAGCCCACCCGACCCCCCAGACATCCAGCCGGCAGAGACCGACCTACCCATCAGCTGTGACAGACCCAGCCGGGAAGAGATCAGAAGAGCAGTGGCATTTTTGAAGAATGGCAAAGCAGCAGGCCCAGATGGCATCCCAGCGGAGTCTCTGAAAGCAGACCTAGAGACAACAGTGGAGATGCTGTACCCACTGTTTGGAAAGATCTGGGAAGAGGAGGTGATGCCGGCTGACTGGAAGGAGGGGTACCTAATCAAGCTTCCCAAGAAAGGCGACCTCAGCAAGTGTTCCAACTACAGAGGAATCACCTTGCTGTCAGTACCAGGAAAGGTCTTCAACAGGATCATCCTGGAGAGAATGAAGAGCTCCGTTGACCCCCAGCTGAGAGACCAGCAAGCAGGATTCAGGAAGAACCAATCATGTACAGACCAGATCGCCACTCTCCGCATCATCGTGGAACAGTCTCTGGAGTGGAGCTCCCCGCTGTACGTCAACTTTGTGGATTATGAGAAAGCATTTGACAGTGTGGACCGAGAGACTGTGGAAACTCCTACGACACTACGGTGTACCCACAAAGCTCGTCCGCCTGATCAAGAGCAGCTACGATGGCATGACATGTCGCGTGATCCACGAAGGGCAGTTCACCAGGGAGCTCCAGGTCAGAACTGGTGTCAGGCAGGGGTGTCTGCTGTCTCCGTTCCTCTTCCTACTGGCCATAGACAGGGTCATGAAGATGACCACAGAGCACAGACGAAGTGGAATACAGTGGACACAGCTTGACGACCTCGATTTTGCAGACGACTTGGCATTACTGTCCCACACTCATCAACAAATGCAGGACAAGACCACGAGGCTTGCTGACATCTCGTCCCAAGTGGGCCTCACCATTCACAAACAGAAAACAAAGACAATGAGGCTGAACGCAACCAGGGAGGAACCAGTCTTGCTTGCTGGCACCCCGTTGGAGGAGGTGGAGTCCTTCACCTATCTCGGGAGCATCATAGACAAAAAAGGCGGCACTGATGCAGATGTCAGAGCACGAATTGGTAAAGCCAGAGCAGGCTTTCTCCAGTTGAAAAAAGTGTGGAGTTCCAGAGAGCTGTCACAACACACCAAAGTCCGGATTTTCAACTCCAATGTAAAAGCAGTTCTCCTATATCGAGCAGAGACTTTGAGATTTACAAAAACCACAGTCAACAGAGTACAGACCTTCATGAACAGTTGCCTTAGAAGAATTTTGAAAATCCACTGGCCAGAGAAGATCAGCAACGTCAGACTCTGGGAGAGAACAGAGCAGATAACAGCAGAGAATGAAATTGGGCGAAGAAGATTGGGATGGCTTGGTCACAGTCTGAGAAAGCCAGCTTCCAGTATCACTAGGGAGGCATTGTCATGGAACCCCCAGGGAAAGAGGAAAAGAGGTAGGCCGAGAAACTCCTGGTGTCGAGACCTCCAAGCAATCAAGAGACTGGGAACCACCTGGAGTAGAATCGAAGCAGAAGCACAGGACAGGAGTTGCTGGAGGTCTCTCATTGACGGCCTATACCCGGGTAGGGGTGACAGGCGTAAGTAAGTAAGTAAGACAGCGACCATCGGCAGTCCCTGGCGCGTGCCCTGTCCAGCCAGACGTGACTTTACCCACATGCACTTTGTTTCCTCAAAAACATTACCGATGACATTACTGTCTGGAAGTGTCTACTACTTACTCAATTTTAGCCTAAGAACTTGTTGTGTTCCTTCACCACCCGGGAGGCACTCAGGGAACCCTCATTAGGGCTGAGAGTAGCCTCCCGTCCCAGTCCAATCAGGCGTCCACTACGTGGCCCAATCACAAATCAGTCGTTTCTACTTAGCTCTGAAGTTTAGACGTGTTAGCCTATCGCGCCACCGACCGTTGCTAACGGTTTTTCCCTGCTCTTCTTTTTGTGGATTACTGTGTTCCTGTGTTCCTTCAGACTTGTGTGCTTGGATTTATGTGCCTGTGTGTGTTTTTCAAGGATTGTGCTTCGAGTGAACTGTGTTTTTCTTCGTTCTGGTGATAACGAAAAAAAAAAAAAAAAAAAAAAAAAAAAAAAACCAAACAAACAAACAAAGGAAGGTACTCCCTGTGGTGGTTACTGCTCCGGATATGGAGATTCCTCCACCCGTCGCCACGTCGCAGGAGAGGTAAGGTCTTGGCCCCTCCCTCACAAGGCCCCGGCCCGGGTGCCTGTTTCCGTTTTTTCGTCGGATCGCGCATCGCTTTCGTTCTCGTTTTCGCGCGTTCCGAGTGCTTGCGCCCAGTCGCCTGCTGTTTCTGTTTGTATGTTGCTGTAACCCCGTGCGTACCTGCGACAAGTGTGGATCTTTCCGGTGGCCGTGTGACGATCATGATTTTTGCCTTCCTTGTACGGGATGCAATTCGGACCATACTTGCACCGTCTGCGCCGCCTGGCCCGAGCAGCAATGGTCGCAGCTTTGGAGTTTTTACAGGCGCGAGCGTCCGCATTCGCCTAGTGACAGGGCTTCTTTCCTAGAGCCCACATCAGTGCTTGGCGCTGTTTCCAAACGCGTGGGCGCGGACCGTGAGGATCCACTGAGCCGTCGGCCACTTGAGCTTCGCTCATCTTCCCTCACTTCTCATTGGACACCGCCTGCTGACTCTTACGGGGAGTCCGCCTTAGGGCGCAGCGTTTGCCTTACGGGGGCACGCATACCGCGACTACCCTCGCGTAGTACGTTGTCCAAAATTCATCGAAATTCTGGAGACCGTGAGGATCAGCTGAATCGTTCTCCGCTTGCGATTTCCTCATCCTCCAAACTCTCTAACCGGACACAGCCTGCTGACTCTTACGGGGAGTCCGCCTTAGGGCTTAGCGTTTGCCTTACAGGGGCGCGCATACCGCGACATAATTCGCGTCGTATGTTGTCCGCAACTAGTCGCGTTCTAATGGACCGTGACGATCACCTGCGCTGTCGGCCGCTGCACATTGGCTCATCCACAAAGATTTCTAAACGGACAACGCCTGCTGGCTCTTACGGGGAGTCCGCCTTAGGGCGTAGCGTTTGCCTTCCGGGGGCACGCATTACACGACATGCTTCGCGCAGTCCATTGTCCGAAAATCGTCGTATGCGATCTCATTTACACAAGTCTGCGTGCTCTTACGGAGAGCCGCCTATGCGACAACGTACCCGCCGTACAGAGACTGGCGAGAGATCCCGGTCCCGGCGTCATCGGTTTGATGACCGTGTTTCTCTTTCTCACGTGACCTCCAATACTCCACACACTCACGCGTCGGGTGACTACCGTCAGGAGCATCGTTCTACTGTCCGTTCCGATCGCCGCCGTCCTCGGCATTCATCATCATCTTCCCTTTCATCTCCTTCTCCCGCTTCGGTTCCCCGTTCGGCTTCCAGCTTGTCTCGGTCCGCCCCTCCCCTTCCGTCCCTTCCGTCCCGTCACCCGTCCCCTTCCCCTCCTCGGCCCCGTAGTCGGACCTCCACTGGTAAAGTTCACCGTGACCACCACTCCCGTCATCGCAGCCGCTCCCGTCATCGCAGTCGTTCTCCCCGTTCACGTCACACGGTTCCCTCTAGGTCCCCCCCTCCCGTTTATACCTTTCCCCTGCACCCGCTTCGCCATCTTCCCGCGGTACAACGTTCACCGGTGGCTACAATTTCTCATCCGGACGGGCTCCGCGCCGTTTCTCCCTCACAGACCCTCCATCGGATCTCCCTCCCTACACGCAAGGAGGACACCCTTAGTCTACTTCCTGAGGATTCGGTCTCTAATCTCCTCGACTTTGGCGGCCGCTCCCTTTCGCCGCGCTCTGATGTATCGGATGCGCCTGTGTCGACTACACTCCCTTCGTCGTCGCGCACGGAAACGCTTCTTTGCATTAATGAAGCGGCTCGTATTGTCGTGGCCGCCCTACCGAAAGACGAGTGTCCTCCGTCCCCCCCCCCCCCCCCCCGCTCAAACGGAAGGTGTCCGCCTTTGTTGATTCGGACCGGCAACAGAAGAGATTCAAGTCGCTGCCTCAACCGCCTGGATTTCAAGATATGCGGGATTCATTCTCCGCTCATCTACACACGGTTTCACAAGACTCCTCCTTTTTTGCGGATCGCAAGTGGCCGACTGACCTTGACATCGCGTTCCGCCAATCTTGGTACGCGGGCCATTCAGTCTTTTCAGTGCACACTTCCCACGTTGGACCCTCCAGTTGTGGCGCAACTTGGCGGCAACTCTAAGCTACGTTACACTTTCCCGCGTGGTTTGGATAAGACGGCGTCCCTAGTGCGGAACACCTTGGCCTGTGGGGGTTTTCTGGAGCTTATCACGCAAGCTTTTATTCGTCGCATTGAAGACTCACGAGAATCTTCACCCCTTCTTGGTGATCTCCTCACTTTAGCGGTCGCGGCTAACCGGGCAGCTTATCACTCTTCCGTCAACGCGATGGCGGCTGCTGCTAACTGTGATCTCATGCGTCGGGATGCCGTTCTACAAGCCTGTCATGGATTGCCCCCTGATTTGAAGTCTCAACTGCGTCGGGCTCCTCTTGGTGGACGTCTCCTCTTTGGTGAGACTTTGCAGAAAGTAAAGGACGGAAATTTAGACCGCTGGCCCAAAGGCTTTCCCACTTCTCGCTTTCACGCCGCCCGCAAGGCCGTGGGTCGCGCCCTGTGGAACTCAAGACCCTCTTCGACCTTCATTCCCCGTCATTCCAACGTGTCCCGGAGGGCTCCCACTTTCGGCCGCGGTAAACCCGTTCAGACCTCTATCCCCTCCTGGCCCAAGCCTGCCCGCCGCCCTTGTCGAGGCCGCGGCAGGTTTCCATGACTACCTTCCGTTCCAGTTCCCGCCGACCCCTCGGGAGTCTCCGGTCGGCGGGAGACTGGCCCTTTGCAGCGACGTATGGCGGGCGCTGCTACCGGACGACCCTTGGGTCCTTACTACCATCTCCGAGGGTCTCTCGATTTCGTTCCGTTCCCCTCCGCCGTTGAGACGATCTCCGGTATGGACAGATGTTCCATCCGACGAGTTAAGAGCTATCGCCTTGCGCGGAGAGGTGGCCTCCCTTCTACAGAAGGCTGCCACGGAGGTAGTGTCTCGTCTCCACTCCCCGGCATTTTACAGCCGCATATTCGTAGTTCCGAAGCCAGACGGAAAGTGGCGTCCTGTCATCGATCTCTCGGCGCTGAACAAGTTTATACTGGCTCCGACTTTTCGCATGGAGACCACCCGGACGCTCCGGGCCGCTGTGCAACCTATGGATTTTGCAGTCAGCCTCGATCTTTCAGATGCGTATCTCCATGTTCCCATACATCCGGCATCCAGACGGTATCTCCGCTTCACTTTCGAAGGCGTGATCTACCAGTTTCGCGCCCTTCCCTTCGGTCTCAACCTCAGCCCGTGGGTTTTCACTCGCATCATGGATGCAGTCGTCGCCAAGGCTCGACAGTCCTCCTCCAGTCCGATCTCCAACTACTTCGACGACCTTCTCTTGAGGAATGCGTCGGAGTCGGTGCTGCGGATGGACAGGGCCGCTCTACTCCTGCTCTTGTCCCGCTTGGGATTTCTCCTCCATGCCCGCAAGTCGGACCTCTCTCCATCTCGCCGGTTTATTCATCTTGGGATGGAATTTGCGACCGACCTCAACCGTGTGTGTTTACCGGAACCTCGGATCACGAAGTTACTCTCCCTCACTTCTCGGGTTGCCCGGTCGGAATCCGTTCCCGCCAGAGTCTGGCTGCAACTCCTCGGCTTGATGAATGCAGCGGCGGATCTCCTCCCCCTGGGTCGTCTTCACTCCCGCCCACTTCAGTTACACCTGCTTCATTGGAGGCCATCCTCCGGCGACCTCGATGCCCTGGTGCCGGTGTCTCCAATCCTTCACTCTCACCTACGGCGTTGGATGGACACTTCTTGGCTAGCTTCGGGAGTCCCTCTTGCCTCACCGCCCCCTCAGCTCTCGCTCTGTGTGGATGCGAGTCTCGCTGGGTGGGGTGCACACCTGCTTCCGAGTTTCCTTTCGACGTCTGGACACCGGACCTGACAGACAGACACATCAACTGGCTCGAGCTACAAGCAGTGTGGCAGGCGCTCATGGTGTGGGAAGTCCACCTTTGCAACCAGACGCTTCTTGTCCTGTCGGACAACACTACGGTCGTCTCATACATTCAGAAGCAGGGAGGTACACACTCTCCGGATCTTTGCTTTCTCCTCTACCGCCTGATGTGCTGGTGCGAGGACCGCGGCATCTCTCTCCGAGCTCAACATATCCCCGGACGCTTGAACGTCTTGGCCGACTCCCTCTCTCGACGTGGCCAACTTCTCCACATGGAATGGACTCTTCACCCGGACATCTTTCAGATGATCTGCGCTCACTGGGAGACTCCCATGATCGACTTATTTGCCACAAGGTGGAATCATCAACTTCCCCTCTTCGTCTCCCCCATTCCAGAGCCTACCCGGCACCGGCCTCCACGTGGCGTAGGTGGGTAGTCCGCTCAGTCCCTGACTGAGTGGGCTAGCGGACGGGTGCCATCTTTGTCCAGGATTAGGACTTGATGTCAGCAGATATGTTGTTCAGCCTTTTCACTGGTCCGGTTTTTAAGGAGCTGTGCTAACCTAGGTCGTACCATGTTGGATTGGTCCTTAAAAATACTCGTGACTTTTTGGTCCTTTGGATCCCAAGTGTTTGCCGTGCTTGGAGACCCGTGTCGGGGGAGAAGAGGATCCTGGTGGCTGAAACACTCCACTTTGGCCTTGACTTCTGCCTAAACGGGAGGCTAGTCGTACCGGCCTAGTCAATCGGCTCTTGTCACGTTGAGCCCTATCCCACTGTTGACATGCGGGTTGCTATACGGAGCACCATGCTATAGCCTTTGCTGCTGATTAGGTGCTTTACGCCAGTATTCCCCTGCATTCAACGGTGTGATAGAAGGCGGTGGCTCAAACGGTTCAATCGGGCTTACCCCCTTGAGTATATCTTTCGGGCAGTCTCCATTGTGCGTCGGCTGGAGACCCGCCGACAGTTGCACTTTCCCTTGTTGGGCTCGGTGGCGGGCGGGGACCCCCGGGGGATGAATATCTCTACTAATATAATATGGATAAAACAAAAAAACCAAAACTAGCACAGAAACGGCATATAGACACCGAATTTGACCATGACAGTGATTCAGACTGTGAGGAAGCGACGCCTCAGGCGTCGGCCGTATGGCCTCGCTTCCTCATTGTCCATAGCAAGGTGAAGGAGAAACCAGTTACCAAGCTGCATCCTTTTCTGGTGGGGGAGACCCTCAGGAGCCGTGTTGGCAGGCCTGACGCCCAGCGCCTCAGGTCTGGTGACTTGCTGGTGGAGTGCCGTACTCGGGCACACTCCAGCGGGCTGCTGGGGCTCTCTTCCATCGGAGACACTCCTGTGGAAGTCACACCCCACAAAACTATGAATTCGTCAAGAGGCGTAATCAAAGATCAAGCTTTGGCAGAACTGTCAGAAGATGAACTTGTAAGGAACCTTAAGTCTCAGGGGGTGACTTGCGTCAGGCGCTTCGCTTCCAAGCGAGGTGGTGGGGAGATCCGTCTCCCTACCATCATCCTGACGTTTGGCACCCCCACCCCTCCTACTACCATCTGGGGAGGTTACTACTCCCTGAGAGTGAAAAAGTACGTCCCTCTTCCCCTCCGGTGCTTTAAGTGCCAAAAGTATGGCCATGGGCAGAAGACATGCCGTCAGGCAGAGGCTTCATGCGCCCGTTGCACTAGGCCCGGACACTCTGCTGAGTCCTGCACAGCCACCCCCCTGTGTGTGAATTGCCAGGGGGCGCATATGGCTTCGGATAAGAAATGCCCTCGTTGGATATCCGAGTGCAAGATTCAGCAGGTGCGTGTGGAGAAGGGGCTGTCCTTTCTGGATGCCAAAAAACTGGTTGAAGGCCCTGGTGCAGCTGCGGCTGCCCCAACCTCTAACACCTCAGTGTATACTTTTAGTGCAGCGGTGGCAGGCAAGCGCCCCACCAAAGACTTTTCATGTCAGACCCCAACTTCTTGGTTGGGGGCGGAGCCTCGGCTCATCTCGCCCCTGGAGAGTAACCCTCCTCCGGTGGTGACAAGGAGCCAGGGAACGCAGAAGGCGGACACTGCCGGTCCGGTTGTGCCGCCTTCTGTTGCCCCTAAGCCTCAGCCCCCACCCAAACCTGTTAGTCAGTCAACTCCAAAGGCTTCTGGCTCTGGTCAGCCTTCTAAGGCCGCTAACTCTAGCGGCAGGAACGCTGCCCAGGACCAGAAGTCTAAGAAATCTATGGGACCGCTGTGCGCACGGGCCCAGAAGGGGAACACAGATGTGCCCCTTCAAAACAAATATGCTGCACTGGAGGAGCGGATGGAGGGAGTGGAAGTTGTTGTTGCTGATGCTGCGGCAGCTCCACCCCCTTCCTCTCCGAAGAACCAGAGGAGGCCCGGGAGCCGGCCCCCCTCTGTTTCTTCAACTCCTTCCAAGGTAAAGGAAAAAGGGGGGAAAAACTCCTTACCCCCAGATCAGACTTAATCATGGACTCTTTGCTTCAGTGGAATTGTCGTGGTTTTCGAGCTAACTTTGAGGAATTACGTCTTTTAGTCAAGTTCTATAACCCCTCAGTCATATCTCTTCAGGAGACTTACCTGAAGACTTCTGACCCTGTGTCTTTTAATGGTTTTAATGTTATACATAAAGGCTCTGATTCGGAGAGGCGCTCGGGTGGAGCGGCTCTTCTCATTAGTAGCCAAATTTTATGTAGCCCCGTTAGCATCGACACCTGTCTTCAGGCTGTCGCTGCTCGGGTTACCTTAAAAAAGACCATAACCATATGCAGTATTTACCTGCCACCATCACTGCGGGTCTGTAGCAATGATATTTTTCACTTAGTAGATCAACTGCCCCCTCCCTTTATTCTCATGGGGGATTTTAACGGTCATGCTCACCTTTGGGGTAGTGACCACTATGATGGCAGAGGTCAGATGTTAGAAGATGTTTTTTCTCAACTTAACCTATGTGTCTTTAACGATGGCTCACCTACATACTCTAACTCAGGTTCCGGATCTAGTTCTGTTCTAGACCTCACTGTGTGTGATCCTTCTCTCATGCTGGACTTTGACTGGAAGGTTCACGACGACCTGTGTGGTAGTGACCACTTCCCAGTAGTCCTGTCATCGGTCAGCTGTGAGGAGGATTCGCCGGTGGGGCGCTGGAATCTCAAGAAAGCTAACTGGTCTCTGTTTGCCTCTCTCTGTCAGTCTCGTCTTACAGAGGAGGTGGTCATGTCAGCTGAAGAACCTGTTTCTTGTTTTACTTCTATTTTGTTGGAGGTTGCAGGTGAAACCATCCCTAGAACTTCCACATCACTCCCTCGGAAGCCGAGAGTACCATGGTTCAATGAAGAGTGCCGCAAGGCCCAAACAATGCGCAAATCTGCTCAGCGACGTGCATTTCGTAATCCGTCGCAAGCAAATATTTTAACCTTTAAAAGACAGCGGGCGAAAGCCCGTTATATTTTTAAACGTGAACGCCGTGCTTCCTGGAGACGCTTCGTCTCATCTTTATCTTCTAGGACTCCGTCCCAAAAAGTCTGGAAGGCTGTTCGAAGAATTAGGGGCAGGGGTGGCTCGGCTTCTGTTGGCCATCTTAGAGATGGTGCCAGTTTGGTCACAGATAAAAAGGCTGTGGCCAATTTGCTTGCCTCCACCATTGCCCATAATTCTTCAACAGAGCATTATTCACCTTTCTTCCAGAGAGAGAAGGAGAAGCGAGAATCTTGTGCTTGTGATTTTATATCGGATAACTTGGAAGACTATAATGCCCCTTTTACGTTTTCAGAATTGCAGCAAGCCATGCAGAAATGTACTGACTCTGCTGCTGGATTAGATACCATCCATTATCAGCTCATAACACATCTGCCTGAGGATTCACTCCTTGTACTTCTCATGGCCTTTAACCATATCTGGATAACCGGTCATTTTCCGCCATCTTGGCGCCAGGCTGTGGTTGTGCCAATTCCCAAGCCGGGTAAGGATCCTTCCGACCCGGGCAACTACCGGCCAATAGCTTTGACATCATGTTTATGTAAAACTATGGAACGCTTGGTCAACGCCCGACTGGTGTGGCATCTTGAGTCACAGGGTCTCATCACAGACCTCCAGTGCGGTTTCCGGCGCTTCCGTAGTACAACTGACCATCTAGTCCGCTTTGAGTCTTTTATCCGAGATGCTTTTGTCAACAAGCAGCATGTCTATGCAATTTTCTTTGATCTTGAAAAGGCATATGACACTACCTGGAAGCATGGTATAATGTCTGATTTGTCGGACATGGGTTTTAAAGGGCATCTGCCCGTTTTTATTTACAATTTTTTGTCCAACAGGTCGTTCCATGTCCGTGTGGGCTCCACCCTCTCCGACTCCTTTGAACAGGAGATGGGTGTCCCGCAGGGCAGTATTCTATCTCCTGTTTTATTTAGCATTAAAATAAATAACATTGTAAAGGCCGTCAAGGATGATTCTGAATGTTCTTTGTTTGTGGACGACTTTGCTTTGTGTGCACGAGGTCGAGGACTTGCGTCCCTTGAGAGGCGCTTGCAGCTGTGCGTTGATCGCATCCAGGGGTGGGTGTCTCTCAATGGATTCAGATTCTCGCCCTCCAAGACAGTCTGTGTGCATTTTACTAACCAGACGAAATTTTTTCCAGAACCTAGCCTGAGCATTGCTGGAGTGCCAATTAAGGTGGCTGAAGAGGCTAAGTTTTTGGGGGTCATCTTTGACAAAAGATTGACCTTCTGCAACCATGTTAACTACCTTACAACCTCTTGTCGGAAGGCCCTCGACATTCTTCGTGTCGTTGGTCGTACTGACTGGGGTGCAGACCGCATCGTCTTACTTCGACTGTACCGGGCCCTTGTTCGGTCCAAACTGGATTACGGCTCTGTGGTATATGGCTCGGCTTCCAAGTCTGTTCTGCAGCGTCTGAACACAATTCACCATCAAGGTCTGCGCATATGTCTGGGAGCCTTTAGGACATCTCCAGTTCCTAGTCTGTATGCAGAGGCAGGGGAGCCTTCTCTCAGGCTCCGCCGCATCCGCCTCATGCTCAGCTACGTTCTGAAGCTGAAGGCCCATCCAGAAAATCCTGCCTATGATTGTGTTTTTAACCCGTCGTTTGCAGAGATTTACGATGCCCATCCGGGAGCTGTCCGTCCACTTTCCTTCCGTGTCAGACCTCATCTGCAGGCGGCCGGAGTGGACCTGGACAAAGTTTCGGAATCTCTGCAACACGTCACTCCACCCTGGCTACTACCAGTTCCTGACATCTTGCTGGACTTGACTGCCCACAAGAAGGATTGTACTCCACCAGCCATATACCAACAGAGCCTCAATGAACTCCTTTCAATTTTTCCTGGCTATTGTCGTCTTTATACGGATGGGTCCAAGTCTGAGGATGGAAGAGTGGCTGCGGCTGCAGTGTCCTCTCGCCATCCTAGACGCCCATTTAAGCTCCGTCTCCCTGACCATTCCTCTGTATTTAGTGCAGAACTGCAGGCCATTCTGCTAGCACTCAAGCATGCCTATCAGTCTCGGGAAAGGAACTTCCTGATTCTGTCTGACTCTCTTTCTGCCCTGCAGGCCCTTCAGGGCGCGGGAACAGACCATCCACTGCTGGTGCAGATTAGAGAGCTCTACGCGGACTTGATGAAGGAATATTATGACATCATTTTTATTTGGGTCCCAGGCCATGTGGGCATCGAAGGCAACAGAATCGCAGATTCTGCTGCCAACAGTGCCCGCAGTGACCCTGTCCCTGACACACAGACTGTCTATAGTGATTTTAAACCTGTTATTAGTGCGTACATAGCCCGCGAGTGGCAGTCCGAGTGGGACAAAGAGGAAGGGAACAAGCTTCATGAAGCTCTTCCTAAGTTGTCTGACAGTCTACCTTTCCGCTGCGGCAGCCGCCGTGAGGAGACTGTCCTTGCTCGGCTCCACATCGGGCACACATATGTTACGCACTCTTACTTACTTAAACAGGATGAGCGTCCATGGTGTTTTGCCTGTGATGAGCAGTTTTCTGTTCGACACTTTTTGCTGTATTGTGCTGACCTAATTGACACCAGATATAAACACTTCACAGCAGACTCCTTGAAGGTTTTGTTCTGGGATGTTCCCCCGGACAAAATCTTCAATTTTTTGAGAGAATGCAATATTTTTAACAAGATCTGAGCATTCATAGACTATGTGAATTTTTTTTATTTGCCCTTTTTGAGAGTCTGTAGACGTTTCTTTTCCAGACATGTGCGACATTTTAGCCTGAGATTTTTAATCTATATTTACATCTTGTCTTAAGACCTTGCTTTTAGTCTGGCTGACCAGATTTTTACCCATCCCGCCGTGAGATGGCCTTAGTCGCCTGCTCGGCGTTAAACCCAAATAACTAACTCCCCCATTCCAGACCCTCTCGCCTGGGCGGTCGATGCGCTATCCATTCCGTGGGATGGACTGATTGCGTATGCCTTTCCACCGACGGTTCTCGTCCCCAAAGTCCTACCCTGGCGCATGTAAAGATCTCGCAGACCTGATGGCACATTTTGGACTGCAGCGTCCGGTTCCCCGCTCTCTGATTCCTCGCTGGGACCTACCCTGGGTCTTGACGTGGCTTAATTCGGACAGATTTGAACCCCTTTCCCTGGCTAGCTTCGCGGATGTGACACGGAAGACATGCTTCCTTTTGGCCTTAGCCTCGACGGCCAGGATAAGCGAACTACACGCTCTGTCAGCGAGTTCTACCTGCCTCCAATTCCGAGCGAATGGTTCTGTACAATTACTCACAGACCAGCCCTTCCTCGCCAAGACCCGGTCTCCTTTGACTGCCCCCCAGGTCATAAATATTCGACCTTTGAAACACGCGACCTTTTCTAAGGAGACGCGCCAACAGGATCCCGTGCGCGCCTTACACATTTCCATACGCGGATCCAAGCCCGTCCGCCGAGGACGATCACGCCTCTTTCTACCTTTGAACCCCAAAAGAAATGACATAACAGCTCAGACAATATCTTCCTGGCTACATTGGGTCATTCGGTCCGCCTATCAGGATCTTTCCCCTGACGGGGCGAGGCGGCTCAGGATCCGCGCACACGAGGTTCGGGCCATGGCCACGAGTGCCACCTTCGATCGCAATTGTGCAGTTCGATTTCTAAACGGACACCGCCTGCTGACTCTTACGGGGAGTCCACCTTAGGGCGTAGCGTTTGCCTTACGGAGGCACGCATACCGCGACATACTTCGCGCAGTAAATTGTCCGAACATCATCATAAGAGATCTCCTTTGCAAAAGCCTGCGTACTCTTACGGAGAGACGCTTATGCGGCAACGTGCCCGCCTTACGGAGGCAGGCGAGAGATCCAGGTCTTGTGGCAGCAGTGGGCTGGCGGGCAGAGTCAACATTCGGCCGCTTCTACCTCAGGGATCTGTCGGGCCAGCGAGAGAATCTCGCACTGGTGGGGGACATCGCCGCAGCGCAACACTCCCTCCCGGCGCCGGAAGCGCCGTAGGTATGCACTTAGCTAAAATTGTCGGGAGTTTGGCGAATGGGTGTGGGGCTCTGTCGTCTGCCCTTTCGGATGGTATTTGGGCGCGGCACCCTCCACCTTTTCGCCATTCTTCCAGACAGTAATGTCATCGGTAATGTTTTTGAGTAAACAAATTAATTTTTCTCTAAAATATATTTTTTCGAAAAATACTTACCGATGACATTACTGTCTGGAAGTGTCTACTACTTACTCAATTTTAGCCTAAGAACTTGTTGTGTTCCTTCACCACCCGGGAGGCACTCAGGGAACCCTCATTAGGGCTGAGAGTAGCCTCCCGTCCCAGTCCAATCAGGCGTCCACTACGTGGCCCAATCACAAATCAGTCGTGATACTTAGCTTACCAGCGGCAAGCGGGGCAGGTGGGAGGGTCCTTCGAGTAATGTCATCGGTAAGTATTTTTCGAAAAAATATATTTTAGAGAAAAATTAATTTTCCGTCGCAACTTCAACAATTGTCGTCACATCACGACTTGTTGCTCGACGCTTCGGCTCAACCTCTGTCTCCTCGCGCCCTGGCTAAAAGCCAGTCATCGCGCACTCATACCACACTTGGTACGTTTTCTCGGCGTATTTCTCACTCCTCCCGTCGGTTTTATTCTCCTATCGCGGACGTTTCCCTCCAGGATCCTACACCATCGTCCGTTCCCTGTCACCGTGATCCCTGCGATTCTCCTGCCCCCCGTCGTTCGCGACACGCTTATCGACGATGGGTGGATCGCCTTCACTCCGAACGTCCTTCGCCGTATTGTCGCCGCCACCTTCATCGTGCTCCAGAGAGGGGACAGTTACGGTCCCGTTCTCCTGCTCGTTGCGGCGCGCGCCGCCCGCTTTTGCCTGAGGGACGTCAGCATCTGCCCTCTTCCTTACGGCGTCGATCTTCTTCTTCTTCTTCATTTGACAGTAGGAGTTCTCGGCGACCTGGGCACCTGGACTCCTCATCCGTCCCTCGGCGATCTTCTCTCCGGCCACCGCGCGATCGTCCCTCTTTCCACGAGTCCTGTTCCCCCCGGCGCTTGGTAGCGCCGGTTCAGGAAGAAGTTCTTAGCCCTCATCCAGTGGATTCTGATTGCGACCTTGGGGCTTTATCGCACCTTTCTCCGTCTCGGGAGTCCCTTACCTGCGGACTCTCAGCATAGCTGTTCTCCGTCCTCGGATTGTTTCACTCCGGGTGTCGAGACTCGACGGTCCTTGGACGAGGCCTCCGGCCTCATTCTTCGCTTTCTTCCCCCAGACGCTTGCCCCCCTGCACCTCCTCTGAAGCGAAAGGCGTCGGCTTCGGTGGATGCTTCCCTTCAACCTCAGCATTTCCGATCTCTTCCACAACCACCTGGTTTTCGAGATCTGGCAGAGGCGTTCTCGGCGCAATTACCTCTTGGCTCTTTCAAAGAGCCTCTCTTCTTTTCCGATACTAAGTGGCCTGAAGGCGTCGACATTCACTTCCGCCAACGTTGGTACGCAGGTCACTCTCAGGCTTTTGCGTGCCCTTTGCCTTCACTCGATGATGCGGCGGATTTACAGGCGAGTGGACGCCGCTTCGCCTTTGCCCGGGTCCCTCGCGGTTTTGATAAAACTGCTGTCCTGATCCGCAACACGCTGGCCTGCTCTGGCTTCCTGGATCTCGCTACCCAGGCGATTGTACGTGCTCGTGGGGACCATTGGGATCCGCACTCTACTGCTCCGCTGAGTGAGATGCATTCTCTCGCGGTGGTGGCAAATCGGGCTTCGTACCATGCTTCTGCCAATGCGATGGCTGCCGCTATCAATTGTGATTTAATTAGACGGGATGCCGTTCTTGCTGCTTGTTCTGGGTTACCTTCGACAGTCAAGGCTCAGCTCCGCCAGGCGCCCATCGGCGGTCCTTTGCTGTTTGGCTCCACTTGGCAAGCCGTGAAGGATGCGCATAAGGACATCTGGCCCACGTCTCACCATCTTTCTTCTCGCTTTCTCTCTTCCCGCAAGGCCTTGGGTCGCGCCCTGCGGTCCTTTAGACCCACCGCCCGTTACGCTGCCCATGTCCCTCTTGGTTCCTCCTGTCCTTCCCATTTTGGCCATGCCCGCACCCTCCCGGCTCCGACACACGCCTGGCCTGGTCGCGGCAGGCGTCCAGGACGGGGGAGGGCCCGATGACTCTCCTCCCACCCTGCCCCCGCTGATTTCTCTGGGGTCATCAGTTGGCGGGCGGCTATCCCGATTCAGTGACGAGTGGCGGTCGCTGTTTCCCGACGACCCATGGCTCCTTTCTACCATTTCGGAGGGCCTTCACCTCTCGTTTCTTTGCCCTCCTCCTCTTCGCCGCTCCCCGCTTTGGACTCGGGTTCCGAACGATCCCGTCAAAGCGTCTGCTCTACAAGACGAAGTGGCGGCCTTGCTTCTCAAATCCGCCACGGAAGTCGTCCGGCGACAAGATTCTCTGGCTTTCTACAGTCGTCTCTTCGTCGTCCCCAAGTCGGACGGAGGTTGGCGTCCGGTGATAGACCTTTCCGCTCTCAACAAATTTTTGACTGTTCCGTCCTTTCGTATGGAAATGACCCGCGCCCTGCGGGCCACCGTCCAACCGATGGATTTTGCTGTCAGTCTGGATCTTGCCGATGCATATCTTCATGTTCCTATACACCCTTCGGACTCCCTGCTTTCCCTTCTCCATTGCCTCGGTTTTCTAGTCAACTTCGGCAAGTCGGACCTATCGCCATCTCGCCATTTTCTCCATCTTGGCATGGAGTTTCAGACCGACTTGAACTTGGTGCGCCTTCTCCAAGGCTCCGGCGAGACTGTGGTTACAGTTGTTGGGTCTCATGAGTGCTGCGGCGGACTTGCTTCCCCTTGGCCGGCTCTACTCGCGTCCAATTCAACTTCATCTCCTCCTTCTTTGGCGTCCGTCTTCGGGGGATTTGGAGGTTTGCGTCCCGGTGTCGCCCTTAGTTCGGCCGCATCTCCTTCGGTGGACAGATCCCGCGTGGTTGGCGTCGGGGGTTCCCCTTGCGTCCCCGCCTCCTTCCCTGTCGATCTGCATGGATACCAGTCTTTCCGGTTGGGGAGCTCAACTGCTCCCGGACTTCAGCACGACAGGGGGTGTTTGGTCACTGGATTTAGCGGGCAGACACATCAGTTGGTTGGAGCTGAAAGCAGTGTGGCTCGCCCTGATCTCTTGGGAACCGCGCGTGACCAACCAGGCGATCTTGGTTCTCCGACAACACGGCGGTTGTCTCCTATATTCAGAAGCAGGGCGGGACCCGTTCTCCCTCCCTTTGCATTCTTCTGTTCCATATTCTGGTGTGGTGCCGGGATCGGGGCATTTCGCTACGGGCACGTCACATTCCGGGACGGCTGAACGTGCTGGCAGATTCCTTATCTCGTCCAGGCCAGTTTCTCCATACCGAGTGGGCTCTTCGCCCCGACCTTTTTCAGATGATTTGCCGGCACTGGGAGACACCCATGATCGACCTGTTTGCGACGAGGTGGAACGTACAACTTCCCCTCTTCGTCTCCCCTGTTTCAGATCCCCTTGCGTGGGCGGTGGATGCTCTCTCTATCCCCTGGGAGGGTCTCTTGGCATATGCGTACCCTCCGTCTGTCCTGGTGCCCAAGATTCTTCTCAAGCTCAGAGGCTGCCACGCAGTCCTGTTTCTGGTAGCACCGTTCTCTTGGAACAAGAGCTGGACCACAGATCTCCTGAGTCTCGCCACGGACCCCCCTCTACGGCTTCCAACGCCGACCACGATGCTGAAACAGCCCCAGCAGGATCTTTTTCACCCTTGCCCGGAGAGCCTTCTCTTACACGCTTGGCGATTGTGCGGCGTGCCCTCACCGCTCGAGGTTTCTCGGATGCAGCAGTGGTGGCTATCGCTTCAGCTCGACGACCTTCCACCAGGAAAGTCTATGAGGGTAAATGGCAGGTTTTACAGTCGTGGTGTGGGACACGACACCTCTCCCCCACCTCTCTGACTATGCCCCAGCTTGCCGAGTTCTTCTTATGACTCCTCGAGGATCAGGGCTTGGCACCCATCACCATTCGAGGTTATCTTTCTATGGTGGCTGACACTTACCGCCATTTGGGTCGACCCGATCCGGGATCTTGCAAGGACCTCGTGGACCTCATGGCTCATTTTGATCTCCAGCGACCAGTGACCCGATCACTACTTCCATGTTGGGACCTTGCGTGGGTGTTAACATGGCTCAACTCTGCTCGTTTTGAACCGCTGCACTTGGCTCGGTTCTCAGACTTGACGAGGAAGACCTGCTTCCTGCTGGCCCTAGCCACAGCTTCTCGTATGAGTGAGCTCCACGCTCTCTCTGTACTTCCGTCTTGCCTACAGCTCTGGGCTGACGGCTCGGTTCAATTACTCACTAACCCTTCCTTTTTGGCTAAAAATCGGCTACCCTCAGCGGCCCCTCAACCGATCACTATTCGTCCTCTTTGGGGTCCTGACACGCCCCAAGACGTCAAACAACAGGATCCGGTTCGGGCGTTAAAAATCTATCTCCGCCGGTCTAAACCCTTACGGCGGGGTCGTTCACGCCTTTTCTTGCCCTTGGTTCCAAACCGGCACGATATATCCGCCCAAACGATCTCCGCTTGGCTGCGTGGAGTTAACCGTTCCGTTCTGCGGGAGCGAAGATGCTGCGGATTCGGGCACACGAGATCCGGGCTGTCTCCGCGAGTGTCGCGTTCGACCGAAACTGCGCCGTGAAGGACATTGTGGCGGCTGTGGGCTGGCGGGCCGAATCTACTTTCGCCCGTTTTTACTTGCGTGACCTCTCCAGCCAGCGACACAACCTGGCTTTGGTGGGTGACGTTGCCGTGGCTCAACACTCCCTCCCGGCGCTTGCGGCGCCGTAGGTAACACTTGACTGAAATTGTCGGGAGTGTGCCCCGGCCAGGGGTCTAGCTAAGCAGTTACCTGGGGGCATTGACCTTAGACGCGGCACCCTCCCCCTCTTTTTAATTCTTCCTCTCAGTAATACCATCGGTAACGATTTTGAAGAAATAAATGTATTTTTCTTTAAAATAAATTTTTTCGAAAAATACTTACCGATGGTATTACTCAAACTTCCCTCCCGCCTTCCCCGCTTGCCGCATGTCAGCTCAGATAGAACTGGAAATAACGACCTCTCACGAGATTTGGAAGGGAGGTTACTCCGAGGACAGGGAGGACACTCGGGGGATTAGGTAACTGCTTGCTAGAGGTACGTCCCTGGTTGTGTGGCAACACACAACAATTTTGGAGACTGAAATTGTCAGTTAAGTATATCTTCCTCTCAGTAATACCATCGGTAAGTATTTTTCGAAAAAATTTATTTAAAAGAAAAATACATTTTATCGATGTGATTGTGGGACTTCTACTTGCAGTGTGTCTTTTCTGGGCTTCCTTTCTGTTTGTGTCTTCTTGCTTAGCAAGAATTCCTAGCGGATTATTTCAAGAAAAGCGCTGCTATGGCAAGGTAAGGCCTCGGTTAATGCCACATAGCCGGCAAGATGGCCGTCCGACCGTTGGCACTTTCCGACCGTTGGCACTTTCGTGGATTTTCGCTCGCATCTTCGTGAACTCTGTTAGCGTGGCCTCAGATTTTCATGCGGCGGCACTAGCTCGAATGTTCGTCAAATCGGTTACAGTGGTTTTTGATTTCGTTCGGCGGGAATAACCCGAATACTCATGAATTCGTATCGCATGACCTCGCCGGGTGACCACACTTTATCTCCTTTCACGTTTGCTTTGTGTTGCAGCTTACAGGTGAAGACCTGCGTGAAGTGTGGGGCTTTTCAGTGGCCGAGCGACACCCATTCGGTCTGCCTCCCATGTTCTGGATGTGCCTCCGGGCAGACTTGTGACACGTGCGCCGCCTGGGTGGAGGAACAATGGTCGCAGCTCTGGAGTTTTTACCGCCGCGAAAGACCTGCGGCTTCCCAGGTCTACCCTCCTCCTCCCGCCCCCCCCCCCTCCTATAGCAGCCGGGATCGTCAGGTGCGCATGCTCAGATGTTGGTGAGTTGCCTTCTTGTCGGGCCTCTTTACTACCTTCTGGTCCCCGGAACCTGCCCTCAGGTCTGGTCTTGCCCTCTCGGAACTTGTCCGCCTGCTCCATGGTGGAGCATGGCCGACAGCGGCCTCGGTCGCCCCGCTACGCGGTTGAATCCTCTTTAGGCCCTGACGCATCTGTTCGGACTTTGTCCGCCCGCTCCAGGCAGGTGCGCGGCCGGCAGCGGCTTCGGTCGCCCCGCAACGCGGTGAATGACAAAAATTTCTCGGACGTTACCACTGGCACTTTGTCCGCCCGCTCCATGACGGAGCGCAGCCGGAAGTGCCTTTGGTCGCCCTGCAACGCAGTGAATGACAAACCTTTCTTGGGCGTTACCACTGGCACTTTGTCCGCCCACTCCATGGCGGAGCGCACCCGGCAGTGGCTTCGGTCGCCCCGCATCGCGGTGCACAACAGCTCCCCTAGCCTTCATGTAGCCTCTATGACAGTACCAGTGCATCCTCGACGCACCACTATTCCCCACTCACTGGTGCCAAGCGACCGGGAGATGCGACGCAGCACATTTCCAGGTCTCTCGCACGTTCGTGCTCTCGCTCTACCAGTTTTGCCGCTCCGAAAAAACGGACAACATCACGGCCCCCCTCCCCCCCCCCCCCCCCGCGGCGTGCTTCCCCATCCAAGTGGCATCGCTCTTCAGCAAGGTACAAATTTTGCGCATCCTCTTATGGGGATGCGTTCGCTGGGTGGACGCATCCACGCGGACGCAGTCGTTCCCCCCGTCGTCATCGGTCCTCTTACAGACGTGATCGGTCAGTTCGCAGGTATTCCAGGGAGCGTTCTTCTTGGATTCACAGCCCCTCTCCTCGTCATGGCAGCCCTCAGGGGAGCCACACTTCTTCTCCATCCAATGTTGAGATTCGGCCGCGTGCTACAACAGATATCACCTTTCCCCAAGCCCGCTCTTGTGCTGTGCACATGCTGCCCTACCGTGGTTTTCCTTCTTTGGACAGTTTGTGGCTTCCCTCACGGCGGTCGGTGTCTTAGGACGATGAGGTGGTCCTGCGTCTACTGCCAGAGGATTCTGTCTCGGGTCTCCTTTTGGATGATCGTCGGTCCGCGTCTCCGGGTTCTCTGCCTTCTGGCAGCTTTTCTGCATAGGCCGCTTTTGTCGCCCCGAGCACAGAGACGCTGCGGTCTTTAAACAAAGCTGCATGGCTGATTTTGTCCATTCTGCCTCCGGACGCCTGTCCTCCGTCTCCCCCTCTCAAGTGGAAAGCTTCCACTTTCCTGGATGCCCCCCGGCAGGCCAAAAAATTCAAGTCCCACCCACAGCCCCCATTATTCCGGGATCTTGTGTAAGCCTTTTCGGCGCACCTACAGCAGGCTCCTTCGGAGACTCCAGCTTCTTCACTGACTCCGTGGCCGGAGGGTTTGTATATTGCCTTTGTTTCATCAAAAACGTTACCGATGGTATTACTAATAGGAAGACATACTTAGCCTGTCAATTTCAGCCTCCAAAATTGTTGTGTGTTGCTACACAACAAGGGACGTAATTCAAGCAAGCAGCTACCCCATCCCCTGAGTGGCCTCCCTATCCTCTGGATAGCCTCCCGCTAAATAAAGAAATAATGTTTTAGATGAAACAAATGTATTTATTTCTTCAAAATCGTTACCGATGGTATTACTGAGAGGAAGATATACTTAACTGACAATTTCAGTCTCCAAAAATTGTTGTGTGTTGCCACACAACCAGGGACGTACCTCTAGCAAGCAGTTACCTAATCCCCCGAGTGTCTCCCTATCCTTGGAGTAACCTCCCTTCCAAATCTCGCGAGAGGCCGTTATTTCCAGTTCATACTTGACTGCCATTTTGTTTAGATCCTTCTTTCTCAGTCTCCTGTTATCATCGTCTTTTGTCCGTTCTTCGGCCTTGTTTGTCTTAACAAGGCCAGGTAAGGCCTCGGACATTGCCTCCCGCGATGATTGTGGCGAATTGGGCAATTTCCGTGGATTTGCGGCATTTGCCGTTCGTTTCGAATTCGTCTTCGATTGTCGGTTTTAACGGTCGTCTGCTCGGTTACGTAGCCTTTGGGCTACGCGCGTTTCATTTCCGCTCTGTTCACTGTTGCAGTTTTCTTCTTAAAAAACGTGCCCCAACTGTAAAAATTTCCAGTGGCCTAGTAACTTACATCCGTGCTGCCTGCCTGGCTCGGGATGTGCATCGGACCACACTTGTGATTTTTGTGCTTCGTGGGAAGAAGATCGCTGGTCCGAAATGTGGAAATTCTACCGTCGTCAGCACCCTGTACAGTCCGACGAAGCTCCTCTTTGCCCTATCACCACCAGCTCTGCCGCTATCGGTGTTTCTTCTCTGCAGCTCTTTGCCACTCAGGCGCGGGTGTTGGAAACCTTCCCTCCCGCTGCGGGTGGTTTTACACCAGGTGAGAATGTACGCCCCCGCTCATATGAGCGTATTTCGCAGCCAGCCCCGCAGACCCGGCCTTCTAAGACGGGTCTCCAACGGAGGCAACCCCATCATTTGGGGGAGGAGACAGCGACCATCGGCAGTCCCTGGCGCGTGCCCTCTCCAGCCAGACGTGACTTTACTCAATTGCACTTTTCCATCGCAAAAAAAAAAAAAAAAAAAAAAAAAATCAACATTTGTCGTCACATCACGACTTGTTGCTCGGCGCTTCGGCTCAACCACTGTCTCCTCGCACCCTGGTTAAAAGCCAGTCACCACGCAACTCAGCCAGCTCCGCAGACTCGGCCTTCTAAGACGGGTCTCCAACGGAGTCAAGCCCATCGTTTTGGGGAGAGGAGACAGGACCATCGGCAGTCCCTGGCGCGTGCCCTCTCCAGCCAGACGTGACTTTACCCAATTGCACTTTTCCGTCGCAACTTCAACAATTGTCGTCACATCACGACTCGTTGCTCGGCGCTTCGTCTCAACCACTGTCTCCTCGTGCCCTGGCTAAAAGCCAGTCACCGCGCACTCGTGCCACACTTGGTACGTCCTCTCGGCGTATTTCTCACCCCTCCCGTCGGTTTTATTCTCCTATTGCAGACGTTTCCCTTCGGGATCCTACACCATCGTCCGTCCCCTGTCACCGTGATCCCTGGGTTTCTCCTGCCCCCCGTCGCTCGTGACACGCCTCTCAATGACGGGTGGATCCCCTTCGCTTTGAACGTCCTTCGCAGTGCTGTCGACGCCACCTTCATCGTGCTCCAGAGGGGGGACAGTCCTGGTCCCGTTCCCATTCTCCTGCTCGTCGCCCGCTTTTGCCTGAGAGCTGTCAGCATCTGCCCTCTTCCTTACGGCGTCGTTCTTCTTATTCTTCTTCATATGACTGTAGGAGTTCTCGGCGAACTGGGCACCTGGACTCCTCATCCGTCCCTCGGCAATCTTCTCTCCAGCCACCGTGCGATCGTTACTCTTTCCAAGGGTCCTGTTTCCCCTGGCGCTTGGCAACGCCGGTTCAAGAGGATGTTCTTCGCCTTCATCCGGTGGATTCTGCTTTCGACCTTGGGGTTTTGCCGCACCTTTCTCCGTCTAGAGTCCTTTACCCGCGGACTCTCAGCACAGCTGTTCTCCGTCCTCGGACTGTTTCACTCCGGGTGTCGAGACTCTACGGTCCTTGGACGAGGCCCCCGACCTCATTCTTCGCTCTCTTCCCCCAGACGCCGAAGATGCGGCGGATTTATGGGCTGACGGGCCGAATTGCCTCCCTACACCTCCTCTGAAGCAAAAGGCGTCGGCTTCGGTGGATGTTTCCCTTCAACCTAAGCATTTCCGATCTCTTCCGCCACCATCTGGCTTTCGAGATCTGGTGGAGGCGTTCCCGGCGCAATTGCCTATTGGCACTTTCAAAGAGCCTCTCTTCTTTTCCGATACTCGGTGGCCTGAAGGCGTAGACATTCGCTTCCCCACCGTTGGTACGCAGGTCACTCTCAGGCTTTTGCGTGCCCTTTGCCTTAGCTCGATGATGCGGCGGATTTACAGGTGGGTGAACGCCGCTTCGCTTTTGCCCGGGTCCCTCGCAGTTTTGATAAAACTGCTGTCATAATCCGCAACACGCTGGTCTGCTCCAGCTTCCGCGATCTCGCTACCAAGGCGATGGTACGCGCTCTTGAAGACCATTGAGATCCACACTCTACTGCGCCGCTGCGAGAGATACATTCTCTTTCGGTGGTGGCTAATCGGGCTTCGTACCATGCTTCTGCAAATGCGATGGCTGCCGCCATCAACTGTGATTTAATTAGACGGGATGCAGTTCTTGCTGGTTGTTCTGGGTTTTCTTCGACAGTCAAGGCTCAGCTCCGCCAGGCGCCCATCGGCGGTACTTTGCTGTTTGGCTCCACTTGGCAAGCCATGAAGGATACGCATACGGACATCTGGCCCATGGCTCACCATCTTTCGTCTCACTGTTCCCGACGACCCATGGCTCCTTTCTACCATTTAGGAGCGTCTTCACCTCTCGCTTCTTCGCCCTCCACCTCTTCGCCGCTCCCCGCTTTGGACTCGGGTTCCGAACGATCCCGTCAAGGTGGCGGCTTTACAGGACGAAGTGGCTTCCTTGCTTCTCACATCCGCCACGGAATTCGTCCGGCGACAAGATTTTCTGGCTTTTTACAGTCGTCTCTTCATCGTCCCCAAGTCGGACGGAGTGATAGACCTTTCCGCTCTCAAAAAAAAAAAAAAAAAAAAAAAAAAATTTTGCCTGCTCCGTCCTATCGTATGGAAATGACCCGCGCCCTGCGGGCCGCCGTCCAACCGATGGATTTGGCTGTCGGTCTGGATCTTGCCGATACATACCTTCATGTTCCTATACACCCTTCGGCCCACCGATACCTTTGCTTCGTCTTCCACGGAGTGGTGTATCATTCCGGGCGATGCCCTTCGGCCTCACTCTCAATCCCTGGGTTTTTACCAGGATTATGGATGCGGTGATTTCCCACGCACGGAGGTCGTCTCTCAGTCCGTCCTCCCACTGCCTCGATGATCTTCTCTTCCGGAATCAGGTTGCGAACTGCTTGACCACCGACAGGGACGCCCTGCTTTCCCTTCTCCATCGCCTCGGTTTTCTAGCCCACTTCGGCAAGTCGGACCTATCGCCATCTCGCCATTTTCTCCGCCTTGAAATGGAGTTTCAGACCGACTTGAACTTGGTACGCCTACCCCAAGCTCGGTTAGACAAGTTGGTTCTTTTGGCCCGTCGGATGTAGATTGCTTCCGCGGCTCCGGCGAGACGGTGGTTACAGTTTTGGGTCTCATCAGTGCTGCGGCGGACTTGCTTCCCCTTGGCCGGCTCTACTCGCGTCCAATTCAACTTCATCTCCTCCTTCTTTGGCGTCTGTCTTCGGGAGATTTGGAGGTTTGCGTTCCGGTGTCGCACTTAGTTCGGCCGCATCTCCTTCGGTGGACGAATTCCGCGTGGTTGGCGTCGGGGGGTTCCCCTCGCATCCCCGCTTCCTTCCCTGTCGATCTGCACGGATGCCAGTCTTTCCGGTTGGGGCACTCACCTGCTCCATGACTTCAACACGACAGTGGATGTTTGGTCACCGGATTTGGTGGGCAGACACATCAATTGGTTGGAGCTCAAAGCAGTGTGGCTTGCCCTGATCTCTTGGGAACCACGCGTGACCAACCAGGCAGTCTTGGTTCTCTCCGACAACACGATGGTTGTCTCCTATCTTCAGACGCAGGGCGGGACCCGTTCTCCCTCCCTTTGCATTCTTCTGTTCCATATTCTGGTGTGGTGTCGGGATCGGGGCATTTCGCTATGTACAGGCACATCACATTCCGGGACGGCCGAATGTGCTGGCAGATTCCTTATCTCTTCATGGCCAGTGTCTCCATACCCGAGTGGGCTCTTCGCCCCGACCTTTTTTCGGATGATTTGCCGGCACTGGGAGACACCCATGATCGACCTGTTTGCGACTAGGTGGAACGCACAACTTCCCCTCTTCGTCTCCCCTGTTCCAGATTCTCTTGCATGGGCGGTGGATGCTCTCTCTATCACCTGGGAGGGTCTCTTGGCCTATGCGTACCCTCCGTCTGTCCTGGTACCCAGGATTCTTCTCAAGCTCAGAGGCTGCCTTGCAGTCCTGTTTCTGGTGGCAACGTTCTCTTGGAACAAGACCTGGACCACAGATCTCCTGAGTCTCGCCATGGATCCCCGCTATGGCTTCCAACGCTTACCATGTTGCTGAAACAACCCTGGCAGGATCTTTTTCAACCTTGCCAGGAGAGCCTCCTCTTACACGCTTGGCGATTGTGCGGCGCACCTTCACCGCTCGAGGTTTCTCGGATGCAGCAGTGGCGGCTATCGCTTCAGCTCGACGGCCTTCCACCAGGAAAGTTTATGCAGGTAAATGGCATGTTTTTCTATCGTGGTGTGGGCCGCGACACCTCTCCCCCACAATTCTGACTATGCCCCAATTCGCGGAGTTCTTCTTGTGGCTCTTCGAGGATCAGGGCTTGCCACCCATCACCATTCGAGGTTATCTTTCTATGGTGGCTGCCACTTACCGCCATTTGGGTCGACCCGATCTGGGATCTTGCAAGGACCTCGCTGACCTCATGGCTCATTTTGATCTCCGGCGACCAGTGACCCGATCACTACTCCCACGTTGGGACCTTGCGTGGGTGATAACATGGCTCAACTCTGCTCGTTTTTTGAACCGCTGCACTTGGCCCGGTTCTCAGACTTGACGAGGAGGACCTGCTTCCTGCGGGCCATAGCCACATCTTCTCGCGTGAGTGAGCTCCACGCTCTCTCCATACTTCCGTCTTGCCTACAGCTCCGGGCTTACGGCTTGGTTCAACAGACAGCAGGATCCGGTTCGGGCGTTAAAAAATCTATCTCCGCTGGTCAAAGCCCTTACGGCGGGGTATTTCCCACCTTTTCTTGCCTTTGGTTCCGAACCGGCACGATATATCCGCCCAAACGATCTCCGCTTGGCTGCGTGGAGTTATCCGTTCTGCTTACAATTACCTCTCGCCTGCGGGAGCGACGAGGCTGCGGATTCGGGCACACGAGATCCGGGCTTTCTCCGCGAGTGTCGATTTCGACCGTAACTGCGCCATGCAGGACATTGTGGCGGCTGTGGGCTGGCGGGCCGAATCTACTTTCACCCGTTTTTACTTGCGTGACCTCTCCAGCCAGCGGCACAACCTGGCTCTGGTGGTTGACGTTGCCGTGGCTCAACACTCCCTCCCGGCGCTGGCGGCGCCGTAGGTAACACTTGACTGAAATTGTCGGGAGTGTGCCCCGGCCAGGGGTCTAGCTAAGCAGTTACCTGGGGGTATTGACCCTAGAGCGGCACCCTCCCCCTCTTTTTAATTCTTCCTCTCAGTAATACCATCGGTAACGATTTTGAAGAAATAAATGTATTTTTCTTTAAAATAAATTTTTTCGAAAAATACTTACCGATGGTATTACTCAAACTTCCCTCCCACCTTCCCCGCTTGCCGCATGTCAGCTCAAATAGAACTGGAAATAACGGCCTCTCGCGAGATTTGGAAGGGAGGTTACTCCAAGGATAGGGAGACACTCGGGGGATTAGGTAACTGCTTGCTAGAGGTACGTCCCTGGTTGTGTGGCAACACACAACAATTTTTGGAGACTGAAATTGTCAGTTAAGTATATCTTCCTCTCAGTAATACCATCGGTAAGTATTTTTCGAAAAAATTTATTTTAAAGAAAAATACATTTTTCCTTTAAATAAATTATTTTGAAAAATACTTACCGATGGTATTACTCAGATTTCCCTCCCACCTTCCCCGCTTACCGTCTGTCTGCTAAGATAGAACTTGGAAATAACGGCCTCTCACGAGATCGGGAAGGGAGGCTATCCGGAGGATAGGGAGGCCACTCAGGGGATGAGGTGGATGCTAGCTAGAATTACGTCCCTGGTTGTGTAGCAACACACAACACTTTTGGAGGCTGAAATTGACAGGCTAAGTATACCTTCCTATCAGTAATACCATCGGAACCATTTTTGATGAAACAAGTGCAATTGGGTAAAGTCACGTCTGGCTGGAGAGGGCACGCGCCAGGGACTGCCGATGGTCGCTGTCTCCTCCCCCCAAAATGATGGGGTTGCCTCCGTTGGAGACCCGTCTTAGAAGGCCGGGTCTGGGGGCTGGCTGCGAAATACGCTCATGGGAGCAGGGGCGTACATTCTCACCTGGTGTAAAACCACCCACAGCGGGAGGGACGGTGTCCGACACCCGCGCCTGAGTGGCAAAGAGCTGCAAGGGTCCCGGCACAGAAGATCGTGATAGCTGTGATGGAATGGGGCTGGGAGCCGGAGACCGTGAGCGCCGAGAAGAAACACCGATAGCGGTAGAGCTGGTGGAGATAGGGCAAAGAGGAGCTTCGTCGGACTGTACAGGGCGCTGACGACGGTAGAACTTTCACATTTCGGACCAGCGATCTTCCCACGAAGCAAAAATACCACAAGTGTGGTCCGATGCACATCCCGAGCAAGGCAGGCAGCACGGATGTAAGTCACTAGGCCACTGGAAATTTTTACAGTTGGGGCACGTTTTAAGAAGAAAACTGCAACAGTGAACAGAGCGTAAAGGAAACGCGCGTAGCCCAGAGGCTATGTAACCGAGCAGACGACCATTAAAACCAACAATCGAAGACGAAGTCGAAACGCACGGCAAACGCCGCAAATCCACAAAAATTGCCCCAATTCGCCACAATCGTCGAGTGAGGCAATGTCCAAGGCCATGTTAAGACAAACAAGGCCGAAGGATGGACAAAGAAGACAATGATAACGGGAGACTGAGAAAGAAAGATCTAAACAAAATGGCAGTCAAGTATAGAACTGGAAATAACGGCCTCTCGCGAGATTTGGAAGGGAGGTTACTCGGAGGATAGGGAGGACACTCGGGGGATTAGGTAACTGCTTGCTAGAAGTACGTCGCTGGTTGTGTGGCAACACACAACAAATTTTGGAGACTGAAATTGTCAGGTTAAGTATATCTTCCTCTCAGTAATACCATCGGTAAGTATTTTTCGAAAAAATTTATTTTAAAGAAAAATACATTTTATTAGAAATTTCAAATTAGAAATAGAGTTTCCATCTTTTCCAGTTATGATATACTTTTGTGTTTTTATTTCAGGAGTTGGGCACAGAACCTGTGGAAGATGGTAAGCTTTGATACTCATTTCCTTAGCATTTATATATTGCTATTTTCTGCTGACAAAGTGAAGTAAGCTTACTCAGATTACATGTGTAGGTGCTGAGAGGTTTGTACATTATCTAGATAGGGGAACACAACTTTGTGAGAGTGATTAGCGTACGTAGATTGAAACTGATCTTTCTCTTTCTCTTTGTGCAGAAAATGCTCGCAGCTTGCGAGGCCATAAACGCAGGGCAGCAGAGGAACCTGTGCTGAAAAAGGAAACTGCAGCAGAAACTCCTAAGGTGATCTTTTATCCCCTTTTCTGCTGGGCAAACAAGAACTCCACGCTACTGCAAGAAGCAAAGAACATGAGGCCCCCCCCTCCCCCCATGGTGGGGGGCTCAAAATATTCTGTGTGTCTTGATGGATCTATTTATATCCATGTTTCTGGGACAGATGGAGTTACTTAGCATTGATTTACCCACTGTTTCCATGACGTGATTTACATCGACTGGCAGTGAATGGGTTAAACCTTTTCATCCAGATACACTACCGCTTGAAATACATTTGATACTTCAAGGGTGGTGCCAGAATAGCTTGGTGCCTCAGGCGCCAAGCTATTCTGGCATCACCCTTGAACTAAAATGGTTGATCTGTCTCCTAATCTGTAATATACTCTTCATCGGACAATAAGCGAATTAAAAAAAAATCGGCCTAAAATGTAATTGGTTAACTGATGATAATTAGTGTTGCATTGCAACGCCAAACAGTAAATCCATTCGCTGTCCGGATACAAATCACAGGTATGTGTGCATGTGTTTAGACAAAAACTGGATTGAAAGCCCAGACAAGGATTAAAAGCCCAGTCAAACAAGTGATCTTGCATGTGATGGGGTTTTTAGTCCACTAAATCCAGACCAAAAAGGTGACTGTCAAGCGTGTAAAATGCAAAGAAGTACTGAGTGGAGAAAGAAACACGCTTAGAAAAGACAGTTACGACACAATATCGCAGAAGGAATGTGGCAACTGAAGGATGTGACGTAAAATAAAAACAAAAGAGTGTAAAAAAGAAGAACTAAAATAAAAATGATGTCAATGAAAACTCATAAGAGAGAGACTGAGAGAAAGTGATCACGAGCTACAGGAGTGTGTGTAAGCACGCGTGTGTGCGAGCAAACGTGAATGTGTGTGCGCGAGGCCAGAAAGAAAGAAAGAGAGAGAAAAGAAAGAACGAACGGTGATTACCCTTGGGTGTCTAATACACAAAGCCTGCTAAACACCAACCAATCACCTTAAAGTTGAGGACTACCTCAGGGAAAAATGGGAGGGCCCCTGGGGAAAAAACCCCAGCTTTTAGCACGGTACACAAGTAATAATTCATTGAATTAAATTTTCAGTTTCAGTAATGAGTAATGGATTATCGGTAGGAGTAGAAAGTAGGTAGTTGTGAAACCGTCTTCAAGGGTAACCCAAAAATGAAAGGAAGAAGGTGGTGGTGTATGTGTGGGAGAAGGGGGTGGGTGGGGGGAGGTGGGGGGGGGGTAGGTAAGCTGGTTAAAGGTGCTAGTAACTACCTAAAGTCATCCCATTGGGCTTGCCTAAAATTGTCTACTTTAGAAAGGGAGGGGGGGGGGGGTGGAGGGGACAGTAAGAATTAGGAGAAGGAATGTAAGCGTTAGTCAAACAGAAGCAACACAGTAAGGTAAAGGTACAGTTAGCAGATTAGAATGTCACAGGTTAGTTAAAAAATGTTAACCTTCCACATTTATCCCGAGTGGTGGCACAGTGCCATGTTTATTAATCAGAATTTTTTCTCGGTCTTTCCTGGCCCAGTTATTGCTGGCTTGCATAATAATTTGCCCGACTAGAGATGTTCTTTGAAACGGTTGTTGATGGTTCTTTCTGTCTCTCCAATATAAAGTTAGCCACATTTCACACAGGAGATGACGTAAATCACGTTGGTAGTTTGACACATGAAGTATCTGTCTATGTTGAATTTGTAACATGGACCATTCACCACAGTGGAAGGGCAAATAAAGGGACACGTCTTGCAATGAGGGTCTGGTGGTATGACAAGGCTTCAGAGCAGTTCACTGTCTTGTTTGAAATACATGCAGTTTTGACCTCTTTCTGAAATGGTCTATTTGAAGAGTATATTAGTTTACAAGATAGATTCATCATGATGCTTTCAGGATGGTGTCAGAGCAGCTTGTCGTTTATTATCGCACCACCCTTGAACTATCGGTAATGTTGTTTGATCTGTATTTGTTTCTTCAAAAACATTACCGATGACATTACTGTCTGGAAGTGTCAACTACTTACCCAATTTTAGCCTAAGAACTTGTTGTGCTCCTACACAACCCGGGAGGCACTCGGGGAACCCTAACTAGGGCCGAGAGTAGCCTCCCGTCCCAGCCCATTTGAGCAGTCACCACGTGGCCCAATCACAATCAGTCGTTTCTACTTAGCTGTACGTTTCAGACGTGTTTAGCCTATAGGTCCCGGACCGTTTTTTAACGGTTATTCACTGGACTATCAATTTGTGGATTCCTGTGTTCCTTCGGACTTGTGTGTTTGGAATTATGTGCCTGTGCTTGGAAAAGGGCCGGTCGCCTTGGACTACTGTGTTTCCTTTGGACTTTGTGTGCGCGATTACGGTTCCCTTTGTATCGTGAGCACATGGACTTGAGAGAGCTTCGCTATATATCGTGGTTCGGTGGCGGAGTTGTGTAGTGATTTGGCGACATGCTCGCAGAGGAGACTTTTCGGTATTTTTGCAGTTGTGACCGTGTCGCGTGGAGTTCGCATCGCTGCCGTAGAGTTTTGTTGGACCTGTCACTCCAGTGGTGTTGCTCCCGTGGACCGTGTCAGCAGAGTTGCCAACCACTACGGAATTTCCGTCGTTTACTCCGGACGTCGATGTAATACTGCAGAACTATTAACAATACTACGGGAAAGCAAACAAAAGTTTTTAAGGTTTGTTGAGCGCCTGTGGCTACCGTGTCGACTGCCGGGCGAGTCAAGGTCACGGTCACCCAACTACGTGTTGCTGATCACAGCTTCCGGCGCGTGTTAGGCTTTGAACCAATCGTTGTGAAGCCTGAGTCTAAGAGCAGACGACGGAAGTTAGCGGAATGCGGCCAGAAGTTACCGATGTACCCACACCTCATGGCTACCGCCATTTCGATCGCGTGCAGACATCGTTGAGAAGAATTCTAGCAGAGCAAAGGATATAATATAGACAAAGAGTGTGATAATAAATGACACTGGAACTGTGGCAAGGCATCTTATGTGCCGTCGGTGTGTTATCGTACTGCGACTGCGTCTCAACATGTCACACTGGGCTTCGTGCTTGATGGGGGACTTTGTGTGTGTTGGAATTCCGGCGCTCCGCTCTGTGGTGGTTTCCTGGCTGTGTGAGGACTTTTGTCTCGGACCCGGGACTTCTTCCCGCCGACGCGCTTGGTGGTTGGTTTGGAGGTTCTTCCCCCCCCCCGTCCCCACGATTCACGAGAGGTAAGGTATCGATCCCAACCCTCGGCTGGCCCCCGGACCGGGTGCCAGCGTCGGCTTGAGGCTTTGTTTTCAGCATACAGCGGTTGCACCGATCTTTCTCGTTTTTGTTGGCGGGACCGAGCAGGGCTTGGACCCGGTCGCCTATCATATCTGTTATGTTGCAGTGACCAAGTACTCACCTGCCCGCAGTGCGGCGACTTCCAGTGACCGAACAATACCAACTAGTTTTACCTTCCCTGCGCTGCCTACACTTCCGACCACGCCCGTGATGTCTGCATCGCAGCTATGGGGATTTACTGGCGTGAGCGCCCGACACCGGCGAGTGACCGTTCGTCCTTGGCCTGGAGCTGTGCCCACTCAAGCCCGCTGTCTCTTACGGAGAGACAACATTTGGGCAGAGTACCTGCTTTACGGAGGCAGGCCTGCTGTAATGGACGAACCGCCGGACACGGGCGCCCAGCGCGTACCACAGGACTGCATCATCTGTGACTCTCGCCCGACAAAGCCCGCTGACTCTTACGGAGAGACAGCATTCGGGCAGAGTGTCTGCCTTACGGAGGCAGGCCTGCAAATACGGACGATCCACCGGACACTTGAGCTCAGCTCTTACCACAGCACTATGTCATCTGTGACTTTCGCACAGACAAAGCCCGCTGACTCTTACGGAGAGACAGCATTCGGGCAGAGTGTCTGCCTTATGGAGGCAGGCCTGCAGATACGGACGATCCGTCGGACTTTTGAGCTCAGCTCTTACCACAAAACTATGTCATCTGTGACTTTCGCACAGACAAAGCCCGCTGACTCTTACGGAGAGACAGCATTCGGACAGAGTGTCTGCCTTACGGAGGCAGGCCTGCAAATACGGACGATCCGCCGGACACTTGAGCTCAGCTCTTACCACAGAACTATGTCATCTGTGTCTTTCGCACAGACAAAGCCCGCTGACTCTTACGGAGAGACAGCATCGGGCAGAGTGTCTGCCTTACGGAGGCAGACCTGCAGATACAGACGATCCGCCAGACACTTGAGCTCAGCTCTTACCACAGAACTATGTCATCTGTGACTTTCGCACAGACAAAGCCCGCTGTCTCTTACGGATAGATAGCTTTTGGGCGGAGTGCCGGCCTTACGGAAGCAGGCCTGCAGACACGAGCTTCTTGTCGTCCATTGTCCTCTAACACTTAACAGTCCTAAAGGGGTCTCGCCAGGACAAAGCCCGCGTACTCTTACAGAGAGTCGCTAAGTCGGCAGAGTGCCTGCCTTACGGAGACAGGCCAGCAGTGACCCGTCCAAAGCCTACAGACAGTCTTGACACGTCCCGCACTGCCAGAAGCTTCAGACACTCGTGCGTCCGGTGACGAATGGAGGAAGAATCGTGATGCGATTGCGACGGTCCGACTCGGCCTCTGACTCCCATCACGTTCGCTCCTTTCACGTTCTTCGTTCCCGTGCCCTGCAGCATGTCTGCCTTGGTACGTATCTCCTCGCAGTTTACGTCACCCACCACCTTCGCTGCTCAGGCGCTGTTCTAGGAGTTCGTCAGGCTTCGTCGTTGCAGTCGCTTCCGTCATCACAGTCGCTCCTCTTCTCAGTCCTTGCCACTGGACTGCGTTATCCGTGACGCCCGCCGGACTAACGACGCTGCCTCTTACAGAGAGTCTGTTTACCAGCAGATAGCCCGCCTTACGGGGGCCGGCATGCAGAGACGCGCCTCGCGCAGTCTTTAGTCCACTGACAGTCAGGCGAGGTCTCGCCAGGAGAAGCCACATACTATTACAAAGTGTCGATAGCCGGCAGAGTGCCTGCCTTACGGAGGCAGGCCAGCGAAGACCCATGTCTACGTGTACACGGACCACTGACAGTTGGGACTATTCCCGTTTGGCCAGCATCTCGAGTCGCTCGTGTGCGTCCAGCGACAAAAGAAGGAAGTATCCTGATGCTCTTCAAGATGTTCGAGTGAGGAGGGGAGCAGATGTCGCCTCAGACCACCATCTGCTTACCTTAAGAATGAAGCTCAAGCTAAAGAAAAGCCGCACAGAGACGACAAGAAGACAGCGCTATAATGTAGGCCTCCTGAGAGAAACTGGAGTTAGAGAAGAGTTCAAACTGGTGCTGTCCAACCGGTTTCAAGCGCTACAGGAGCTAGTAAATGAAGAGGAGGCGGTCACCACAGAGCAGCAGTGGAAGGCAGTTAGAGAGGCGCTGAACTCAACCTGCAAAGACACTGTAGGGTTCAGGAAACACCACCACAAGGACTGGCTGTCGGCACAGACCTTGAAGAAGATAGAAGCGAGGAAGCAGAAGAAAGCAGCGGTCAACAACAGTCGCACGAGAGCAGCCAAAGTAAGGGCACAGGGGGAATACTCGGAAGCCAACCGCGAGGTGAAGAGGAGTATCAGGGCAGACAAGAGGGCCTACACAGACAGCCTGGCAGCAGAGGCAGAAAAGGCAGCAGGCAGCGGCAACATGAAACAGCTCTACGACATTACCAGAAGATTGTCGGATAAGTATGGCCATACAGAAAGACCAGTAAAAGACAAAGAAGGCAAGCCTATTGCAGACAGAGCAGACCAACTCGACAGATGGGCCGAGTATTTTGAAGAGTTACTGAACAGACCTAGCCCACCCGACCCCCCCGACATCCAGCCGGCAGAGACCGACCTACCCATCAGCTGTGACAGACCCAGCCGGGAAGAGATCAGAAAAGCAGTGGCATTTTTGAAGAATGGCAAAGCAGCAGGGCCAGATGGCATCCCAGCGGAGTCTCTGAAAGCAGACCTAGAGACAACAGTTGAGATGCTGTACCCACTGTTTGGAAAGATCTGGGAAGAGGAGGTGATGCCAGCTGACTGGAAGGAGGGGTACCTAATCAAGCTTCCCAAGAAAGGCGACCTCAGCAAGTGTTCCAACTACAGAGGAATCACCTTGCTGTCAGTACCAGGAAAGGTCTTCAACAGGATCATCCTAGAGAGAATGAAGAGCTCCGTTGACCCCCAGCTGAGAGACCAGCAAGCAGGATTCAGGAAGAACCGATCATGTACAGACCAGATCGCCACTCTCCGCATCATCGTGGAACAGTCTCTGGAGTGGAGCTCCCCGCTGTACGTCAAATTTGTGGATTATGAGAAAGCATTTGACAGCGTGTACCGAGAGACTCTGTGGAAACTCCTACGACACTACGGTGTACCCACAAAGCTCGTCCGCCTGATCAAGAGCAGCTATGATGGCATGACATGTCGCGTGATCCACGAAGGGCAGTTCACCAGAGAGCTCCAGGTCAGAACTGGTGTCAGGCAGGGGTGTCTGCTGTCTCCGTTCCTCTTCCTACTGGCCATAGACTGGGTCATGAAGATGACCACAGAGCACAGACGAAGTGGAATACAGTGGACACTGTGGACACAGCTTGACGACCTCGATTTTGCAGACGACTTGGCATTACTGTCCCACACTCATCAACAAATGCAGGACAAGACCACGAGGCTTGCTGACATCTCGTCCCAAGTGGGCCTCACCATTCACAAACAGAAAACAAAGACAATGAGGCTGAACGCAACCAGGGAAGAACCTGTCTTGCTTGCTGGCACCCCGTTGGAGGAGGTGGAGTCCTTCACCTATCTCGGGAGCATCATAGACAAAAAAGGCGGCACTGATGCAGATGTCAGAGCACGAATCGGTAAAGCCAGAGCAGCCTTTCTCCAGTTGAAAAAAGTGTGGAGTTCCAGAGAGCTGTCACAACACACCAAAGTCCGGATTTTCAACTCCAATGTAAAAGCAGTTCTCCTATATGGAGCAGAGACATGGAGATTGACAAAAACCACAGTCAACAGAGTACAGACCTTCATGAACAGTTGCCTTAGAAGAATTTTGAAAATCCACTGGCCAGAGAAGATCAGCAACGTCAGACTCTGGGAGAGAACAGAGCAGATAACAGCAGAGAATGAAATTGGGCGAAGAAGATGGGGATGGATCGGTCACAGTCTGAGAAAGCCAGCTTCCAGTATCACTAGGCAGGCATTGTCATGGAACCCCCAGGGAAAGAGGAAAAGAGGTAGGCCGAGAAACTCCTGGCGTCGAGACCTCCAAGCAGACATCAAGAGACTGGGAACCACCTGGAGTAGAATCGAAGGAGAAGCACAGGACAGGAGTTGCTGGAGGTCTCTCGTTGACGGCCTATACCCGGGTAGGGGTGACAGGCGTAAGTAAGTATCCTGATGCTCTACGCGACGGCCTCCTCAGCCCCCGACACGCCTTCTTTGTTGGGACGTGGTTAGCGCGATCTCCTCCATCCAGACCCTTTGCCGGATTTCACACCCTTCGCGGGATGTGGTTACTCTCCGCTTACTCCTGGAGGATTCGGTTCCGGCCCGGCTTGGCGTGGACAGACGCCCCCTCCCCACGCCTCACTCTACTGTTCCGGATGATCCTATGTCACCTAGGACCCCTTCGGCATCGCGCTCAGCTGAGAAGCACCCTCCCTTGCAGCTTGTATAGATGGCGTCGCTAGTGCGGACCGCCTTGGCCTGCCCGGGTTTCCTGAAGCTTTCTTCCGTCGTGTCGTGGATGCCTGCAAGCTTCCTTTGCACCTCCTTGGTGATTTTCTCACCCTAGCTGTCGTGACCAACAGGGCAGCGTTTCACTCTTCGATTGGCGGCCACCTTCTTCTGTGACCTGATATGTCGAGATACCGGACTGCAAGCCTGTCCTCTTTGTTGGCTCACTTAGGGGCCTCCCGCGGGGCCCCGCCTTCGGCCTCTCCAATCCCGTTTGGACCCTGGATTCTCTACCTCCATCACCGAGGACTCTCATTTTCCTTGCATTTGCACCGCCACTGAGATGTTTCCCCTTGTGGACCGAGATTCCGTCGGACGAGAGCGACACCGTCGCACTGCGCGTAGAGGATGACTCGCTTCTGCAGAAAGTCGCCGTGGAGTTACGGTCTCGACTCCACGACCTTTACAGCCTCCGAATGGTGGTTTCCAGGCTGGGTGGCTAGTGGTACCTTGTCAGTGATCTCGCAGTGATGAACAATTTCTCGTGGCTCCGACTTCTCCTTTGGATTCCACCAGGGTCACTCAGCTGTGCATTCTGTAGACTTCACGGTCAGCTTGGACATCTCCGAGGCGCTTCTCCATGTCCCTCGGCACCCGGCCTCCAGCAGGTATCACAACTGCGCTTCGATGGTGTGTTCTACCAGTTTAGGATCCTCCTGTTTCGCTTGCAACCGCAGCCTTGCAGTTTTCGCTTGCATCATGGATGTCGTCGTCGCCAAGGCCAGACAGTTGGCTTCCAGTCCGATCTCGGATACCTTCGACGACCTCCTCCTGAAGATTCAGTCAGAGACCGCCCTGTGGAAGGACCGAGATGCCCGGCTCCTGTTGCTGTCGCACTTTGGGTTATTGGTCAATGTGGGCAAATCGGACCTCTCTCCCTCATGCTGGTTTACTTCTCAGTGGGGATTTTACGACCATTCTCTCCAGGCTGAGTTTGCCGGAGTCTCGGATTCGGAAGCTGTCCTCCTTAGTCGCCCAGGTCGCTTAGGCGGGGTCAGTCCCCACCAGAGTTCAACTGATGGTCTTGATGATCGCAGTGGTGGATCCTTCTCCTCGGTCATCGTTACTCCCGGCTGCTCCAGCTCCACACCTGCTACTGAGGTTCTTCTCTCCACGACCGGCACTTGGACTCCGGACCTAGCTGGCAGACACACCTACTGGCTAAAGCTGCCAGCAGTTGGGCGAGCCCTCATCGAGTAGGAAACGCTCCTTCGCCAACAGGAGCTACTTGTCCTTCGGATACCGCTGCAGTTTTCTGCTTACAGAAGATGCAATATGGTCGCGTTGCTGGTAGACCCGTTCACCTGGAACATGTATTGAAACTCCGACCTCCTCATTCTCGACACGGGCCTCTCCGCTGCGGCCACCTTGAGGACGATGCAAAGATCTCACAGACCTGATGGGGATTTGACCTTCAGCGTCCAGTTCCGCTTGCTGATTCCTTGCTGGGACCTACCCTGGGTCATGACGTGGCTTAATTCGGACAGGTTCCAACCCCTTATCTGGCTCGCTTCGCTGATGTGACACGGAAGACATGTTTCCTCTTTGCCCTAGCCATGGCGGCCAGAGTAAACACACTACACGCGCTGTTGGCGAGTTCTATCTGCCTCCAGTTCCGGGCGGATGGCTCTGTGCAATTGCTCACCGACCCTGCCTTCCTAGCCAAGACCAGGTCCCCCTTGCCTGCACCACCGGTCATAACTATTCGACCGTTGAAACACGCGAATTTGCCTCAGGAGACTCGGCCACAAGATCCTGTGCGTACCTTACGCGTTTCCCTACGCAGATCCAAGCTCATCCGTCGCGGACGGTCACACCTCTTTCTGCCTTTGGCCCCGGCAGAAATGACATAACAGCTCAAACGATATCTTCCTAGCTGCGTTGGGTCATGCGGTCCTCCTACCAGGACCTTTTTCCAAGACGATGCGAAGAGGCTCAAGATCCTCGCACTTGAGGTTCAAGCCATGGTCACAAGCGTTTTCGATCGCAACTGTGCTGTTCGAGACATCGTGACCGCAGTGGGCTGGCGGGCAGAATCAACCTTCGCCCGCTTCTACCTCGGGGATCTGTCGGGCCAGCGAGATAATCTCGCCCTGGTGGGGGCACATCGCCGCAGCGCAGCACTCCCTCCTCGGCGCCGAAAGCGCCGTAGATACGCACTTAGCTAAAATTGTCGGGAGTTTGGCGACTGGGTGGATGGCTCTGTCGTATGCCCTTTATGGCGGTAACTTGGGCGCGGCACCCTCCACCTTTTCGCCATTCTTCCAGACAGTAATGTCATCGGTAATGTTTTTGAAGAAACAAATTAATTTTTCTTTAAAATATATTTTTTCGAAAAATACTTACCGATGACATTACTCGGAGGACCCTCCCACCTGCCCCGCTTGCCGCTGGTAAGCTAAGTATCACGACTGATTGTGATTGGGCCACGTGGTGACTGCTCAAATGGGCTGGGACGGGAGGCTACTCTCGGCCCTAGTTAGGGTTCCCCGAGTGCCTCCCGGGTTGTGTAGGAGCACAACAAGTTCTTAGGCTAAAATTGGGTAAGTAGTTGACACTTCCAGACAGTAATGTCATCGGTAAGTATTTTTCGAAAAAATATATTTTAAAGAAAAATTAATTTCGTTTGAATGAGTGCACTACATTGTTGATTAACAAACTATTTTATTACAGGCACCCACCAGTAAAAGGAGGAGGGTGGGCAAACAGAATGCTTTGTCACAAGACAACACAGAAGCCAGTGAGGAGAAAGCCATGGAAAACACCACCCCCACCCCGACCCCAGCAACTGACAAGTCACCTGATGACAGTCCTACTATTTCCGAACAGGTCGAACATGTGTTTTAGAGGTCATACCTAAATTGGAATTAGGTCTAACACACTGGGCCTCTTTACTGTATTGAAGACAGCAGAATGAGTGACAATAGTCATCCCTGCAGGTCATAGTAAGATACTTGTGCTGAAGGTGGAATGTAATTTTTTGAAACCCTGGAAAGTGGAAATTCCACTTTCTTGTGATCAAGAAAAATAAAATAAATTTATTTTGGTTTTTGGCTCACGTGCGAAGCAGAAGTAAAAAAAAAATAAAAATAATTTATTTTGGTTTTTGGCTCGCATGCGAAGCAAAAGTGAGTCTTGTGTTATGGGCCAGTGGTCATCCGTCCGTTGACTGTCGTCTGTGGTAAACTTAACGGTGGCATTTTCTCGGAGACTATTCAAGCTACATTCTTCAAACTTGGCCCAAGGATACTTTGTGGCAAGACCTTTCTAAATATACCAATTTCAGTGATCTCTCACAAAGGTCAAGGCCACAGGTGATCAGGAAATATATCAAAAATAGATATTTTTGGACATAATTTATTTTTTCTCAAATACTATTCATAACTTCAAACTCAAGCTTGGTACAAAGATACCTGATGCTAAGACCTTTATACACACACTAATTTGGTTGATCCCTCGGAAAGGGTCACAAGAGCTCAGGAAATAGGTCCAAAATCGCCATTTGTTTCCTCAAAACCCTTACTGATGGCATTACTAATAGGAAGATACGCTAGCTAACCTGATTTCAGCCTAAGTCCATTGTGTGAATAAGCACAACCGGGGAGGCGACTCCTATTTATCAAACGCAGCGTCGGGTGGCCTCTCCTCCCTTCCCATCAGGCCCTATGGGCTGACCCACCAGTTTCACGCTTAGCTGCCTTCCGGTCATTTGCACCGGTTTGCTGTGTGTGATTTTTGTGCGTTGTGCGCTGATTCTCTAAACCTGTTTCGGATTCCTCAACAGACTGGTTTGTGGGTGGTGGCATTGCCTGAAGGATTCCCATCTTTTCTTTTCCAAGCTCTTTCTCTCTCTTCCCGCAGAGACTTCAATGAGGTAAGGTCTCGTTTGGCGCCCGAGTCGTCGGCCATGGCGGACAGTCTCTGGCTTCGTGGTGTTGTTAGTCCTCGCGCCACCGCACGGCGAGGGGCACTCACAGCGCGGGGTATTGCGCTGTTTTCCTTACCACCCATCCTAGTTAGGATTAATAATACATAGGACACATGAATGCCACAGCTCGGGAAATGTATGACATTTGTCGGGCATTTTTCATGCGCTGAGGGACGCCCGCCACACGGTGGTTGCGCTATCATCCTTACCATCCTTTCTAGTGTGGGTGCATAATAAATGGTAAATGCCACAGCTAAGGAGAGTTACGAAATTGCAGACGTTTGCTTCCGGGCACTTCTGTTCATGTGCTCTGTTGGTCTGTTGCAGTGCTCAGCTGCGTTCGTGCCTGGCCTGCCTGGGGTTCCAGTGGCCTAGCGATAATCACGACCTATGCCTACCATGTTCCGGCTGCTCCTCTTCCCGACCTTGCAGGGTTTGTGACTCTTGGAAGGAGCAACACTGGTCTCTCCTCTGGGACTTTTATCGTCGGGACCGACCCTTGGCTGCCCGGGATCAGGGTGTGCTGCCTCCAGCTCCTCGCCCCGCGACTGCCGCTGCTGTGCCTACCGGCCCCCCGAGATCCTGTCTGCGCGAAAGCTGACCGCTACTGACCAGTGTGCATCCCCCCAGTTGGGGATCGAAGCTTACGGCTGCAGGGACGGCCCCTCTCAGCTGGACGCAGCTGGACTGAGAGCAGGGCCCAGGCCGACGATACGACACGCACACAAAAGAGGCATTCACTGGCCCGATGCGCCTGTGACCTCACGCGAGCGTTGCCCAGTGAGCTGAGCGCTCTGGAGGCTCGCCCATACGGCGCCTATCCACCATGCGACACGGGGCTCAGATCGCAGACCACCACGGCACCAGCAGATGGACAGACACGCGTCGCAGACGCTCACCATCACCCATCATTCTTCCCGGGCGGAGGACCTTCAACCGGCATTCGGAGAGCACTGACCCTTGAATCGGGGACCTCGCCGGACGTTCGCCACTCTCACTCGCCACGGCGCTTGCTGCGGGACTCTCACTGCGCGGACTCCCCCCTCTTGGCGTGTGGGGACTCGCAGGCTGGCTGTCTTCCTTCACAGCCACGGCACCTTCGGTCGCAGGTGAGTGCCGTTTTGGCTCCGGGCTCCCCGCATACCGCGCGTCGCGCTGTCTCCCCTAAGCTACCCGCCCGGCCTTCGGGTTCGCGGACCCCTTCTTCCGGGGCGGCCGCGGCCCTCCGCGTGTTGTGCCTACCCGGCACCGGCCTCCACGTGGCGTGGGTGGGTAGTCCCCTCAGTCCCTGACTGAGTGGGCTAGCAGACGGGTGCCATCTTTGTCCAGGATTAGGACTTGATGTCAGCAGATATGTTGTTCAGTCTTTTTCGCTGGTCCAGTTTTTAAGGAGCTGTGCTAACTCAGGTCTTACCATGTTGGATTGGTCCTTAAAAATACTCGTGAGCTTTTGGTCCTTTGGATCCCAAGTGTTTGCCGTGCTTGGAGACCCGTGTCGGGGGAGAAGAGGATCCTGGTGGCTGAAACACTCCACTTTGGCCTTGACTTCTGCCTAAACGGGAGGCTAGTCGTACCGGCCTAGTCAATCGGCTCTTGTCACGTCGAGCCCTATCCCCCTGTTGACATGCGGGTTGTTATACGGAGCACCATGCTATAGCCTCTGATGCTGATTAGGTGCTCTACACCAGTATTCCCCTGCATTCAACAGTGTGATAGAAGGCGGTGGCTCATACGGTTCAATCGGGCTTACCCCCTTGAGTATATCTTTCGGGCAGTCTCCATTGTGCGTCAGCTGGAGACCCGCCGACAATTGCACTTTCCCTTGTTGGGCTCGGTGGCGGGCGGGGATCCCCGGGGGATGAATATCTATCATACTATAATATGGAAAATACCAAAAAACCAAAACTGGCACCAAAGCGGCACATAGTCACTGACATTGACCTTGAAAATGATAGCGACTCCGATTGTGGGGAAGCGACGCCTTATGTCTCGGCCGTCTGGCCTCGCTTTCTCATTATCCACAGCAAAGTTAAAGAGAAGCCTGTTTCCAAGCTGCACCCTTTCCTGGTAGGGGAGACCCTCAGGAGCCGTGTTGGCAGGCCTGAGGCCCAGCGCCTCAGGTCTGGTGACTTGTTGGTAGAGTGCCGTACCCGGGCACACTCCAATGGGCTACTGAGGCTCTCCTCCATCGGAGACACTCCAGTGGAGGTCACTCCCCACAAAACAATGAATTCCTCTAGAGGAGTGATTAAAGACCAAGCATTGGCCGAACTGTCTGAAGATGAACTTGTACGGAACCTTAAGTCACAGGGGGTGACCTACGTCAGGCGCTTCATTTCCAAACGAGGTGGTAGGGAGATCCGTCTCCCTACCATCATCCTGACGTTTGGCACCCCAACAGCTCCTACTACCATCTGGGGAGGTTACTACTCCCTAAAAGTGAAAAAGTACGTCCCTCTCCCCCTCCGGTGCTTTAAGTGCCAAAAGTATGGCCATGGGCAGAAGACATGCCGCCAGGCAGAGGCTCTATGCGCCCGTTGCACTAAGCCCGGACACTCTGCTGAGTCCTGCACAGCCATCCCCCTGTGTGTGAATTGCCAGGGGGCGCATATGGCTTCGGACAAGAAGTGCCCTCGTTGGATCTCCGAGTGCAGGATTCAGCAGGTGCGTGTGGAGAAGGGGCTGTCCTTTGCGGATGCAAAAAAACTGGTTGACGGTGCTGGTGCAGCTGAGGCTGCTCCAACCTCCAATAACAACTTTGTGTATACTTTCAGTGCTGCGGTGGCAGGCAAGCGCCCCACCAAAGACTTCTCTTGTCAAACCCCAACTTCTTGGTTGGGGGCGGAGCCTCGGATCCTCTCGCCCCTGGAGAGTAACCCTCCTCCGGTGGTGACGAGGAGCCAGGGAACGCAGAGGGCGGACGCTACCGGTCCGGTGGCACCGCCTTCTGCTGCCCCTAAGCCTCAGCCCCCACCCACACCTGCTAGTTTGTCAACGCCAAAGGTTTCTGGCTCTGGTCAGCCTTCTAAGGCCGCTAACTCTAGCGGCAGGACCGCTGCCCAGGACCAGAAGTCTAAGAAATCTATGGGACCGCCATGCGCACGGGCCCAGAAGGGGAACACTGATGTCCCCCTTCAAAACAAATATGCTGCATTGGAGGAGCAGATGGAGGGAGTGGAAGTTGCCGATGCTGCGGCAGCTCCACCCCCCTCATCTCCTAAGAACCAGAGGAGGCCCGGGAGCCGGCCCCCCTCTGTTTCTCCGACTCCTTCCAAGGCAAAGGAAAAAGGGGGGAAAAACTCCGCACCCCCAGATAAGACATAATCATGGACTCTCTGCTTCAGTGGAATTGTCGTGGTTTTCAAGCTAACTTTGAGGAACTACGTCCTTTAGTCAAGTGCTATAACCCCTCAGTAATATCTCTTCAGGAGACTTACCTGAAGACTTCTGACCCTGTGTCCTTTAATGGTTTTAATGTTATACATAAAGGCTCTGATTCGGAGAGGCGCTCGGGTGGAGTGGCTCTTCTCATTAGTAGCCAAATATTATGTAGCCCCGTTAGCATCGACACCTGTCTTCAGGCTGTCGCAGCTCGGGTTACCTTGAAGAAGACCATAACCATATGCAGTATTTACCTGCCACCATCCCTGCGGGTCTGTAGTAATGATTTTTTAAATTTAGTTGATCAACTGCCCCCTCCCTTTATTCTCATGGGGGATTTTAACGGTCACGCTCACCTTTGGGGTAGTGACCACTATGATGGCAGAGGTCAGATGTTAGAAGATGTTTTTTCTCAACTTGGCCTGTGTGTCTTTAACGATGGTTCACCTACATACTCTAACCCAGGTTCAGGATCTAGTTCTGTTCTAGACCTCACTGTGTGTGACCCTTCTCTCATGCTGGACTTTGACTGGAAGGTTCACGATGACCTGTGTGGTAGTGACCACTTCCCACTAATCCTGTCATCGGTCAGCTGTGGGGAGGATCCGCCAGTGGGGCGCTGGAATCTTAAGAAAGCTAACTGGCCTCTGTTCGCCTCCCTCTGTCAGTCTCGTATTACAGAGGAGGTGGTCATGTCATCTGAAGAACCTATTTCTTCTTTTACTACTATTTTGTTGGACGTAGCGGGTGAAACCATCCCTAAAACTTCCACACCAGTCCCTGGAAAGCCGAGAGTACCATGGTTCAACGAAGAGTGCCGCAAGGCCCAAATAGCGCGCAAATCTGCTCAGCGACGTGCTTTCCGTAATCCGTCGCAAGTGAATATTTTAACCTTTAAAAGACAGAGGGCGAAAGCTCGTTACATTTTTAAACGTGAACGCCGTGCTTCCTGGAGACGCTTCGTCTCGTCTTTAACTTCTCGGACTCCGTCCCAGAAAGTATGGAAGGCTGTTCGGAGAATTAGGGGCAGGGGTGGCTCGGCTTCTGTTGGCCATCTCAGAGATGGTGCCAGCTTGGTTACAGATAAAAAAGCTGTGGCCAATTTGCTTGCCTCCACCATTGCCCATAATTCTTCAACGGAGCACTATTCACCTTTCTTCCAGAGAGAGAAGGAGAAGCGAGAGTCTCGTATTTGTGATTTTAAGTCCAATAACTCAGAAGACTATAATGTCCCATTTTCATTATCAGAATTGCAGCAGGCCTTGCAGAAATGTAATGACTCTGCTGCTGGCCTAGATACCGTCCACTATCAATTCCTAACGCATCTGCCTGAGAGGTCACTCCTTGTACTTCTCAAGGCCTTTAACCATATCTGGAGAACTGGTCACTTTCCGCCGTCTTGGCGCCAGGCTGTGGTTGTACCGATCCCCAAGCCGGGTAAGGATCCTTCCGACCCGGGCAACTACCGGCCTATCGCTTTGACATCATGTTTATGTAAAACTATGGAGCGCCTGGTCAACGCCCGCCTGGTGTGGCATCTTGAGTCACAGGGTCTCCTCACAGACCTCCAGTGCGGTTTCCGGCGCTTCCGTAGTACAACTGACCATTTAGTCCGCTTTGAATCATTTATTCGAGATTCTTTTGTCAACAAGCAGCATGTCTATGCAATTTTCTTCGATCTTGAGAAGGCATATGACACTACCTGGAAGTATGGCATAATGTCTGACTTGTTGGACATGGGTTTTAAAGGGCACCTGCCCGTTTTTATTGACAATTTTTTGACTAACCGGTCGTTCCATGTCCGTGTGGGCTCCACCCTCTCCGACTCCTTTGAACAGGAGATGGGTGTCCCACAGGGCAGCATTCTATCTCCTGTTTTATTTAGTATTAAAATTAATAACATTGTAAAGGCCGTCAAGGATGATTCTGAATGCTCTTTGTTTGTTGATGACTTTGCTTTGTGCGCACGTGGTCGAGGACTTGCGTCCCTTGAGAGGCGCTTGCAGCTGTGCGTGATCGCATCCAGGGGTGGGTGTCTCAATGGATTCAAGTTTTCGCCCTCCAAGACTGTCTGTGTGCATTTTACTAACCAGACAAAATTTTTTCCAGAACCTAGCCTGAGCATTGCTGGAGTGCCAATTAAGGTGGCCGAGGAGGCAAAGTTTCTGGGGGTCATTTTTGACAAAAGACTTACCTTCCGCAACCATATTAATTACCTTAGAACCTCTTGTCAGAAGGCTCTCGACATTCTTCGTGTCGTCGGTCGTACTGACTGGGGTGCGGACCGTACTGTCTTACTTCGTCTGTACCGGGCCCTTGTTCGGTCCAAACTGGATTACGGCTCTGTGGTGTATGGCTCAGCTTCCAAGTCTGTGCTACAGCGTCTGAACACAATTCACCATCAGGGTCTGCGGATATGTCTTGGGGCCTTCAGGACGTCTCCAGTTCCTAGTCTGTATGCCGAGGCAGGGGAGCCTTCTCTCAAGCTCCGCCGCATCCGCCTCATGCTCAGCTATGTTCTGAAACTGAAGGCCCATCCAGACAATCCTGCCTATGATTGTGTTTTTAAACCATCGTTTGCAGAGATTTACGATGCCCATCCGGGAGCTGTCCGTCCACTCTCTTTCCGTGTCCGACCTCATCTGCAGGCGGCCGGATTGGACCTGGACAGAGTTTCGGAATCCCTGCAACACATCACTCCACCTTGGCTCTTACCAGTTCCTGACATCTTGCTGGACTTGACTGCCCACAAGAAAGACTCTACTCCACCAGCCATATACCAACAGAGCCTCAAAGAACTGCTTTCAATTTTTCCTGGCTATTGTCGCATCTATACCGATGGGTCAAAGTCTGAGGATGGGAGAGTGGCTGCGGCCGCAGTGTCCTCTCGCCATCCTAGACGCCCATTTAAGCACCGCCTCCCAGACCACTCATCTGTATTTAGTGCGGAACTGCAGGCGGTTCTGCTGGCACTCAGGCATGCTTATCGATCTAGAGAAAGGAACTTCCTGATTCTGTCTGACTCTCTCTCTGCCCTGCAGGCCCTTCAGGGCACCGGAAATGACCACCCACTGCTGGTGCAGATCAGAGAGCTCCACTCTGACCTGATGAAGGAACATTATGATATCATTTTTATTTGGGTGCCAGGGCATGTGGGCATCGAAGGCAACAGGATCGCAGATTCTGCTGCCAACGATGCCCGCAATGACCCTGTCCCTGACACACAGACTGTTTATAGTGATTTTAGACATGTGGCTAGTGCGTACATAGCCCGTGAGTGGCAGTCCGAGTGGGACAAAGAGGAAGCTAACAAGCTGCATGAAGCTCTTCCTAAGTTGTCCGACGGTCTACCTTATCGCTGCGGCAGCCGCCGTGAGGAGACTGTCCTGGCTCGGCTCCACATCGGGCACACGTATGTTACGCATTCTTATTTACTTAAACAGGAGGAGCGTCCATGGTGTTATGCCTGCGACGAGCAGTACTCTGTTCAACACTTTTTGTTGTCTTGTGCTGATCTAATCGACACAAGGTATAAACATTTCACGGCAGACTCCTTGAAGGTTTTGTTCCGGGATGTGCCCCCGGACAAGATCTTCAGTTTTCTGAGAGAGTGCCATATTTGTTTCTTCAAAAACATTACCGATGACATTACTGTCTGGAAGTGTCAACTACTTACCCAATTTTAGCCTAAGAACTTGTTGTGTTCCTACACAACCCGGGAGGCACTCGGGGAACCCTAACTAGGGCTGAGAGTAGCCTCCCTTCCTTGCCCAAAAACGGGCATTCACCACGTGGCCCAATCACAATCAGTCATCGATACTTAGCTCTTGTGAGCAGACGTGTTTTAGCCTAGGAAATTTACCGGTTCTTAAAGGGCCGGTCGTCTTACTCTACTTCTGGATTTCGTACGTCACTACCGGAATTCTAACTGTTCTTCCATCGGAAACTCAGTGTTTTCTTCCCGACGCTCCCTGCTGTGGTTGTGTTGTGCTCTATTCAGCGTGGATCTACTTGGGATTTTTTACCTTCTTCGTGTGCCTTGGACGCCATGGATATATCTCTTCCCGTCCACGCATCTCAGGAGAGGTAACATATCGGCCCCAGCCCTTGGCTGGCCCCGGACCGGGTGCCTGCTTCGGTTTGTGGCTTCAATTTGTGGCTACGCTTCGATCGTATAGATTCGCGCCGATCTCTCGTGTTTCGTTGGCGGGGCTTCGTCGTGCCTGCGCCCGGTCGATAGTCATGTCTGATTTATGTTACAGTAACCAAGTCCTTACTTGCCCGCAGTGCGGAGATTTCCAATGGCCTAGCGATAAGCACAAGTTATGCCTTCCTTGTATGGGATGCGCATTGGACCATTCTTGCGAGATTTGTGTAACCTGGCCTGAACAAGTTTGGTCCCAGTTGTGGAAATTTTACCGGCGCGAGCGCCCGACTCCGGTTACGGACCGGCAGTCCTTTTTGGAACCCCCGACCATTCCCGGCGTTTTAACTAAACACTCTCGATCTGACCTGGGGGATCGGACGACACGTGGGACACATGAGTTTAGCTCTTCAAACAGGACTGCATCTTCTGTGACTCACACTCGATCTAAGCCCGCTGACTCTTACGGAGAGACAGCACGAGGGCAGAGTGCTCGCCATACGGTGGCAAGCCTACGGAGACGCGATTCACGCCGTCATTTGTCCATCAGTCCTGAGAGGTCTCGCAAGGATACACCCGCTGACTCTTACGGAGAGACAGCACGAGGGCAGAGTGCTCGCCATACGGAGGCAAGCCTACAGAGACGCGATCCACGCCGTCATTTGTCCGTCAGTCCTAAGAGATCTCGCAAGGATAAGCCCACTGACTCTTATGGAGAGACAGCACGAGGGCAGAGTGCTCGCCATACGGAGGCAAGCCTACAGAGACGCGATCCACGCCGTCATTTGTCCGTCAGTCCTGAGAGGTCTCGCAAGGATACGCCCGCTGACTCTTACGGAGAGACAGCACTAGGGCAGAGTGCCTACCTTATGGAGGTAGGTCAGCCGAGACACGTGTCTAAACAGCGTAGGTCTTCCAACAGTCCTCACATCTCTCATTCGGCCAGCAATTCTAGATGCTTTGGCGCAGCTACTTATGATCAGAGGAAGCAACCTGATATGCTACGCAACGGCCGTCACAACTTCCAACCAGCGTCCTTGTTGTATTCGTCTCCTTCGCGAGCTTCGGACCCGAGCTTCACCTCTTCCCAGTTACATCGTCGCAGTCGTCCGCGTCGTCGCAGTCACTCCCGTCGTCGCCGCCGCTCCCATCTTCGCAGCCGCTCCTGTTCTCGCAGTCGCTCCAACCGGGACAGGCGCATGGCTCACTCCAGGTCCCCGTCTCCTGTTCGCGTTTTGCCCCCACCCCCGCCTCACCCACACCAGCGGACGCGATGCTCGCCGACGGCTACACATCAACACCAGAGGATGCGATGCTCCCCGGCAGCTACCTTCTCTCGTCGTGACGTGGCTCGACCGATATCCACCAACGTCAATCCTCACCGGACTTCGCTCCCTACGCGGGATGAGGAGACTCTTAGTCTTCTCCCGGAGGATTCAGTTTCGGGCCTACTTGGTATGGACAGCTCCTCGTCTCACTATACGGTGTCGGATGATACTGCATCACCTAGACTCCCTTCTACGTCACGCACGGAAACGCTTCTCGGCATTGATGAAGCAGCTCGACTCATCACGGCTGCACTGCCCAAGGACGCGTGTCCCTCGTCGCCCCCACTCAAGAGGAAGGTGTCTGCCTTTGTCGACTCTGGCCGTCCACAGAAGAGGTTCAAGTCTTTACCGCAGCCCCCTGGTTTTAAGGATTTGAGAGATTCCTTTTCCGCTTACCTACAGACAGATTCCCAGGAGTATCTTTTCTTCTCTGATCGCAAGTGGCCGGCTGACCTAGACATCTCCTTCCGCCAATCCTGGTATGCGGGACATTCACAGTCCTTTAGCTGTCAGCTTCCATCGTTGGACCCTCAATCGATATCCCAGCTTGGCGGTACCAATCAGCTGAGACACACCCTCCCTCGTGGGTTGGATAAGACGGCATCACTAGTGCGGAACTCCTTGGCCTGTGCTGGTTTTCTAGAGCTTCTCACTCAAGGTTTAATCCGTCGCATCGAGGACGCTTGGCAACCATCGCTTACACCCTTACTTGGTGACCTTCTCGCCCTCGGGGTTGCGGCAAATCGGGCAGCGTATCACTCATCGGTCAACACAATGGCGGCAGCATCCAACTGTGACCTCATGCGTCGTGATGCAGTCTTACTCGCCTGTCGCGGTATGCCTCCCGATCTGAAGACACAGCTGCGTCGTGCCCCCCTTGGTGGACCACTCCTCTTCGGTGACACCTGGCAGAAGGTGAAGGATGGCAATCCGGACCGCTGGCCCAGCCGTGTTACAGCCTCACGCTTTCACTCCGCCCGCAAGGCCGTGGGTCGCGCCCTGCGGACTTCCAGACCCGCTTCATCCTTCACTCCAGCTTCCGCCAAGACGTCCCGGCGGTTCCCCGCCTTCGGCCGTGCTAGACCAGTTAGGACCTCTGTCCCCGCTTGGCCCAGGTCTGCCCGCCGCCGTGGGCGCGGGCGGGCTCCCTGACTCGTCCCCGTTCCAGCCCCCGCCTTCTGCTCCGGGACCTCCTGTCGGCGGGAGGCTCACTCTTTTCAGCGACATGTGGAGGTTGCTACTTCCAGACGACCCCTGGGTACTCGCCACCATCACCGACGGACTCTCAATTTCTTTTCGTTCTCCCCCGCCTCTGAGACGCTCACCCGTATGGACAGAGATTCCTTCGGACAGTCTGAAAGCCATCGCACTACGCGGAGAGGTCGAATCGCTTCTACAGAAGGCCGCTACAGAGGTAGTGCATCATATCGACTCACCAGCATTTTACAGCCGACTTTTTGTGGTTCCCAAGCCGGGCAACAAGTGGCGCCCAATTATCGATCTATCAGCACTAAACAAGTTTATCATAGCTCCCACTTTTCGCATGGAAACCTCCAGGACCCTTCGGGCCGCTGTACAACCGAGGGACTTCGCTGTCAGCCTGGACCTATCCGATGCATATCTCCATGTCCTCATACACCCGGCTTCCAGGCGGTATCTCCGATTCGCGTTCGACGGGGTGATCTACCAGTTTCGAGCCCTTCCGTTTGGTCTCAACATCAGCCCGTGGGCTTTTACTCGCATTATGGATGCTGTCGTTGCCAAGACCAGGCAGTCGTCGTCCAGTCCAACCTCCAACTATTTGGACGACCTCTTCCTGCGGAATCAATCGATAAGCACCCTGCGGACGGACAGAGATTCTTTGCTCCTGTTGCTGTCGCGTTTGGGGTTCCTGGTAAACACAGGCAAGTCGGACCTATCTCCATCTCAACGATTTATTCATCTCGGCATGAAATTTGCGACCGACCTCAACAGAGTGAGTTTGCCGGAGCCTCAGATCCACAAGTTAGCCTCCTTGGCCGCCCAGGTAGCACAGGCGGCGGAATCAGTCCCCGCCAGAGTTTGGCTTCAGCTCCTCGGCTTGATGAATGCAGCGGCGGATCTCCTTCCCCTCGGTCGTCTTTACTCCCGGCCGCTTCAATTACACCTGCTGCTTCATTGGCGTCCGTCCTCCGGCGACTTAGACGCGCCGGTACCTGTGACTCAGATCCTTCGCCCACATCTGCAACGTTGGACAGACACTTCATGGCTCGCTGTCGGAGTTCCTCTAGCCTCCCCGCCTCCTCAGCTCTCACTCTGCGTGGACGCAAGTCTCACCGGCTGGGGTGCACATTTGCTACCGAGTTTCCTCTCAACATCCGGCCTCTGGTCTCCGGATCTAGCAAACAGACACATCAACTGGCTAGAGCTACAAGCGGTTTGGCAAGCCCTCATCAAATGGGAAACGCACATTCGCCACCAGGAGATCCTAGTCCTTTCGGACAACACCACAGTCGTTTCTTACATTCAGAAGCAGGGCGGTACTCACTCTCCCGAGCTATGCATTCTACTCTATCAATTGATGCGCTGGTGCGAGGACCGAGGACTATCCCTCCGAGCTCGACACATCCCCGGTCACCTGAACGTGTTGGCGGACTCACTATCTCGGCGCGGACAATTACTTCACACGGAATGGACACTTCACCCAGACATCTTTCAGATGATCTGCGCTCACTGGGAAACTCCCATGATAGACCTCTTTGCCACGAGGTGGAATCGCCAGCTTCCCCTCTTCGTCTCACCGATTCCAGACCCCCTAGCCTGGGCAGTCGACGCGCTCTCCATTCCGTGGGACGGTCTCATCGCTTACGCTTATCCCCCGACGGTCCTCGTCCCCAAAGTCCTCCTCAAGCTCAGAGGTTGCAACACGGTCATGTTACTGGTAGCCCCATTCTCCTGGAACAGGTCTTGGACTACCGATCTAATCAGTCTCGCCACGGGCCCTCCGCTTTGCCTGCCCACCTCGAGGACAATGCTCAAGCAGCCCCGCCAGCCTCTTTTCCACCCGTGCCCAGAACGACTTCTCCTTCACGCCTGGAGATTGTGCGGCAAGCCCTCACCGCTAGAGGCTTCTCGAGTGCAGCAGTGGCAGCTATCGCTTCAGCCCGTAGACCCTCGACCAGACGTGTTTATGAGGGAAAGTGGCGAGTATTCCAATCCTGGTGCACTGACCGACACCTTATGCCCACGGAGTTGACTCCTTCACAGCTCGCTGACTTCTTCCTCTGGCTCTTTGGAGACCAAGGCCTAGCCCCCATCACGATCCGAGGATATCTGTCTATGATTGCAGACACTTACCGTCACCTCGGCCACCCAGACCCTGGCGAAAACAAAGACCTTGCAGACCTGATGGCACACTTCGGCCTGCAGCGTCCGGTTCCCCGCTCACTGATTCCAAGATGGGACCTCCCTTGGGTCCTGACGTGGCTGAACTCGGACAGGTTCGAACCGCTTTCCCTCGCTAAGTTCTCGGATGTGACACGAAAAACATGTTTTCTGTTGGCACTGGCCACCGCGGCTAGAGTAAGTGAGCTACATGCGATGTCGGCAAGTCCTGCCTGCCTCCAATTCCGGGCAGACGGTTCTGTACAGCTACTCACAGACCCTGCCTTCCTCGCCAAGACTAGGTCTCCCTTGACTGCGCTCCCAGTGATTACCATTAGGCCGCTGAAAGATGCAAGTTTTACTCGGGAGACCAGGCAACAGGATCCAGTGCGCGCTCTTCGTGTATATTTACGACGTACCAAACCCGTCCGCCGAGGACGATCACGCCTCTTTCTACCCTTAGCACATAGCAGAGAAGACATTTCAGCGCAAACGATTTCTTCTTGGCTTCGCTGGGTCATCAGGTCAGCCTATCAGGACCTTTCCCCAGCAGTTGCAAAGAGGCTCAAGATACGCGCACATGAGGTACGAGCCATGGCCGCGAGCGTCGCATTCGATCGCAATTGTGCTGTTCGAGACATCGTGGCCGCAGTGGGCTGGCGGGCAGAATCCACCTTCGCCCGTTTTTACCTCAGGGATCTGTCAGGCCAGCGAGACAACCTCGCACTGGTGGGGGACATCGCCGCAGCGCAACACTCCCTCCCGGCGCCGGAAGCGCCGTAGGTACGCACTTAGCTAAAATTGTCGGGAGTTTGGCGAATGGGTGTGTGGCTCTGTCGTATGCCCTTTATGGCGGTAACTTGGGCGCGGCACCCTCCACCTTTTCGCCATTCTTCCAGACAGTAATGTCATCGGTAATGTTTTTGAAGAAACAAATTAATTTTTCTTTAAAATATATTTTTTCGAAAAATACTTACCGATGACATTACTCGGAGGACCCTCCCACCTGCCCCGCTTGCCGCTGGTAAGCTAAGTATCACTGACTGATTGTGATTGGGCCACGTGGTGAATGCCCGTTTTTGGGCAAGGAAGGGAGGCTACTCTCAGCCCTAGTTAGGGTTCCCCGAGTGCCTCCCGGGTTGTGTAGGAACACAACAAGTTCTTAGGCTAAAATTGGGTAAGTAGTTGACACTTCCAGACAGTAATGTCATCGGTAAGTATTTTTCGAAAAAATATATTTTAAAGAAAAATTAATTTTTAATAAGATTTGAGCGTTTATAGATTATGATGTTTCTATTGTTTTGACCTTTTTGAGAGTCTTTCGACGTTTTCTTTAAAGACCTGTGCGACATTTTAGCCTGACATTTTTAAGGTATATTTACATCATGTCTTAAGACCTTTCTTTTAGTCTGGCTGACCAGATTTTTACCCTTCCTGCCGTGAGATGGCCTTAGTTGCCTGCTCGGCGTTAAACCCAAATAACTAACTAACTAACCTCCGCGTGTTGCCCTCTACTGTCTGCCTGTGCACAGGCTCCCCCTCCGCCCCTCGTGGACCTCTCTGGTGGGGATTGGGAAGATTATGTCCTCAGTCTACATCCAGAGGATTCCGCTTTGGCACTCTTTTCTCATCGTCCCACGGCGCCCTCCCTCGCCGTGGGCAGCAGTCCTCGTTTTTCGTGCCACAGCTCCTCACCTTCTGCCCCTCACGGAACCACGGGATCCGAGACCATTAAGGCCCTGGACATGGCCACGCTCATGATCACCAGCTCCTCTCTCCAGCCTGGTGCCCTCCGTCACCTCAAGCGGAAGACCTCTGCCTCGGTGGACGCCTCGCGTCACGCGTCAGGCCAAGCGCGTCAAGTCCCCCTCCCTCAGCACCCCCCCCCCCCCCCCCACCGCCCCCCCCCCCCCCCCCCCCCTGTTTCATGACCTAGCAGATGCGTTCAACTCCCTGCAGCAGGGCAAGTTGCGGGAAAGGAACTTCGCCGAACGCTGATGGCCTGCGGATGTCGACATCTGTTTCCAAAATTCTTGGTATGCGGGTCATTCCCAGGTTTTTTCATGCCCCCTCCCACTGGTTGACGCAGCGGCGCTGGCGCAGAGCGGCGGTAGGGGGAGCGCGGGGAGAGACGCTACACCGGGTCTCGACAAGACAGCAACCCTTGTGCGGACTGCCATAGCCTGCCTCGATTTTTTGGAGCTTGCGCCGCAGGCGGTGGTCTGCCGCATTGAAGATTTCAGGGCTTTCCCGGAGAGTCCGGATCCCCTACGCGATCTGCATTCCTTAGCAGTGACCACCAATCGGGCAGTTTACCACGCCTCCACTAACGCGGTAGCAGCTACGACCGACTGTGACTTGATGAGACGGGACGCGGTACTGCGGCGGTGCACTGGGCTTCCGGCCTCAGTCAAGGTACAGCTCTGACAGGCCCCCTTGGGGGGAACCCTTCTTTTTGGCCCGACCTGGCAGTCGGTTAGGGAGACGTCCAAGGATCTTTGGCCTCCAGTGGCCTCCAGGGAGCCCTCCCGCTTTCCTACCATCCGCAGGCCCGCGGGTCACCCCTTGCGGAATTACAGACCCTCCTCGTGACCGACTCCTCGGGATCATCGCGGCGCGGACCCCCCTCGCTTCTTCCTCCATGGACGCGGATCGCGGCAGCACTCACTGCCGGGGCTGCGGGAGGACCCAGTGACTCGCTACCTCCTCATCCCCCCTCCCCCCGACTGTTCCGGAGCCCCCGGTCGGCGGGAGGTTAGCCCTCTTCCAGGACGAGTGGCAGTCTCTGCTTCCCGATGACCCGTGGGTACTCGCCACCGTCTCAGAGGGGCTCCAGATCTCTTTCAGACTTCCGCCGCTCGCCACTCTGGACCCAGTCCCCTGCCGATACCAGGAAAGCCGATGCTTTGGCGGACGAGGTCGTCTCACTGCTTCGGAAGGCTGCCACGGAGGTCGTCACACGCCCTGACTCACCGGCCTTCTACAGCCGCCTCTTTCTGGTTCCCAAGCCGGGCGGCAGGTGGCGTCCGGTCATCGACTTGTCAGCTTTGAACAAGTTTTCGGATGGAGATGGCGTGGGCGGTGAGAGCGGCTGTACTTGCCATGGACTTTGCGATCAGCCTGGATCTCCCCAACGCCTATCTGCACATCCCGATACATCCTGCTTCCCGCTGATACCTGCGCTGCGCCTTTCGAGGGATAGTCTACCAATTCCGAGCGCTCCCTTTCGGGCTCAACCTGAGCCCCTGGATCTTCACCAGGATCATGGATGCGGTAGTGGCCCTCTCCTGGCGGGATTCCTCCAGCCCAATGTCCAATTACTTGGATGACTTGCTCCTGTGGAACCAGGTGGTTTCTACTCTGGAGGTGAACCGGGACAGTCTTATGTCACTCTTGCAGCGACTGGGCTTTCTGGTCAACCACGGGAAATCGGACCCCTCACCCTCCCGCGCCTTTGTCCATCTGGGAATGGAGTTCTGACCGAGCAGAACAGAGTGAGACTGATGGAAGCATGCAAACTCAAGCTCTCGCTGTTATGTTAGCGCAGCAGATGTGCATCGCGGACACGTGCCCGGCCAGGACCTGGCTGCAGCTGTTAGGACTCGTCAGCGCCGCAGCGGAACTGCTTCCCCTCGGCAGGCTCTATTCGCGGCTGATCCAGCTATATCTCATCTACCACTGGCGCCCGTCTTCGGGCGACCTGGTAGCCCCGGTTCCTGTGGACCCCCTGGTTTGGCCACACTTCCAATGGTGGGCGGACACCACCTGGCTCGGGCCGGGAGTGCCCCTCGCCTCCCCCCCACCGCGGCTCTCGCTATGTACGTCATGCTTCATACTCTCTGAGACGCATCGCATCTGTCTGACACAGTCTTTCTGAATCTGCCACTGCAAAGTTAGTGAATGCTTTAGTCACGAGCCGTCTTGACTACTGCAATTCTCTGCTTTTTGGTCTTCCATCTGAGCATATTAGCCGCCTTCAGCGAGTTCAAAACAATGCCGCAAGGCTTGTGAAGCACAGGTGAAAATGATGAGACCACGTAACCCCTATACTGAAAGACCTTCACTGGCTTCCAATCTAATCCCGCACACAGTTTAAGATTGCGACCCTTGCATACCGCCACTTTGATGGCAGTCTTCGTCATACCTTTCCTCCAGTCTAATTACTTACCAGCCCTCTCACTCACTGCGTCCATCGGGAGAGAAACTTCTCAAAGTTCCAGAGTACCATCTCAAATCTGCAGGTGAACGCGCTTTAAGATGAACTGCTCCTTTAATTTGGAATTCCGTACCGACTGAGCTGAGCAATGCCTCCCCCCTTACGCAGTTCAAAGCAAAGTTAAAAAGTTACCTCTTCTCGCAGACTTTCGTGTAATCTCTATGGTTTTCTGTACACACCCCCCCCCCCCCCCCGCAGACTCTGTGTGTGCGTGTGTGTCGTTTTCGCTTGTGCATTGATTTATATTATAAATAGGAATGCGCCATATAAATACCATGAATTATTATGATTTAACTCTTAACGTCCCAAACCGCGCCATTCCGCTCCTGTCGTGTATTCCCGTACCGCTTGAGACCGCTTGGTTTTGTGACCAAAATAAAAAGTGATCTCACAGGAAGCGAGACCTCTCCTGTGCATAGAGAGCATATAAAGTCACTTCCGGAAAGGTCTACGGTTGTTTTCTACCGCAAAACTTAACTCGTGGGTTGAATTGTGAATGTTTTTGTCGATTTTTATTTGACTTTTTGGTGCGAGATTTTGAAGCATCATGATGACCGTGCACTCCGATAGTGATGAGGAATTTGGTGAATTATTTGATAAACTTATCTGTGACAGAGATGTAGGACTTGGTGAGGATCGAAGTGATGTTGAAGTGTCAGATGTTAGCAGTGGGCACACGAGTGACCTGTCGGATCAAGAGCGTTTTCATTTGACTTCGAGTGAAAGTGATGAACTTCTTTCCGATGATGAGTGGAGTGACACTGTGTTCAATATTAATCAAATTTCATCTTCGGGCAGGTAAATCTGATTCGAAGTAAGTTCAGTGTGTACATATAAGTTTTCTCTTGATAACTGCCAAGTTTAGTCTCAGTCACATCAATAGTTAAGTCACTAGGTCTGTTTTCACAAACTTACCCAAAAACTACCTAAAGTATAAGAAATCTTCTGGGAATACAGAGCTGATACAGAGAAAACTGTATGGGAAGCCTAGAGTTAAAGGTCACAGGGGATCAGCAAATAGGTCAAAAATAGCTATATTTTGACATAATTTATTTTTTCTCAAATACTATTCACAACTTCAAGCCCAAACTTGGTACAGAGATACCTGATGGTAAGACCTATCTATGCATACTAATTTGGATGAGCCCTTGAAAAGGTCAAGGGTCACAAGAGCTTAGGAAATATGTCCAAAATAGCCATATTTTGACAAAATATATTTTTTCTCAAGTACTATTCACAACTTCAAACCCAAACTTGGTACAGAGATACCTGATGCAGACCTGCCTACCCTACGATTTTTGGGCGTATTTTTACGATTTTTTTTTCAAAATACGAAAATACGATTAATGCCTAAAATTTACGATTTTATTAATAAAAAAAAAAAAAATTTTTTTTTTTTTTTTTTTTGGGGGGGGGGGGGGGGGGGGGGGTGGGTGGGGGGTGTTGTGTCAGTCAATAAAGTCTCAAAATACAAAATGTCAGAGCAAAGTAGGGAGGAGAGTGGATTTTTCTAGCTCAAAGAAAGCTAAGCACCAGAATTTTTTGCCACAGTATGCTAAATAGTGGACATTTTGGCGACTGTCAAAGAAAGGACCAACCTATGCATTGTGACTTCTCATGTGCCCATGGTGGCCGAAATGACATTGAAAAGCATTTATCAACTAATGTCCATAAGAGACTGGCAGATGCCCAGAAATGAGTTGTAATTACAGGCTGTGTTTTCTAAGCAGTCTCATGAAGCAGTCAAAATTTTGCGTCAACAAGCAACTAGCGTGGAAATCTGCATGGTTCGTTTTATAGTTGATTCAAATCTTCCTTTGTCCTGTGTGGATTCCATGTCCGGGATGTTTAAGCAAATGTTTCCTGTTGTACGGAATGGTCTAGTTTAAATTGATTTTTCTATTGTTTGTAGGTTTTGATAATAGTCTGCTACAATTTTATGAAAATACTATTTTTTCCCCAAGAATACTATTTTTGGCGATTATAAATACTATAAAAAAAATTGGTGGTAGGCAGGTCTGCTGATGGTAAGACCTGTCTATGCATACTAATTTGGTTGATCCCTCGGGAAAGGTCAGGGGTCGCAAGAGCTCTGAACAAAAGATGTTTTTTTTTCTCAAATACTATTCACAACTTCAAACCCAAATTTGGTACAGATACCTGATGGTAAGTCCTATCTATGCGTACTAATTTGGATGACCTCTTGGAAAAGGTCAATGGTCACGTGAGGCTGGCAAATGTTTGATAAAATTGTAGGTATCAATATTTTTCAAAATTTTCAATCAAATTTGGCACAAGGGTAGCTGATGATAAGACCTTCCTATGCATACTACTTTAGTTGACTCATCGCAACGGTCAAGGGTCATGGGTGGATAGATGAGTGAAGAATGCTTACATTTTGAGAAAACATGGATTTTGCTGGTGCAGATTCCAGCCCTTATTGTCGCAAAGGTCACACATTGCCTTTCGTGTTGTTAAATACTATTTACAACTTCAAACTCAAACTTGGTACAAAGATAACTGGTGGTAAAACCTTTCTATGCATACCAATTTGATTGATCCCACGGAAAGGTCGAGGGCTCGCAAGAGTTCAAGAAATAGGTCTGAAATTGCCATATTTTGACAAAAGATGTTTTTTTCTCAAATACTATTCACAACTTCTAACCCAAACTTACTGCACAGATACCTGATGGTAAGACCTATCTATGCATACTAATTTGGATGACCCCTCGGAAAGGTCAAGGGTCACGAGCTTAGGAAATAGGTAAAAAAAAAAAAAAGCCATATATTGACAAGAAACGTTTTTTGTCCATTACTATTCATAACATCAAACCCAAACTTGCCACGGAGATACCTGATGGTGACATATCTATGCATACTAATTTGGATGACCCCTCGGAAAAATCAGGGGTCATGAGCTCAGGAAATAGGTAAAAAATAGCCATATTTTGACAAGAAATGTTTTTTTCTCTATTACTATTCACAACTTCAAACCCAAACTTGTTACAGAGATACTTGATGGTAAGACCTATCTATGCATACTAATTTGGATTATCCCTCGAAAAAGGTCAAGGGTCACAAGAGGTTGACAAATGTGTATAAAATGCCAATAATTGTATTATTAACATTTTTGCAAACCTTTCAATCAAATTTGGCACAAAGGTAGCTGTTGATACTTACTTTACTTACTTACGCCTGTCACCCCTCCCCGGGTATAGGCCGTCGACGAGAGACCTCCAGCGACTCCTGTCCTGTGCTTCTCCTTCGATTTTACTCCAGGTGGTTCCCAGTCTCTTGATGTCTGCTTGGAGGTCTCGACGCCAGGTGTTTCTCGGCCTGCCTCTTTTCCTCTTTCCCTGGGGGTTCCATGACAATGCCTGCCTAGTGATACTGGAAGCTGGCTTTCTCAGACTGTGACCAATCCATCCCCATCTTCTTCGCCCAATTTCATTCTCTGCTGTTATCTGCTCTGTTCTCTCCCAGAGTCTGACGTTGCTGATCTGGTTCTTCCCTGGTTGCGTTCAGCCTCATTGTCTTTGTTTTCTGTTTGTGAATGGTGAGGCCCACTTGGGACGAGATGTCAGCAAGCCTCGTGGTCTTGTCCTGCATTTGTTGATGAGTGTGGGACAGTGAATCCAAGTCGTCTGCAAAATCGAGGTCGTCAAGCTGTGTCCACAGTGTCCACTGTATTCCACTTCATCTGTGCTCTGTGGTCCTCTTCATGACCCAGTCTATGGCCAGTAGGAAGAGGAACGGAGACAGCAAACAACCCTGCCTGACACCAGTTCTGACCTGGAGCTCCCTGGTGAACTGCCCTTTGTGGATCCACGACATGTCATGCCATCGTAGCTGCTTTTGATCAGGCAGACGAGCTTTGTGGGTACACCGTAGTGTCGTAGGAGTTTCCACAGTCTCTCGGTCCACGCTGTCAAATGCTTTCTCGTAATCCACAAAGTTGACGTACAGCGGGGAGCTCCACTCCAGAGACTGTTCCACGATGATGCGGAGAGTAGCAATCTGGTCTGTACATGATCGGTTTTTCCTGAATCCTGCTTGCTGGTCTGTCAGCTGGGGGTCGACGGAGCTCTTCATTCTCTCCAGGATGATCCTGTTGAAGACCTTTCCTGGTACTGACAGCAAGGTGATTCCTCTGTAGTTGGAACACTTGCTGATGTCGCCTTTCTTGGGAAGCTTGATTAGGTACCCCTCCTTCCAGTCAGCCGGCATCACCTCCTCTTCCCAGATCTTTCCAAACAGTGGGTACAGCATCTCTACTGTTGTCCCTAGGTCTGCTTTCAGAGACTCCGCTGGGATGCCATCTGGCCCTGCTGCTTTGCCGTTCTTCAAAAATGCCACTGCTCTTCTGATCTCTTCCCGGCTGGGTCTGTCACAGCTGATGGGTAGGGTCGGTCTCTGCTGTCTGGATGTCTGGGGGTCGGGTGGGCTAGGTCTGTTCAGTAACTCTTCAAAATACTCGGCCCATCTGTCGAGTTGGTCTGCTATGTCTGCAATAGGCTTGCCTTCTTTGTCTTTTACTGGCCCACCGGGCACCGGCCTCCACGTGGCGTGGGTGGGTAGTCTCCTCAGTCCCTGACTAAGTGGGCTTGCAGAGGGGTGCCATCTTTGTCCAGGATTAGGACTTGATGTCAGCAGATATGTTGTTCAGTCTTTGTTTCCTCAAAAACATTACCGATGACATTACTCTCTGGAAGTGTCTACTACTTACTCAATTTTAGCCTAAGAACTTGTTGTGTTCCTTCACCACCCGGGAGGCACTCGGGGAACCCTCATTAGGGCTGAGAGTAGCCTCCCGTCCCAGTCCAATCAGGCACCCACTACGTGGCCCAATCACAATACAGTCGTTTCTACTTAGCTCTGAAGTTTAGAGGTGTTAGCCTATCGCTCCACTGACCGTTGCTAACGGTTTTTCCCTGCTCTTCTTTTTGTGGATTACTGTGTTCCTTCAGACTTGTGTGCTTGGATTTATGTGCCTGTGTGTGTTTTTCAAGGATTGTGCTTCGAGTGAACTGTGTTTTTCTTCGTTCTGGTGATAACGGAAAAAAAAACAAAAAAAAAAACAAAAACAAAAACAAAACAAACAAAGGAAGGTACTCCCTGTGGTGTTTACTGCTCTGGATATGGAGATTCCTCCTCCCGTCGCCACGTCGCAGGAGAGGTAAGGTCTTGGCCCCTCCCTCACAAGGCCCCGGCCCGGGTGCCTGTTTCAGTTTGTTTCGTCGGATCGCGCATCGCTTTCGTTCTCGTTTTCGCGCATTCAGAGTGCTTGCGCCCAGTCGCCTGCTATTTCTGTTTGTATGTTGCAGTAACCCCGTGCGTACCTGCGACAAGTGTGGATCTTTCCGGTGGCCGTGTGACGATCATGATTTTTGCCTTCCTTGTACGGGATGCAATTCGGACCATACTTGCACCGTCTGCGCCGCCTGGCCCGAGCAACAATGGTCGCAGCTTTGGAGTTTTTACAGGCGCGAGCGTCCGCATTCGCCTAGTGACAGGGCTTCTTTCCTAGAGCCCACATCAGTGCTTGGCGCTGTTTCCAAACGCGTGGGCGCGGACCGTGAGGATCCACTGAGCCGTCGGCCGCTTGAGCTTCGCTCATCTTCCCTCACTTCTAATCGGACACCGCCTGCTGACTCTTACGGGGAGTCCGCCTTAGGGCGCAGCATTTGCCTTACGGGGGCACGCATACCGCGACTACCCTCACGTAGTACGTTGTCCAAAATTAATCGAATTTCTGGAGACCATGAGGATCAGCTGAATCGTCCTCCGCTTGCGATTTCCTCATCCTCCAAACTCTCTAACCGGACACAGCCTGCTGACTCTTACGGGGAGTCCGCCTTAGGGCTTAGTGTTTGCCTTACGGGGGCGCGCATACCGCGACATAATTCGCGTAGTACGTTGTCCGCAACTAGTCGCGTTCTAATGGACCGTGGCGATCAACTGCGCTGTCGGCCGCTGCACATTGGCTCATCCACAAAGATTTCTAAACGGACACCGCCTGCTGGCTCTGGCAGTGCTTGGCGCTGTTTCCAAACGCGTGGGCGCGGACCGTGAGGATCCACTGAGCCGTCGGCCGCTTGAGCTTCGCTCATCTTCCCTCACTTCTAATCGGACACCGCCTGCTGACTCTTACGGGGAGTCCGCCTTAGGGCGTAACGTTTGCCTTCCGGGGGCACGCATTACACGACATGCTTCGCGCAGTCCATTGTCCGAAAATCGTCGTATGAGATCTCATTTGCACAAGTCTGCGTGCTCTTACGGAGAGCCGCCTATGTGGCAATGTACCCGCCGTACAGAGACTGGCGAGAGATCCCGGTCCAGGCGTCATCGGTTTGATGACCGTGTTCCTCTTTCTCACGTGACCTCCAATTCTCCACAGACTCACACGTCGGGTGACTACCGTCAGGAGCATCGTTCTACTGTCCGTTCCGATCGCCGCCGTCCTCGGCATTCATCATCATCTTCCCTTTCATCTCCTTCTCTCGCTTTGGTTCCCCGTTCGGCTTCCAGCTTGTCTCGGTCTACCCCTAGCCTTCCATCCTGTCACCCGTCCCCTTCCCCTCCTCGGCCCCGTAGTCGGACCTCCGCTGGTAAAGTTCACCGTGACCGCCACTCCCGTCATCGCAGCCGCTCCCGTCATCGCAGTCGTCCTCCCCGTTCATGTCACACGGTTCCCTCTAGGTCCCCCCCTCCCGTTTATACCTTTCCCCTGCACCCGCTTCGCCATCTTCCCGCGGTACGACGTTCGCCGGTGGCTACAATTTCTCATCCGGACGGGCTCCGCGCCGTTTCTCCCTCACGGACCCTCCATCGGATCTCCCTCCCAACACGCGAGGAGGACACCCTTAATCTACTTCCTGAGGTTTTGGTCTCTAATCTCCTCGACTTTGGCGGCCGCTCCTTTTCGCTGCGCTCTGATGTATCGGATGCGCCTGTGTCGACTACACTCCCTTCGTCGTTGCGCACGGAAACGCTTCTTTGCATTAATGAAGCGGCTCGTATTGTCGTGGCCGCCCTACCGAAAGACGAGTGCCCTCCGCCCCCCCCCCGCTCAAACGGAAGGTGTCCGCCTTTGTTGATTCGGACCGGCAACAGAAGAGATTCAAGTCGCTGCCTCAACCGCCTGGATTTCAAGATATGCGGGATTCATTCTCCGCTCATCTACACACGGATTCACAAGACTCCTCCTTTTTTGCGGATCGCAAGTGGCCGGCTGACCTTGACATCGCGTTCCGCCAATCTTGGTACGCGGGCCATTCACAGTCTTTTCAGTGCACACTTCCCACGTTGGACCCTCCAGTTGTGGCGCAACTTGGCGGCAACTCTAAGCTACGTTACACTTTCCCGCGTGGTTTGGATAAGACGGCGTCCCTAGTGCGGAACACCTTGGCCTGTGGGGGTTTTCTGGAGCTTATCACACAAGCTTTTATTCGTCGCATTGAAGACTCACGAGAATCTTCACCCCTTCTTGGTGATCTCCTCACTTTAGCGGTCGCGGCTAACCGGGCAGCTTATCACTCTTCCGTCAACGCAATGGCGGCTGCTGCTAACTGTGATCTCATGCGTCGGGATGCCGTTCTACAAGCCTGTCGTGGATTGCCCCCTGATTTGAAGTCTCAACTGCGTCGGGCTCCTCTTGGTGGACGTCTCCTCTTTGGTGAGACTTGGCAGAAAGTGAAGGACGGAAATTTAGACCACTGGCCCAAAGGCTTTACCACTTCTCGCTTTCACGCCGCCCGCAAGGCCGTGGGTCGCGCCCTGCGGAACTCCAGACCCTCTTCGACCTTCATTCCTGGTCATTCCAACGCGTCCCGGAGGGCTCCCGCTTTCGGCCGCGGTAAACCCGTTCAGACCTCTATCCCCTCCTGGCCCAAGCCTGCCCGCCGCCCTGGTCGAGGGCGCGGCAGGTTTCAATGACTACCTTCCGTTCCAGTTCCCGCCGACCCCTCGGGAGTCTCCGGTCGGCGGGAGACTGGCCCTTTGCAGCGACGTATGGCGGGCGCTGCTACCGGACGACCCTTGGGTCCTTACTACCATCTCCGAGGGTCTCTCGATTTCGTTCCGTTCCCCTCCGCCGTTGAGACGATCTCCGGTATGGACAGACGTTCCATCCGACGAGTTAAAAGGTATCGCCTTGCGCGGAGAGGTGGCCTCCCTTCTACAGAAGGCTGCCACGGAGGTAGTGTCTCGTCTCGACTCCCCGGCATTTTACAGCCGCATATTCGTAGTTCCGAAGCCAGACGGAAAGTGGCGTCCTGTCATCGATCTCTCGGCGCTGAACAAGTTTATACTGGCTCCGACTTTTCGCATGGAGACCACCCGGACGCTCCGGGCTGCTGTGCAACCTATGGATTTTGCAGTCAGCCTCGATCTTTCAGATGCGTATCTCCATGTTCCCATACATCCGGCATCCAGACAGTATCTCCTCTTCGCTTTCGAAGGCGTGATCTACCAGTTTCGCGCCCTTCCCTTCGGTCTCAACCTCAGCCCGTGGGTTTTCACTCGCATCATGGATGCAGTCGTCGCCAAGGCTCGACAGTCCTCCTCCAGTCCGATCTCCAACTACTTAGACGACCTTCTCATGAGGAATGCGTCGGAGTCGGTGCTGCGGATGGACAGGGACGCTCTACTCCTGCTCTTGTCCCGCTTGGGATTTCTACTCCATGCCCGCAAGTCGGACCTCTCGCCATCTCGCCGGTTTATTCATCTTGGGATGGAATTTGCGACCGACCTCAACCGTGTGTGTTTACCGGAACCTCGGATCACGAAGTTAACCTCCCTCACTTCTCGGGTTGCCCGGTCGGAATCCGTTCCCGCCAGAATCTGGCTGCAACTCCTCGGCTTGATGAATGCAGCGGCGGATCTCCTCCTCCTGGGTCGTCTTCACTCCCGCCCACTTCAGTTACACCTCCTGCTTTATTGGAGGCCGTCCTCCGGCGACCTCGATGCCCTGGTGCCGGTGTCTCCAATCCTTCACTCTCACCTACGGCGTTGGATGGACACTTCTTGGCTAGCTTCGGGAGTCCCTCTTGCCTCACCGCCCCCTCAGCTCTCGCTCTGTGTGGATGCGAGTCTCGCTGGGTGGGGTGCACACCTGCTTCCGAGTTTCCTTTCGACGTCCGGCCTCTGGACACCGGACCTGACAGACAGACACATCAACTGGCTCGAGCTACAAGCAGTGTGGCAGGCGCTCATGGTGTGGGAAGTCCACCTTTGCAACCAGACGCTTCTTGTCCTGTCGGACAACACTACGTCGTCTCATACATTCAGAAGCAGGGAGGTACACACTCTCCGGATCTCTGCATTCTCCTCTACCGCCTGATGTGCTGGTGCGAGGACCGCGGCATCTCTCTCCGAGCTCGACATATCCCCGGACGCTTGAACGTCTTGGCCGACTCCCTCTCTCGACGCGGCCAACTTCTCCACACGGAATGGACTCTTCACCCGGACATCTTTCAGATGATCTGCGCTCACTGGGAGACTCCCATGATCGACTTATTTGCCACAAGGTGGAATCATCAACTTCCCCTCTTCGTCTCCCCCATTCCAGACCCTCTTGCCTGGGCGGTCGATGCGCTATCCATTCCGTGGGACGGACTGATTGCGTATGCCTTTCCACCGACGGTTCTCGTCCCCAAAGTCCTAATCAAGCTCAGAGGTTGCAATGCGATCCTGTTCTTGATCGCCCCGTTCTCTTGGACCAGGTCTTGGACCAACGACCTTCTCTATCTCGCCACGGGTCCGCCTCTTCGTCTCCCCACATCGAGAACTATGCTCAAGCAGCCTCGCCAGCCGCTGTTCCATCCGTGCCCGGAGAGACTCCTTCTTCACGCCTGGAGATTGTCCGGCAAGCCCTCACCGCAAGAGGCTTCTCGGGTGCTGCAGTGGAGGCGATCGCTTCAGCCTGTCGACCCTCGACTCGACGTGTTTACGAGGGCAAGTGGCGAGTGTTCCAGTCATGGTGCTCAGACCAACATCTCTCTCCCCTCGAATTAACTACTCCACAACTCGCAAACTTCTTCATCTGGCTCTTTGGAGACCCTCGGCCTCGCTCCCATCACGATACGGGGATAACTGTCCATGATTGCGGACACTTACCGTCATCTAAGCCACCCGGACCATGGCGCATGTAAAGATCTCGCAGACCTGATGGCACATTTTGGACTGCAGCGTCCGGTTCCCCGCTCTCTGATTCCTCGCTGGGACCTACCCTGGGTCTTGACGTGGCTTAATTCGGACAGATTTGAACCCCTTTCCCTGGCTAGCTTCGCGGATGTGACACGGAAGACATGCTTCCTTTTGGCCTTAGCCACGGCGGCCAGGGTAAGCGAACTACACGCTCTGTCAGCGAGTTCTACCTGCCTCCATTTCCGAGCGAATGGTTCTGTACAATTACTCACAGACCAGGCCTTTCTTGCCAAGACCCGGTCTCCTTTGACTGCCCCCCAAGTCATAAATATTCAACCTTTGAAACACGCGACCTTTTCTAAGGAGACGCGCCAACAGGATCCCGTGCGCGCCTTACGCATTTACATATGCAGATCCAAGCCCGTCCGCCGAGGACGATCACGCCTCTTTCTACCTTTGAACCCCAACAGAAATGACATAACAGCTCAGACAATATCTTCCTGGCTACGTTGGGTCATTCGGTCCGCCTATCAGGATCTTTCCCCTGACGGGTCGAGGCGGCTCAGGATCCGCGCACACGAGGTTCGGGCCATGGCCACGAGTGTCGCCTTCGATCGCAATTGTGCAGTTCGAGACATCGTGGCAGCAGTGGGCTGGCGGGCAGAGTCAACATTCGCCCGCTTCTACCTCAGGGATCTGTCGGGCCAGCGAGAGAATCTCGCACTGGTGGGGGACATCGCCGCAGCGCAACACTCCCTCCCGGCGCCGGAAGCACCGTAGGTATGCACTTAGCTAAAATTGTCGGGAGTTTGGCGAATGGGTGTGGGGCTCTGTCGTCTGCCCTTTCGGATGGTATTTGGGTGCGGCACCCTCCACCTTTTCGCCATTCTTCCAGACAGTAATGTCATCGGTAATGTTTTTGAGGAAACAAATTAATTTTTCTCTAAAATATATTTTTTTGAAAAATACTTAACGATGACATTACTCGAAGGACCCTCCCACCTGCCCCGCTTGCCGCTGGTAAGCTAAGTATCACGACTGATTTGTGATTGGGCCACGTAGTGGGTGCCTGATTGGACTGGGACGGGAGGCTACTCTCAGCCCTAATGAGGGTTCCCCGAGTGCCTCCCGGGTGGTGAAGGAACACAACAAGTTCTTAGGCTAAAATTGAGTAAGTAGTAGACACTTCCAGACAGTAATGTCATCGGTAAGTATTTTTCGAAAAAATATATTTTAGAGAAAAATTAATTTTTCACTGGTCCGGTTTTTAAGGAGCTGTGCTTACCCAGGTCCTACCATGTTGGATTGGTCCTTAGAAATATGCGTGAGCTTTTGGTCCTTTGGATCCCAAGTGTTTGCCGTGCTTGGAGACCCGTGTCGGGGGAGAAGAGGATCCTGGTGGCTGAAACACTCCACTTTGGCCTTGACTTCTGCCTAAACGGGAGGCTAGTCGTACTGGCCTAATCAATCGGCTCTTGTCACGTTGAGCCCTATCCCCCTGTTGACATGCGGGTTGTTATACGGAGCACCATGCTATAGCCTCTGATGCTGACTAGGTGCTTTACGCCAGTATTCCCCTGCATTCAACAGTGTGATAGAAGGCCGTGGCTCAAACGGTTCAATCGGGCTTACCCCCTTGAGTATATCTTTCGGGCAGTCTCCATTGTGTGTCGGCTGGAGACCCGCTGACAATTGCACTTTCCCTTGTTGGGCTCGGTGGCGGGCGGGGACCCCCGGGGGATGAATATCTATCATACTATAATATGGAAAATGCCCACCCGGCACCGGCCTCCACGTGGCGTAGGTGGGTAGTCCGCTCAGTCCCTGACTGAGTGGGCTAGCAGACGGGTGCCATCTTTGTCCAGGATTAGGACTTGATGTCAGCAGATATGTTGTTCAGCCTTTTCACTGGTCCGGTTTTTAAGGAGCTGTGCTAACCTAGGTCGTACCATGTTGGATTGGTCCTTAAAAATACTCGTGACTTTTTGGTCCTTTGGATCCCAAGTGTTTGCCGTGCTTGGAGACCCGTGTCGGGGGAGAAGAGGATCCTGGTGGCTGAGGTTCCTTTTGGGCTGCGGCTCACTGGTGCCAACACTCCACTTCGGCCTTGACTTCTACCTAAACAGGAGGCTAGTCGTACCGGCCTAGTCAATCGGCTCGTCACGTTGAGCCCTATCCCACTGTTGACATGCGGGTTGCTATACGGAGCACCATGCTATAGCTTCTGCTGCTGATTAGGTGCTTTACGCCAGTATTCCCCTGCATTCAGCGGTGTGATAGAAGGCGGTGGCTCAAACGGTTCAATCGGGCTTACCCCCTTGAGTATATCTTTCGGGCAGTCTCCATTGTGCGTCGGCTGGAGACCCGCCGACAGTTGCACTTTCCCTTGTTGGGCTCGGTGGCGGGCGGGGACCCCGGGGGATGAATATCTCTACTAATATAATATGGATAAAACCAAAAAACCAAAACTAGCACAGAAACGGCACATAGACACCGACATTGCACATGACAGTGATTCAGACTGTGAGGAAGCGACGCCTCAGGCGTCGGCCGTATGGCCTCGCTTCCTCATTGTCCATAGCAAGGTGAAGGAGAAACCAGTTACCAAGCTGCATCCTTTTCTGGTGGGGGAGACCCTCAGGAGCCGTGTTGGCAGGCCTGACGCCCAGCGCCTCAGGTCTGGTGACTTGCTGGTGGAGTGCCTTTAGGAAACGCCGTACTCGGGCACACTCCAGCGGGCTACTGGGGCTCTCTTCCATCGGAGACACTCCTGTGGAAGTCACACCCCACAAAACTATGAATTCGTCAAGAGGCGTAATCAAAGATCAAGCTTTGGCAGAACTGTCAGAAGATGAACTTGTAAGGAACCTTAAGTCTCAGGGGGTGACTTACGTCAGGCGCTTCGCTTCCAAGCGAGGTGGTGGGGAGATCCGTCTCCCTACCATCATCCTGACGTTTGGCACCCCCACCCCTCCTACTACCATCTGGGGAGGTTACTACTCCCTGAGAGTGAAAAAGTACGTCCCTCTTCCCCTCCGGTGCTTTAAGTGCCAAAAGTATGGCCATGGGCAGAAGACATGCCGTCAGGCAGAGGCTTCATGCGCCCGTTGCACTAGGCCCGGACACTCTGCTGAGTCCTGCACAGCCACCCTCCTGTGTGTGAATTGCCAGGGGGCGCATATGGCTTCGGATAAGAAATGCCCTCGTTGGATATCCGAGTGCAAGATTCAGCAGGTGCGTGTGGAGAAGGGGCTGTCCTTTCTGGATGCCAAAAAACTGGTTGAAGGCCCTGGTGCAGCTGCGGCTGCCCAAACCTCTAACACCTCAGTGTATACTTTTAGTGCAGCGGTGGCAGGCAAGCGCCCCACCAAAGACTTTTCATGTCAGACCCCAACTTCTTGGTTGGGGGCGGAGCCTCGGCTCATCTCGCCCCTGGAGAGTAACCCTCCTCCGGTGGTGACAAGGAGCCAAGGAACGCAGAAGGCAGACACTGCCGGTCCGGTTGTGCCGCCTTCTGTTGCCCCTAAGCCTCAGCCCCCACCCAAACCTGTTAGTCAGTCAACTCCAAAGGCTTCTGGCTCTGGTCAGCCTTCTAAGGCCGCTAACTCTAGCGGCAGGAACGCTGCCCAGGACCAGAAGTCTAAGAAATCTATGGGACCGCTGTGCGCACGGGCCCAGAAGGGAAACACAGATGTCCCCCTTCAAAACAAATATGCTGCACTGGAGGAGCGGATGGAGGGAGTGGAAGTTGTTGTTGCTGATGCTGCGGCAGCTCCACCCCCTTCCTCTCTGAAGAACCAGAGGAGGCCCGGGAGCCGGCCCCCCTCTGTTTCTTCAACTCCTTCCAAGGTAAAGGAAAAAGGGGGGAAAAACTCCTTACCCCTAGATAAAACTTAATCATGGACTCTTTGCTTCAGTGGAATTGTCGTGGTTTTCGAGCTAACTTTGAGGAATTACGTCTTTTAGTCAAGTTCTATAACCCCTCAGTAATATCTCTTCAGGAGACTTACCTGAAGACTTCTGACCCTGTGTCTTTTAATGGTTTTAATGTTATACATAAAGGCTCTGATTCGGAGAGGCGCTCGGGTGGAGCGGCTCTTCTCATTAGCAGCCAAATTTTATGTAGCCCCGTTAGCATCGACACCTGTCTTCAGGCTGTCGCTGCTCGGGTTACCTTAAAAAAGACCATAACCATATGTAGTATTTACCTGCCACCATCACTGCGGGTCTGTAGCAATGATATTTTTAACTTGGTAGATCAACTGCCCTCCCTTTATTCTCATGGGGGATTTTAACGGTCATGCTCACCTTTGGGGTAGTGACCACTATGATGGCAGAGGTCAGATGTTAGAAGATGTTTTTTCTCAACTTAACCTATGTGTCTTTAACGATGGCTCACCTACATACTCTAACTCAGGTTCCGGATCTAGTTCTGTTCTAGACCTCACTGTGTGTGATCCTTCTCTCATGCTGGACTTTGACTGGAAGGTTCACGATGACCTGTGTGGTAGTGACCACTTCCCAGTAGTCCTGTCATTGGTCAGCTGTGAGGAGGATTCGCCGGTGGGGCGCTGGAATCTCAAGAAAGCTAACTGGTCTCTGTTTGCCTCTCTCTGTCAGTCTCGTCTTACAGAGGAGGTGGTCATGTCAGCTGAAGAACCTGTTTCTTGTTTTACTTCTATTTTGTTGGAGGTTGCAGGTGAAACCATCCCTAGAACTTCCACATCACTCCCTCGGAAGCTGAGAGTACCATGGTTCAATGAAGAGTGCCGCAAGGCCCAAACAATGCGCAAATCTGCTCAGCGACGTGCTTTTCGTAATCCGTCGCAAGCAAATATTTTAACCTTTAAAAGACAGCGGGCGAAAGCCCGTTACATTTTTAAACGTGAACGCCGTGCTTCCTGGAGATGCTTCGTCTCATCTTTATCTTCTAGGACTCCGTCCCAAAAAGTCTGGAAGGCTGTTCGAAGAATTAGGGGCAGGGGTGGCTCGGCTTCTGTTGGCCATCTTAGAGATGGTGCCAGTTTGGTCACAGATAAAAAGGCTGTGGCCAGTTTGCTTGCCTCCACCATTGCCCATAATTCTTCTCTCTCTCTCTTGGCTTGACTTCGCGAACGAAGATTTTATAGGAGTTGCCCACGACGTCTGCAGGCTTGTTCGTGGCTGCGGAGGCCAATCCGAGACAGGCAGGTTCGACCGCAGTGGCTGCAGGGGAAGGTCTGGCCAGGGTTCTGAGCTGCGGCATCTCTGTTTTTTCTCCTGAGCCGCTTGTCCTTAAGGCTAGCTCTGCGAGAGTCCTCAAAGGAGACAGCTGCCTTGTAAATGGTGGAGCGCCAGGTGTCACGGTCCGCAGCAAGCGAAGACCACTGGTGGTGGTCGATTTGGCAGGCACTAAGTGACTTCTTGAGACAGTCTTTGTATCTCTTCTTTGGTGCCCCTCTGTCACGGTGTCCAGTAGCAAGCTCGCCGAACAGGGTGATCTTTGGTAGGCGATGATCCTCCATCCTGGAGACATGCCCCGCCCAGCGGAGCTGTGTCCGCAGCAGCAAAGCCTCGATGCTCACAGTTTCAGCCTGTTCAAGGACCTCGACGTTGGTGACATAGTCACTCCAGTGAATGCCCAGGATGGTACGCAGGTAGCGCTGGTGGAAGCGTTCGAGGAGTCGTAGTTGGCTGCGGTAGAGGGCCCAGGACTCGGAACCATACAGCAGGGTGGTGAGGACCACAGCTTTGTACACACTGATCTTGGTGCCTGTTTTCAGCTGTTGATTGTGCCACACCCGCTTGAAAAGTCGCCCGAAAGCACTGTTCGCTTTTGCCAGCCTGCTGTCAAGCTCCTTGTCCAGCTTGGCGTCCGACGTGATAATGCAGCCAAGGTAAGTAAACTGGTGCACTGACTTTAGTTCAGACTCGCCAATGGTGATGTGAGGAGGGCGATACACTGTCTTGGGTGCCGGCTGATGGAGGACCTCTGTCTTTTTCAGACTGACCTCGAGTCCAAAGAGCTGGGCAGTATCTGCAAAGCAAGACGTGATGCGCTGCAGGGCTCTCTCTGTGTGTGCAACGAGGGCAGCATCATCAGCAAAAAGCAGCTCACGAATCAGTTGGTCTAGGGGTTTCGTGTGGGCCTGCAGTCGTCTGAGGTTGAACAGGCTGCCATCGAGACGATACCTGATGTACACTGCATCGTCATCATCGAGGTCCACTGTGGCCTGCTTCAACATCATGCTAAAAAAGATTCTTCAACAGAGCATTATTCACCTTTCTTCCAGAGAGAGAAGGAGAAGCGAGAATCTTGTGCTTGTGATTTTATATCGGATAACTTGGAAGACTATAATGCCCCTTTTACGTTTTCAGAATTGCAGCAAGCCATGCAGAAATGTACTGACTCTGCTGCTGGATTAGATACCATCCATTATCAGCTCATAACACATCTGCCTGAGGATTCACTCCTTGTACTTCTCAAGGCCTTTAACCATATCTGGATAACCGGTCATTTTCCGCCATCTTGGCGCCAGGCTGTGGTTGTGCCAATTCCCAAGCCGGGTAAGGATCCTTCCGACCCGGGCAACTACTGGCCAATAGCTTTGACATCATGTTTATGTAAAACTATGGAACGCTTGGTCAACGCCCGACTGGTGTGGCATCTTGAGTCACAGGGTCTCATCACAGACCTCCAGTGCGGTTTCCGGCGCTTCCGTAGTACAACTGACCATCTAGTCCGCTTTGAGTCTTTTATCCGAGATGCTTTTGTCAACAAGCAGCATGTCTATGCAATTTTCTTTGATCTTGAAAAGGCATATGACACTACCTGGAAGCATGGTATAATGTCTGATTTGTCGGACATGGGTTTTAAAGGGCATCTGCCCGTTTTTATTCACAATTTTTTGTCCAACAGGTCGTTCCATGTCTGTGTGGGCTCCACCCTCTCCGACTCCTTTGAACAGGAGATGGGTGTCCCGCAGGGCAGTATTCTATCTCCTGTTTTATTTAGCATTAAAATAAATAACATTGTAAAGGCCGTCAAGGATGATTCTGAATGCTCTTTGTTTGTGGACGACTTTGCTTTGTGTGCACGAGGTCGAGGACTTTCGTCCCTTGAGAGGCGCTTGCAGCTGTGCGTTGATCGAATCCAGGGGTGGGTGTCTCTCAATGGATTCAGATTCTCGCCCTCCAAGACAGTCCGGCCAATAGCTTTGACATCATGTTTATGTAAAACTATGGAACGCTTGGTCAATGCCCGACTGGTGTGGCATCTTTAGTTACGCGGTCTCCTCACAAACCTCCAGTGCGGTTTCCGGCGCTTCCGTAGTACAACTGACCATCTAGTCCGCTTTGAGTCTCTTATCCGAGATGCTTTTGTCAACAAGCAGCATGTCTATTCAGTTTTCTTTGATCTTGAAAAGGCATATGACACTACCTGGAAGTATGGTATAATGTCTGATTTGTCGGACATGGGTTTTAAAGGGCACCTACCCGTTTTTATTCACAATTTTTTGTCTAACCGGGTGTTCCATGTCCGACTCCTTTGAACAGGAGGTGGGTGTCCCGCAGGGCAGCATTCTATCTCCTGTTTTATTTAGCATTAAATAAATAACATTGTAAAGGCCATCAAGGATGATTCTGAATGCTCTTTGTTTGTGGATGACTTTGCTTTGTGTGCACAAAGTCGAGGACTTGCGTCCCTTGAGAGGCGCTTGCAGCTGTGCGTTGATCGCATCCAGGGGTGGGTGTCTCTCAACGGATTCAAGTTCTCGCCCTCCAAGACAGTCTGTGTGCATTTTACTAACCAGACGAATTTTTTTCCAGAACCTAGCCTGAGCATTGCTGGAGTTCCAATTAAGGTGGCCGAAAAGGCAAAGTTTTTGGGGGTCATCTTTGACAAAAGATTGACCTTCTGCAACCATGTTAACTACCTCAGAACCTCTTGTCAGAAGGCCCTCGAAATTCTTCGTGTCGTTGGTCGTACTGACTGGGGTGCAGACCGCATTGTCTTACTTCGACTGTACCGGGCCCTTGTTCGGTCCAAACTGGATTACGGCTCTGTGGTATATGGCTCGGCTTCCAAGTCTGTTCTACATCGTCTGAACACAATTCACCATCAAGGTCTGCGCATATGTCTGGGAGCCTTCAGGACATCTCCAGTTCCTAGTCTGTATGCCGAGGCAGAGGAGCCTTCTCTCAGGCTCCGCCGCATCCGCCTCATGCTCAGCTACGTTCTGAAGCTGAAGGCCCATCCAGACAATCCTGCCTATGATTGTGTTTTTAACCCGTCGTTTGCAGAAATTTACGATGTCCATCCGGGAGCTGTCCGTCCACTTTCCTTCCGTGTCCGACCTCATCTGCAGGTGGCCGGAGTGGACCTGGACAAAGTTTCGGAATCTCTGCAACACGTCACTCCACCCTGGCTACTACCAGTTCCTGACATCTTGCTGGACTTGACTGCCCACAAGAAGGATTGTACTCCACCAGCCATATGCCAACAGAGCCTCAATGAACTCCTTTCAATTTTTCCTGGCTATTGTCGTCTTTATACGGATGGGTCCAAGTCTGAGGATGGAAGAGTGGCTGCGGCTGCAGTGTCCTCTCGCCATCCTAGACGCCCATTTAAGCTCCGTCTCCCTGACCATTCCTCTGTATTTAGTGCAGAACTGCAGGCCATTCTGCTAGCACTCAAGCATGCCTATCAGTCTCGGGAAAGGAACTTCCTGATTCTGTCTGACTCTCTTTCTGCCCTGCAGGCCCTTCAGGGCGCGGGAACAGACCATCCACTGCTGGTGCAGATTAGAGAGCTCTACGCGGTCTTGATGAAGGAATATTATGACATCATTTTTATTTGGGTCCCAGGCCATGTGGGCATCGAAGGCAACAGAATCGCGGATTCTGCTGCCAACAGTGCCCGCAGTGACCCTGTCCCTGACACACAGACTGTCTATAGTGATTTTAAACCTGTTATTAGTGCGTACATAGCCCGCGAGTGGCAGTCCGAGTGGGACAAAGAGGAAGGGAACAAGCTTCATGAAGCTCTTCCTAAGTTGTCTGACAGTCTACCTTTCCGCTGCGGCAGCCGCCGTGAGGAGACTGTCCTTGCTCGGCTCCACATCGGGCACACATGTTACGCACTCTTACTTACTTAAACAGGATGAGCGTCCATGGTGTTTTGCCTGTGATGAGCAGTTTTCTGTTCGACACTTTTTGCTGTATTGTGCTGACCTAATTGACACCAGATATAAACACTTCACAGCAGACTCCTTGAAGGTTTTGTTCCGGGATGTTCCCCCGGACAAAATCTTCAATTTTTTGAGAGAATGCAATATTTTTAACAAGATCTGAGCATTCCTAGACTATGTGAATCTTTTTTATTTGCCCTCTTTGAGAGTCTGTAGACGTTTCTTTTCCAGACATGTGCGACATTTTAGCCTGAGATTTTTAATCTATATTTACATCTTGTCTTAAGACCTTGCTTTTAGTCTGGCTGACCAGATTTTTACCCATCCCGCCGTGAGATGGCCTTAGTCGCCTGCTCGGCGTTAAACCCAAATAACCAATTGATATTGGATGTGTGTTGCTAAATGGTCTTAGCTTTATTTAGGCCCCATGTGTTAGGTTTATTTAACGTATTTGACCGGCTGGCGACATACATTCAATGTTCTGTTTTTGTTTGTTTTTTTCACAAGCAGTGCAGGCACGTCCTGAGAAAGCCTTGTTGCTGTCGGGACGCTAAGCAATGTACAATCAATCATTAATATGGAAAATATAAAAAAACCAAAACTGGCACCAAAGCGGCACATAGCTGCCGACATTGTCATTGAGAACGATAGTGACTCTGACTGTGAGGAAGCGACGCCTCAGGCGTCGGCCGCCTGGCCTCGCTTTCTCATTATCCACAGCAAAGTTAAAGAGAAGCCTGTTTCCAAGCTGCACCCTTTCCTGGTAGGGGAGACCCTCAGGAGCCGTGTTGGCAGGCCTAAGGCCCAGCGCCTCAGGTCTGGTGACTTGCTGGTAGAGTGCCATACCCGGGCACACTCCAATGGGCTACTGAGGCTCTCCTCCATTGGAGACACTCCAGTGGAGGTCACTCCCCACAAAACAATGAATTCCTCTAGAGGAGTGATTAAAGATCAAGCACTGGCCGAAATCCAGCATTAACAAAGCACAAACGAGGTCCTTTCCTGGCGCTGATATTGGCAGCGACCACAACCTCGTCCTTACTAGCCTCAAGTTGAAGCTGGCATTGAAACGAGACAGCAAGAGTCCTCGCATCCGATTCGACCTCGAGAAGCTAAAAGACCCGGAAGTAGAAGAGGTCTTCCAAGCCCAGGTGGGAGGCAGATTTGCAGCCTTGGCTACTTTGGACTGGGACGTAGACACCCTTGCTGGAAATATAAAAGAGGTGTTACTTTCTACAGCAGAAGAAGTGCTGGGGAAGCAGAGGAAGCACAAACAGCCCTGGGTCACCGATGACATCCTTGATCTCTGTGATGAGAGGAGAGCCTGGAAGAAAAAGAGAGGCCAAGACCTCACATCAGCAAACAAGTACAGACTTGTCAACAAGAAGATCAGGAAGAGGATGAAAGAAGCCAAAGAAGATTGGATTGAAGACCAGTGTCGTAGCGTGGAAGAGGGCATGGCAAACGGCAACAGCAAGAAGGCTTATGAAACGCTAAGGACCCTCACCAAGACTCAACAGCGAACAGCCACAGTCATCGAAGACAGCAGCGGCCAACTCCTTACGGAAAACACTGCTGTACTAAACAGATGGACTGAGTACTGCCGAGACTTGTATAACTACAAGGCTGAGCCAGACACCAGCATCCTCCAAAACAACCAGGCTGGGGCCAGGAAGGCCGAAGACCTGCCAGTGTTAGCTGAAGAGGTGGAAACAGCTGTACGCGGCCTGAAGGGAGGAAAGTCTCCAGGTGTAGACAACGTACCTGCTGAACTGTTGAAACATGGAGGAGAAGTAACAACGAAGGTACTCACTACACTCTGTCAAAAGATCTGGGAGCAAAAGAAATGGCCAGTAGAATGGACACAGTCTCTAGTGATCCCGCTCCCCAAGAAAGGAAACCTGAAACAGTGCCAGAACTACAGAACTATCAGTCTGATAAGTCACCCTAGCAAAGTAATGCTTAGAATCATTCTCAACCGCCTCAAAACTTTCGCCGAGGAACTGCTGGCAGAAGAACAGGCTGGCTTCAGAGTTGGAAGAAGCACTGTAGAGCAGATTTTCAACTGCCGCGTCCTGATCGAGAAACATCTGCAGCATCAGCGCGAACTCTACCACAACTTCATTGATTTCAGGAAAGCATTTGATCGCGTCTGGCACGACGGACTCTGGCAAGTCATGAGATCGTTCAACATAGAGGAGGGGCTGATCCAAATGATAGAAGCGCTTTACAAGAACGCCTGCAGCGCGGTTCTACTTAACAATCAGTCAGGCGAGTTCTTCAGGACGACGATCGGTGTCCGTCAAGGATGCCTGCTCTCTCCTGTCCTTTTCAACATATTCCTGGAGAAGATCATGCAGGAAACCCTCCACGACCACCATACTTCAATCTCTATTGGTGGCAGATCCCTGTGCAATCTTCGATTCGCAGACGACATTGACCTCATGGCAGGCAGCAATAGTGAGCTGCAAAACCTGACAGACAAACTTTCAAGTAGCGCAGGGTCTTATGGCATGGAGATCAGTACGGATAAAAGCAAAGTGATGATCAACACCACAAGCGACAGCAGCAGCAACATTCACATGAACGGCCAGAAGCTAGAAGAGGTCAATAGCTTCAAGTACTTGGGAGCCACCCTGTCCAAAGACGGTAGTTGCATAGCAGAGATCCGTATCAGGATAGGTACAGCAACATCCGCAATGGCCAGGCTGGACAGGATATGGCGAAGTAACTCCATCAGCTTCACCATCAAGTACAGGCTTTACAAGTCCCTCGTAGTGTCTATTCTACTCTACGGCTGTGAGACTTGGACGCTGCTTGCAGACTCAGAAAAGAAAATCCAGGCCTTTGAGAACAAGTGCCTGAGGAAGTTGCTCCACATCTCGTACCGCGAGCACAAAACCAACGAATATGTACGGAGCATCGTCACTTCCCTGGTGGGCCCACATGAACCCCTTCTGGCAACCGTGAAACGGCGCAAGCTTGCTTGGTTTGGCCACGTGACCCGACACAACACCTTGTCCAAGACTATCCTCCAAGGCACTCTCGAAGGAAGTCGTCGGCGAGGTCGTCAGAGAAAGAGTTGGGTCGCAAACATAAAAGAATGGACCGAACTCGAGATGCCAGACTTGCTTGCCACCGCCCAAAATAGAACTCAGTGGAGAGCACTGTCTGTTGCTGCTGCCTTTCAGTCCCCCCAACGCCCAGTTCGGGCAAGGGACTGATGATGATGACTGGCCGAACTGTCTGAAGATCTGAAGATGAACTTGTACGGAACCTTAAGTCACAGGGGGTGACCTACGTCAGGCGCTTCATTTTCAAACGAGGTGGTAGGGAGATCCGTCTCCCTACCATCATCCTGACATTTGGCACCCCCACAGCGCCTACTACCATCTGGGGAGGTTACTACTCCCTAAAAGTGAAAAAGTATGTCCCTCTCCCCCTCCGGTGCTTTAAGTGCCAAAAGTATGGCCATGGGCAGAAGACATGCCGCCAGGCAGAGGCTCTATGCGCCCGTTGCACTAAGCCCGGACACTCTGCTGAGTCCTGCACAGCCATCCCCCTGTGTGTGAATTGCCAGGGGGCGCATATGGCTTCGGACAAGAAGTGCCCTCGTTGGATCTCCGAGTGCAGGATTCAGCAGGTGCGTGTGGAGAAGGGGCTGTCCTTTGCGGACGCCAAAAAACTGGTTGATGGCCCTGGTGCAGCTGAGGCTGCGCCAAACTCAAATAACAACTTAGTGTATACTTTCAGTGCTGCGGTGGCAGGCAAGCGCCCCACCAAAGATTTCTCTTGTCAAACCCCAACTTCTTGGTTGGGGGCGGAGCCTCGGAGCCTCTCGCCCCTGGAGAGTAACCCTCCTCCGGTGGTGACGAGGAACCAGGGAACGCAGAAGGCGGACGCTACCGGTCCGGTGGCACCGCCTTCTGCTGCCCCTAAGCCTTAGCCCCCACCCAAACCTGCTAGTTTGTCAACGCCAAAGGTTTCTGGCTCTGGTCAGCCTTCTAAGGCCGCTAACTCTAGCGGCAGGACCGCTGCCCTGGACCAGAAGTCTAAGAAATCTATGGGACCACCGTGCGCATGGGCCCAGAAGAGGAACACTGATGTCCCCCTTCAAAACAAATATGCTGCATTGGAAGAGCAGATGGAGGGAGTGGAAGTTGTTGTTGCCGATGCTGCGGCAGCTCCACCCCCTTCATCTCCTAAGAACCAGAGGAGGCCCGGGAGCCGGCCCCCCTCTGTTTCTCCAACTCCTTCCAAGGCAAAGGAAAAAGGGGGGAAAAACTCCGCACCCCCATATAAGACATAATCATGGACTCTCTGCTTCAGTGGAATTGTCGTGGTTTTTAAGCTAACTTTGAGGAATTACGTCTTTTAGTCAAGTGCTATAACCCTCAGTAATATCTCTTCAGGAGACTTATCTAAAAGACTTCTGACCCTGTGTCCTTTAATGGTTTTAACGTTATACACAAAGGCTCTGATTCGGAGAGGCGCTCGGGTGGAGTGGCTCTTCTCATTAGTAGCCAAATTTTATGTAGCCCCGTTAGCATCGACGCCTGTCTTCAGGCTGTCGCAGCTCAGGTTACCTTGAAGAAGACCATAACCATATGCAGTATTTACCTGCCACCATCCCTGCGGGTCTGTAGTAATGATTTTTTTAATTTAGTAGATCAACTGCCCCCTCCCTTTATTCTCATGGGGGATTTTAACGGTCACGCTCACCTTTGGGGTAGTGACCACTAGGATGGCAGAGGTCAGATGTTAGAAGATGTTTTTTCTCAACTTAACTTATGTGTCTTTAACGATGGCTCACCTACATACTCTAACTCAGGTTCCGGATCTAGTTCTGTTCTAGACCTCACTGTGTGTGATCCTTCTCTCATGCTGGACTTTGACTGGAAGGTTCACGACAACCTGTGTGGTAGTGACCACTTCCCAGAAGTCCTGTCATCGGTCAGCTGTGAGGAGGATCCGCCTGTGGGGCACTGGAATCTCAAGAAAGCTAACTGGCCTCTGTTCGCCTCCCTCTGTCAGTCTTGTATTACAGAGGAGGTGGTCATGTCAGCTGAAGAACCTGTTTCTTCTTTTACTACTATTTTGTTGGATGTAGCGGGTGAAACCATCCCTAAAACTTCCGCATCAGTCCCTCGGAAGCCGAGAGTACCATGGTTCAATGAGGAGTGCCGCAAGGCCCAAAAAGCGCGCAAATCTGCTCAGCGACGTGCTTTCCGTACTCCGCAGACCTGCCCACTCTTACGATTTCGCCGTATTTCTTACGAGTTTGGGTGTTTTTTTTTAACGGTCTTCCGGTCATGTATCAATTTTCTACGGTAGCTTTTTGCGGTATTTTGGGGTTTATTTTGGCAAAAAGACAGTTTGATTGTGCCGTTTCTGCCGGTAGTAGTAAGCCTGATCCTGATTGGCTACTGTGTGCTGACCTATAATTTTGTCTAGCCAATTGGAAAGCGCGTCTTTTTGGAAGCAAGGTCTGCTGTCGTTTTAAATGCATGTGTTTACAAACATGGCGACATACGTTCCATTGAGCGACAGTGACCCAGAATTTACAGCTATTTCGGAGTAAATTGGCAACAATCCAGTTTCCGAGTCAGAGGGAAGTGACATAAGTGTGTCTAGTGTGCATACTAGTGATCTGTCGGACTGGGATGACAAAGATACCAGAGTATTTCTGCAGTGTTTACCGAGGTGACGACTGCAAGATGGCGGCGGCGATGCTATCTGGCATTAGCGGCCAATTTCAGACTCTGTTTTGCAGCCTTTCACGTGATATGTGGGCCCAACAACTCCACTTAAGTTGGAAGCGACACCACTTGATTATTTGTATCAGTATTTCCCTGCAGAAATGTTCGAAACTTTTGCCAAACAGACGAACTTGGCGATCAATTTGTAGCAACGTCCGCCGACGAGATACGTGAACTTCGATTACCTGAAGGATTATCAGTGGATTGCCTGATCATCGTGATCACTAATGTAAAATTATCTCACTCCACTATCACACACATTCATATTTTCACACACTGACACATTTTTCAGTTTAATGTCTTTTGTTTGTCCTTTACAATTACAGATATCAAAATAATCAAGGTGCATTTTTTCAGTTAATTTACCTGTAATTAATTACAGTAAATATTATAAACAGGTACCAAATTACACTCAACCACAACATGAAGTACTATCCATCCATATATGTGAGTTAAGAAAAAAACAGACTTAAACATCTGTTTATTCAAAAAAGTTATAAACGCTTTGGTGAAGTAGCCCATATTTTTCTCAGTAATTTTCTTACTATCTTTTAGGTACGGCAAAATAGACAATGTATGTTCTTATAGGTGATTAAGTTAACCAACCCCCCCCCCCCCCAACCCCCCCCTGTTGTTTGATTTTTGGCCCCTGGAAGCAAGGTTTATCGTCCAGTTGAACTATAATCTTACTGACACTCTCACAAATCTTACTGAGAGTTTTCCCAAATCTTCCTGACAACCACATGAACATGTAGGCAGGTCTGACTCCGTCGCAAGTGAATATTTTAACCTTTAAAAGACAGAGGGCGAAACCCCGTTACATTTTTAAACGTGAACGCCGTGCTTCCTGGAGACGCTTCGTCTCATCTTTAACTTCTCGGACTCCGTCCCAGAAAGTATGGAGGGCTGTTCGAGGAATTAGGGGCAGGGGTGGCTCGGCTTCTGTCGGCCATCTTAGAGATGGTGCCAGCTTGGTCACAGATAAAAAAGCTGTGGCCAATTTGCTTGCCTCCACCATTGCCCATAATTCTTCAACAGAGCATTATTCACCCTTCTTTCAGAGAGAGAAGGAGAAGCGAGAGTCTCGTATTTGTGATTTTAAGTCCGATAACTCAGAAGACTATAATGCCCCTTTTACATTATCAGAATTGCAGCAAGCCTTGCAGAAATGTAATGACTCTGCTGCTGGCCTAGATACCATCCACTATCAATTCCTAACGCATCTGCCTGAGAGGTCACTCCTTGTACTTCTCAAGGCCTTTAACCATATCTGGAGAACTGGTCATTTTCCGCCATCTTGGTGCCAGGCTGTGGTTGTACCGATCCCCAAGCCGGGTAAAGATCCTTCCGACCCGGGCAACTACCGGCCTATCGCTTTGACATCATATTTATGTAAAACTATGGAGCGCCTGCGATTTTGCAGACGACTTGGCATTACTGTCCCACACTCATCAACAAATGCAGGACAAGACCACGAGGCTTGCTGACATCTCGTCCCAAGTGGGCCTCACCATTCACAAACAGAAAACAAAGACAATGAGGCTGAACGCAACCAGGGAAGAACCAGTCTTGCTTGCTGGCACCCCGTTGGAGGCCCCCACCTGGGTCTGCCCTGGGGGACTTGGGTGGGGTTAGGTATTTTTTAGTTCCCAGGGTCACCCTGGTCAGCCCCACAGGGTGGGTTTTTCTCTCTATTCTGGGGCATGTATTTCTGTCTACCCTTTGTCCATTCACCTGTATTTGCCTTTTTCAAACTCTCCCTACTGTCTGCACTGCCTGTAGCTCTTGATATTGGATGTGTGTTGCTAGGTGGTCTTAGCTTTATTTAGGCCCCATGTGTTCGGTTTATTTAATGTATTTGACCGGCTGGCAACATACATTCAATGTTCTGTTTTTTTTTCACAAGCAGTGCAGGCACGTCCTGATAAAGCCTTGTTGCTGTCGGGACGTTAAGCAATGTACAATCAATCAATCAACCCGTTGGAGGAGGTGGAGTCCTTCACCTATCTCGGGAGCATCATAGACAAAAAAGGCGGCACTGATACAGATGTCAGAGCACGAATCGGTAAAGCCAGAGCAGCCTTTCTCCAGTTGAAAAAAGTATGGAGTTCCAGAGAGCTGTCACAACACACCAAAGTCCGGATTTTCAACTCCAATGTAAAAGCAGTTCTCCTATATGGAGCAGAGACATGGAGATTGACAAAAACCACAGTCAACAGAGTACAGACCTTCATGAACAGTTGCCTTAGAAGAATTTTGAAAATCCACTGGCCAGAGAAGATCAGCAACATCAGACTCTGGGAGAGAACAGAGCAGATAACAGCAGAGAATGAAATTGGGCGAAGAAGATGGGGATGGATCGGTCACAGTCTGAGAAAGCCAGCTTCCAGTATCACTAGGCAGGCATTGTCATGGAACCCCCAGGGAAAGAGGAAAAGAGGTAGGCCGAGAAATTCCTGGCGTCGAGACCTCCAAGCAGACATCAAGAGACTGGGAACCACCTGGAGTAGAATCGAAGGAGAAGCACAGGACAGGAGTTGCTGGAGGTCTCTCGTCGACGGCCTATACCCGGGTAGGGGTGACAGGCGTAAGTAAGTAAGTATGGAGCGCCTGGTCAACGCCCGCCTGGTGTGGCATCTTGAGTCACAGGGTCTCCTCACAGACCTCCAGTGCGGTTTCCGACGCTTCCGTAGTACAACTGACCATTTAGTCCGCTTTGAATCATTTATTCGAGATGCTTTTGTCAACAAGCAGCATTATGCAATTTTCTTCGATCTTGAGAAGGCATATGACACTTCCTGGAAGTATGGCATAATGTCTGACTTGTTGGACATGGGTTTTAAAGGGCATTTGCCCGTTTTTATTCACATTTTTTTGACTAACTGGTCGTTCCATGTCCGTGTGGGCTCCACCCTCTCCGACTCCTTTGAACAGGAGATGGGTGTCCCACAGGGCAGCATTCTATCTCCTGTTCTATTTAGTATTAAAATTAATAATATTGTAAAGGCCGTCAAGGATGATTCTGAATGCTCTTTGTTTGTTGACGACTTTGCTTTGTGCGCACGTGGTCGAGGACTTGCGTCCCTTGAGAGGTGCTTGCAGCTGTGCGTTGATCGCATCCAGCAGTGGGTGTCTCTCAATGGATTCAAGTTCTCACCCTCCAAGACTGTCTATGTGCATTTTACTAACCAGACGAAATTTTTTCCAGAACCTAGCCTGAGCATTGCTGGAGTGCCAATTAAGGTGGCCGGGGAGGCAAAGTTTCTTGGGGTCATTTTTGACAAAAGACTTACCTTCCGCAACCATATTAATTACCTTAGAAACTCTTGTCAGAAGGCTCTCGACATTCGTGTCGTTGGTCGTACTGACTGGGGTGCGGACCGTACTGTCTTGCTTCGTCTGTACCGGGCCCTTGTTCGGTCCAAACTGGATTACGGCTCTGTGGTGTATGGCTCAGTTTCCAAGTCTGTGCTACAGCGTCTAAACACAATTCACCATCAGGGTCTGCGGATATGTCTTGGGGCCTTCAGGACGTCTCCAGTTCCTAGTCTGTATGCCGAGGCAGGGGAGCCTTCTCTCAAGCTCCGCCGCATCCGCCTCGTGCTCAGCTACGTTCTGAAACTGAAGGCCCATCCAGACAATCCTGCCTATGATTGTGTTTTTAAACCATCGTTTGCAGAGATTTACGATACCCATCCGGGAGCTGTCCGTCCACTTTCTTTCCGTGTCTGACCTCATCTGCAGGCGGCCGGATTGGACCTGGACAGAGTTTCGGAATCCCTGCAACACATCACTCCACCTTGGCTCTTACCAGTTCCTGACATCTTGCTGGACTTGACTGCCCACAAGAAAGACTCTACTCCACCAGCCATATACCAACAGAGCCTCAATGAACTGCTTTCAATTTTTCCTGGCTATTGCCGTATCTATACCGATGGGTCAAAGTCTGAGGATGGGAGAGTGGCTGCAGCCGCAGTATCCTCTCGCCATCCTAGACGCCCATTTAAGCACCGCCTCCCAGACCACTCATCTGTATTTAGTGCGGAACTGCAGGCGGTTCTGCTGGCACTCAGGCATGCTTATCGATCTAGAGAAAGGAACTTCCTGATTCTGTCTGACTCTCTTTCTGCCCTGCAGGCCCTTCAGGGCACGGGAAATGACCACCCACTGCTGGTGCAGATCAGAGAGCTCCACGCGGACTTGATGAAGGAATATTATGACATCATTTTTATTTGGGTGCCAGGGCATGTGGGCATCGAAGGCAACAGGATCGCAGATTCTGCTGCCAACGATGCCCGCAATGACCCTGTCCCTGACACAAAGACTGTTTATAGTGATTTTAGACATGTGGCTAGTGCGTACATAGCCCGTGAGTGGCAGTCCGAGTGGGACAAAGAGGAAGCTAACAAGATGCATGAAGCCCTTCCCAAGTTGTCCTGCTGCGGCAGCCGCCGTGAGGAGACTGTCCTGGCTCGGCTCCACATCAGCCACACGTATGTTACGCACTCTTATTTACTTAAACAGGAGGAGCGTCCATGGTGTTATGCCTGCGACGAGCATTACTCTGTTCAACACTTTTTGTTGTCTTGTGCTGATCTAATCGACACAAGGTATAAACATTTCACGGCAGACTCCTTGAAGGTTTTGTTCCGGGATGTGCCCCCGGACAAGATCTTCAGTTTTCTGAGAGAGTGCCATATTTTTAATAAGATTTGAGCATTTATAGACTATGATATTTCTATTATTTTGACTTTTTTGAGAGTCTTTCAATGTTTTCTTTAAAGACCTGTGCGACATTTTAGCCTGATATATTTTAAAGGTAATTTACATGTCTTAAGCCCTTTCTTTTAGTCTGGCTGACCAGATTTTTACCCTTCCCGCCGTGAGATGGCCTTAGTTGCCTGCTCGGCGTTAAACCCAAATAACTAACTAATTGTCTTTTACTGGTCTTTCTGTATGGTGACATCTGCTCCCCTCCTCACTCGAACGTCTTGAAGGGATCTTCTAAATTTCTTGCTAATGCAGATATGGTCTAATTGGTTCTCTGTAGTATGGTCAGGTGAGACCCAAGTTGCTTTGTGTATTCTTCTGTGTGGGAAGATGCTGCCTCCAATGACAAGTCTGTTAGAGCACAAAAGTCTACAAACCTCTCCCCGTTCTCACTCATCTCCCCTAGTCCCTGTCTCCCCATCACCTCTTTGTATCCGGTGTTGTCCTCACCTATTTTGGCATTAAAATCGCCCATGACGATGGTGATGTCTCGCTCCGCACATTTGTCCAAGGCACTCTGGAGTCGATCGTAGAACTCTTGTTTCTCTTCCTCGTCACTGTCATTAGTAGGCGCATAACACTGGATGATGTTGAGCTTGATCTTTTTCTTGGTTCTAAAGGTTGCTGTGATAATTCTCGGCCCAAGAGGTTCCCAGCCCATCAGCGCTCTCTGTGCCACAGGTGACAGCATGAATGCTACACCTTCTGTGTGGGGGGCATTGTCCTCTTCATGACCTAAATACACAATCATCTCCCCACTTAACAGCCTTTTCTGGCCAGACTGCGTCCATCTGGCTTCACTGATACCTAGCAGGGAAAGGTTGTACTTTTGCATTTCCGCTGCTATCTGGGCGGCCTTGCCGGTCTGGTACATGGCCTTGACATTCCATGTGCCCATGGTTGTGTCCCTGGATAGAGAGAGAGGCGGCTCGGTCCTGTGGCTGCCGAAGACTTAAGGCTTTCACCACAGGACGTCATAAATCTTCTGGTAGAAGAACCTTCCTCCTCCAGGAAAGAAATTGCTGTTTGTCTTTTTGTCTGCGTTTTGGTAGCTAATTCCTTATTTGCAGGGTGGGTAAGGTACCCCCACGCCCAACCCCCTTACTAGGAGGACCAGGGGTTTTCTGTTGGGGTCACCATCCCTTAGACCATGTTGGTTCACGGCACCTTATTTCATTCGGTGCACCCCTCTCGCGAGGGACCCCCTATCCACCACCCAGGGGACGCGCCTCAACGCCATATGGTCCCAGCGCGAGGAGCTGTTGATAAGACCTTCCTAATTTAGTTAACTCATCGCAAAGATCAAGGGTCATGGCAATTTCACAGATGTGTGAAAACCAGGCATGGGAATTGTGCGCGAAATGCCGCGAGAAAAAGAAATCGTCCGCGAAAAAAAGAAAGACGTTTCCGCGTAAAACCATTGTGGGTAGCAAAAGAAGGAAAGCACCGGTTTTATTCCGCGACAGAACATGCTGCGGCAGGAAGTGTCAGTGGCTCGCCTGAGTGCGCGCTGCACTGAGAACTTAGGCGGGCAGACTGAAGGTGGCCCACAAATCCCCCCCCCCCCCCCCCCCCCCCCCCCCCCCGTTTGATTTTCCAGCGCCCAGAAGTAAGCAAGGTCCGTCGGCCCCCCCCCCCCCCCCCCCCGTACCGTTTGATTTTCCAGCGCCCAGAAATAAGCAAAGTTCGTTAAATACCCCCCCCCCCACTGTTTGATTTGTCGGCCCTCATGGAAAGAAGATCTGGCGTGGTGGAGGCCTTTTGTATCAGGTTGAAGGCCCCGTTTCAGATGATTTTTGCTTGGGCAGTTCCCATGCCTGGAAAACTGATTAAATTTTGAGAAAACATGGATTTTGTTAGTGCAGAAGCCATCCTGTCAGACATGTGTGGATCGGTCATACGTGAGCCATACGGGCTTTGCCTTGTTGAATCCCCCACCCGGGTCTGCCCTGGGGGACTTGGGTGGGGTTAGGTATTTTTTAGTTCCCAGGGTCACCCTGGTCAGCCCCACAGGGTGGGTTTTTCTCTCTATTCTGGGGCATGTGTTTCTGTCTACCCTTTGTCCATTCACCTGTATTTGCCTTTTTAAAACTCTCCCTACTGTCTGCACTGCCTGTAGCTCTTGATATTGGATGTGTGTTGCTAAATGGTCTTAGCTTTATTTATGCCCCATGTTGTAGGTTTATTTAATGTATTTGACCGGCTGGCGACATACATTCAATTTTCTGTTTAGTTTTTTTTCACAAGCAGTGCAGGCACGTCCTGAGAAAGCCTTGTTGCTGTCGGGACGTTAAGCAATGTACAATCAATCAATCATTGCCTTGTTGAATCTACATTTCACAGTAATGGAACTTATTGTCAGACATGTGTGGATCGGTCATACGTGAGCCATACGGGCTTTGCCTTGTTGAATCTACATTTCACAGTAATAGAACTGGAATTAATGATGTGACACTTTCTGTTTATGTGCTTTTGAAATTCCTGCTGCTTTTATGCAACTCGCAACAATTTTTGTGTCATTGTTTTGTGTAGGATGACAATCCAAGGTCATTTAATGGTGAAGCTATCCCAGATGCACAACCTCTCCTGATGACAGGCGGGGTCTTGCGACCTTACCAGCTGGAAGGATATCAGTGGTTGAAGGTACATAAGTTATTTTTGAAGTCTCATTTCATCTCAGAAAGGTTAGATAGTGTTAGTCCATGTGCAAGGAATGATTACTTTCTATTTGTTTCTAATTGAGATGCATCAAGGATGTTTTCAATGCAGATTAAGCCATTTATGACCGTTGATGAGCATGTTTTGATCAGTGTGCCGGTCTGTGATTTTGGACCTTACAGCATGGGGCTATGAGGTCCAAAATCACAGACTAGCATGCAAATATAGTAGTTTAAATTATTGGTGTTTCTGTTTCTAATTGCTGGTTTTGAGCCTCAAGCTTTTTTTGGTCACACCCAACTGCATGCTTGTCTGAGGTTTGAACCTTAGGGCTTGAGAATCTTAGATTTTGGACCCTACGACCTATTGCTGTAAGGTTCAGAATCACAAACCTGCACACAAAGATACTTCAGTAACCTTCAGATATAACAAGTCACCAGATGACGCATTTTTGGCTCATGTGCGAAGCAAACGTGAGTATGTTCTGGGCCAGTGGTCGTCCGTCAGTCCGCCGTTGTCCGTGGTAAACGGAACGTTGACATTTTCTTGGAGACTTATTAAAGCTACAGTCTTCAAACTTCCCCCAAGGATACTTTGTGGCAAGACCTTTCTAAGCATACCAATTTCAGTGACCTCTAACAAGGTCAAGGTCACAGGGGATCAGGAAATATATCCAAAATAGCTATTTTGGGACATAATTTATTTTTTGTCAAATACTATTCACAACTTCAAACCCAAACTTGGTACAAAGATACCTGATGGTAAGACCTTTCAATGCATACTAATTCGGTTGATCCCTCGGTAAGGTCAAGGGTCATGAGCTCAAGAAATAGGTCCAAAATCGCCATATTTTGACAAAAGATGTTTTTTTCTCAAATGCTATTCACAACTTCAAACCCAAACTTGGTACAGAGGTACCTGATGGTAAAACCTATCGTATACTAATTTGGATGACCCCTTGGAAAAGGTCAAATGTCACAAGAGGTCAACAAATGTGTATAAAATGCCATAATTGTTATTATGAACATTTTGGTAAACTTTTCAATCAAATTTGGCACAATGGTAGCTGATGATAAGACCTTCCTATGTATCCTAATTTAGTCGACTTATGTCAAAGGTCACAGGGATTTCACAGATGTGTGAAAACTAATTAAATTTTGAGAAAACATGGATTTTGTTAGTGCAGAAGTCATCCCTTTACTTGTCAGACGTGTGGATCGGTCATACATGTAAGCCATAAAGGTTTTGCTTGTTCTTGTAGCATGCAAAATATAAGGGTATTGATTTACACAGATTTTGAAAAATCATTTTTATTAACTGACTTGTTATATCCAACCTAGTTATTAAAAAGTTTTCTGTATTTTGATTTACTGAATTTACTTCCCAGACTCTGTATGAAAATGGTGTAAACGGCATCCTGGCTGATGAGATGGGTCTGGGCAAAACAGTGCAGTGTGTGGCCATGCTGGCTCACATGGCCTACATGGGTGTCCCTGGTCCCTTCCTCATCTGCGCACCTCTCTCCACCATCCCTAACTGGTACTCTGAGTTTCAGCGATTTGCTCCCAGGGTAGGTGAAATGTCAGCTTATTGTTTTGTATGTTCATTCATTTGTTGGCTAAAGTGTGATAACCCATTACATCCTGAGGCTGATTTTGTAAAATTTGCTTCTTTCCCTATGCAGACTACCTTATTTACAGATTAGGAGATGGACAAATTGTTTCAGTTCAAGGGTGGTGCCAGCATAGCTTGGCGCCTTAGGCGCCAAGCTATGCTGGCACCACCCTTGAACTATCAGTCAAATTTATTTAAAGCTGTGGGTGTATCAGGATGAAAAAGGTTTTAATTTGTTTCCTTGAAAAACATTAACGATGGCATTACTATATGGAAGTAGCACTTAGCCTATCAATTTCAGCCCAGGGATCGTTGTGTACAGCAACGCCACCGGGGAACCACTTGAGTGAGCTGTACCAACATCCCTGAGTACCTTCCCTTCACTGAGTAGCTTCCCTTACCTCATACGGGTAAGTGCGTAGCGTCACCAGTTTTGCTCTTAGCTTACTGGCTGCGAGCGGGGTAGATTGGAGGGCCCTCTGAGTAATGCCATTGGTAAGTATTTTCTCAAAAAAATAAATTTTAGAGAAAAATACATTTGTTTCCTCGAAAAACATTACCGATGGCATTACTATATGGAAGAATAACGAAAAGGAGGAGGGCGACGCCAATTACCCCGCCACTGCGGACGCATTAGTGAAAAAGGCTGGGATCAACACCTCACAATTTCAGCTAAGCGTTACCTAAGGCGCCTGGGGCGCCGGTAGGGAGTGTTGAGCCGCTGAGATGTTGCCCACCAGGGCCAGGTTGTCCCGCTGGCTTGAGAGGTCGCGCAGATAGAAACGGGCAAAGGTGGAGTCTGTTACTCAGTGAAGGGAAGCTACTCAGGGATGTTGGTACAGCTCACTCAGGTGGTTCCCCGGTGGCGTTGCTGTACACAACGATCCCTGGGCTGAAATTGATAGGCTAAGTGCTACTTCCATATAGTCATCGGTAAGTATTTTCTCGAAAAAATACATTTTAGAGAAAAAGCCCTTGAGCTATCTTGGTTGATTCTTCTGAAGAACAGTAAACTTGGAAATTTTGACTGTTGGGCACAGACAGTAACAGAGTGTTCTTTTCCCAGGTTCCTGTGATGCTTTACCACGGCAGTAAAGATGAACGTGCCACCCTGCGAAACAAGATGCATCGCCTGCACACTGTGCGGGAGGGAGTGAAGATTTTCCCATGCGTCGTCACGTCCTATGAGGTGGCTATGATGGACAAACGCTTCCTGCAGCAACATGACTGGCGCTACCTTATTGTGGATGAGGGGCACAGGATCAAGAACACACACTGTCGCCTGATTGGGTGAGTTCAAGATTCAAAGTAAATAGCCCGAGACTGAAAATTTAGTCGCTTGTCAAATGGAAATGTTCTTCCGAGTTCAAGTTTTCAGGTTGCCAGTAGGGCTATTGTTCATGAAGTTTATGCTGCCTGAAGATTTTTAAAGTTGCCACAGGCAATCCTTTCCATCACTCCTGCTGTTACATTACCAGAACTGCCAGCTAGTACAGTGTGGCTACATTATTTTACAACTTACACTGAAAAAAATATGAAAATTAAAAAAAAAAAATCGATGGAAAACAAGGTAATTGCGTTTTTTTTTTTTAAAAGAGCAAGGTAGGCTTTGGGTATATTTAGCTCTGACAGGTACATTTACAAAGTGTGGTCATCATTATGAGAAGAAAGCTTGTTATGAAACCTCTCTCTCAGTCTTGTTAAAAGTGCAATAGTGTCATAGCAATAGGTGTTGAAATCAATGGGGACAATGCAGCGTAAACGTTTCTTTTTTGGTTTTTCTTTTTGCAGTGCCCTGCGCATGTACAAGACAACCAATCGCTTGCTGCTGACAGGCACCCCACTGCAGAACAACTTGGCCGAGCTGTGGTCCTTACTCAACTTCCTGCTGCCGGAAATTTTTGACGACCTGGGCAGGTAGGTGTTTCTGCTTTTGAAGCAATTGTTTAGCGAAAAAGATTTATCTGCAAGAGGCATAGATTCTCATGAGGCCCTGCACCTGCAGGGGCTCATGAAAATCTATGCCTCTTTCTGGTGAAGATAAGCTATGTGCCTCTTAACCTTTAGCACGCTGGCGGCGACATTTGTCGCCAGCCGCCATCTTGCTTCATTATCGGATGGCGACATATGTCGCCACCGCGTGGTCTGCTCATAATCGGCTATGGTAAACACAATGGGTTGCTATGAAACCTTTGCAAAGGATTGTGGGTGATTGTAAATGAGGCTTGCTTCTGTTTTATATCAGCCATCTTGCTAACTTCAAGTGTGTTTGAGCGATTTGAATTTTCTAAGCGAGAGTTTGTTCTGACGGCTTCGTTTTGACAAAAGATGACCGATGAGGAGTTAGAAGCATTCATCAAGGAATACTTTTATGGAGTCAGATTTTGATGATGAAGACTTTCTTGGCTTTTTGCAAGAAGACTTGAGATCGAGGGGGGGTGGGAGATGGTGGTGATGGGCAGAGGAGTGATTCTGAATCGAGTGCTAGTGAACGCAGAAACGGTGCGTAGTAAGCAATGATTATTATTATTTTTTGTTAGGATAATAACACAGATAACACAGTTTTAACAATTGAGACATAATCTTGATTCATTTATTTACATACATGCCACATTCCACTAATCATACATAGAAAAATGAAAATGTTCTAGGCTTTTGAAGTAAGTAGGGTAGCGTTGGGTTTAGCCCACTCAAAAAGAATGCAGTTGCAGGGAAAAGAACTGACAGCGGAAAGCAGAGTGCTAAAGGTTAAGATGGACTGTGGAATGTAATGCATGGGATATGATTCTGCTTGCTTTCATGACCTTTGCTTTGCAGGCCCAGTAGAGCCTGTTTTGGATTTGCAGGGAAAAGAACTGACAGCGGAAAGCAGAGTGCTAAAGGTTAAGATGGACTGTGGAATGTAATGCATGGGATATGATTCTGCTTGCTTTCATGACCTTTGCTTTGCAGGCCCAGTAGAGCCTGTTTGGATTTGCAGGGAAAAGAACTGACAGCGGAAAGCAGAGTGCTAAAGGTTAAGATGGACTGTGGAATGTAATGCATGGGATATGATTCTGCTTGCTTTCATGACCTTTGCTTTGCAGGCTCAGTAGAGCCCGTTTTGGATTTGCAGGGAAAAGAACTGACAGCGGAAAGCAGAGTGCTAAAGGTTAAGATGGACTGTGGAATGTAATGCATGGGATATGATTCTGCTTGCTTTCATGACCTTTGCTTTGCAGGCTCAGTAGAGCCCGTTTTGGATTTGCAGGGAAAAGAACTGACAGCGGAAAGCAGAGTGCTAAAGGTTAAGATGGACTGTGGAATGTAATGCATGGGATATGATTCTGCTTGCTTTCATGACCTTTGCTTTGCAGGCCCAGTAGAGCCTGTTTTGGATTGAGCAAGCACCTTAACCCTTTTATGCCTTCGTACCATGAATTGACCATGATAATTCAAGGGTAGTGCCAGATGAGCTTGGCGCCTGAAGGCGCCAAGCTCATCTGGCACTACCCTTGAATTATCATGGTCGACACATCTCCTGCTGTAGTGCGTCAGGGCTGAATGGGTTAAGACAGGTGCTCTCTCCAACGAAGTCTTGACACAACATGTCACCTGTCATTAAAGACCATGCAGGTGGCTACAGCCACCTCCCTACATGATGGTCTTTAATGACAGGTGATCTCTCCTGTGGGCGGTCGCTCAAAAGAGGTTTTACTGTACTTCGAAATTGAAGCTGACCAGCAGCAAGTTTACTTGGCTCTGTGGAGAAGAGAACTTGAGGCACTAACAGTGTAAGCTCTTTAGCACCGCAAGGTGAAAATCACAGATCAGCATGCAATTTATGATTTTGTATTCGTTTCTTCAAAAAACATTACTGATGGCATTACTAATAGGAAGGTACACTTAGTTTACCAATTTCAGCCTAAGCATTTGTTGTGTATAGCAACACAACCAGGGAAGCAACTCCAGTGAGTTGTTACCAAGATCCCTGAGTAGTCTCCCTTCCACCCATATGGCTATGTGAGCAGTGTAGTCTCACCCGTTTCGCGCTTAGCTTCCTGCTAGCAGGTTGCCCTTAAGCCTACAGCGTCGACTTGGTTTGGATTATTTGATTTTCGTAACCGGTCTCTTGACATGACGAGGTAAGGCCTCGGGTACTGCACCCTCCAATGGTCTCGGAACATTCCTGACTATCGGTGGCACTACCCTTTGGATATTTTCGTTTTCTTCGCTCTTCAACTGGCGCGGTCATGCGTTGCTCATTACGGGCCCGGTTCGTTCACGGCCTCGTGCGCCTGTTGGTTCACTTTTACAGAGATGCCAATATTAATTTCTTCAGGTTTTACGGTCATATAAATTATCTTCCGGTGGAAATAGCGCTGAAATTGTCTGCTAACAGTTGCCAATTTCTCGCTGACTTAGCTGCTCTTGTGCCGCTGAGCCATTATGTTTCCCTTGAGGTGAAAAATGAGCCTATCGGAAGGGTCCTCTGGTTAGCGCAACCAATCGGAATCTGAAATATGCATGATCAGAAATAGTGTGATTTCAGTTCCGTTCAGTAGTTCTTGGGATTGCGCTGTTTACACTGTCAGCGTGGGTGACAAAAGTGAATTGTTAAAACGTCAAGATGCTGATTGCACCGGCATGCTGTGGCGTAAACAGTGTTTCAGCGGAAGTTTTTGTGACGTTATTCCAAATGCGCAACCGCATCCAAAGTGTCCCACGGACATGTTCGCTGGGTTACCTGTGAATGAGGTTTCAAAATCTGTCCTGGTGGATTAGATGATGTCACTAGGCTTTGTGCAACAACGTGCCGCACAGAGAAAAGTGCTGTGCACCAAAAAAAAAAAAAAAAAAAAAATACAACTGACAAGTTTTTTACTTCAAGCAAAGCTGAAACATCTGGATGCTCATCAATCAGGCAGAGATGTTGTTTGCACATTTTCTTATCGAGCACACCATACCCGTCAGCGCAGCCGATCCTACAGGCCTGTTGTTCCGAGCAATGTTCCCGGACAGTGACATTGCTAAACAGTACAGCAGCGGCGACTGTTGAGGACCTGCACGTCTTCAACTGAACAAAGAACACGTAGAGGTTCTCCATTTATCCTTTTGGTGTGAATTTGTTTTTTCTCTTTCTGCGATACTGCATTAAAAGACAGAACCTTAACCTTGACTGACCGAGTTTTATGTGCACGCGAAATCTTCCTGTCAAATTTTATTTCTTTCTGTCAAGTTTGCAGATGGTAAGGTCAGGTAGTGACAGGGGTTGGCATCTCTGCCTTATGCCAGTCCAGACATGCTGGCAGTGTGGGGCCTTTCAGTGGCCCACTGACACGCACACCTTCTGCCCAATGTGTGCCGGCAGCGCTTTTTCTTGTAAATGCGGCGTGTGTGCCTCTTGGAGGGAACTTCAGTGGTCACAGTTATGGGGCTTTTACGACAGGGAATGACCCGCTGTCCCCCGGGACCCACGCGCACAGCAGGGTAGTCTGTCCGCCAGGAATACCCGTACTGCTACAACGCCTTCTGCCCTACCCGGCCATCGGCGTAGCTATCGGACGTTATGGTGTCCGCAGCTCGCCCGGCCCAGCCGCCATCTTTACACCCAGTCGTCTCGCCCACAACGCTCCCCCCACTCTCAGAGACAGTTCGTGGGCAACGGAGCTTGCTGTCATCTACCCCCCCCCCTCCCCTCCACGGGGCATGCAATCAGGGGTGAGATGGCTGTGATGAAGCTCTATGCTTGTGCATAGTGCTCACACAGTAGGATTAGTACGGTACGGTTTTTGTTAACGGTTTGTTGTGCCGATAGTCCGTGTGGCACTAGACGCACGTGGAATTTCTAAGGAACGGTTAGCACGGAGTTTTGGTGAGTTCTGTTTAGTGAGTTCTAGGTGGAAGCTGTGTCTGTCAGAGGTCTAGATCGGTAGTGCGGGCTGTCTTGTCGTATGGAACGGTTGTGTTTGAGATACCTAGCCCGCATTCCAAGACTCTGACGTGTTGATCCTGTCTGACAACTCAACGGTTGTCTCATGTATACAGAGGCAGGGAGGGACGTGCTCACCGACGCTTGCATGCTCCTGTACTGTTGGGAGACTCCCTCATTCGACCTGTTCGCGACAAGCTGCCGGTCCTTGTGTCTCCCATCCTGGACCCCCTCGCGTGGGGGTGTAACGCACGCAGACTTGCCCACAGTCGCACGTACAGACTCTCACGCAACAGACGCACACACCGCCACTGACTCAGACGGGCGCATTCATGAGGTAAAACACAACACACGGGCTCCCTTTCTAAAGTGACTTTTATACAATAAGGGAAGAAACGCTTAAAAGATTATCAGACTATATACACTCCACCTTCCCCACTGCACACAAATCACAATATCTTTGCCAGGCTAGGTTTTAGTTTCACACTGTCTCCAACCTGTTTGATGTTATTGCCTGGTTACGTTGGTCCTTCTCACGTCTAGGCGTGAAAGTCCTTCGTCGTACGCTTCTTCTTGCCGTCCTGTCTCTTTGGCACGGACGTCCTCGTTCTCGTACTGTTGCGCAGTTCTCGCGTTGACTCGGGTGTCTTGGTCCCGGTCAGACTCACTCTCAGTGAAGAGCTGGAGGGATGACCTCACGTTAGGTCCCACCTGTGACTCGACGTCTCGGCATCCGTCGTTCCACTCTTTACAAGAACTCTGAATAGACAATAAAAGTCCCAACGTAACACTTGCTAAATACACCACATATTGGATCAATGAGAAACGTCACGTAACCTGGCTGATACAAATAACCCACACGTTCATTCACACACACACACGTGCTTCATAAACTGTCGACTTCCGTAAACTGTCTACTGTCCCTATCTTGAAACAGACTATAGCCTAACACTCTTGCTATACATTACTCTATACACTGGAAAAGACTATGCTTAACCAACCACGTACTATCTTCATAGCGGCTTAGACGTACACACCTCACATTCCTTTAGTTATCTATCGCGGTAAGCAACTGTATACAAAAACACCGGTTACCTCACTGAATTCTAAACCAACATAACTAAACCAAAACCGGTCAACACTATACAAGCAAATTACTCTTAACAACGCATACTGTCTTTAACTAAGCAACTATCAATACTACATATATAGAAACATACCTGAAATCTAGGCTTCAGAGTCTTGGAATGCGGGCTAAGGTTTCTCGCATAACGTCTGTCCAGGATGACAGTCAAGCCCCGCACTAACCAAACTAGACCTCTGACAGACACAGCTTTTGCCTAAAACTCACTAAACAGAACTCACCAAACTCCGTGCTAACCATGTCTTATAGATTTGTGAGACCTCTTGAGCCAGCGAGACAACCTGGCCCTGGTGGGCGGCGGCTCAACACTCCCTGCAGGCGCCCTGGGTGCCGCATAGCTGAAATTGTGAGGTATTGATCCCAGCCTTTTTCACTAAAGCATCCGCAGTGGCGTGGCTGGTTGGCGGCACCCTTTTCGTTATTGTTCCTATTAGTAATGCCATTAGTAATGTTTTTTTAAGAAACAAATGTATTTGTTTCCTCAAAAACATTACCGATGACATTACTGTCTGGAAGTGTCTACTACTTACTCAATTTTAGCCTAAGAACTTGTTGTGTTCCTTCACCACCCGGGAGGCACTCGGGGAACCCTCATTAGGGCTGAGAGTAGCCTCCCGTCCCAGTCCAATCAGGCGTCCACTACGTGGCCCAATCACAAATCAGTCGTTTCTACTTAGCTCTGAAGTTTAGACGTGTTAGCCTATCGCTCCACCGACCGTTGCTAACGGTTTTTCCCTGCTCTTCTTTTTGTGGATTACTGTGTTCCTTCAGATTTGTGTGCTTGGATTTATGTGCCTGTGTGTGTTTTTTCAAGGATTGTGCTTCGAGTGAACTGTGTTTTTCTTCGTTCTGGTGATCACGGAAACAAACAAATAAAGGAAGGTACTCCCTGTGGTGTTTACTGCTCCGGATATGGAGATTCCTCCACCCGTCGCCACGTCGCAGGAGAGGTAAGGCCTTGGCCCCTCCCTCACAAGGCCCTGGCCCGGGTGCCTGTTTCCGTTGGTTTCGTCGGATCGCACATCGCTTTCGTTCTCGTTTTCGCGCATTCCGAGTGCTTGCGCCCCGTCGCCTGCTCTTTCTGTTTGTATGTTGCAGTAACCCCGTACGTACCTGCGACAAGTGTGGATCTTTCCGGTGGCCGTGTGACGATCATGATTTTTGCCTTCCTTGTACGGGATGCAATTCGGACCATACTTGCACCGTCTGCGCCGCCTGGCCCGAGCAGCAATGGTCGCAGCTTTGGAGTTTTTACAGGCGCGAGCGTCCGCATTCGCCTAGTGACAGGGCTTCTTTCCTAGAGCCCACATCAGTGCTTGGCGCTGTTTCCAAACGCGTGGACGCGGACCGTGAGGATCCACGGAGCCGTCGGCCGCTTGAGCTTCGCTCATCTTCCCTCCCTTCTCATCGGACACCGCCTGCTGACTCTTACGGGGAGTCCGCCTTAGGGCGCAGCGTTTGCCTTACAGGGGCACGCATACCGCGACTACCCTCGCGTAGTACGTTGTCCAAAATTAATCGAATTTCTGGAGACCGTGAGGATCAGCTGAATCGTTCTCCGCTTGCGATTTCCTCATCCTCCAAACTCTCTAACCGGACACAGCCTGCTGACTCTTACGGGGAGTCCGCCTTAGGGCTTAGCGTTTGCCTTACGGGGGCGCGCATACCGCGACATAATTTGCGTCGTACGTTGTCCGCAACTAGTCGCGTTCTAATGGACCGTGACGATCACCTGCGCTATCGGCCGCTGCACATTGGCTCATCCACAAAGATTTCTAAACGGACAACGCCTGCTGGCTCTTACGGGGAGTCCGCCTTAGGGCGTAGCGTTTGCCTTCCGGGGGCACGCATTACACGACATGCTTCGCGCAGTCCATTGTCCGAAAATCGTCGTATGCGATCTCATTTACACAAGTCTGCGTGCTCTTACGGAGAGCCGCCTATGCGACAACGTACCCGCCGTACAGAGACTGGCGAGAGATCCCGGTCCCGGCGTCATCGGTTTGATGACCGTGTTTCTCTTTCTCACGTGACCTCCAATACTCCACACACTCACGCGTCGGGTGACTACCGTCAGGAGCATCGTTCTACTGTCCGTTCCGATCGCCGCCGTCCTCGGCATTCATCATCATCTTCCCTTTCATCTCCTTCTCCCGCTTCGGTTCCCCGTTCGGCTTCCAGCTTGTCTCGGTCTGCCCCTCCCCTCCCGTCCCGTCACCCGTCCCCTTCCCCTCCTCGGCCCCGTAGTCGGACCTCCACTGGTAAAGTTCACCGTGACCACCACTCCCGTCATCGCAGCCGCTCCCGTCATCGCAGTCGTTCTCCCCGTTCACGTCACACGGTTCCCTCTAGGTCCCCCCCTCCCGTTTATACCTTTCCCCTGCACCCGCTTCGCCATCTTCCCGCGGTACGACGTTCGCCGGTGGCTACAATTTCTCATCCGGACGGACTCCGCGCCGTTTCTCCCTCACAGACCCTACACGCGAGGAGGACACCCTTAGTCTACTTCCTGAGGATTCGGTCTCTAATCTCCTCGACTTTGGCGGCCGCTCCCTTTCGCCGCGCTCTGATGTATCGGATGCGCCTGTGTCGACTACACTCCCTTCGTCGTCGCGCACGGAAACGCTTCTTTGCATTAATGAAGCGGTTCGTATTGTCGTGGCCGCCCTACCGAAAGACGAGTGTCCTCCGTCCCCCCCGCTCAAACGGAAGGTGTCCGCCTTTGTTGATTCGGACCGGCAACAGAAGAGATTCAAGTCGCTGCCTCAACCGCCTGGATTTCAAGATATGCGGGATTCATTCTCCGCTCATCTACACTCGGATTCACAAGACTCCTCCTTTTTTACGGATCGCAAGTGGCCGACTGACCTTGACATCGCGTTCCGCCAATCTTGGTACGCGGGCCATTCACAGTCTTTTCAGTGCACACTTCCCACGTTGGACCCTCCAGTTGTGGCGCAACTTGGCGGCAACTCTAAGCTACGTTACACTTTCCCGCGTGGTTTGGATAAGACGGCGTCCCTAGTGCGGAACACCTTGGCCTGTGGGGGTTTTCTGGAGCTTATCATGCAAGCTTTTATTCGTCGCATTGAAGACTCACGAGAATCTTCACCCCTTCTTGGTGCTCTCCTCACTTTAGCGGTCGCGGCTAACCGGGCAGCTTATCACTCTTCCGTCAACGCGATGGCGGCTGCTGCTAACTGTTATCTCATGCGTCGGGATGCCGTTCTACACGCCTGTCATGGATTGCCCCCTGATTTGAAGTCTCAACTGCGTCGGGCTCCTCTTGGTGGACGTCTCCTCTTTGGGGAGACTTGGCAGAAAGTAAAGGACGGAAATTTAGACCGCTGGCCCAAAGGCTTTTCCACTTCTCGCTTTCACGCCGCCCGCAAGGCCGTGAGTCGCGCCCTGTGGAACTCCAGACCCTCTTCGACCTTCATTCCCCGTCATTCCAACGCGCCCCGGAGGGCTCCCACTTTCGGCCGCGGTAAACCCGTTCAGACCTCTATCCCCTCCTGGCCCAAGCCTGCCCGCCGCCCTGGTCGAGGCCGCGGCAGGTTTCAATGACTACCTTCCGTTCCAGTTCCCGCCGACCCCTCGGGAGTCTCCGGTCGGCGGGAGACTGGCCCTTTGCAGCAACGTATGGCCGGCGCTGCTACCGGACGACCCTTGGGTCCTTACTACCATCTCCGAGGGTCTCTCGATTTCGTTCCGTTCCCCTCCGCCGTTGAGACGATCTCCGGTATGGACAGACGTTCCATCCGACGAGTTAAGAGCTATCGCCTTGCGCGGAGAGGTAGCCTACCTTCTACAGAAGGCTGCCACGGAGGTAGTGTCTCGTCTCCACTCCCCGGCATTTTACAGCCGCATATTCGTAGTTCCGAAGCCAGACGGACAGTGGCGTCCTGTCATCGATCTCTCGGCGCTGAACAAGTTTATACTGGCTCCGACTTTTCGCATGGAGACCACCCGGACGCTCCGGGCCGCTGTGCAACCTATGGATTTTGCAGTCCGCCTCGATCTTTCAGATGCGTATCTCCATGTTCCCATACATCCGGCATCCAGACGGTATCTCCGCTTCACTTTCGAAGGCGTGATCTACCAGTTTCGCGCCCTTCCCTTCGGTCTCAACCTCAGCCCGTGGGTTTTCACTCGCATCATGGATGCAGTCGTCGCCAAGGCTCGACAGTCCTCCTCCAGTCCGATCTCCAACTACTTCGACGACCTTCTCTTGAGGAATGCGTCGGAGTCGGTGCTGCAGATGGACAGGGACGCTCTACTCCTGCTCTTGTCCCGCTTGGGATTTCTCCTCCATGCCCGCAAGTCGGACCTCTCTCCATCTCGCCGGTTTATTCATCTTGGGATGGAATTTGCGACCGACCTCAACCGTGTGTGTTTACCGGAACCTCGGATCACGAAGTTACCCTCCCTCACTTCTCGGGTTGCCCGGTCAAAATCCGTTCCCGCCAGAGTCTGGCTGCAACTCCTCGGCTTGATGAATGCCGCGGCGGATCTCCTCTCCCTGGTTCGTCTTCACTCCCGCCCACTTCCGTTACACCTCCTGCTTCATTGGAGGCCATCCTCCGGCGACCTCGATGCCCTGGTGCCGGTGTCTCCAATCCTTCACTCTCACCTACGGCGTTGGATGGACACTCCTTGGCTAGCTTCGGGAGTCCCTCTTGCCTCACCGCCCCCTCAGCTCTCGCTCTGTGTGGATGCGAGTCTCGCTGGGTGGGGTGCACACCTGCTTCCGAGTTTCCTTTCGACGTCCGGCCTCTGGACACCGGACCTAACAGACAGACACATCAACTGGCTCGAGCTACAAGCAGTGTGGCAGGCGCTCATGGTGTGGGAAGTCCACCTTTGCAACCAGACGCTTCTTGTCCTGTCGGACAACACTACGGTCGTCTCATACATTCAGAAGCAGGGAGGTACACACTCTCCGGATCTTTGCATTCTCCTCTACCGCCTGATGTGCTGGTGCGAGGACCGCGGCATCTCTCTCCGAGCTCGACATATCCCCGGACGCTTGAACGTCTTGGCCGACTCCCTCTCTCGAAGCGGCCAACTTCTCCACACGGAATGGACTCTTCACCCGGACATCTTTCAGATGATCTGCGCTCACTGGGAGACTCCCATGATCGACTTATTTGCCACAAGGTGGAATCATCAACTTCCCCTCTTCGTCTCCCCCATTCCAGACCCTCTCGCCTGGGCGGTCGATGCGCTATCCATTCCGTGGGATGGACTGATTGCGTATGCCTTTCCACCGACGGTTCTCGTCCCCAAAGTCCTACCCTGGCGCATGTAAAGATCTCGCAGACCTGATGGCACATTTTGGACTGCAGCGTCCGGTTCCCCGCTCTCTGATTCCTCGCTGGGACCTACCCTGGGTCTTGACGTGGCTTAATTCGGACAGATTTGAACCCCTTTCCCTGGCTAGCTTCGCGGATGTGACACGGAAGACATGCTTCCTTTTGGCCTTAGCCTCGGCGGCCAGGGTAAGCGAACTACACGCTCTGTCAGCGAGTTCTACCTGCCTCCAATTCCGAGCGAATGGTTCTGTACAATTACTCACAGACCAGCCCTTCCTCGCCAAGACCCGGTCTCCTTTGACTGCCCCCCAGGTCATAAATATTCGACCTTTGAAACACGCGACCTTTTCTAAGGAGACGCGCCAACAGGATCCCGTGCGCGCCTTACGCATTTCCATACGCAGATCCAAGCCCGTCCGCCGAGGACGATCACGCCTCTTCTACCTTTGAACCCCAAAAGAAATGACATAACAGCTCAGACAATATCTTCCTGGCTACGTTGGGTCATTCGGTCCGCCTATCAGGATCTTTCCCCTGACGGGGCGAGGCGGCTCGGGATCCGCGCACACGAGGTTCGGGCCATGGCCACGAGTGCCACCTTCGATCGCAATTGTGCAGTTCGATTTCTAAACGGACACCGCCTGCTGACTCTTACGGGGAGTCCACCTTAGGGCGTAGCGTTTGCCTTACGGAGGCACGCATACCGCGACATACTTCGCGCAGTAAATTGTCCGAACATCATCATAAGAGATCTCATTTGCAAAAGCCTGCGTACTCTTACGGAGAGACGCTTATGTGGCAACGTGCCCGCCTTACGGAGGCAGGCGAGAGATCCAGGTCTTGTGGCAGCAGTGGGCTGGCGGGCAGAGTCAACATTCGCCCGCTTCTACCTCACGGATCTGTCGGGCCAGCGAGAGAATCTCGCACTGGTGGGGGGACATCGCCGCAGCGCAACACTCCCTCCCAGCGCCGTAATGCACTTAGCTAAAATTGTCGGGAGTTTGGCGAATGGGTGTGGGGCTCTGTCGTCTGCCCTTTCGGATGGTATTTGGGCGCGGCACCCTCCACCTTTTCGCCATTCTTCCAGACAGTAATGTCATCGGTAATGTTTTTGAGGAAACAAATTAATTTTTCTCTAAAATATATTTTTTCGAAAAATACTTACCGATGACATTACTCGAAGGACCCTCCCACCTGCCCCGCTTGCCGCTGGTAAGCTAAGTATCACGACTGATTTGTGATTGGGCCACGTAGTGGACGCCTGATTGGACTGGGACGGGAGGCTACTCTCAGCCCTAATGAGGGTTCCCCGAGTGCCTCCCGGGTGGTGAAGGAACACAACAAGTTCTTAGGCTAAAATTGAGTAAGTAGTAGACACTTCCAGACAGTAATGTCATCGGTAAGTATTTTTCGAAAAAAAATATATTTTAGAAAAAAATTAATTTTTCTCTAAAATGTATTTAAAAAAAAAATACTGATGGCATTACTCAGAGGACCCTCCCACCTGCCTCGCATGCCGCCAGTAAGCTAAGAGCGAAACTGGTGAGACTACACTGTTCACGTACCCGTATGGGAGGAAGAGAGACTACTTGGGGATCTTGTTAACAACTTAATGGAGTTGCTTCCCTGGTTGTCTTGCTATACACAAGCGCTTATGCTGAAATTGGTAAGCTAAGTGTACCTTCCTATTAGTAATGCCATCTGTATTTTTTAGAAAAAATACATTTTAGAGAAAAATAAATTTTTTTCAGCTTTGAGGCTTGGTTTGACATTGAGCACATTGGAGACGGCTCAGTGTGCAGGCAGATAGCAGCGGATGAGCAGAGGAAAAGTGTTCTCTCCATGTTGCACCAGGTGAGAAAAATGGATAAAATGTTCACTTTTCAGTACTGATTTAAATTTGTGTGTGCTGTAGTGATATGATCCTGTGACAGGCTTTCTGCTAAGATTTAAAACTACCCATCTTCTGGATGTACTACATAAAAAAGATCTCTTGGGCACTCTGTCTGCCATCAGGATGGACAGCATTTTAAAAAAATGTGTTCTGGGCGCTGTGCATACTTAACTTGGCCAGGACAAGTGCATCAGTACCAATGGTAAACCTAGTTAGTTGTTGGGGTTTAATGCTGAGCAGGCAAGTATACCAGTACAAGGGTTCTGGGAGGGATGTGGTGGTGTTGGGTTTGTGTAACCCAAGGTACATGTCATCAAGAAACATTGCAAAAATTGCTCTTTCAGTCCAAATGGAACTTGACCCTATTGTTTCATCAAAAAACATTACCGATGGCATTACTGTATGGAAGTAGCACTTAGCCTATCAATTTCAGCCCGGGATCGTTGTGTACAGCAACGCCACCGGGGAACCCCCAAGTGAGCTGTACCAACGTCAATGCTCTTCCCATTTAACCCTTTAAGCCCCAAGGCCCCATTTCTCAAACTATGGAGGTGTTGCCTAATGACTATGTACCAGTTGCAGAAGATGTGTCGACCATGATAATTCAAGGGTAGCGCCAGATTAGCTTGGGTAGTGCTGTAGGGATGAGGGGCTAAATAGCAAATTACCTGCAGTTTGGGGATCATTTGATTGCAGTGTCGATTCTTCTGTGATGACCCAAACTGACCAGAAAGGTGATTACAGTGATTTGTTGTAAGTGAATAATTCTTTGTTTCTTCAAAAACATTACCGATGACATTACTGTCTGGAAGTGTCAACTACTTACCCAATTTTAGCCTAAGAACTTGTTGTGTTCCTACACAACCCGGGAGGCACTCGGGGAACCCTAACTAGGGCTGAGAGTAGCCTCCCTTCCTTGCCCAAAAACGGGCATTCACCACGTGGCCCAATCACAACTAGTCATCGATACTTAGCTCTTGTGAGCAGACGTGTTTTAGCCTAGGAAATTTACCGGTTCTTAAAGGGCCGGTCGTCTTACTCTACTTATTCTTCTGGACTTCGTACGTCACTACCGGAATTCTAACTGTTCTTCTTCCATCGGAAACTCAGTGTTTTCTTCCCGACGCTCCCTGCTGTGGTTGTGTTGTGCTCTATTCAGCGTGGATCTACTTGGGATTTTTTTTTTTTTTTTACCTTCTTCGTGTGCCTTGGACGCCATGGATGTATCTCTTCCCGTCTCCGCATCTCAGGAGAGGTAACATATCGGCCCCAGCCCTTGGCTGGCCCCGGACCGGGTGCCTGCTTCGGTTTGTGGCTTCAATTTGTGGCTACGCTTCGATCGTATAGATTCGCGCCGATCTCTCGTGTTTCGTTGGCGGGGCTTCGTCGTGCCTGCGCCCGGTCGATAGTCATGTCTGATTTATGTTACAGTAACCAAGTCCTTACTTGCCCGCAGTGCGGAGATTTCCAATGGCCTAGCGATAAGCACAAGTTATGCCTTCCTTGTATGGGATGCGCGTCGGACCATTCTTGCGAGATTTGTGTAACCTGGCCTGAACAAGTTTGGTCCCAGTTGTGGAAATTTTACCGGTGCGAGCGCCCGACTCCGGTTACAGACCGGCAGTCCTTTTTGGAACCCCCGACCATTCCCGGCGTTTTAACTAAACACTCTCGATCTGACCTGGGGGATCGGACGACACGTGGGACACATGAGTTTAGCTCTTCACACAGGACTGCATCTTCTGTGACTCACACTCGATCTAAGCCCGCTGACTCTTACGGAGAGACAACACGAGGGCAGAGTGCTCGCCATACGGTGGCAAGCCTACGGAGACGCGATTCACGCCGTCATTTGTCCGTTAGTCCTGAGAGGTCTCGCAAGGATACACCCGCTGACTCTTACGGAGAGACAGCACGAGGGCAGAGTGCTCGCCATACGGAGGCAAGCCTACAGAGACGCGATCCACGCCGTCATTTGTCCGTCAGTCCTAAGAGGTCTCGCAAGGATACGCCCGCTGACTCTTACGGAAAGACAGCACGAGGGCAGAGTGCTCGCCATACGGAGGCAAGCCTACAGAGACGCGATCCACGCCGTCATTTGTCCGTCAGTCCTGAGAGGTCTCGCAAGGATACGCCCGCTGACTCTTACGGAGAGACAGCACTAGGGCAGAGTGCCTACCTTATGGAGGTAGGTCAGCCGAGACATGTGTCTAAACAGCGTAGGTCTTCCAACAGTCCTCACATCTCTCATTCGGCCAGCAATTCTAGATGCTTTGGCGCAGCTACTTATGATCAGAGGAAGCAACCTGATATGCTACGCAACGGCCGTCACAACTTCCAACCAGCGTCCTTCTTGTGTTCGTCTCCTTCGCGAGCTTCGGACCCGAGCTTCACCTCTTCCCAGTTACATCGTCGCAGTCGTCCGCGTCGTCGCAGTCACTCCCGTCGTCGCCGCCGCTCCCATCTTCGCAGCCGCTCCTGTTCTCGCAGTCGCTCCAACCGGGACAGGCGCATGGCTCACTCCAGGTCCCCGTCTCCTGGTCGCGTTTTGCCCCCACCCCCGCCTCACCCACACCAGCGGACGCGATGCTCGCCGACGGCTACACATCAACACCAGAGGATGCGATGCTCTCCAGCAGCTACCTTCTCTCATCGTGACGTGGCTCGACCGATATCCACCAACGTCAATCCTCACCGGACTTCGCTCCCTATGCGGGATGAGGAGACTCTTAGTCTTCTCCCGGAGGATTCAGTTTCGGGCCTACTCGGTGTGGACAGCTCCTCGTCTCACTATACGGTGTCGGATGATACTGCATCCCCTAGACTCCCTTCTACGTCACGCACGGAAACGCTTCTCGGCATTGATGAAGCAGCTCGACTCATCACGGCTGCACTGCCCAATGACGCGTGTCCCCCGTCGCCCCCACTCAAGAGGAAGGTGTCTGCCTTTGTCGACTCTGGCCGTCCACAGAAGAGGTTCAAGTCTTTACCGCAGCCCCCTGGTTTTAAGGATTTGAGAGATTCCTTTTCCGCTTACCTACAGACAGATTCCCAGGAGTATCTTTTCTTCTCTGATCGCAAGTGGCCGGCTGACCTAGACATCTCCTTCTGCCAATCCTGGTATGCGGGACATTCACAGTCCTTTAACTGTCAGCTTCCATCGTTGGACCCTCAATCGATATCCCAGCTTGGCGGTACCAATCAGCTGAGACACACCCTCCCTCGTGGGTTGGATAAGACGGCATCACTAGTGCGGAACTCCTTGGCCTGTGCTGGTTTTCTAGAGCTTCTCACTCAAGGTTTAATCCGTCGCATCGAGGACGCTTGGCAACCATCGCTTACACCCTTACTTGGTGACCTTCTCGCCCTCGGGGTTGCGGCAAACTGGGCAGCGTATCACTCATCGGTCAACACAATGGCGGCAGCATCCAACTGTGACCTCATGCGTCGTGATGCAGTCTTACTCGCCTGTCGCGGTATGCCTCCCGATCTGAAGACACAGCTGCGTCGTGCCCCCCTTGGTGGACCACTCCTCTTCGGTGACACCTGGCAGAAGGTGAAGGACGGCAATCCGGACCGCTGGCCCAGCCGTGTTACAGCCTCACGCTTTCACTCCGCCCGCAAGGCCGTGGGTCGCGCCCTGCGGACTTCCAGACCCGCTTCATCCTTCACTCCAGCTTCCGCCAAGACGTCCCGGCGGTTCCCCGCCTTCGGCCGTGCTAGACCAGTTAGGACCTCTGTCCCCGCTTGGCCCAGGTCTGCCCGCCGCCGTGGGCGCGGGCGGGCTCCCTGACTCGTCCCCGTTCCAGCCCCCGCCTTCTGCTCCGGGACCTCCTGTCGGCGGGAGGCTCACTCTTTTCAGCGACATGTGGAGGTTGCTACTTCCAGACGACCCCTGGGTACTCGCCACCATCACCGACGGACTCTCAATTTCTTTTCGTTCTCCCCCGCCTCTGAGACGCTCACCCGTATGGACAGAGATTCCTTCGGACAGTCTGAAAGCCATCGCACTACGCGGAGAGGTCGAATCGCTTCTACAGAAGGCCGCCACAGAGGTAGTGCATCATATCGACTCACCAGCATTTTACAGCCGACTTTTTGTGGTTCCCAAGCCGGGCAACAAGTGGCGCCCAATTATCGATCTATCAGCACTAAACAAGTTTATCATAGCTCCCACTTTTCGCATGGAAACCTCCAGGACCCTTCGGGCCGCTGTACAACCGAGGGACTTCGCTGTCAGCCTGGACCTATCCGATGCATATCTCCATGTCCTCATACACCCGGCTTCCAGGCGGTATCTCCGATTCGCGTTCGACGGGGTGATCTACCAGTTTCGAGCCCTTCCGTTTGGTCTCAACATCAGCCCATGGGCTTTTACTCGCATTATGGATGCTGTCGTCGCCAAGACCAGGCAGTCGTCGTCCAGTCCAACCTCCAACTATTTGGACGACCTCTTCCTGCGGAATCAATTGATAAGCACCCTGCGGACGGACAGAGATTCTTTGCTCCTGTTGCTGTCGCGTTTGGGGTTCCTGGTAAACACAGGCAAGTCGGACCTATCTCCATCTCAACGATTTATTCATCTCGGCATGAAATTTGCGACCGACCTCAACAGAGTGAGTTTGCCGGAGCCTCGGATCCACAAGTTAGCCTCCTTGGCCGCCCAGGTAGCACAGGCGGAATCAGTCCCCGCCAGAGTTTGGCTTCAGCTCCTCGGCTTGATGAATGCAGCGGCGGATCTCCTTCCCCTCGGTCGTCTTTACTCCCGGCCGCTTCAATTACACCTGCTGCTTCATTGGCGTCCGTCCTCCGGCGACTTAGACGCGCCGGTACCTGTGACTCAGATCCTTCGCCCACATCTGCAACGTTGGACAGACACTTCATGGCTCGCTGTCGGAGTTCCTCTAGCCTCCCCGCCTCCTCAGCTCTCACTCTGCGTGGACGCAAGTCTCACCGGCTGGGGTGCACATTTGCTACCGAGTTTCCTCTCAACATCCGGCCTCTGGTCTCCGGATCTAGCAAACAGACACATCAACTGGCTAGAGCTACAAGCGGTTTGGCAAGCCCTCATCAAATGGGAAACGCACATTCGCCACCAGGAGATCCTAGTCCTTTCGGACAACACCACAGTCGTTTCTTACATTCAGAAGCAGGGCGGTACTCACTCTCCCGAGCTATGCATTCTACTCTATCAATTGATGCGCTGGTGCGAGGACCGAGGACTATCCCTCCGAGCTCGACACATCCCCGGTCACCTGAACGTGTTGGCGGACTCACTATCTCGGCGCGGACAATTACTTCACACGGAATGGACGCTTCACCCAGACATCTTTCAGATGATCTGCGCTCACTGGGAAACTCCCATGATAGACCTCTTTGCCACGAGGTGGAATCGCCAGCTTCCCCTCTTCGTCTCACCGATTCCAGACCCCCTAGCCTGGGCAGTCGACGCGCTCTCCATTCCGTGGGACGGTCTCATCGCTTACGCTTATCCCCCGACGGTCCTCGTTCCCAAAGTCCTCCTCAAGCTCAGAGGTTGCAACACGGTCATGTTACTGGTAGCCCCATTCTCCTGGAACAGGTCTTGGACTACCGATCTAATCAGTCTCGCCACGGGCCCTCCGCTTTGCCTGCCCACCTCGAGGACAATGCTCAAGCAGCCCCGCCAGCCTCTTTTCCACCCGTGCCCAGAACGACTTCTCCTTCACGCCTGGAGATTGTGCGGCAAGCCCTCACCGCTAGAGGCTTCTCAAGTGCAGCAGTGGCAGCTATCGCTTCAGCCCGTAGACCCTCGACCAGACGTGTTTATGAGGGAAAGTGGCGAGTATTCCAATCCTGGTGCACTGACCGACACCTTATGCCCACAGAGTTGACTCCTTCACAGCTCGCTGACTTCTTCCTCTGGCTCTTTGGAGACCAAGGCCTAGCCCCCACCACGATCCGAGGATATCTGTCTATGATTGCAGACACTTACCGTCACCTCGGCCACCCAGACCCTGGCGAAAACAAAGACCTTGCAGACCTGATGGCACACTTCGGCCTGCAGCGTCCGGTTTCCCGCTCACTGATTCCAAGATGGGACCTCCCTTGGGTCCTGACGTGGCTGAACTCGGACAGGTTCGAACCGCTTTCCCTCGCTAAGTTCTCGGATGTGACACGAAAAACATGTTTTCTGTTGGCACTGGCCACCGCGGCTAGAGTAAGCGAGCTACATGCGATGTCGGCAAGTCCTGCCTGCCTCCAATTCCGGGCAGACGGTTCTGTACAACTACTCACAGACCCTGCCTTCCTCGCCAAGACTAGGTCTCCCTTGACTGCGCCCCCAGTGATTACCATTAGGCCGCTGAAAGATGCAAGTTTTACTCGGGAGACCAGGCATCAGGATCCTGTGCGCGCTCTTCGTGTATATTTACGACGTACCAAACCCGTCCGCCGAGGACGATCATGCCTCTTTCTACCCTTAGCACATAGCAGAGAAGACATATCAGCGCAAACGATTTCTTCTTGGCTTCGCTGGGTCATCAGGTCAGCCTATCAGGACCTTTCCCCAGCAGTTGCAAAGAGGCTCAAGATACGCGCACATGAGGTACGAGCCATGGCCGCGAGCGTCGCATTCGATCGCAATTGTGCTGTTCGAGACATCGTGGCCGCAGTGGGCTGGCGGGCAGAATCCACCTTCGCCCGCTTTTACCTCAGGGATCTGTCAGGCCAGCGAGACAACCTCGCACTGGTGGGGGACATCGCCGCAGCGCAACACTCCCTCCCGGTGCCGGAAGCGCCGTAGGTACGCACTTAGCTAAAATTGTCGGGAGTTTGGCGAATGGGTGTGTGGCTCTGTCGTATGCCCTTTATGGCGGTAACTTGGGCGCGGCACCCTCCACCTTTTCGCCATTCTTCCAGACAGTAATGTCATCGGTAATGTTTTTGAAGAAACAAATTAATTTTTCTTTAAAATATATTTTTTCGAAAAATACTTACCGATGACATTACTCGGAGGACCCTCCCACCTGCCCCGCTTGCCGCTGGTAAGCTAAGTATCACTGACTGATTGTGATTGGGCCACGTGGTGAATGCCCGTTTTTGGGCAAGGAAGGGAGGCTACTCTCAGCCCTAGTTAGGGTTCCCCGAGTGCCTCCCGGGTTGTGTAGGAACACAACAAGTTCTTAGGCTAAAATTGGGTAAGTAGTTGACACTTCCAGACAGTAATGTCATCGGTAAGTATTTTTCGAAAAAATATATTTTAAAGAAAAATTAATGTCTTGCATTGTTTTGTCTGGTAGATCTTGACACCTTTCATGCTGCGTCGCCTGAAGACTGATGTTGACCTGAGGATCCCACCCAAGAAAGAGGTCATAGTGTACGCCCCCCTCCTTCCTCTGCAGAAAGAGTTCTACGCTGCCCTCATTGACAGGACAATCTTTGCAAAGATTCAGGAGAAAAATGAGGTATTGGTTTCAGCCCTCTTTGTCAAAAAATGTAAATTAAAATGATTCAGTTGTCTAGGTAGCGTATTTGAGCTTGCTGTTGGCACCCACTTGAATGTAGGTCACTCTCCCAGGGCTTTCGTTTTAGTGCATCTGTGCGTCTATGACACATTAAAACTCAAAATCACATACTGAAAATGTAACTAAGGGGTAGTCAGACACACTAAAATTCAGTGTATCTGCGTCCGAGACACATCATCCTTCCGCCACCGTGCATAACCTAACAGAGGTAGGTGACAGTCATTCTATTTTTAGTAATGAGTTGGTTCGTTTAGCCGCTTGCTTGGTTGCAGCTGCGTTCAGAACACACCGACTCCGGGGTCCATGTGAGTGTAACTGGACAGGCAAACTGTTAGTTTATATGTGGTGTTGGCATGTTGTTACAAAGTGTGCGCTACATGTTGAGCGCGTAACTTGCTGTGACATCACCATTCACACTATCATGGGATACCGCATCGTGCGTTTCACTTTCGATCTTGAACAAAGTTGTAAATGGCGGAGAAGAAGCAAAGGAAGCTGGGATGCTTCGGATTCTTCAATCTGGCACTGTCTGATCTTGATAATCGCTTAGAAGAAAGTTGCACTTTGACACAGCCGTCTCCATGAACAAGCGACAGTACCAGACTGAAGTGATACCCCTGGGCCGTGAGTGGCACCGCCACTGCGACTCGCAGTTTTCAGAGTTCATGGCTGTGTGTTTGTTTCTTCAAAAACGTTACCGATGGTATTACTGATAGGAAGATAATTATACTTAGCCTGACAATTTCAGCCTCCAAAAATTGTTGTGTGTTGCTACACAACCAGGGACATAACTCTAGCAAGCAGCTACCCAATCCCCTGATAGCCTCCCTTCACAATCTCGCGAGAGTCCGTTATTACCAGTTCTATACTGAGCTGCCATTTTGTTTAGATCCTTCTTTATCAGTCTCCCCGTTATCATCATCTTCTTTGTCCATCCTTAGGCCTTGTTTGTCTTAACATGGCCAGGTAAGGCCTCGGACATTGCCTCACTCGACGATTGTGGCGGATTGGGGCAATTTCCGTGGATTTGCGGCGTTTTGCCGTTTGTTTCGACTTTGTCTTCGATTGTCAGTTATAACGGTCGTCTGCTCGGTTACGTAGCCTCTGGGCTACGCGCGTTTCCTTTACACTCTGTTCACTGTTGCAGTTTTCTTCTTAAAACGTGCCCCACCTGTAAAAATTTCCAGTGGACTAGTGATTTACATCCGTGCTGCCTGCCTTGCTTGGGATGTGCGTCAGACCACACGTGTGGTCTTTGTGCTTCGTGGGAAGAAGATCGCTGGTCTGAAATGTGGAAGTTCTACCGTCGTCAGCGCCCCGTGCAGTCTGACGAAGCTCCTCTTTGCCCAATCACCACCAGCTCTGTCGCTATCGGTGTTTCTTCTCGACACTCATGGTCTCTGGCTCCTAGTCCCATTCCATCACAGCAATCCCGATCTTCTGTGCCCGGGACCCTTGCAGCTCTTTGCCACTCCAGCGCGGGTGTCGGACACCGTCCCTCCCGCCGTGGGTGGTTTTACACCAGATGAGAATTTACGCCCCCGCTCCCATGAGCGTATTTCGCAGCCAGCCCCGCAGACTCGGCCTTCTAAGACGGGTCTCCAACGGAGGCAACCCCATCATTTTGGGGGGAGGAGACATCGACCATCGGCAGTCCCTGGCGCGTGCCCTCTCCAGCCAGATGTGACTTTGTCTAATTGCACTTTTCCGCCGCAACTTCAACAATTGTCGTCACATCATGACTTGTTGCTTGGCTTTTCGGCTCAACCACTGTCTGCTCGCGCCCTGCTAAAAGCCAGTCACCGCGCACTCGTGCCACACTTGGTACATCCTCTCGGCGTGTTTCTCACCCCTCCCGTCGGTTTTATTCTCCTTCATTGTCTCCTATTGCAGACGTTTCCCTTCAGGATCCTACACCTCCGTCCGTCCCCTGTCACCGTGATCCCTGCACTTCTGCCTCCCGTCGCTCGCGACACTCCTCTCGACGATGGGTGGATCGCCTTTGCTCCGAACGGCCTTCGCCGTACTTTACGATTCAATGCGCTCCTGCTCTATGGTGCACAGTTTCATGTCTGTCCCGCGCACCCGCTCTACGGAGACGGGTCCTTCGCGGCGACTTCCCCCTCTCCCTCGGGGGATGAGACAACGGCCCTGGCGCGGTTACCGACCAGCCAGGTGGGGCCTTGCCCACCTGCACCTTTGTGCCTCAGCGTCGCCTTAGGTCCCTCGCGCTGGGACCATATGGCGTTGAGGCGCGTCCCCTGGGTGGTGGATAGGGGGTCCCTCGTGAGAGGGGTGCACCGAATGAAATAAGGTGCCGTGAACCAACATGGTCTAAGGGAAGGTGACCCCGACAGAAAACCCCTGGTCCTCCTAGTAAGGGGGTTGGGCGTGGGGGTAGCTTCCCCACCCTGCAAAAAAGGAAATAGCTACAAAAACGCCGACGAAAAGATTAACAGTAATTCCTTTCCTGGAGGAGGAAGGTTCTTCTACCAGAAGACTTATGACGTCCTGTGGTGAAAGCCGGAAGTCTTCGGAAGCCACAGGACCGAACCGCCTCTCTCTATCCAGGGACACAACCATGGGCACATGGAACGTCAAGACCATGTACCAGAGCGGCAAGGCCGCCCAGATAGCAGCGGAAATGCAAAAGTACAACCTTTCCCTGCTAGGTATCAGTGAAGCCAGATGGACGCAGTCTGGCCAGAAAAGGCTGTTAAGTGGGGAGATGATTTTGTATTCAGGTCATGAAGAGGAGAATGCCCCCCATACAGAAGGTGTAGCATTCATGCTGTCACCAGTGGCACAGAGAGCGCTGATGGGCTGGGAACCTCTTGGGTCAAGAATTATCACAGCAGCCTTTAGAACCAAGAAAAAGCTCAAGCTGAACGTCATCCAGTGTTATGCGCCCACTAATGACAGTGACGAGGAAGAGAAACAAGAGTTCTACGACCGACTCCAGAGTGCCTTGGACAAATGTGCGGAGCGAGACATCACCATCGTCATGGGCGATTTTAATGCCAAAATAGGGGAGGACAACACCGGATACGAAGAGGTGATGGGGAGACAGGGACTAGGCTCGGAGATGAGTGAGAACGGGGAGAGGTTTGTAGACTTTTGTGCTCTAAACCGACTTGTCATTGGAGGCACCATCTTCCCACACAGAAGAATACACAAAGCATCTTGGGTCTCACCTGACCATACAACAGAGAACCAAATAGACCATATCTGCATTAGCAAGAAATTTAGAAGATCCCTTCAAGATGTTCTAGTGAGGAGGGGAGCAGATGTCGCCTCCGACCACCATCTGCTTACCTTAAGAATAAAGCTCAAGCTAAAGAAAAGCCGCACAGAGACAACAAGAAGACAGCGCTATAATGTAGGCCTCCTGAGAGAAACTGGAGTTAGAGAAGACTTCAAACTGGTGCTGTCCAACCGTTTTCAAGCGCTACAGGAGCTAGTAAATGAAGAGGAGGCGGTCACCACAGAGCAGCAGTGGAAGGCAGTTAGAGAGGCGCTGAACTCGACCTGCAAAGACACTGTAGGGTTCAGGAAACACCATCACAAGGACTGGCTGTCAGCACAGACCTTGAAGAAGATAGAAGTGAGGAAGCAGAAGAAAGCAGTTGTCAACAACAGTCGCACGAGAGCAGCCAAAGTAAGGGCACAGGGGGAATACTCGGAAGCCAACCGCGAGGTGAAGAGGAGTATCGGGGCAGACAAGAGGGCCTACACAGACAGCCTGGCAGCAGAGGCAGAAAAGGCAGCAGGCAGCGGCAACATGAAACGGCTCTACGACATTACCAAAAGATTGTCGGGCAAGTATGGCCATACAGAAAAACCAGTAAAAGACAAAGAAGGCAAGCCTATTGCAGACAGAGCAGACCAACTCGACAGATGGGCCGAGTATTTTGAAGAGTTACTGAACAGACCTAGCCCACCCGACCCCCCAGACATCCAGCCGGCAGAGACCGACCTACCCATCAGCTGTGACAGACCCAGCCGGGAAGAGATCAGAAGAGCAGTGGCATTTTTGAAGAACGGCAAAGCAGCAGGCCCAGATGGCATCCCAGCGGAGTCTCTGAAAGCAGACCTAGAGACAACAGTGGAGATGCTGTACCCACTGTTTGGAAAGATCTGGGAAGAGGAGGTGATGCCGGCTGACTGGAAGGAGGGGTACCTAATCAAGCTTCTCAAGAAAGGCGACCTCAGCAAGTGTTCCAACTACAGAGGAATCACCTTGATGTCAGTACCAGGAAATGTCTTCAACAGGATCATCCTGGAGAGAATGAAGAGCTCCGTTGACCCCCAGCTGAGAGACCAGCAAGCAGGATTCAGGAAGAACCGATCATGTACAGACCAGATCGCCACTCTCCGCATCATCGTGGAACAGTCTCTGGAGTGGAGCTCCCCGCTGTACGTCAACTTTGTGGATTATGAGAAAGCATTTGACAGTGTGGACCGAGAGACTCTGTGGAAACTCCTACGACACTACGGTGTACCCACAAAGCTCGTCCGCCTGATCAAGAGCAGCTACGATGGCATGACATGCCGCGTGATCCATGAAGAGCAGTTCACCAGGGAGCTCCAGGTCTGAACTGGTGTCAGGCAGGGGTGTCTGCTGTCTCCGTTCCTCTTCCTACTGGCCATAGACTGGGTCATGAAGATGACCACAGAGCACAGACGAAGTGGAATACAGTGGACACTGTGGACACAGCTTGACGACCTCGATTTTGCAGACGACTTGGCATTACTGTCCCACACTCATCAACAAATGCAGGACAAGACCACGAGGCTTGCTGACATCTCGTCCCAAGTGGGCCTCACCATTCACAAACAGAAAACAAAGACAATGAGGCTGAACGCAACCAGGGAAGAACCAGTCTTGCTTGCTGGCACCCCGTTGGAAGAGGTGGAGTCCTTCACCTATCTCGGGAGCATCATAGACAAAAAAGGCGGCACTGATGCAGATGTCAGAGCACGAATTGGTAAAGCCAGAGCAGCCTTTCTCCAGTTGAAAAAAGTGTGGAGTTCCAGAGAGCTGTCACAACACACCAAAGTCCGGATTTTCAACTCCAATGTAAAAGCAGTTCTCCTATATGGAGCAGAGACTTGGAGATTGACAAAAACCACAGTCAACAGAGTACAGACCTTCATGAACAGTTGCCTTAGAAGAATTTTGAAAATCCACTGGCCAGAGAAGATCAGCAACGTCAGACTCTGGAAGAGAACAGAGCAGATAACAGCAGAGAATGAAATTGGGCGAAGAAGATGGGGATGGATCGGTCACAGTCTGAGAAAGCCAGCTTCCAGTATCACTAGGCAGGCATTGTCATGAAACCCCCAAGGAAAGAGGAAAAGAGGTAGGCCGAGAAACTCCTGGCGTCGAGACCTCCAAGCAGACATCAAGAGACTGGGAACCACCTGGAGTAGAATTGAAGGAGAAGCACAGGACAGGAGTTGCTGGAGGTCTCTCGTCGACGGCCTATACCCGGGTAGGGGTGACAGGCGTAAGTAAGTAAGTAAGTCGCCTTAGGTCATCACATTAAACTCTTTACATGGCGCTGCGGGGCTTCCTGTGTCTCCTTCCGCCCCGGCTCGGAGCCGGTCACCATGCGTCCATCGATCGGACGATCAGCCCTCTCGGCGACGATCTCTCCACTCTTGTCCGATGGCTTCACCCTGGTCTCCTTCCCCCCGGGACATTCAATTGCGTGGTCGCCCTCGGAATCGGACGGAACATGGCCACCCTGTTCCTCGCGCTTCTTCGGTCTCGTGTCGGCTGTGGCGCTCCCCTATTGGACGGGTTGATTTGCGTCCTACCGTTCCGCCTTCCCCTCTGTGCCACAGCCGAGATCTTTGTGTCCCGGGACGGGAGCGGTCCCGTTCACGGGTTTCTTCCCGCCACTGTGCGCACCGCCGACCAATTCATGAGAACAGACGACACAGTCCCTCCCCTGTGAGGCATCGGTTTTCTCCTTTTTCGTCTTCTGCTTCTTCCGTGTCTCACAACCAGCCCCGCGCACCCGGCCTTTGAAGACGGGTCTCTCGCAGAGGTACCCCCATCTCCCTCGGGGGAGGAGACATCGGCCCCCGGCTGTCCCTGGCGCGGCTCCAGACCAGCCCGGCATGATATTACATATTTGCGTCTTTACGCCACCGCGTCTCCATATGTCGTCACATCCCGACTTGTTGCTCGGCGCCTTGGGGCTCCCACTGTCTCCTTGCGCCCTGGCTGGAAGCCAGTCTCTGCACACAGGTATTACATAGGGTACGTCCTCTAGGCGTCCGTCTCACCACTCAGGTCGCATAGCCCTCCTTAGGACATACCCCTTCGGGGTCATACACACATGCGGACCAGCTGCCACCGTGATCCCCACACTTTTCTTCTGCCTTTAATATTAGATTGCTACACCTTTCCCACCTTATCGGATTGGTCTATACCATATGCCCTGTGCCTCGACCTGAAATATAGCAAAGAAAGAAAAAAAAATTCATACATATATTTCCTCTTTCCGGTTAGTGAGATCTTGTAGCATTACTGCTATAGTACAACCCACAGTTCACCAGCTAGTCCCTGATCATCTCTGATGCCATAGGGACATTAAAAATTAACTAATAATCGAACGTTCCCCCTCGAGGCCTTTGATGGGTCTCATGCATGCCTCTATGAATCGGAGTACCCGGCGGCAGATGTGGGGGACCACCCCTAGGCGACGACAGCTACCTTTCGCCATATGCCGGTCAGCCAATGGCCATAACGCGTTGAATACACCGGTTTTCGTCTGGATTTGGATTTCAAGATATTACAAGAGCTCTCCGTGCCGCAGTCAGGCCCATGGATTTCGCTGTCAGTCTCGATCTGGCCAATGCATACCTCCATGTGCTCATGCATTCTTTGGCTCGCCGTTACCTGCGCTTCGCCTTCCGCGGGGTGGTTTATCAGTTCTGGGTCATGCCATTCGGTCTAAACATCAATCCCTGAGTCTTCACCAGGATCATGGACGCAGTGGTTGCACACGCTCGGCGCTCCTCTCTCAGTCCGACCTCGCACTACCTCGACGATCTGCTGCTCCGAAATCAGGTCGAGTCCCGCTTGTACACCGACAGGGACGCGCTACTCTTCCTTCTTCACCATCTTGGCTTCCTGGTCAACTTCGGCAAGTCGGACCTCTTACCGTCCCGCAGCTTTATTCATCTGGGTGTGGATTTTCGGACCGACTTGAACCTGGTACGACTTCCTCAGACGCGGATTGAGAAGTTGGCGAATTTGGCTCTGCAGATGTATCGTGCCATGGCTGCTTCAGCGCGGATGTGGTTGCAGTTGTTAGGCCTCATGAGCGCTACCGCAGACTTCCTTCCTCTCGGTCGGCTCTTCTCATGACCGCTTCAACTTATCTACTTCTCCTCTGGCGACCGTCTTCGGGGGATTTGGAAGCCCGCTTACCTGTGTCTTCCCTGGTCCGTCCATATCTCCTCCGGTGGACAGACCCCTCTTGGTTGGCGTCAGGAGTTCCTCTAGCAGCCCCGCTACCCTACCTGTCGATCTGCACGGATGCCAGTCTCTCTGGTTGGGGGTGCTCCTCCTCCCGGACTTCCACGAGACAGCGGGCCTTTGGCCACTGGATGTAGTAGGCAAGCACATCAACTGGTTGGAGTTGAAGGCGGTTTGGCTCGCTCTCATTGCCTGGGAGACGCACGTGTCACACCAGGCGGTCTTCATCCTCTCTGACAACTCGACTGTTGTGGCGTATATTCAGAAGCAGTTCGGGACATGTTCTCCCTCTCTGTGCATCCTTCTGTTCCAGCTCCTCGTGTGGTGCCGGGATCGGGACATCTTGCTGCGGGCGCGTCACATTCCGGGACGGCTGAATGTGCTGGCGAATTCTATGTCCCGTCCGGACCAACTTCTCCATACCGAGTGGACTCTCCGTCCCGACCTTTTTCGCATGATTTGTGTCCACTGGGAGACACTCATGATCGACCTGTTTGCGACGTGGTGGAATGCACAACTTCCCCTCTTGGTCTCTCCATTCCCCGACCCGCTTGCGTGGGCGGTAGACCCTCTCTCCATTCCTTGGGAAGGTCTCCTGGCCTACGCGTACCCTCCCTCGGTACTGATACCCAAGATTCTCCTCAAGCTCCGAGGCTGCAACATGGTGCTGTTCTTGGTTGCCCCATTCTCTTGGAACAAGAGCTGGACCACAGATCTCCTGAGTCTCGCCACGGATCCACCGCTCCGGCTTCCCACGCCACGCACGATGCTGAAGCAGCCTCGACGAGATCTTTTTCACCCTGGCCCAGAGAACCTTCTCTTACACGCCTGGAGGTTGTGCGGCGTGCCCTCATAGCGCAAGGTTTCTCGGATGCAGCGGTGGCGGCTATCGCTTGAGCTCGACGCCTTTCCACCTTCCAACAGGAAATTTTATGAGGGAAAATGGAGGGTTTTCCAGTCTTTGTGCGGTACTCCACACTTTTCCCTCACCGCTTTGACTATGCTATGCCTCAGCTAGCTGAATTCTTTCTGTGGCTCTTCCAGGATCAGTCCCTGGCGCCCATCACCCTTCGGGGATATCTTTCTATGGTGGCTGATACGTACCACCATTTGGGACTTCCAGATCCCAGTTTTTGCAAAGATCTTGCCGACCTTATGGCTCATTTTGACCTTCAGCGACCTGTGACGCGCTCCCTACTGCCTCGATGGGATCTCGCGTGGGCTGAACACTTCTCGTTTTGAACCCCTGCACTTGGCGCGGTTCTCTGACTTGACTCGAAAAACATGCTTCTTGCTGGCTCTAGCCACTGCCTCTCGCGTGAGTGAACTCCACGCTCTCTCAGTACACCCGTCTTGCCTGCAGCTCTGGGCTGACGGCTCTGTCCAACTCCTCACTAGTCCTTCCTTTTTGGCCAAGAACAGGCTCCTTTCAGCCACCCCTCACCCAATCACTATTTGTCCATTGCGGGCCCCACATACGCTCCAGGACGTACGCCAACAGGACCCAGTCAGGGCGTTAACAATTTACCTCCGCCGGTCGAAACCCCTACAGCGAGGACGTTTACGCCTCTTCCTGCCCTTATCTTCGGGCAGGAACGTTATTTCTGCTCAGACGATATCCGCTTGGCTGCGCGGAATCATCAGATCTGCTTACGGAGACCTCTCAACGGAGGGAGCGCAGAGGTTGCAGATTCGAGCTCACGAAGTCCGGGCTGTCTCCACAAGTGTCGCGTTCGACCGCAACTGCGCCGTGAGGGACATTGTGGCGGCTGTGGGCTGGAGGGCCAAACCTACTTTCGCCCGTTTCTCCTTCCGTGACCTGTCCGGCCAATAGACAAAACCTGGCACTAGTGGGGGACATTGCGGCGGCTCAACACTCCCTCCCGGCACTGGATGCGCCATAGGTGATACTTAACTGAAATTGTCGGGAGTGTGCCTTTGCAAGGGACCTAGCTAAGCAATTACCCCCAGGTGAGTTTTGGGTCGGCACCCTCCTCCTCTTCGCCATTCTTCCTATCAGTAATACCATCGGTAACGTTTTTGAAGCAACAAATGTATTTTTCTTTAAAACTGAGTGTATATCTGAACATGGCTACCAGCATGTCGGGATACAAGGGTGTGCCTGACACATACATCGTCAATGTGTCTTAAAAATATGACGAGCACACTGGGTGTCACTAAACAAAGTGTGTGTATGCATCAAGTCCAAAAACGTCGTGTGAGAACAACATAAGTGGGCATACACTAGTATGTCTACAAGAAAGTGGATACATGTATTATTATTATTATTACATATGCATGCTAGAATGGGTGCGCACTACAAATAGACACCATCATCAAGAAGATGAGTGGTCGTGGTCGCCACGCCACGTCACAAGTGCACCCGAGCACGCAAACACCGACAGTGATGCCAGCGCCAGAGGCGCCGGTCGCTGGCACACATCGAGACCTTACCTAGCCATCCTGCAGAGGCTGGGGAAGGGATAACCTGACACGCAGAAGCGGGAGCACCACACCACGGAGCCGGGGGCTGCACACGTTGGGCAAGGGCGCCGAGTCTGCGACGGAAGGCTAGGACCGGAACAAAGACGAAACTTGTCCGAAGGCTCTCCAGAGAGACCTGACAGGGGAACCGGGTGCCACAGGCCGAAACTCCTTCCACGAAGGGCGAGGCGCAGTGGCAGCGACGATGGCACAGCGGACCGGTCACGAGTGAACTTGTAACGAGGATGCCAAGCAGGAGGCACAGGAAGCAAAAGTCATGGGCCCAAGGCCCAGCACAACACAAGCCGGTAACAAGGCACAGCGATGCACAAGGCACAGAAGTGAACAGTCCACGAGGCCCGGAAACACAACACTTCCCACTGTTTCTATCGCCGTTGAAGAAAGGCACAGACAGAAGAACAGTCCAGGCTAAGGCCAGGAAAAGGCACACACCCACCGCCGGGCTAAGTGCCAAGGTCGAAAGAGCAACGGCGAGAACCATACACAACCACACACAGCCAAAGGCTTCGCAAGTAGGAGGCTAACAGAACACACGTATGAACTCTGAAAGCTAAAGGAATAAACTGGGGTCTCTCGGCGCAAGCCAGTTACCCCGTATGGGGTGGGACGGGAGGCTACTCGTGGCTGGGTCACGACACCCCCAGGTAGCCTCCCTTGGCCCAATAGGTATACGCCGTAAGTTTTTGGCTAAAATTGTGTAAGCTATAGGTAATCCCATGTAGTCATGGCATCGGTAATGTTTTTGAAGAAACAAATATCAAAAATAGCTATTTTGGGACAATTTCTTTTTTCTCAAATAATATTCATAACTTCAAACCCAAACTTGGTACAAAGATACCTGATGAAAAGACCTTTATATGCACACTAATTTTGTTGATCCCTCGGAAAAGTCAAGGGTCACAAGAGCTCAAGAAATATGTCCAAAATGACCATATTTTTACCCCCCCCCCCCCCCCCCCCCCAAAAAAAAAAAAAAAAAAAAAGTTTTTTTTTTGCAAATTTATACTATTCACAACTTCAAACCCAAGCTTGCTACAGCGATACCTGATATTGTGTGAATAAAATAGCTAATAGTGTGGATAAATGTCTTTATTTTTAATTTGTTTGCTGTGGTGTTTTTTTTTTCGTTGTGTGTTGCGCTGAAATGATTACACAAAATTACACATTTTTAAGCAGCCCATTACACAAAATGGTCTAAGAGGGGTAGGCACCTCTGCATGAGGATCTATATACCTCTTGCAGTTGGGGGGTGTTCAGGTTTTGATGTCAATAAACGGGTTAACCCATTCAGCCCTGACACCCTACAGCAGAAGATTGTTCGACCATGATAATTCAAGGGTAGTGCTAGATTAGCTTGGCGCCTGTCTGTGCCAAGCTAACCTGACACTACCCTTGAATTATCATGGACGATCCATCTCCTGCAACAGGTGCATAGTCGTTAGATGACACCTCCAAAATTTTGGAAATACGTGCGTCGGACTGAATGAGTTGAGCATAAAACTGGTATCTGTCTGCTTTTCAGGGCACGAAGGTGGAGGCAGAGGTGGGCGCCAACGGTCGCCCTGTGCGCAAGGCAGCCACTGTGAAAGTTGACTACAGTCTGATGATTGGTGACGTTCGAGATGACAAGGAGTGCCGCACCCCCTGCCAGAAAAAACATGAGGAGGAGGAGCTGGACGGATGGGTGAAGGCCATTGTTGACATGCAACAGAAAAGGTAAGGGTTGCTGAGTCATTTGCATGATTCTTGAACGGCCAGAAGCTAGAAGAGGTCAATAGCTTCAAGTACTTGGGAGCCACCCTGTCCAAAGACGGTAGTTGCATAGCAGAGATCCGTATCAGGATAGGTACAGCAACATCCGCAATGGCCAGGCTGGACAGGATATGGCGAAGTAACTCCATCAGCTTCACCATCAAGTACAGGCTTTACAAGTCCCTCGTAGTGTCTATTCTACTCTACGGCTGTGAGACTTGGACACTGCTTGCAGACTCAGAAAAGAAAATCCAGGCCTTTGAGAACAAGTGCCTGAGGAAGTTGCTCCGCATCTCGTACCGCGAGCACAAGACCAACGAATATGTACGGAGCATCGTCACTTCCCTGGTGGGCCCACATGAACCCCTTCTGGCAACCGTGAAACGGCGCAAGCTTGCTTGGTTTGGCCACGTGACCCGACACAACACCTTGTCCAAGACTATCCTCCAAGGCACTCTCGAAGGAAGTCGTCGGCGAGGTCGTCAGAGAAAGAGTTGGGTCGCAAACATAAAAGAATGGACCGAACTCGAGATGCCAGACTTGCTTGCCACCGCCCAAAATAGAACTCAGTGGAGAGCACTGTCTGTTGCTGCTGCCTTTCAGTCCCCCCAACGCCCAGTTCGGGCAAGGGACTGATGATGATGATGATATTGACATGCCTCAGGAAAGGTCAGGATTGTTCAGTCTATCGTTATATCTTGTTGTAGTGTCAGGGCTGAATGCAAAGTCCCTGACCTAATAGGTGACTTCTATGCATTTAACCCATTCAGTGTTGAGAAAATTTGGCCACCACCCAACTGCAAGAGGTATAGATCCTCAGGTACACAGGTATTTTTAAAGTGAGTCAGAAGAAATGCTTTGATGTTTTCAGCTGGTATTTTTTTTAACAAGGGTCAGGTGAGCCTTATTTCAGATTTCTCTGGAGAACACCAGTCAATCTGTCTCTGGAAATGTGACATAGCCTCTAAATTTATAGGACACCCAGATAGTTAGGCGTTATGGCTAGAGTGTGTGTTGGGTTGTGGGTCTGCCTTTTTCGAGAACATGTTTTAATTCATTTTATCATATCCCCCACAGAGCCATGAAAAAGACCCCAGAGCAGAGGGTCTCCCAGCTGACAATCAAACTGCGCAATGTGATGATGCAGCTGCGCAAATGTTGCTCACACCCCTTCCTTCTGGAACACCCGCTGGACCCTAAGACTGGCGACCTGGCAGTTGACGAGAGAATCATCTCACATTCGGGCAAAATCCTTGTGCTCGATCGCATGTTGGCTGAGTTACGCAAGAGAGGACACAAGGTGAGACTACAGTTGAAGTTAACCTCTTAACCACTGGGGCAAGGCAAATGGTACCCAGCTGCAAAAGACAGAAACCCTCATGTGGGGGCTCATGAGGATTTGTCTTGTTCATCCAGTTGTTTATGCCTGTTGTGGTCACATTTACATCATCACTCGGATGTCAGTGATTGTGTAGTGGTTTCAGATGCACAGTTTGTGATCGCTGGTCAGTGATTGTGTAGTGGTTTCAGATGCACAGTTTGTGATCGCTTGTCAGTGTGTGTGTAGTGGTTTCAGATGCACAGTTTGTGATCACTTACAGTTTGTGATCGCTTGTCAGTGAGTGTGTAGTGGTTTCAGATGCACAGTTTGTGATCGCTGGTCAGTGATTGTGTAGTGGTTTCAGATGCACAGTTTGTGATCGCTTGTCAGTGTGTGTGTAGTGGTTTCAGATGCACAGTTTGTGATCACTTACAGTTTGTGATCACTTACAGTTTGTGATCGCTTGTCAGTGAGTGTGTAGTGGTTTCAGATGCACAGTTTGTGATCGCTTGTCAGTGTGTGTGTAGTGGTTTCAGATGCACAGTTTGTGATCGCTTGTCAGTGAGTGTGTAGTGGTTCAGATGCACAGTTTGTGATCACTTATCAGTGATTGTGTAGTGGTTTCAGATGCACAGTTTGTGATCGCTTGTCAGTGTGTGTGTAGTGGTTTCAGATGCACAGTTTGTGATCACTTACAGTTTGTGATCGCTTGTCAGTGAGTGTGTAGTAGTTTCAGATGCACAGTTTGTGCTCGCATGTCAGTTTGTGATCACTTACAGTTTGTGATTGCTTGTCAGTGAGTGTGTAGTGGTTTCAGATGCACAGTTTGTGTTCGCTGGCAGTGAAGGGGTTAGCTCATTTAAGACATGCTGAATGTGGATACCTGGCAGCATAAAGCATGCAGCCACATATTTGGATTCAGCGCATCGTGAATGATCATCTCACAGTCGGGCAAAATCCTAGTGCTTAATTGCATTTTCACAGAAAAGAGAAAGCACAAGATGAGATTATGGCAGTACGCTTGATACACCGGGCAGTCTGTTGACAAGGCTGAAAACATTTTTAGAGAAAAAATATATTGATGTAGACGCAGAGTAAAGGCACCCCTTAAAGTTATACCTGTTCAGATGTTGCACGCAGATTAGTAAAGCATTGAAAACATGAGTCTCCGAAACAACATGCCACTAAACAAAATTAGGAAAACATCGTAGACGAGGTGAATTATACCACTGATTCCAGAGTACCTATACGTGTCCTTTTTCCACCTCATTAGCATATGTCAAAAAAATATCCCGAACCCGTGCTGGCTATGCACGGGCTCGGGGCGGTCCGTGGCGCAGTGGTTAAGGCGCCTGCCACCAAAGCCAGAGGTGCGAGGTTTGAAAACGGGTTCCGGCGTCGGACTTTTCTCCTCTGGTAAGTGTCACCGTTAATTCGGGCGGACCGTCGGGGGTTCTTTCTCCGGGTACTCGATTCTTTCACCCTGCCCCCCCCCCCCCCCCCACCCCCCACACTTTGGTACCGGTTTCAGGCCACTTTACAAATTTCAAATACAAGCAATCAAAAATCTCTATAACTTCAGTAGCTGAACTGGCCCTTCGTCTGTCTTGTACTGTGTCATAAATGGCGTAAATCCGTGTCTGTTGCGTGAGTGTGCGTGTTGGGTTTCAGTTCGCGGCGCTTTGAGTCAATTCGCCCAAAATTGAGAAAAAGCGCCTATATAATAACGGTATTATTATTATGCCTGGGTGAATCTTACAACTGGTTCAGTTTAGTTTGAAACTGACAGGCTTGATTAAAAGACTAAAAGAGTGTTTATAATTGTGTTTCAGGTGTTGATCTTCAGCCAGATGACCAAGATGCTGGACTTGCTGGAAGACTTTTGTGTGCTGCGCAAATATGAGTACTGTCGACTGGATGGTGCTATGAACATCCTGGACAGAAAAGAAAATGTATGCATTTTCTCTTAGCATTTGTAGACACAACATGGATGATTGTTTAACCCATTTAGCCCGGCCCACTAGAGGAGGAGATGGATCAACCATGATAACTCAAGGATAGTGCAAGATTAGCTTGGTGCGGTGCCAAATGTCGCCAAACTAATCGGGTGCTACCCTTAAATTATCATGGTCAGTCCATCTCCTTCAACTGGTACATGGTCGTTAGGATACGCTTCAAAATTAGGGAAATGCAGACTTGGGGTTAGTTACGTAATAATAAAGTGAGAATGTAAGAGAAGTGACATGCTCACGGCAGTTTACCCTTCTCTGAATTGCTCTTTGTTTCATCAAAAACTTTACCGATGGTATTACTGATAGGAAGATATACTTAGCCTGTCAATTTCAGCCTCCAAAATTGTTGTGTGTTGCTACACAACCAGGGACGTAATTAGCTAGCAGCTACCCCATCCCATGAGTGGCTTCCCTTTCCTCCGGATAGCCTCCCTTCCTGATCTCGCGAGAGGACGTTATTTCCAAGTTCATACTTAACTGCCATTTTGTCGGCTTTGTTATTTTTCAGTCTCCGTGTTTTTTCGTATTTATCATTCGTTTTGGTCGGTCTCGAACATCCCCGATGGCCAGGTAAGGCCTCGGACATTGTCTCGCCCGGCGTTTACTGCTTACTGGGGCAATTTCCGTGGAATTACGGCGTTTTGGCCTTTTCTTTCGACTTCGTGATAGCTCGTTACAACGGTCGTACTATTGGCCTTCGTGGCCCCGACCCCGCGCGGTTCTCCTCTGTTGGCATGATTTGTTGCGTTCGTCAACTAAGAACGTGTACCTCCTGCACCTTCCAGTGGCTGTTGGATTCACATTTGCGCTGCCTTCCGTGCTCGGGCTGCGCATCATATAAATCTTGCACTACTTGCACGGCTTGGGAGGAAAACTGTTGGTCTCAAATGTGGAGCTTCTACCAGCGCAAGCACCCCATTCCTTTGTTTCCTCAAAAACATTACCGATGACATTACTGAACCAGCCCCTCCCAATTCGACGAGTTGTCCAGTCTCTCTCGATCCCCGGACCCCGTTCGCTCCCTCACCCTACACTCCCATGTCCCCGTTCAAGTACCCTTACAGGTATCTACTTCTAACTCAATGGACGAGGTTGCAGACGCTGTCCCTTCTGCTGAGGGAGGTAAGTTTGTTTACTCTCATATGCGTCCTCGCTCTCAGGAACTCCGTTTACTATCGGTCCCCCGCACCCGCTCTATGAATGACGGGTCACTTGCGGCGTAGTACCGCTCTAACTCGGGGGACGGGACACCGGCATACGATTAAACCTCGCCCGGCTAACGATCAGACTGATGAGGCCTTGCTCACCTCCGCATTTCGCCTAAGCGTCTCCATAGATTGTCACTTCATGACTCTTTGCACGGTGTGGCGAGGCCCCCGGTGTTCACTAGCGCTCAGGTTCATAACCGGTCACCGCACAGCGCCCCGGCTTTTAACCGGTCAACGCGCATACACCGATCAGATACTGTTCCACATAAGCGTCGCTATAGTTCGTCACTTCATGACACTTTACACGGCGCGGCGAGGCTACCGGTGTCCCCTAGCGCCCCGGTTCGTAACCGGTCACCGCGCAGTGCCCTGGCTCGTAGCCGGTCTCCGCGCACACACCGTTCAAACACTTTTCCACCTAAACGTCGCCATAGTTTGTCACTTTATGACACTTTGCTCGACGCGGCAATGCCCACGGTGTTACCTAGTGCCCCGGTTGTAACCGGTCACCGCGCAGCGCCCTGGCTCGTAGCCGGTCACCGCGCATAGAACGTTCCGTAACTTTTCCGCCTAAGTGTCGCCATGGCGAGTCACTTCATGACCCTTTGCTCGGCGCGGCGAGACTTGCGATGTCCCATGGCGCCCCGGTGGATAGCCGGTCACCGCGCATAGAACGTTCCGAAACTTATCCGCCTCAGCGTCGCCATAACGAGTCACTTCATGACCCTTTGCTCGGCGCGGCAAGTATTGCGATGTCCCATGGCGCCCCGGCGGGTAGCCGGTCACTGCGCAAACACCGTTCAGACATTCTTCCGTCTCTGCGTCACCTTGGCTCGTTTCCTTATGACCCTTCGCTCGGCGTGGCGGACCTTACGGTCTCCCCTAGCGCCCCAGTTAGTAGACGGTCACCGCACGTACATCGTTCCGGCGAACAGTCCTCTCGGCGCCGTTCTCGCCTCTCGGGTCTACTGCATTCACCTTCCGCACGGGATATTAAATGTTCTTCTCGACTGGTCCCGGAGGCTAGTGACCATCCTGATTCCCTGCTTTCCCTCTCAGCGGACTCTACTTGCGATGATTCGGACTCTTCCTCCCACATCGCGCCCGGTATCAAAAAAAAAAAAAAAAAAAAAAAAAAAAAAAAAAAAAACGAAAAAAGGACGAGACCAGGCGGTCGATTGAGGCGGCCTCAGACCTTTTTTCAACGTTTCCTTCCCATGGATATTTGTCCTTCCGCTCCTACACTCAGGCGCAAAACTTCCGCTTCTGTTGATGCTCTCCTTCCTACCAAGCGAATTAATTCTCTCCTACTGCCGCCGGGTTTCCTTGATCTCTCAGACGCATTTTCTGATCAGTTACCTCTCGCCACTTCTAAGGAGCCGGTTTTCTTTTCTGATGCCAAGTGGCCGGCAGGCATCGATATACGTTTTCGCCAGAGCTGGTATGCAGGCCACTCTCAGACGTTTCCTGTCCTTTGCCATTGCTGGACACTTATGCGGAATTTCAGGCGGGTGGACGCCGTGCCGCCTTTTCTCGAGTTCCTCAGGTTGATAAGACTGCTGTTCTAATCCGCAACACCCTGGCATACTCCGGTTTCCTAGACCTCGCAACACAGGCACTTGCTCGGGCACTAGAAGATGATTGGGATCCCCTATTTCCACCGATCCTCTTCGTGAGATCCATTATTTGGCTGTGGTAGCAAACCGGGCTTCTTACCACGCCTCGACCAATGCATTGGCTGCTGCCATCAACTGTGATTTCATTCGCCGAGATGCTGTGCTCGACGCTTGCGTGGGATTGCCTAATCCGGTCAAATTAAAGCTTCGCCAGGCTCCCATTGGGGGTCCTTTACTTTTTGTCTACAGTCGGCGGGCGGCTATCCCAGCACAGCGCGATGTGGCTCTCACTGTTCCCGGAGGATCCTTGGATCCTCTCTACAGTTACGGCAGGACTCCAACTCACTTTCCACAGCCCTCCACCTCTGCGGCGCTCACCACATTGGACTCGGGTACCGAACGATCCGGTAAAAGCTGCTGCTTTACAGGCGGAGGTGACAGTTTTACTACATAAATCCGCCACAAACGTGGTCCTACGTCCCGACTCTCTGGCTTTCTACAGTCGTCTCTTCGTCGTTCCAAAATCCGACGGCTCTTGGTTTCCTGTGATCGATCTCTCCACTTTGAACAAGTTTCTGGCCGCTCCATCATTCCGGATGGAAACTACAAAGGCTCTCCGGACCTCAGTCCCATGGATTTCGCTGTCACTCTCGATCTGGCCGATGCATACCTCCATGTGCTCATGCATCCTGCGGCTCGCCGTTACCTACGCTTCGCCTTCCGTGGAGTGATTTATCAGTTCCGGGCCATGCCATTTGGTCTGCACATCAGTCCCTGGGTCTTCACCAGGATCATGGATGCAGTGGTCGCACACGCCCGGCGGTCTTCTCTCCGTCCGACCTCGCACTCCCTCGACGATCTGCTACTCTGCAATCAGGTCGCGTCCCTCCTGTCCACCGACCGAGACGCTCTCCTTTGCCTTCTTCACAGTCTTGGGTTCCTGGTCAACTTTGGCAATTCGGATCTATTACCTTTCCGCAGTTTCATTCATCTGGGTATGGAGTTTCAAACGGATCTAAACCTGGTTCGCCTCCCTCAGACTCGGATCGAGAAGTTAGCGAATCCAGCACCACGGATGTATCGTACCATGGAAGCTTCTGCATGGACCTGGTTACAGTTGTTAGGCCTCATGAGATCTGCAGCGGATTTACTTCCTCTAGGTCGGCTCTACACACGTCCGATTCAGTTACATCTACTTCTCCTCTGGGGATTTAGAGGACCGTGTTCCGGTGTCTCCACTGGTCCAGCCCTTTCTCCTCCGGTGGACAGACCCCCTCTGGTTAGCAATGCCCTCACCAATGCCCTCCCTGTCGATCTGCACAGATGCCAGTCTCTCGGGCTGGGGAGCGCTCCTTCTCCCGGATTTTCCAGAGACATCGGGCCTATGGCCAACGGATATGGGGGGATAAAACATCAACTGGCTGGAGTTGACAGCTGTTTGGCTCGCTCTCATCGCTTGGGGGACACACGTATCTCACCAGGAAGTCTTGGTCCTATCAGACAACTCGACAGGCGTGGCTTACATTCAGAAACAGGGCGGTACGCGCTCTCCTTCCTGGGCATCCTTCTGTTTCACCTTCTTGTGTGGTGCCGAGATCGAGACATCATATTACGGGCGCGTCACATTCCGGGTCGACTCAATGTGTTGGCAGATTCTCTGTTCCGTACGGATCAAATTCTCCATACAGAGTAAACTCTCCATCCCGACTTTTTTCGCATGATTTGTATCCACTGGGAGACACCCATGATCGACCTTTTCGCGACACGGTGGAATTCACAACTTCCCCTCTTCGTCTCTCCATTTCCAGACCCGCTGGCGTGGGCGTTAGACGCTCTTTCCATTCCTTGGGAGGGTCTCCTGGCCTACGCTTACCTTCCCTCAATCATGATCCCCAAGATTCTCTTAAAACTCCGCGGCTGCAACATGTGGCTGTTCTTGGTAGCCCCATTTTCTTGGAACAAGAACTGGACATCGGATCTTCTGAGACTCGCCACAGATTCCCCGCTCCGACTACCAACGCTGCGGACGATGCTGAAGCGACCCCGACTAGACCTATTTCACCCTTGCCCGGAGACCCTCCTCGTACACGCCTGGAGGTTATGCGGCGTGCCCTACTGCTCGAGGTTTCTCGGATGCAGCGGAGGCGGCTATCACTAAAGCACGACGCCCTTCAACACTGAAGATTTATGCAGGACAATGGAGAGTCCTGCCAGCTTGGTGCGGTACTAGACAACGTTCCTCCACTGCTTTGACTATGCCTCAGCTGGCCGAATTCGTTCTGTGGCTCTTTCAGGATCAGTCCCTAGCACCCATTACTATTCGGGGGATATCTGTCTATGGTGGCAGATACATACCGCCCTTTGGGACTACCCGACCCTGGTTCATGCAAAGATCTCGCCGATCTTATGGCTCATTTTGACCTCCAGTGACCTGTCACACACTCCCTACTACCTCGCTGGGACCTCGCATGGGTCTTCTCATGACTAAACACTGCCCGTTTTGAGCCCCTGCATTTGGCGAGGTTCTCTGACCTGACTCGAAAATGTGCTTCTTACTGGCTCTGGCCACTACCTCTCGTGTGAGTGAACTCCACGCTTTCTCTATACACCCGTCTTGCCTACAACTTCGGGCCGACGGCTCTGTCCAACTCCTCACTAGTCCTTCCTATTTGGCCAAGAACAGGCTCCCTTCCGCCCCACCTCACCCGCTCACTATTCGTCCTTTGCGGAGCCCAAATATGCCCCCGGACGTGCGCCAACAAGACCCGATCAGGGCGTCAAAAGATTTACCTCTGCCGGTCTAAACCTATACGGCGAGGTCGTTTACGCCTCTTCCTGCCCTTAGCTCCGGGCAAGAATGATATTTCGATTTCTCAGACGATTTCCGCTTGGCTACGCGGACTCCTAAGATCCGCTTACGACGACCTCTCGACAGAGGGAGCAAAGAGGTTGAAGATTCGAGCACACGAAGTTCTGGGCTGTCTCCACGAGCGTAGCGTTCAACCGCAACTGCGCCGTACGGGACATTGGGGCGGCGGTGGGCTGGAGGGCCGAATCTACTTTCGCCCGCTTTTATTTTCGTGACCTCTCCGGTCATAGGCAAAACCTGAGACTAGTGGGGGACATCGCTGTGGCGCAACACTCCCTCCCGGCGCTGGATGCGCCATATGTAATACTTAACTGAAATTGTCGGGAGTATGCGCTTGAATGGGACCTAGCTAAGCAGTTACCCCACGGCTGAGCATTTGCAATGGCACCCTCCTCCTCTTCGCCATTCTTCCTATCAGTAATACCATCGGTAAAGTTTTTGATGAAAAAAATGTATTTTTTCTTAAAATAAATTTTTTCGAAAAATACTTACAGATGGTATTACTCAGATTTCCCTCCCACCTTCCCCGCTTGCCGCCTGTCTGTTAAGATAGAACTTGGAAATAACGTCCTCTCGCGAGATCAGGAAGGGAGGCTATCTGGAGGAAAGGGAAGCCACTCATGGGATGGGGTAGCTGCTAGCTAATTACGTCCCTGGTTGTGTAGCAACACACAACAATTTTGGAGGCTGAAATTGACCGGCTAAGTATATCTTCCTATCAGTAATACCATCGGTAAGTATTTTTCGAAAAAATTTATTTTAAGAAAAAATACATGTTTAGTTGGGCTCTGTGACGGCCGTGACCCACTTCACTGATAAGAGCGCGCGGGCATGGCAGGCTCAGCCTAGTAGCTGGCGGGAAGCGTCGCACACTTTGTTCCCTGTTGAAGTCTGTCAGGCATGCGATTAGTTTAGCCTGTTTATAACTTATTATTACCGTGGCTAAAAAGTTTCAATCGTAAATATCATGTAATACTATGCTTGAAATTGTCCTCTTCAAGCTCATATAGGTTTGTTTTGAAAAACCTCTTAGAATTCTGTGCTTATTACTTGATTACAACGTGTGTAGTTCGAGGAACTTTCCTTCCGCTGTAGACAATGCGTGTGTGTAAAAAACTTCTTTTCAGTGCCGGATGTATCACTCCAATGTGTGCCCTTATCTGATGCATATATGTACAGTATAGCACGTTAAACTTCAAGCCATGGAGAATGAACATTCCTTTCCAAGACATTTGGAAGCTGTGAATTCTTTGTGTAGACTTTGTGGTAGAAGGTCTAGGCGAGCAGTCAAAGACAAAAACAAACCTGTGTCTTAGTGCACTAAATACACCAGTGATATATTTTCGTGTTACAACATTGATGTGTTCAACGACCAGGAAGGGAAGCATTCTAAATCAGTTTGTTGCATGTGTCATGCAAAGCTTGTCAAATTAAGGAAACAAGTGGAGCGCACAGGCTCTACAGACATTCACAAAACGTGTGATTTTTGGGTAACATTTGATTAAACTCTTTCTGTTGATGACTGTCAAACATGTAGTCATTTCAAGCAGCAGTCAAAATGTGGCCCACTGTATCATGGGCACAGAGAGATCCTCAACAGAAGCTTAGAATCCTTCTGACAGAGCATTTGGCTTTGGTTTCTCCACATTTTCATCAGGTATTCACAGACTGTCACTCGTCCCAAAAAATGAAACTGATCGGCCTATCAAGTTTAGACACAGCATCATAGAGACACACTCATTTGTTTCCTCAAAACACATTACCAATGGTATTACTGATAGGAAACGTTACCTAGCTAGCCTGATTTTAGCCAAAATTTGATTGTGAACGTATATGGCAGGTGAGGGGCACCATAGTCTAGGCATTACCCCGAGTAGCCTCCCTTCTGCCCCATCCGGGTACGAGCTCACCCGATATTCATAAGTTAGTTTCTTAGCTAGCCTGTAGACGGTTGTGTTACATACGGCGCTCTTCGGATTTTACTGTATGGATGTGACCGGTCGTCTTGTGACTTGATCTGTTCTTGGACTATGTTGGGACTTGGCTGCGCGGGTTGGGCTAGCTCGGAGTGGAGCTCACTTGGATTGTGCCTTGATCTGTTTCGAACTTTCAGCTGTGTTTCGTGACTTGGACTTAGCGTGCCTGTGGACGGCCTCTACTGGGGTGGTGAAGGGTCCATTGGCGCCTCAGGACGTCGCTTCGACTGGAGTGGGTTAGCTTCTCGTACCGGTGGCACAATCTGTGCACTTGTTTGAGTTTGTTCTCACCCTCGCGTGCGTACTTATTGGTGCGCGGCCTCGGAGGCCACTCTCTTTCGTTCTTCACTGTTGCCTCTGTGTTGCAGTTACCAGGCTCGTACCTGCACGCGATGTGGTGATTTTCAGTGGCCCTGTGACGAGCATGCAGTCTACCTGTCCTGCTGTGGCTGTGAGTCCACGCATCCCTGTGCTGTATGCGCCCCCTGGCTGGAAGAGAGATGATCCCAGCTGTGGGGATTGTACTCCGTGAACGCCTGACACCTACCCGGGAGCGGCCATCGACTCCCGCTTAGATTACCACGGAGGGGCGCAGTAAGTTCCCCATGACCGTGATCGGACCAGTACAACTACTACTACGCAGAATACCACGGATGGGCCTATTAAGTTCCCCATGACCGTGACGCATCGAACCAGTACAACGACTACTGCGCAGATTACCTCGGATGGGCCTAATAAGTTCCCCATGACCGTGACGCATCAGACCAGTACAGCTACTACTGCGCAGAATACCACGGATGGGCCTATTAAGTTCCCCATGACCGTGATGCATCGGACCAGTGCAACTACTACCGTGCAGAATACCACGGATGGGCCTATTAAGTTCCCCATGACCGTGATGCTTCGGATCAGTACAACTACTACAGCGCGGAATACCATGGATGGGCCTATTAAGTTCCCCATGACCGTGACGAATTGGACCAGTCTAACTACTACCGGGCAGACGCCGGCACACGCACTTGCGACGATCTTAGCCCCAGACCGGACGGCGGTATGCAGTTTTGGAAGGAAAATGTGATGCGCTCGGTGCTTCGGGAAGAGAGGCACGACGCGCACACGCGACGGGATCCCGCTCCTAGAGACTACGAATGCTCGGCTTCCCGATCGCAGGTCAGTGAAAGCTTCCACGGGCCAGTTCAACTACTACCGGGAAGACGCCAGCATATGCACTTACGGTCGTCTTAGCCCCGGATCAGACGGCGGAATGCAGAAGCAGAAGGACGGTAGCATGCTCAGTGCTTCGGGAAGAGAGGCACACGGCGAACTCTCGACGCGATCATGCCCCCGTGTAGACTACGGAGCTGCCACTACTGGGCCGACGCCAGCACTCACACCAACGACGGTCAATGCCCCGGAACAGATGCCACGGCCAGACGAACGGACGGAACGGAAGAGCGCACGCTCGCTGCGCAGTCACGCAGCACGAGCCTAGCGCACGCCGGGACCCAAAACTCGTCAGGTCTCCGTACGTTCGGCATCCCACTCACAGGTCAGTGATGAGTGTCCATGGCCGGACAAACTGATTGCGCGCAATAGCGCCCGCACGCTGCTCAGAGTTTGGAGCAGGTGCATGGTGCATACCGGGACCACGTATCCCTCTGGACCTACAGACGTTCAGCGTCTCACTCCTGGGTCAGTGACGAGTCTCCAGGACCAGACAACTGACTAAACAGAAATACCCAACGGAGAAAGAAACGCGCTTAGAAAAGACGGTACAACACAATTTATTAATATTCGGGTAAATACCCTTTGTCAAAATAGACAAACAAACAGAGAGATTAGCCGCTACTTAACTTCATTCGCAGAAGGAATGTGCCCAGGTTGGTGAGGAGGTGGCATGACCGCGCCAACGGCTGTACGGTAGAGAGCACGCTTTCCGCACAAGGGAACCACGAGCCGAGCGCGCGACAGGCCCACGCGTCCCGTCTACCACATGTGACGTAAGCAGGGCAGAAGGAACACTGGGGGTTGGAAGAACTGAGCGGACCCTCGCTCTGGGGACAGGCCGCCACTACTACAGACCGTGGTCCGCGTTGTTGCGGCAGCCGCCGTGAGGAGTCTGTCCTTACTCGCCGCCACTTCGGGCTCACACATGCCGTAGGGACTACAGTCTGACTGTCCAACACTACAATATTCTACAGAAGCGTTCTGCCTCTTACCAGTAACCCCAGCAACGTTGCCTCACCATGGATGTGCCTTCCGCGTAAGTCTGAAGACTTCGACACCTGCGTGTACTATGTCTTGTTCCCTGCGCACCTTGGTGGAGGCCCCTAGGAGGAGGGCGTGTGGGGGTTCTAGGCTGTGTTCATATGTTAAAGCGCTTTCAGTTGGCAAGTAAGTTAGCGCGGTAGAGATGTGCCGTTTATTTCCTCAAAAACATTACCGATGACATTACTATGTGGAAGTGTCTACTACTTACTCAATTTCGGCCTAAGAACCTGTTGTGTTACTACACAACCAGGAGGCACTCGGGGAACCCTGACTAGGGCCGAGAGTTGCCTCCCGCCCCTGCCCATCCAGTCGCGCGCCACGCGGTGTTGACCACTCAAGTCGTTCTACTTAGCTCAAGCTGTTCAGACGTGTTTAGCCTTTAGGACCTTGACTGGTTGGAACCGGTTCTTAAAGGGCCGGTCACCTTGGATTACTGTGTTCCCTTTGGACTGTGTGGTCGCTTACGGTTCCCTTTGTATCGTAGTACAGTGACTTTGAGAGAGCTACGCCACGAGATATCATGGTTCATTGTCGGTGGCGGAGTTGTGCAGTGAATTGGCGACATGTTCGCAGAGGAGACGTATCAGTGTTGGTGCATTTGTGGGTGTATCGCGTGGAGATCGCATTGCTACAGTAGAGTATTGTTGGAACTGTTACTCCAGTGTTGTTGCGCCCGTGGGCCGCGTGTGACGGGTTGCGGCTGAGTGAAGTTTCATGCAGGAGCCTTGCGTGCATGCCGTTGGTGTGTTATCGTACTGCGACTGCGTCTCAACATGTAACACTGGGCTTCATGCTTGAGGCGGACTGTGTGTGTGTTGGATTACCGGTGCTCCACTCTGTGGTGGTTTCCTGGCTGTGTGAGGACTTCTAGTCGCGGACCCGCCCAGGACTTCTTCCCGCCGACGCGCTTGGTGGTTGGTTTGGAGGTTCTTCCCCCCCGTCCCCGCAATTCAGGAGAGGTAAGGTATCGGTCCCAGCCCTCGGCTGGCCCCTGGGCCGGGTGCCAGTGTTGGCTTGAGGCTTCGTTTTGAGCATACAGCTGTTGCGCCGATCTTTCTCGTTTTTGTTGGCGGGACTGCGCAGGGCTTGGACCCGGTCGCCTATCATATCTGTTATGTTGCAGTGACCAAGTGCTCACCTGCCCACAGTGCGGCGACTTCCAGTGGCCGAGCGATACCAACTAGCTTTGCCTTCCCTGTGCTGCCTATGCTTCCGACCACGCCTGTGATGTCTGCGTTGCAGCTATGGTGGTTTACCGGCACGAGCGCCCGACACCGGCGAGTGACCGACTGTCCTCCTTGGCCCGGAGGTGTACCCATTCAAGCCCGCTGACTCTTACAGAGAGACAGCATTCGGGCAGAGTGCCTGCAGAGACAGGGGCAGACCTGCAGAGACGGATGACCCACCGGACACTGGAGCCCAGCTCGTACCACAGGACTGTGACATCTGTGACTCCCGTCCGGACAAAGCCCACTGACTCTTACGGAGAGACAGCATTCGGGCAGAGTGCCTGCCTTACAGAGGCAGGCCTGCAGCAGTGATTAGGTTGAGTTTTGCAGTCAATAAGTCATATGACCGGAGGAACATAATATCAATAGGTCATTTTGAAAATCCATAAGTAAAAAAACCTCGTTTTTCGGCATTTTCAATTTTGAAATGTCAGCAGCAAAAAAAACGGATGTTGTCGGCGTAGTCAAAAGTAGTCACTGTGTACAATGAACGAAGAGAATACACTTGCATAACGAACACCCTCTTTTTAACGAACTAATTTCATCCTCCCACGCTTGGTCACCCCTGTAGCCTGTTCATTAGGCATAGCAGCTAAAGTATACATAATCGAGAAAAGGTTGAAATTGATTGGGTGCTTGCAAAGCGAAGTGCAGCCGCTGCGTCTACTGGGGCTACTGTCAAGTTATCAACTGCAATGTACAGTTCTACCTCAATCACACTGCTGTTTGCAGGTGTGGTCTAGTAGTCTGCTCAGTTGTCAAACTTGTCAACACATCTTGGTAACTTGGCCCGCAGACTCTCACTGTTTACAGCAGACAGGGTGGAGAACTCTCCTCGGATCCGCGATTTTCCGAGGAAAGGTAGCGTCACTTCCGAGAAAATGAAATAGAGTTCCGAGAAAAATTTGTGAAATGCATTTTCTCCAAGTCTCGATCCGAGTTTAAAAATAGGACGAGTTCAGGTCCGTGTCCAGCTTTTACTTTTTCGTCACTGAACGTCAGTGGCGCCCGCGAGTGTAACGTATGCACTGCCCAATATAATTATAAGGCTTACTCACAGGGCTTCCGTTTTAGTGCGTCTCTGGCACACTAAAACTAAAAAAAGTCACATACTGAAAATGTAACTAAAAGGGTAGTCAGACGGCACTAAAATTCAGTGCATCTGCGTCCGAGATGCATCATCCTTGCGCCACCGTGCGTACCTAACAGAGGTCGGTGAGTTCTACTTTTAGTGATGACTTGGTTAGTTTTGCTGCTCGCTTGGTCGTGGCTGCGTTCAGAATCGCCCTGACTCCGGGGTCCGTGCGAGTGTCACACTGGACGGGCAAGTTTACGCCCGGTGTGGTGTCAGCATGTTATTACAAAGTGCGCGCTAGATGTTGAACGCGTTACTTGCTTTGACGTCACCATACATACTATTATGGGATGCGGCATCGTGCGTTTCACTTTCGATCTTGAACGAAGTTGTAAATAGCGGAGCAAAAGCAAAGGAAGCTGGAATGCTTCGGATTCTTCAATCCGCCACCGTCTGATCTTGATAATCGCTTAGAAGAAAGTTCCACTTCGACACCGCCATCTCCATCGACAAGCGACAGTAGGGGCCTACCAGAAATGATACCCCTGGGCCGTGTGTGGCACCGCCGCTGCGACACAGTTTCAGAGTTCACCATGGCTGCGTGTATTTCCATGGCTAAAGCATGACGGCACACGGATGATAAGCGCAATATGCATGGATATTTTTTATTTTTTTATTTACGCCCATCAGCCCCCTGGGGCATAGGCCGCCGACAAGGTCCCTCCAGCCGTCTCTGTCCTGGGCGTGGAGGCATGGAGGCATGGAGGCAAACTCAAAAAGCAAGTCGGTCCAGAAATTTGAACAGAAATAAGTTTGTTAGTTTTTTTTTTATCATGCTCGATCCATCTTCTGGTACACAGTTATTAGGCAAAAGCTCGATCTAACATTGGAGAAATAGGTCTTTCGGGTTAAATGGGTTGAAACCAACTTTTAAGTACATTAGTTCACACACACACACACGCACAAGCACGCACGCACACACGCACACACACACACACACACACACACACACACACACACACACACACACAGAAAGAAAGAAAGAGTTTAGACAAGTCAGACTTTTGTTGTCAATCTGCATTCAGCAGTAAAGGCTATATTATCAGTTATAATACATTATCAAATGATCATACAAATAAATACAGGCTTTTGCACGACAGCTCACCAGTAAAAGAATCAGTATGGAAAGGACACAGACACACTGTCAACAAATTTAAAGAGGAGAGAGCAAAATGAGATAATTTATTTTAAAGAACATACAGTTGATGTAGTTGTTCTTAAATAATTTTTGCGGACCCTCTATTAATTGTATTATGCTCAGATGGGGGTCTGTGTACCCTCTAAAATTTATACCTGGTGCTCTACAGACCATTTAACCTGTTGTGAAAACAGAAGCCCTGTTAATAAATACTCGTCACCTGATTACAGTGGGTGATAGCGATGTTGAACGTTTGGCAGTTCACCGGAAGGTCAGTCCTCTGTGTCGGCCATTGTTAGTCTATTGTGATACTGATCAATAGCCTACCATGTCGTGCTTTTCACGAGTGATTAACCGGGGAGACCCTTTGATGATGTATTTAACTCTGTAATCTTGAGTTTGCATGTAGTCAAATTTGAGCCTTTTCTGTGTGCTATCTCTCACAAGAAGCCAGAATATATACCTCTAAAAATGAAAAATATCGATTTTTTTTCCCTGGGCCCCCTACCGGGGCTTTGCCCCTAGACCCCACCGGGGCCTTGGCGGCCCCTGGACCCCAGCCACTTTTCAGAGATTTTTACTTAAACTTGTTCTCCACCCTGAGCAGACTCTCACTGTTTACGTTTTCGCGGTGCCTGCCTGCCATTTAGTTACAGTCAAGGCTGTTTTTCAGTTAGACTCAGTTTGAGAAACATGAGCATGAATGGCACCAGTCAGAGGCGTAGATTTTCATGAATGCGTGGGCAGAGGCGACTCATGAGGATCTGTGCCTCTTGCAGATGTAGATTATAATCGTTACTTAGTCCGCATCTACTTCCTCAGTTTGAGTACACTATCAGATAAAATCTTAAGCAATATGCATAGATTCTCATAACGATCCTTAGGTGGTTAGTGTAACGCACACAGACTTGCCCCTAGTCGAAAGCACACACTCTCGCACAACAGACGCATACACCGCCACTGACTCAGACGGGCGCATTCATGCGGTAAAACACAACTCACGGGCTTCCTTTCTAACGGAACTTTTATACAATATACACACGGAAAATGCTCAAAAGATTATCACTCTATATACACTACACCTTCCCCACTACCAGCATCCAAACAACACTTACACATACACAATATCAATGCCAGGCTAGGTAGTAGTCTCTCACACTCCAACTTGTTTGGTGTTCTCGCCTGGTTACGTTCAGTTCTTTCACGTCTAGGCGTGCAAGTCCTTCGTACGCTCCCGAGTCGTCCTGTCTCTTGTACCGTGGACGTCCTCGTTACTCGTACCGTATCTTCGCTGTGACCCAAGTGTCTTGGCACCGGTTGCTCACTCCCCGAGTGAAGAGATGGAGAGATGACCTCGCATTAGGTCCCTGGTGACTGACGTCTCGGCGTCCGTCGCTCCAACCTCAGACAAGCACCTAAACACACACACATATTGGATAATATGAGATACATTACGTAACCTGGCTGATACAAATAACTCACACGTTCATTCACACACACGTGCCTCCCCCACCCACACGGCTTGTGACATCACGGAAACTTGGAGCCATAGATTCTGCAGTTTTCCAAGCCGACGTAAAAGTGTTTGCCGCTGATGTTAGTAGCTGGACCTCTGATATTCTGCTGGATAATCTGGTGGACCTGTACAATGACGTCCTTCGACAAGTGTTGAACCGTCATGCTCCTCTGACAACGACGCGTGTCAGGGACCGTCCGTCTGCCCCCTGGCTGTCTGAGGATATGAGAGATGCACGGCGTGAGAGGAGGCGTGCCGAGCGTCAGTGGAGAAAGCACAAACTTACCGTGTACAGACAGATATACACGTGTAAAAGAAATGCGGCCTCTCAGCGCCTAAATGCTGCCAGACGACATTTCTTCATGGACAAGCTTGACTCGGCTGCCTCTTCCAGCAAGCTGTTCTTCTCAGTGTCAAATGAACTGCTGGGAAAACCCAAGTCTACTGCTCTTCCTGCTGATGTCCCCTCTTCTTAACTGCCGCAGATATTTTGTGATTTTTTTCACTGACAAAATCAAACTGCTGCGCGAGAACTTAAGCAGTGCAATCCACCTGTTTTTACTGTTTATGATGGTCCATGTTTTGCAAAGTTCAAATCTGTTACAGAAAGCGACATTACTGCCATAATTGCAAAGTCTCCAACAAAAAGTTGCATGTTGGATCCTCTTCCGACTTGTTTCCAAAAGCAGTGCATCAGCGATCTTGCACCGTTCATTGCTGCTATTGTAAACAAGTCTCTGTCAACCGGAACTGTTCCAAAATCTTTCAAACAGGCTGTTGTTACCCCGTTGCTAAAAAAAAACCAGGCTTGGACAGAAATACCCTAACAAACGACAGACCTGAATCCAACCTACCATTCATTTCTAAGGTACTGGAGAAAGTTGTCTTACAACAGCTCCTGGAACACTTAGAGATGAAGGGTCTGTTGGAAGTGTATCAGTCCACCTATAGGAAAGGTCACAGCGTGGAGACAGCAGTGCTGAGTGTTCTGAATGACTTGCTTTGTAAAGCAGATGAGAGACTTGTCTCCCTTGTGGCCCTGTTGGATCTCAGCGCTGCTTTCGATACGCTGGACCATTCCATTCTCATGAAGCCTACCCGGCACCGGCCTCCACGTGGCGTGGGTGGGTAGTCCACTCGGTCCCTGACTGAGTGGGCTAGCAGACGGGTGCCATCTTTGTCCAGGATTAGGACTTGACGTCAGCAGATATGTTGTTCAGTCTTTTTCACTGGTCCGGTTTTTAAGGAGCTGTGCTTACCCAGGTCTTACCATGTTGGATTGGTCCTTAAAAATACGCGTGAGCTTTTGGTCCTTTGGATCCCAAGTGTTTGCCGTGCTTGGAGACCCGTGTCGGGGGAGAAGAGGATCCTGGTGGCTGAAACACTCCACTTTGGCCTTGACTTCTGCCTAAACGGGAGGCTAGTCGTACCGGCCTAGTCAATCGGCTCTTGTCACGTTGAGCCCTATCCCCCTGTTGACATGCGGGTTGTTATACGGAGCACCATGCTATAGCCTCTGATGCTGATTAGGTGCTTTACGCCAGTATTCCCCTGTATTCAACAGTGTGATAGAAGGCGGTGGCTCAAACGGTTCAATCGGGCTTACCCCCTTGAGTATATCTTTCGGGCAGTCTCCATTGTGCGTCGGCTGGAGACCCGCCGACAGTTGCACTTTCCCTTGTTGGGCTCGGTGGCGGGCGGGGACCCCCGGGGGATGAATATCTATCATACTATAATATGGAAAATATCAAAAAACCAAAACTAGCACCAAAGCGGCACATAGCCGCCGACATTGTCATTGAGAACGATAGTGACTCTGACTGTGAGGAAGCGACACCTCAGGCGTCGGCCGCCTGGCCTCGCTTTCTCATTATCCACAGCAAAGTTAAAGAGAAGCCTGTTCCAAAGCTGCACCCTTTCCTGGTAGGGGAGACCCTCAGGAGCCGTGTTGGCAGGCCTGAGGCCCAGTGCCTCAGGTCTGGTGACTTGTTGGTAGAGTGCCGTACCCGGGCACACTCCAATGGGCTACTGAGGCTCTCCTCCATCGGAGACACTCCAGTGGAGGTCACTCCCCACAAAACAATGAATTCCTCTAGAGGAGTGATTAAAGATCAAGCATTGGCCGAACTGTCTGAAGATGACCTTGTACGGAACAACAAGTCACAGGGGGTGACCTACGTCAGGCGCTTCATTTCCAAACGAGGTGGTAGGGAGATCCGTCTCCCTACCATCATCCTGACGTTTGGCACCCCCACAGCTCCTACTACTATCTGGGGAGGTTACTACTCCCTAAAAGTGAAAAAGTACGCCCCTCTCCCCCTTCGGTGCTTTAAGTGCCAAAAGTATGGCCATGGGCAGAAGACATGCCGCCAGGCAGAGGCTCTATGCGCCCGTTGCACTAAGCCCGGACACTCTGCTGAGTCCTGCACAGCCATCCCCCTGTGTGTGAATTGCCAGGGGGCGCATATGGCTTCGGACAAGAAGTGCCCTCGTTGGATCTCCGAGTGCAGGATTCAGCAGGTGCGTGTGGAGAAGGGGCTGTCCTTTGCGGACGCAAAAAAACTGGTTGACGGTCCTGGTGCAGCTGAGGCGGCTCCAAACTCAAATAACAACTTTGTGTATACTTTCAGTGCTGCGGTGGCAGGCAAGCGCCCCACCAAAGACTTCTCTTGTCAAACCCCAACTTCTTGGTTGGGGGCGGAGCCTCGGATCCTCTCACCCCCGGAGAGTAACCCTCCTCCGGTGGTGACGAGGAGCCAGGGAACGCAGAGGGTGGACGCTACCGGTCCGGTGGCACCGCCTTCTGCTGCCCCTAAGCCTCAGCCCCCACCCAAACCTGCTAGTTTGTCAACACCAAAGGTTTCTGGCTCTGGTCAGCCTTCTAAGGCCGCTAACTCTAGCGGCAGGAACGCTGCCCAGGACCAGAAGTCAAAGAAATCTATGGGACCGCCGTGCGCACGGGCCCAGAAGGGGAACACTGATGTCCCCCTTCAAAACAAATATGCTGCATTGGAGGAGCAGATGGAGGGAGTGGAAGTTGCCGATGCTGCGGCAGCTCCAACCCCTTCATCTCCTAAGAACCAGAGGAGGCCCGGGAGCCGGCCCCCCTCTGTTTCTCCGACTCCTTCCAAGGCAAAGGAAAAAGGGGGGAAAAACTCCGCACCCCCAGATAAGACATAATCATGGACTCTCTGCTTCAGTGGAATTGTCGTGGTTTTCAAGCTAACTTTGAGGAATTACGTCTTTTAGTCAAGTGCTATAACCCCTCAGTAATATCTCTTCAGGAGACTTACCTGAAGACTTCTGACCCTGTGTTCTTTAATGGTTTTAACGCTATACATAAAGGCTCTGATTCGGAGAGGCGCTCGGGTGGAGTGGCTCTTCTCATTAGTAGCCAAATTTTATGTAGCCCCGTTAGCATCGACACCTGTCTTCAGGCTGTCGCAGCTCGGGTTACCTTGAAGAAGACCATAACTATATGCAGTATTTACCTGCCACCATCCCTGCGGGTCTGTAGTAATGATTTTTTTAATTTAGTTGATCAACTGCCCCCTCCCTTTATTCTCATGGGGGATTTTAACGGTCACGCTCACCTTTGGGGTAGTGACCACTATGATGGCAGAGGTCAGATGTTAGAAGATGTTTTTTCTCAACTTAACCTATGTGTCTTTAACGATGGTTCACCTACATACTCTAACCCAGGTTCAGGATCTAGTTCTGTTCTAGACCTCACTGTGTGTGATCCTTCTCTCATGCTGGACTTTGACTGGAAGGTTCACGATGACCTGTGTGGTAGTGACCACTTCCCAGTAGTCCTGTCATCGGTCAGCTGTGGGGAGGATCCGCCGGTGGGGCGCTGGAATCTTAAGAAAGCTAACTGGCCTCTGTTCGCCTCCCTCTGTCAGTCTCATATTACAGAGGAGGTGGTCATGTCATCTGAAGAACCTATTTCTTCTTTTAATTTTACTACTATTTTGTTGGACGTAGCGGGTGAAACCATCCCTAAAACTTCCGCATCAGTCCCTCGAAAGCCGAGAGTACCATGGTTCAACGAAGAGTGCCGCAAGGCCCAAATAGCGCGCAAATCTGCTCAGCGACGTGCTTTCCGTAATCCGTCGCAAGTAAATATTTTAACCTTTAAAAGACAGAGGGCGAAAGCCCGTTACATTTTTAAACGTGAACGCCGTGCTTCCTGGAGATGCTTCGTCTCATCTTTAACTTCTCGGACTCCGTCCCAGAAAGTATGGAAGGCTGTTCGGAGAATTAGGGGCAGAGGTGGCTCGGCTTCTGTTGGCCATCTTAGAGATGGTGCCAGTTTGGTTACAGATAAAAAAGCTGTGGCTAATTTGCTTGCCTCCACCATTGCCCATAATTCTTCAACGGAGCATTATTCACCATTCTTCCAGAGAGAAAAGGAGAAGCGAGAGTCTCGTATTTGTGATTTTAAGTCCGATAACTCAGAAGACTATAATGTCCCGTTTACATTATCAGAATTGCAGCAAGCTTTGCAGAAATGTAATGACTCTGCTGCTGGCCTAGATACCGTCCACTATCAATTCCTAACGCATCTGCCTGAGAGGTCACTCCTTGTACTTCTCAAGGCCTTTAACCATATCTGGGGAACTGGTCATTTTCCGCCGTCTTGGCGCCAGGCTGTGGTTGTACCAATCCCCAAGCCGGGTAAGGATCCTTCCGACCCGGGCAACTACCGGCCTATCGCTTTGACATCATGTTTATGTAAAACTATGGAGCGCCTGGTCAACGCCCGCCTGGTGTGGCATCTTGAGTCACAGGGTCTCCTCACAGACCTCCAGTGCGGTTTCCGGCGCTTCCGTAGTACAACTGACCATTTAGTCCGCTTTGAATCATTTATTCGAGATTCTTTTGTCAACAAGCAGCATGTCTATGCAATTTTCTTCGATCTTGAGAAAGCGTATGACACTACCTGGAAGTATGGCATAATGTCTGACTTGTTGGACATGGGTTTTAAAGGGCACCTGCCCGTTTTTATTCACAATTTTTTGACTAACCATGTCCATGTCCGTGTGGGCTCCACCCTCTCCGACTCCTTTGAACAGGAGATGGGTGTCCCACAGGGCAGCATTCTATCTCCTGTTTTATTTAGTATTAAAATTAATAACATTGTAAAGGCCGTCAAGGATGATTCTGAATGCTCTTTGTTTGTTGACGACTTTGCTTTGTGCGCACGTGGTCGAGGACTTGCGTCCCTTGAGAGGCGCTTGCAGCTGTGCGTTGATCGCATCCAGCGGTGGGTGTCTCTCAATGGATTCAAGTTCTCGCCCTCCAAGACTGTTTGTGTGCATTTTACTAACCAGACGAAATTTTTTCCAGAACCTAGCCTGAGCATTGCTGGAGTGCCAATTAAGGTGGCCGAGGAGGCAAAGTTTCTGGGGGTCATTTTTGACAAAAGACTTACCTTCCGCAACCATATTAATTACCTTAGAACCTCTTGTCAGAAGGCTCTCGACATTCTTCGTGTCGTCGGTCGTACTGACTGGGGTGCGGACCGTACTGTCTTACTTCGTCTGTACCGGGCCCTTGTTCGGTCCAAACTGGATTACGGCTCTGTGGTGTATGGCTCAGCTTCCAAGTCTGTGCTACAGCGTCTGAACACAATTCACCATCAGGGTCTGCGGATATGTCTTGGGGCCTTCAGGACGTCTCCAGTTCCTAGTCTGTATGCCGAGGCAGGGGAGCCTTCTCTCAAGCTCCGCCGCATCCGCCTCATGCTCAGCTACGTTCTGAAACTGAAGGCCCATCCAGACAATCCTGCCTATGATTGTGTTTTTAAACCATCGTTTGCAGAGATTTACGATACCCATCCGGGAGCTGTCCGTCCACTTTCTTTCCGTGTCCGACCTCATCTGCAGGCGGCCGGATTGGACCTGGACAGAGTTTCGGAATCCCTGCAACACATCACTCCACCTTGGCTCTTACCAGTTCCTGACATCTTGCTGGACTTGACTGCCCACAAGAAAGACTCTACTCCACCAGCCATATACCAACAGAGCCTCAATGAACTGCTTTCAATTTTTCCTGGCTATTGTCGCATCTATACCGATGGGTCAAAGTCTGAGGATGGGAGAGTGGCTGCAGCTGCAGTGTCCTCTCGCCATCCTAGACGCCCATTTAAGCACCGCCTCCCAGACCACTCATCTGTATTTAGTGCGGAACTGCAGGCGGTTCTGCTGGCACTCAGGCATGCTTATCGATCTAGAGAAAGGGACTTCCTGATTCTGTCTGACTCTCTTTCTGCCCTGCAGGCCCTTCAGGGCACGGGAAATGACCACCCACTGCTGGTGCAGATCAGAGAGCTCCACGCGGACTTGATGAAGGAATATTATGATATCATTTTTATTTGGGTGCCAGGGCATGTGGGCATCGAGGGCAACAGGATCGCAGATTCTGCTGCCAACGATGCCCGCAATGACCCTGTCCCTGACACACAGACTGTTTATAGTGATTTTAGACATGTGGCTAGTGCGTACATAGCCCGTGAGTGGCAGTCCGAGTGGGACAAAGAGGAAGCTAACAAGCTGCATGAAGCCCTTCCTAAGTTGTCCGACGGTCTACCTTATCGCTGCGGCAGCCGCCGTGAGGAGACTGTCCTGGCTCGGCTCCACATCGGCCACACGTATGTTACGCACTCTTATTTACTTAAACAGGAGGAGCGTCCATGGTGTTATGCCTGCGACGAGCAGTACTCTGTTCAACATTTTTTGTTGTCTTGTGCTGATCTAATCGACACAAGGTATAAACATTTCACAGCAGACTCCTTGAAGGTTTTGTTCCGGGATGTGCCCCCGGACAAGATCTTCAGTGTTCTGAGAGAGTGCCATATTTTTAATAAGATTTGAGCGTTATAGATTATGATGTTTTTATTATTTTGACCTTTTTGAGAGTCTTCCGACGTTTTCTTTAAAGACCTGTGCGACATTTTAGCCTGACATATTTTTAAGGTATATTTACATCATGTCTTAAGACCTTTCTTTTAGTCTGGCTGACCAGATTTTTACCGAAACCCCACCTGGGTCTGCCCTGGGGGACTTGGGTGGGGTTAGGTATTTTTTAGTTCCCAGGGTCACCCTGGTCAGCCCCACAGGGTGGGGTTTTCTCTCTATTCTGGGGCATGTGTTTCTGTCTACCCGAGGTCCATTCACCTGTATTTGCCTTTTTTAAACTCTCCCTACTGTCTGCACTGCCTGTAGCTCTTGATATTGGATGTGTGTTGCTAAATGGTCTTAGCTTTAGGCCCCATGTGTTAGGTTTATTTAATGTGTTTGACCGGCTGGCGACATACATTCAATGTTCTGTTTAGTTTTTTTTTTTTTCACAAGCAGTGCAGGCACGTCCTGAGAAAGCCTTGTTGCTGTCGGGACGTTAAGCAATGTACAATCAATCAATCAACCTTCCCGCCGTGAGATGGCCTTAGTTGCCTGCTCGGCGTTAAACCCAAATAACAAACAAACCATTCTCATGAAGAGGCTTGAAATCACTTTTGGCCTGCGTGAAACGGTTCTCTCTTGGTTTGAATCTTATGTTTCTGATCGGTACCAGTTCATAGGTGTAAAAGACAGTGTCTCTAGACCTTCCATTCTGGAGTTTGGAGTGCCTCAGGGCTCTGTCTTAGGCCCTGTATTGTTTATGTTGTATTCACAACCGCTGTCAGATGTCATTTCCAGCCATCAGTGTTCTTATCATAAGTGTGCAGATGACACCGAAATTTGTCAGAGTAGTCCTGCTGGGGAATTGCAGTCTGTTGAAACTGGCATCAAGTCTTGTGTTGACGATGTCACGACATGGATGGACAGTAACAAACTTATGTTAAACCCAGAAAAAACAGAGTTACTACCCGTTGGCTCAGCATCCCAGCTTCAACAAATTCACATCGAGTTTCTACGCATAGATGACACTGATATTCCATTTCAGTCTTCGGTCAAATATCTTGGTGTCAAGCTCGATAAGGCTTTGAGTATGCAGGATCACGTCGGTGAAATCTGTCGTGATGCTTCATACTCTCTGAGATGCATCGCATCTGTCCGACACTGTCTTTCTGAATCTGCCACTGTAAAGTTAGTGAATGCTTTAGTCACGAGCCGTCTTGACTACTGCAATTCTCTGCTTTTTGGTCTTCCATCTGAGCAGATTAGCTGCCTTCAGCAAGTTCAAAATAATGCCACAAGGCTTGTGAAGCGCAGGCGAAAACGAGACCACGTAACCCCTATACTGAAAGAACTTCACTGGCTTCCAATCCAATCCCGCATACAGTTTAAGATTGCGACCCTTGCATACCGCCACTTTGATGGCAACCTTCCGTCATACCTTTCCTCCAGTCTGATCACTTACCAGCCCTCTCACTTACTGTGTTCATCGGGAGAGAAACTTCTCAAAGTTCCAAATTACCATCTCAAATCTGCCGGTGAACGCTCTTTCAGATGTACTGCTCCTTTAATTTGGAATTCCTTACCGACTAAGCTGAGAAATGCCTCCCCCCTTACGCAGTTCAAAGCAAAGTTAAAAACTCACCTTTTCTCGCAGACTTTCGTGTTATCTCTAGGTTTTCTGTACCCCCCCCTCCCCCCCCCCCCCCCCCCCCCCCCCCCCCCTGCAGACTCTGTGTGTGTGCGCGTCGTTTTCACCTGCGCATTGAGTTATATTATAAATATGAGAAATGCGCCATATAAATACCATGTATTATTATTATTATTATTTATAACCCGAACTACTATCGTAACACCCCCATATCTCCGTCCTACCTTGAAACAGACTACAATCTAACACTCTCGCTATACGTTATCCCATACGCTGGAAAAGACTATACTTAACCACGTACTACCTTCATAACGACTTAGGCATACACTCACATTCCTTAGTTATCCATCTCGGTAAATAACTGTATACGACAACATCGGTTACCTCCATAAATTCCAAACCAACATACTGAACCAAACCAAACAACACTATACAACCGAATTAACTCCTATTAACGCATACTATCTTTAGCGCAATAACCATCAATAATACGTATAGAAACATACCTGAATTCTAGGTTTCAGAGTCTTGGAAAACGGGCTAAGGTATCTCACACACGTCTGTACCCAACGACAATAAAGCCCGCACTAACCTATTTAGACCTCTTACAGACTGAGCTCTCGCCTACAACTCACTAAAACTCCCCTTGTCGAACGTTCTTTTAAGATTCCACGAGGGCCACGAGCCTCACGGACTATCGGCACAAACAAACCACTGACAACTACTGTACCGTATTAAACCTACTGTGTGAACCCTATGCGTGAGCATAGAGTTTCATCACAATCCCCCTTCCTCGGGCAAAAAAAGAAATGACCGAGTTTCTTTTTAAGACTACTCGACGCAATACATGATCCTATTACAACCAAACAGAACTAAGGACAGCCTCAAAATTCAACACACTCTCTGATCGCAATGCGAATGCGAAATCAGAACTAACGCGCCAATACCTCCAGAAATGAACACGATCCAACGACTGCCCACACAATTGCGGGACTCAACAGTCACTGATCTACCCAAAGATGATGGATGCTATCGCTTCAACATGCAGACCCTCGACCAGACGAGTTCCGAGGGAAGTGGCGAGCGCTAGGCGACTGGTGTGGCGACATCCTCTCCTTCCCCACGGATTGACGGTGCCCCAGCTGGCGGGGTTCTTCCTTGGCTCTTCTCCACCAGTGTCTGGCGCCAATCACCTTTTCGGGGCTACCTCTACCGGCAATGGGGCTGACCTGACCCTGGTAGCTGCAAGACCTCGCCGTTCTGATGGCCCACTTTGGTTGGCAACGCCCGGCCCTTCGCTCCCTAGTCCAGAGATGAGACCTACCATGGGTGCTTACATGACTCAACGCGGACTGCTTGAACCTCTCCAGTTGGCGCGGTTACCGGACGTGACACGGAGGACATGCTTCCTGTGCTGCTTCCAGGGTCAGTGAGCTCCACGCACTGTCGGCACGACCCTCACGCTTGCAGTTCCGGACGGACGACTCCGTACAACGGTTACCTGACCCGCCTTCCTAGCCAAGACGCAGTCTCCTTGGGCCGCCCCACAGATGAGGCCTTTTGCACTTTACGAGTTACAGACTCCGCCCGGGAGACCAGACAGCAGGATCCGGTGGGAGCCTTTCCCGTGTACCTGCGCCGGACCAAGCAACTGCGCAGGGGACGCACCCGCCTATTTCTCCCTCTGTCCCCAGGTAGAATGACATCTCAGCCCAGACCATATCCTCCTGGCTCTGATGCGTGATTCGCTCCGTCTACCAAGACCTCTCCCCCGACAAGTCCTAATGTCAGGGCACTCGAGGTCCGAGCCACGGGCGCAAGCCCCGCATTCGACCGCTGCTACGCTGTCAAGGACTTGTGGTGGCAGTGGGATGGCGAGCTGAGACTACCTTCACCCGTATCTACCTGAGGAAACTCTCCGGCCAGCGCCAGAGCCTTTCGCTGGTTGGAGACAATGCTGCGGCGCAAAACTCCCTCCCGGCGCCCTCGGCGCCGTAGGCATCTTAGCTAAAATTATCAGGAGTTTGCCTAGGGAGGGCGGGTCTGGTTGCCAGTATTGGGTGTAGGGGCGCTATAGGCGGCACCCGCCTCCTCTTCGGGATTCTTTCTATCAGTAATACCATCGCTAATGTGTTTTGAGGAAACAAATGAATTTTACTTTAAAATGAATTTTTTCAACAAATACTTACCAATGGTATTACTTGAAGGTCCCTCCCACCTGCCCCGCTTGCCGCCAGTTCGCTAAGAAACCAACTGATGAATATCGGGTGAGCTTGTACCCGGATGGGGCGGAAGGGAGGCTACTCGGGGCACTGCGTAGACTATGGCGCCCCTCACCTGCCATCACTCCCATATACGTACACAACCAAATTTTGGCTAAAATTAGGCTAGCTAGGTAACGTTTCCTATCAGTAATACCATCGGTAAGTATTTTTCGAAAAAATTCATTTTAAAGAAAAATTCATTTTAAGCCATTTTAATGTGACTCTAAGCCGGAACTGAATCTCTTAACAGCAAACAGTAAACTTCTGCTTTGTGTATTGTTTTTAAACTGTGTTAAAATTGTGATATTGTTAAAAACATTGACTGTATCGGTGAAATTCACATACTTCATGTCGGCGTGCTCTGAATTGATTACCGTTTTCACTTGGCCCACCAAACCGGCTTTAGCAGGACTCAGGTATGTGGTTTTTGAAGATTTTAGCATGGGATATGCCAGTTAAGACATCCGTTGACATCACTGACTTTGTCTGAACTTTCCAAAAACTTCAGTTTTTGAACCGTGATGCGATAAAAAGTATGATAAACTAACGAAAGGCTGCATCTCATCCATCTCCTAGTGATACTTTGAGCCAGTGCATGACACACATCCACGCAGATTACCCCAGCATGTTTGGTGTCCAAAGATAGTACAATTTCTCCTCTACAAGATGACGTATGTTCAAATAATCACTCATAACTGCAGGTGATTAATTCCGGTTTACAGACAACATCTGTAATTTACAGCTTATTTGCCGATGTATGCAGCAGAGGCTATGAGCTAATTGGGGTCAAGCTAAGTAGTAATGTAAACAAAGACGGCTGCTGCCTGCGCTATTCGTATCCCCAGCGGAAGCAAGACTGCATAGCTGGTGCCTTATCAGTGATGGTATTTAGCGCGCTGATAGTAAGGGGAAGGAGGCTGCCTCGCTATCTCAGTGCTCCCGTGAAGTCGATCTCTAAGTGTGCTGGCGCGCGCCAGTGGGCATAGAGCTGAAAACTAAAGAGCATAGGCTAAACTGCTGTGTACTTTGCCTTTCTTTGACAATGGTTTGTGAGCTAGTGCTCTGTTAATTTAAAGTGGCAACTGGTATATTTAAAAAGCGTGCAGATCTAAACTTGACATGTGAATCCTGGCTGTGTAGGCGTCACCCTGCCAGCGCTGCATGTTTACCTGACAGTAAGCTGTGGGCTGTCGGTTTTTTGCTGGTAACAGTGACATGAAATTGTGTTCAAAAGCTTGTCTTTAGCAAGATCAAATCCAGTCTTAGATAAGATGGCTATCTACGCTATAAATGTGAAGCTATAGATGATTGGTGTCTTTGCCTGCCTCTGTTATATCTTGCAAGCGCGTAAAGTCCAAGATCACAGACGAGCACGCACATTTCTTAGTGAAATTATTCTGGAGTCGGTTTTGTGTGAACTCGGTGGAAGAAAGTATTTTCTTTACATTCATTTTCAAACTATATAATTAGCATTGTGTGTTGTAGATGGAAGAGTACCAGAAGGTTGGCTCGGACAAGTTCGTCTTTCTCCTGAGTACCAGGGCTGGAGGACTGGGTATCAACCTGACGGCTGCAGACACTGTCATCATCTATGACAGCGACTGGGTATGTTTTGGGTCTTAGCAGCTGGTGTCGGGCATGGTATATTTTTAGGCAAAAAGCAGGTGGTTGGGGGGGGGGGGGGGTGTTGGAAGCGCTTCATGGCCCAGGAAAAAGACAGTAAGTCCATTTTTGTGAGAAAAGGAAGCCTTGCATCATAAAACAATGAAAATGATCAGTGACATTCAATATGCTTGGTTATAAAACAGGTAGTGACAGGTAGTGACGACAGAGGCCTGCGACTTTTAGAGTTCGCACAGAGTCACCGTCTCACCGTTGCTAATACCCTCCATCCACACAAGAAGTCAAGAACAGTGACATGGCAATCGCCAGGAGGCCTGGTCCATAACCAGATTGACTTCATCTTGCTGCCTCGACGATTCAAATCCAGCATTAACAAAGCACAAACGAGGTCCTTTCCTGGCGCTGATATTGGCAGCGACCACAACCTCGTCCTTACTAGCCTCAAGTTGAAGCTGGCATTGAAACGAGATAGCAAGAGCCCTCGCATCAGATTCGACCTCCAGAAGCTAAAAGACCCGGAAGTAGAAGAGCTCTTCCAAGCCCAGGTGGGAGGCAGATTTGCAGCCTTGGCTACTTTGGACTGTGACGTAGACACCCTTGCTGGAAATATAAAAGAGGTGTTACTTTCTACAGCAGAAGAAGTGCTGGGGAAGCAGAGGAAGCGCAAACAGCCCTGGGTCACCGATGACATCCTCGATCTCTGTGATGAGAGGAGAGCCTGGAAGAAAAAGAGAGGCCAAGACCTCACATCAGCAAACAAGTACAGACTTGTCAACAAGAAGATCAGGAAGAGGATGAAAGAAGCCAAAGAAGATTGGATTGAAGACCAGTGTTGTAGCGTGGAAGAGGGCATGGCAAACGGCAACAGCAAGAAGGCTTATGAAACGCTAAGGACCCTCACCAAGACTCAACAGCGAACAGCCACAGTCATCGAAGACAGCAGCGGCCAACTCCTTACGGAAAACACTGCTGTACTAAACAGATGGACTGAGTACTGCCGAGACTTGTATAACTACAAGGCTGAGCCAGACACCAGCATCCTCCAAAACAACCAGGCTGGGGCCAGGAAGGCTGAAGACCTGCCAGTGTTAGCTGAAGAGGTGGAAGCAGCCGTACGCGGCCTGAAGGGAGGAAAGTCTCCAGGTGTAGACAACGTACCTGCTGAACTGTTGAAACATGGAGGAGAAGTAACAACGAAGGTCCTCACTACACTCTGTCAAAAGATCTGGGAGCAAAAGAAATGGCCAGTAGAATGGACACAGTCTCTAGTGATCCCGCTCCCCAAGAAAGGAAACCTGAAACAGTGCCAGAACTACAGAACTATCAGTCTGATAAGTCACCCTAGCAAAGTAATGCTTAGAATCATTCTCAACCGCCTCAAAACTTTCGCCGAGGAACTGCTGGCAGAAGAACAGGCTGGCTTCAGAGTTGGAAGAAGCACTGTGGAGCAGATTTTCAACTGCCGCGTCCTGATCGAGAAACATCTGCAGCATCAGCGCGAACTCTACCACAACTTCATTGATTTCAGGAAAGCATTTGATCGCGTCTGGCACGACGGACTCTGGCAAGTCATGAGATCGTTCAACATAGAGGAGGGAGTGATCCAAATGATAGAAGCGCTTTACAAGAACGCCTGCAGCGCGGTTCTACTTAACAATCAGTCAGGCGAGTTCTTCAGGACGACGATCGGTGTCCGTCAAGGATGCCTGCTCTCTCCTGTCCTTTTCAACATATTCCTGGAGAAGATCATGCAGGAAACCCTCCACGACCACCATACTTCAATCTCTATTGGTGGCAGATCCCTGTGCAATCTTCGATTCGCAGACGACATTGACCTCATGGCAGGCAGCAATAGTGAGCTCCAAAACCTGACAGACAAACTTTCAAGTAGCGCAGGGTCTTATGGCATGGAGATCAGTACGGATAAAAGCAAAGTGATGATCAACACCACAAGCGACAGCAGCAGCAACATTCACATGAACGGCCAGAAGCTAGAAGAGGTCAATAGCTTCAAGTACTTGGGAGCCACCCTGTCCAAAGACGGTAGTTGCATAGCAGAGATCCGTATCAGGATAGGTACAGCAACATCCGCAATGGCCAGGCTGGACAGGATATGGCGAAGTAACTCCATCAGCTTCACCATCAAGTACAGGCTTTACAAGTCCCTCGTAGTGTCTATTCTACTCTACGGCTGTGAGACTTGGACACTGCTTGCAGACTCAGAAAAGAAAATCCAGGCCTTTGAGAACAAGTGCCTGAGGAAGTTGCTCCGCATCTCGTACCGCGAGCACAAGACCAACGAATATGTACGGAGCATCGTCACTTCCCTGGTGGGCCCACATGAACCCCTTCTGGCAACCGTGAAACTGCGCAAGCTTGCTTGGTTTGGCCACGTGACCCGACACAACACCTTGTCCAAGACTATCCTCCAAGGCACTCTCGAAGGAAGTCGTCGGCGAGGTCGTCAGAGAAAGAGTTGGGTCGCAAACATAAAAGAATGGACCGAACTCGAGATGCCAGACTTGCTTGCCACCGCCCAAAATAGAACTCAGTGGAGAGCACTGTCTGTTGCTGCTGCCTTTCAGTCCCCCCAACGCCCAGTTCGGGCAAGGGACTGATGATGATGATGATGATGAGTGAAAGCTAATAACAAAGGATTTAGCAGTTTTAAGTTGTGATGAGTTAAATGGAATGAAATCAGATATGGTGTTGTTAGCTCAGGTAACCAGCTGTGAGAAGAGAAATATTTTTTCAGCACTAACTCGTGTTTGTACTTGCAGAATCCTCAGTGTGACCTTCAAGCACAAGACAGATGTCACAGAATTGGCCAGACACGCCCGGTCATGGTGTACCGGCTGGTGACGGCCAACACTATAGATCAGCGCATTGTGGAGAGGGCCGCTGCCAAACGCAAACTGGAGAAGCTGGTTATACACCAAGGTTGGTATTTAATATTATATATAAAGAAAAAATTTCAGAGGGAAAAAGAAGTTGGATCTTGGTTCGATGAAACATTTTTGACAGTTTCCACCATGTAAATTGCTGTTTGGCGGCCAGAAAAGGCCCCTAAAATGTCTTTAAAATTATGAAATTAAGTTTTGGGCTGGGTTTCCCCCCCCCCCCCCCCCTGCACCCCCAATAAACACACAAAAAAAGAAGAAAACTCACCTCACCTAAACCATAATCTGATGAGTCCCCCCACCCTCATGAAGGCTGATATGGTCCTGAATGCCTGATGCTCCCTGTCTAATAATTTTCTCAACTTGATGTTTGGCAGGGAAGTTCAAGAGCGGCATCAAGGACTTCAAAACCTCTCTGGACCCTGTGAGCAGCGAGGAGCTTCTGGAGCTGCTCAACTCGCGAGACCACGAGTCCGAGGTCGGGGAGCGGGAGAGCCAGACGGCCATCAGTGACGCAGACCTGCTGCAACTGTTGGACCGGTCCGACTTGGAGGCCAAATGGCAGGCCAAGCTCAATAAAGCTGCAGGAGGTGAGTTTGGGTAGTATTGATACATGGACTGTGTTATTTTGCATACAGGGTGGGTGTCAAATGTGGAAGAACTTTTTTGATAGCCTTCACTTTCTGTCGTTTTTCAGATTGGGGAATGAAAATCCAGTGCAGCAGAATCTGTTTTGAGTGACTGCCCTTGTGAGAGATCCCCTGTCATTAAAGACCATCATTTAGGTGACAACAGCCACAGTCACAGCAACAGCCACCTAAATGATGGTCTTTAATGACAGGTGACTTTGAACCTCAAGACGTGATAGGGCACCTGTTCAAGACCATTTTTTCCTTGCAAAAAAGGTGGTTGCTCAAAATGTGTTGTGCTGTATACAAATTTGGCATTATGTTTACCCCAAAGTTGACAATATATTCTTTGAGTTTGACTTGACTCTTAAAAAACCATTGTTTTACAGATGCTGACGAGAAGTCCAATGAAAAGTCACAACCACAGTCTCCCTCCAGCCCAGCTACCCCCAACACCACCAGTGGAAGGAAGCCGGCAAACCGATCCAGCAAGCGTCAAACTGGTAAAGGGAGGGCAGGCAGAAACAGCAACACCAACAACTCAGCTTGTAGTGATCCCCCTTCTTCGGGGTCCTCACTGTTCAAAGTCATTGACATAGATGACGGGGATTTGTTGCTGGCCGACTCTTGATTTTGAGGCTTAACCCCCATATGCATGCGGCCAGCGGCACTTTGAACACTACTGGTGGCTGCGTGCACCAGGGAGTTAACCTCTTTGCATCTAGAGCTTGTGCTTTGGGAATTGTCAGCTGAACACTGCTTAAAACTCTTCCTGAAGCTGTAATGTTTGAATTGTCACTGTAGTGTTTGTCTGAGACTGTGGGCAGATTGACCGCATTTTCTTAAGGGCATTGACTTGGAGTTGTCTTGTTTGACCTAAGGCAGACCCTTCCTGGATGGAATGTTCATTTATGTATGCCAGTGGTCAAATTTCAGCTGTTATACATATATATAGTTATACTGATGAGTGAAAGAAATGCAACATCATTGGAATCATCGGAAACACTACACTGACGATTCCAATGGGGTCGCACTTGTTTTGCTAGTCAGTATACACGCAGCCAGTCCAGAGAGGATTCTGACCATGCATTGCCCTATAGTTGCCATGATCAGTTCAGGAGAGAAAACCATGAGGCACTGCTCTTGGTTGGTCATGGCCAATCTGTCAGCTCCTCAAAGCGCAGGATGAGTAGCTACCACTGAAGCTGTGTTCACTTTAAAATGATCTGTGTAGTAGGCAGAACAAAATGATGAGCAAAATCAACGGTGCTCAGATCACTAAATGTAACTCAAAATCATCACAAGCAAACTGAGCTCAAATATTCACTAACGAACAAAACTGTTCTCTGCTGCTTGGGTTATAGTGTGCCATGTGGAGTTCCTTCACCAAATGCCCCACCAGGGTCTGCCCTGGGGGACTTGGGTGGGGTTAACTACCTTTTTGTTCCCAGGGCCACTCTGGTCAGCCCCACCGGGTGGGATTTCCCCCTCTATTCTGGGACATGTGTTTCTGTCTATCCTTGGTCCATTCACCTGTATTTTCCTTTTTTTACACTCTCCCTACTGTCTGTGCTGCCAGTAGCTCTTGATATTGGATGTGTGTTGCTAAATGGTCTTAAAAGAAGTACCCAACGGAGAAAGAAACACACTTAGAAAAGACGGGTACAACACAATTTATTAATATTTCGGGTAAATACCCTTTGTCAAAATAGACAAACAAACAAACAGAGAGATTAGCCGCTACTTATCTTCATTCGCAGAAAGAATGTGGCAACTGAAGGAGGTGAGGTAAAATAAAAGAAAAGAAAAGGAACAAAAGTGCGTAAAAAATAAAAATGACGTCAACGAAAAAATCATAAGAGAGAGACTCGGAGAGAAACTGAACACGAGAGACAAGAGTGTGTGTAAGCACGCGCAGAAGCGAGCAAAAGTAAATGCGTGTATGTGAGGCCAGAGAGAGAGAGAGAGAGAGATTTTACGTCGCCTCCTTCAGTTGCCACATTCTTTCTGCGAAATGAAGATAAGTAGCGGGTAATCTCTCTGTTTGTTTGTTTGTCTATTTTGACAAAGGGTATTTACCCGAAATATTAATAAATTGTGTTGTACCCGTCTTTTTTAAGCGTGTTTCTTTCTCCGTTGGGTACTTCTTTGCATTTTACACGCTTGGCAGTCACCTTTTTGGTCTGGATTAAATGGTCTTAGGTTTATTTAGCGTATTAGACCGGCTGGTGACATACATTCAATATTCTGTTTAGTTTTTTTGTTGTTGCACAAGCAGTGCAGGCACGTCCTGAGAAAGTTGTGTCGATTTTAGGATGTTAAGAAATGTACAACCAATCCTTCACCTAAAATTTGACTGTTTTATGACAATGCATACACACTGTCTACTGCGTAGGCCGTCGGAACTACTTATTTTTTATGTCTTTTATGATTGAATACGTCTTTGCTCGTCGTCCTCTTTTTTATGTGAGATCACCTGTCATTAACCCTTATCATCCTGATACACCCAATGCTTGAAATGAATTTTACTGATAGTTCAAGGGTGGTGCCAGAATAGCTTGGCGCCTGGGGCGCCAAGCTATTCTGGCACCACCCTTGAACTAAAACTGTTGATATATTTCCTAATCTTTAATGTAGCCTTCATAGGCCAAAAAAGCAAATTTTACAAAATCAGCCTCAGGATGTAATGGGTTAAAGACTATTTAGGTGGCTGTAGCTGTGACTGTGGCTGTAGCCACCTAAATGATGGTCTTTAATAACAGGGGACACTTCTTGTCCATAGTGTATTCTCCTGAGCGAGCATCTGTCTTTTAAAGACCACATCTTTCTTGCTAAAAAGGTGATTGCTCAGAATGGCGTCTTAACTTGTTTCCCTCTTTGCGGAAGGATGTCTGGGTAGATGACTTGCAGAGTTAAAAAAAAAAAGTATATAGAAAGGTGTCCAATGGCGTTAGATAGTGTCTGTAAAATTTGATGGTTGAGTAAGATTTGAGCGTGATTTATGACAATCTTTAAATAGTTTCATATTCTGTCGCTGCTGAAAGATGTTGAATGGTTGTGAGGTACCAAGGAAAGTTTTACTATGCAGTAGTATATTTTTGACGCCAGGATTGAAGGAATACATACTGTATATGGCCCAAACAAGGATGCTCACGTCATTATTTGGCATTTTGAAACCCTGTAATAAGCCCATTATTTTGCCTCTTTGTTAACAGAGCATTTGTGTTCAGTTTAACACTTCAAGAAAGTGACGGAAAGACTGAGAAGAGGATTTTATTTAGGTAAAGATGTCTTCTTAACCTTGTCAAATTTACTGTAGGAGAAATTTTGAAGTAAATTTATTTATCATTTGCATAAGGAATGTTAGAGAGTTACGTAAAGTAATAAACATTTAAAAGTATCAGAAGTTTGTGTTGCAATATGCATTGCATTTGCCAAATGCGAGTTGTATGTTTTAACGTTTCCTGAGCCTTTGCTGGGGTTTGACAAAATGATGCCACACTTTATTCCACAACGTGTACATACATGTATTTGCATTCTCCTTGTTCACAGTAATGGGGGCTGCACGTACAAGGGGGTCAACTGATTCAAGCCGCCCCACATCAATAGCTGCGGAAGTGTCATATAGCGTTTATGTGGGGGCCTTGGCCCGTATCATTCGGAATACACTCGTGTGTGAAATAAGTTTGACTAAAATAGTTCAAGGGTTGTGCCAGAATAGCTTGGCGCCTCTAGGCGCCAAGCTATTCTGGCACTACCCTTGAAATAAAGCCATTTGTCTATATCCTTATCTGCAAGTACTATAATGTAGCTTGCATATGGCAGTGTACAAATTTGAAGCTTGTAGCCTCGGTATGATATGGGTTAAATGAGTTGATATGTAATGATCACTACCAGGCATATAAGGGCCAATTCTCAGGACAAAGAAACGTCTTTTTACTCATGTTCTTGTCATTCTCACTTTTGTTAACATCCATGTACAGTTCGGTTTGTATTGGACACGAAGTGAATAAAGTACCGGTAGTTCTAGTCTATTTTGTGATCCTTGTGAGTTTTTCGTTGTGCGTTGGTGTGCATCACATTTTGTTTGTGATATATACTGACAACAGAAATGTAACGTCATTGGACTCGTCGGAAACTTCAGATGATGTCGCATTTCTTTTGCTTGCTGATTTTTTTTCTGATTGGTGGGTTGTCCTATGAAGGCTAGAGTACAGTTCTGGCAATAGACTGACCATGATAGTTTAAAGGTGGTGCTAGGACAGCTTTGCGCCCATGGATGCCAAGCTATTCTGGCATGTCGTCCAATTCATGACATGTTAAAGTGAATGAGGACTTGAAGGGTTAATATGTGTGCTGGTCTGTGATTTTAAATCTTGGAGCTCTGCAGAGTCCAAAATCAAAGATGAGTACAGGTGTGTGTGTGTACAATTTAGTGTGGTGCCAGATTAACTTCACACCTATCAAGGTAGCCAATCTAACATGCTCAAGAAATCAGCGTGAACATTTTGGAGCATAACATTTCTATTACATGAGCGACAGTCCTCGGTTCTGGAGACCGAGTCGGCTTTTTTCAAAATCCTACAAAGCTGAATTCAGCTTTTTGGTTCAGATAAAGCAATGTCTTTTGACCAGCCAATTCCGTATTGCAAGAGACAAATTCTAATGAGCCCCTGCAGCTGCATGGGCTCGTGAGAATTTATATCTCTCTTACTGGCATGGTTTCATCCACAAGACTTTTAGTTGTTTTTTTTGCACTGGCACCCATGTAGAGTGTATTACATAATGTACATGTATTTAATTACACCCATGACATTAAAATTCACAACACAGAGCATACAGTAGACTAAAAGAAATAGGAGAAGCTGATTTCACTTTGTTAAGTCTGGATTTATTTAGAACAATTGTAGTGAGGCATTAATCACCATTCAATGGCTGTAAGAGAAAGAAAAATACAGGTCAACTGATGAGCAAAAGAAATGCGACAATTTTGTAATCCTTGAGAACACTTAAGTGTTTCCGATGATTCCAAAAATGCCACATTAAAAAAACAAAAAGTATGCTCAACAAAACAATGCAAATTCCAAAACTTGTATGAAAACGGCCAAGTCTCAAGTACTGTGCCCAATTCATAACAAACTGTGTGATACGGATTGACCATAACAGTTCAAGGATTGTGCCTGATACGTTTGGCACCTGGAAGGCACCAGGCTAATTTCAGCATGACCTTCAACTATTATGGGAATTTGTTCCTGTAAAGGATATAATGGCTAAAAGAAAGTGATGTGCAGTACAAGTGTAAACAAATGTGTACTAAAAAAACTTTGATCAAGAAAAAGGAAAGATGACGATTTGTCATCAGTTAAAAACACTACTTAAATTTTCATAATAAAGAAAAAAATAATTATACCCAGAAATACACTACTTCAATTTCATTCTAACATTGTGAGCAATTCCCATCTCACACTTGTGTCTTGCTTGAATCGCTACTGCTGATAGCAGTTAATAGTAGTTGGTTGAGGGAGATGACCAGGGTGTGCATCTGTCGGTGTCACTAAATTAACTGACCTATGTCATGTCGACTACATTCCAAAATAAAACTACGTACAGGCTTCTGATTTTGTTATCTAATGAATGAATTTGCTTTTCTGTGCTTATAGCAGAAGTTCAAAGCCTAGGTAGCATCTTCCTACCCCTCCACGTCACCTGTTGGAGATAGATGGCCATAATAGTTCAAGGGTAATGCCAGATTAGCTTGGTATCCTCATCTGGCACTACCCTTGAACTATCATGGTCAACCCGCCTACTGCTGTATTGTTGAGTCGGTTATAGACCGAGTCAGCAAGGGCTAGACTATTAGAAAGCAGTCTACTGTACAAGTAAAAACGCATGCATGTTATCATCACAGTATTGGAGAAAACGAACATTTGCCATTTTCTGTTTCATTGGTATGTGTAACAGTGAAAATACCGGTACGATTTACAAGAAACCTCAAGAAACAAGCATACTTTGTTGTAGTTTAAGCTTACAGTACTCAATAAGCAACACCTGAATTTGCTCTGTTAAAAACGTATCAACAGACTATAAACAAAAATGGTTTTGAAAGTGACATTTTTTCCCTTCCAAAAATAAATCAGTTTAGCATCTTATCTCTCTCTCTCTCTCACACACACACACACACACACACATTTTTACCTATTTTCATCCCACTGGTGAATAAACAATTCAAAATGCACATGCTCACACAAAATGTACACCAATATTTACAGGAGTAGTATGCAGACTCTCCTAGGAACAAAACATTCATCGACAACAAAAAAAAACGTGTTCTGTTCTAATTACATGTATATACAATGTACAAATACACAGACACAAGCATGCATCATTTCTCATTCAACATGAATTAAAAACATCACGTTTTGCAATGCAACAGGAAATACATTTGAGATCCGACATATTCATTATGGCATAAACGATGCTGTGGAAGTTAGAAATCTGAATTTAAAATTGTCAAGAAATTCCAAAGAAAGAAAGACGCAATTAGAAAGGACAAGTACAACACACCTGTGTTGAACCTGTCCTTTTTAAGCGTGTTTTTTTCTTTGGAATTTCGTTGCATTTTTACATGCTTGGCATTCACCTTTTTGGTCTAGATTGTTTAAAATTGTAAGACTAAATCACATGCATTGTAGTGAAGTCACACGGAAGAGATGGAACCCACATTAAAAAAAAAAGGAAAAATATCAGGTGATGAAGATGTCCTGCTAGAGAGTCCTCGGAAACATGACGGACTTTCTCATACACTTAGTACAGTAAAACCTGTTTTGCGCAACCACCATTTGCTTGCAAGATACAAGTGGTGTTAAGAGACATGCTCCCTCAAGAGAAGTCCTGAAGGGCAAAACGTGTAACCTGTCATTAAAGACCATCATTTAGGTGGCTACATCATTTACATGTCTCGCATATCATTAAAGACCACCATTTAGGTGGCTGTGACTGTGGCTGTAGCCACCTAAATGATGTCTTTAATGACAGGTGGCACTTATACCTTGAGAGGGGTGGTCACTCAAAACAGATTCTGTTGTAATTAATACGAGATATGTGCGGCACTATTCATCTTACAGTTGTGTGTGGTGTGGGTATTTTTTTCTTCTTAAACTGACGATAGTTATGAAAATATGAAGACTCGCGTACAAACAAAACTGTCTTGGATACTTTAACAACATCTATCACTAGAACCAGTAAACAATCTGTGACGGTGAACATTTCCCCCAGCCTTGTACACCTCACGTTAACCCATTCAGCCCCGAGTCCCTACAGCGGGAGACTGATTGACCATGATAATTCAAGGGTAGTGCCAGATTCGCTTGGCGCCTGAAGGCGCCAAGCCAATCTGGCACTACCCTTGAATTATGGTCAATCCACCTCCTGCAAATGGTACACAGTCATTCAGTAGCACTTCCAAAATTTGGCAACAGCACCCGTGGGGCCCAGCCTTATACACCTCACGTTAACCCATTCAGCCCCGAGTCCCTACAGCGGGAGACTGATTGACCATGATAATTCAAGGGTAGTGCCAGATTCGCTTGGCGCCTGAAGGCTCTGAAATCCACCTCCTGCAAATGGTACACAGTCATTCAGTAGCACTTCCAAAATTTGGCAACAGCACCAGTGGGGCTAAAAGGGTTAAACAAAATCATCCACATGATGTTGTCTATGATTTATGCATATTTTGATGAATACTACAGGGCAGCCCCACTATATCGTGGTACCCAACAGCTTTATCCGTGATCATGTTATTGTAGTGCTGAATTTACACAGAGCTGTGATTGACAACTACATGAAATGTCCTCGGGCCAATGTCAGCTTTAGCCGGTCTGCGCACACGCATGCGCGGGCCAGCGAAGGATGACATCAGCCTGAAGGCATTTTGTGGGGCCAGCTATGGCTGATGTCAGCCCCAGGACCTTTTGCCTGCCAGGCATCCCCGCAGGAGTGAGAGCTCTGGGCACATTATGTCAGACACGATGGTATAGCACACGTTACACTGAGGCTGACCAGTACTTGCATCAAGTCCAACACCGAGACAAAGTGTTACAGCTTTCATGAAAAAGTAACGATCAGTCTCATTCCATGTATGGCAGTGACGTAGATGCTTGTTTTCTGTGCAGATTCTCATTAATCAGCTGCAGACAGGCTGCAAAGCCCCCTCATCTAGAGGATCATATATGTGGAGCAAAAAAAATGCGACATTTCTGGAATCAGAAGAAACATTTTAGTGTTTCCAATGATGCCAAAAATGTTGCATTTCTTTTGCTCCTCATTGTATGTTTTGAATAGTACCAGCACTTGGCTTGGACTCCCAGGAACCCCTCTGACTACAGGGGCTCATGAGGATCTATGCCTTTTGGAGATAAAATAGGATCATTTTTTAAAGACAAAGCCAATCATGGCCTCTAACCCTTTGGCTGTCAGTAGCGATTTTTGTAGTGACAATTCCTGCAAGAATCATTGTGACAAAAATCGCTGCAGACAGCCAAACGGTTAATGTTTTAGAATGATTTGCATTCTAATTAGGGACGGCAAGAAGCACAGATTCTCATGAGCCCCTCTATACCCTGCAGGGGCTAACCGAGGATCTATGTCTCTTGATGACAGAAAAGGGTCAGCCTTATAGTGTATTATACCACAATGGAAGGTTATAGAACAACACAATTATTAACAGACTGTAATACTAGTAGTTATAAGTACGTTCAAAAGATGTTTGGGAAAACAGAAGTTCAAAATTGCACGTTTTGCATGTTCGTCCAGGCTTTTAGACAGCATCAAGACAGTAATTTATTTTTTATTTACTTCTGATTACATTAACCCATATCATACTGAGACTAAAAGCTGCAAATGTATACACTGCCATATGCAAGCTACATACTTACAGATAAGGATATAGACCAATGACTTTAGTTCAAGGGTGGTGCCAGAATAGCTTGGCGCCTAGAGGCACTACCCTTGAACTATTTTAGTCAAACTTATTTCACACACTGGTGGTTTCCGAATGATAAGGTTTAATCGTCCACAGATTCACAATTGATTACATGGTCGAGCACCCTGAATTAAAGATAAACTGTGACTTTCAACACCTTACAATGCACATCTAGCAATAAAGAAAGTTGCTGTTGTCATAATACAAGTTCTTCAAAGTAAATAGTGAATCCTTCGGCTGTCAGCACAGCTTTTGGGAATTAACTCCACAAACAGTTTAGCCCTGACACCCTACAGCAGGAGATGGATCGACCATGATAATTCAAGGATAGTGCAAGATTGGCTTGGCACCTTGAGGTGGTACATATGGTACTGGTACATATCCAACTGCAAGAGGCATAGATCCTCATGAGCCCCCACAGGTGCAGGTGCTCATGAGGATCACAGCCCTTCGCTGTCATATTTACATCTGTTTTGTGTGTGTGGATAAACTCTAAATGGATATTCACTTTAACTAAAAAATGGGACAGTTAACAATGACATGTCGGTTGAATAATGGTTACAAATAAAAAGAAAAGTTAACGTTTTGTTTCAGATTAAAAAACAAAAGATGTAATTCTAACATTCAAAAACAACCAATTATCACATTTGTTACTCTTTTTGAAAATGTTTCTCTCAAAACAGAAAAGAACAAGAAATTTATTAACAGTGACAATCACTAAAATGCACATGGTGCAAAGTGAGCTCTCGCCTTCTCTCACACACACACAAGTGCATGCACACACACACACAGTGTGCAAATTCTCAATGGAACTCGTGCAACACACACAGACTCTTTTGCGCGCGCGCACACACACACACATACACACACACACACACACACACACACACACACACACACAGCGTTGTGTGAATGCACACACATGCACACACTGTGTCTCATTGGAACTACTAACCCACTGAACTCCAAGGTGGCATTTCTCAAATTTGTGAGGTGTCCCTTAACAACTATGTACCAGTTCCAGGAGATGGCTCGACCATGATAATTCGAGGGTAGTGTCAGATTAGCTTGGCACCTGTAGGTGCCAAGCTAATCTGGCACTACCCTCGAATTATCATGGTTGAGCCATCTCCGGTTGTCGAGCATTGGGGCTAAATGGGTTAAAAGTACAGCGTCATTTTTTACGCACACATGAACATACACAAACATACATCTTATTTGTACTGTAGTTACGCACACTCACAGAAATGCACATACAGCGTTAGAATTCATACCTGTGTTTCACACCAGCACATGTACCACAGATCATAAACATGCAAACATATTTTACCCAACAAACTTCAAAACATAACTGCAGCCTTCAAAACTCATGTTATCTCTTTTCAATCAACACGTATGTCTCTTTTTCACCCACGCGCCACATTTGCCTTGTGAAGGCAAAAGACAGCAAGTCCATTTTGTGAAAAGCGAGATTTTCATTGTACTCCAACAAAAATTGGGTTTTACCCCAAAACGGACCCAACGTCTTTCACCTTCACAACGAAATTTCACAGGGTAGACGTGAACTGAAAAAAATCTCCACAAGTACCAAATCATTCTGCATGTGTGCTGGTCTGTGATTTTGAACCTTATGGCTGTAAGCCATAAGTTCCAAAGTCACAGACTAGCATACTTACACAGTCTGAAATGAGTGAACGTGCGACACACAACACAGCAGTCGCAGAAACACACAATATACGTTAACTATTTTAGAACGACTCATTACGCAAGAAATGAATCTGAGATGAAATTCTCTTAGTCTTGTACGAACATTTCTCAAATCTTCACAACCATAGTCATGGGTGGTCTGTGACTTTGAAACTAAAGGCACTAGAGGCCTCTTATGGCTGTAGGCCATCAGGCCCAAAATCACAGACCAGCGCACATGTTCTGTGAAAGCACAGATGGTGAAGAAAGCTGTAAGAAATCAAAGTTCATAGTTCGAAGTCTTTTTCTTCACACATCGTACCCATAAGCACAGAAAATTCATCAAACACTACACATACACAGTAGCTCACCAATCATCACTAGCATGGGAAATGTGAACAAAAATGTTAACATGCAAAATATTACTGAGTTAAGGTTACAGTCTGCATAAACACTGCCTAATGAAATCAAAGCAAAACAAAAGGCATCCACGTTACAGTAGTGAGCAATCACCTTTTTGTTGTTGCAAGAAATGTGGTCATCAGAGGCAGGTGCTCTCTCTTCAAGAGGAGCCTTCACGGGCCAAAAATGTCACCTGCCTGTTCTTACCGATTAGAGACCATCATTTGGGGGTGGTCTTTAACCCACTACACCCTGAGAATCATTTGGTAAAATTTGCTTATTGTCCTATGAAGGCAACATTACAGATTAGGAGACCGATAAACCATTTTAGTTCAAGGGTGGTGCCAGAATCAGGGATGAGAATCTTCCGCCTTTTAGCGGAAATCCGCTCTTTCGGAAGGTCCCAGGGTCACAAAAACAACTGATCTGACCCCATAAAATAAGGCTCAGAATGCACCAGAATGCATAGATTTTAACCATCTTTTCAAAAATTTTCCCCCCTAGCATCGTGTACCTGCTTCGCAGGTACGCGCACTCATGGTTTCGCCACTCGACAGACTTTGGAATTTTTCCGCCTTTTTGTCATTTTAGGATTATCATCTCTGCAGAATAGCTTGGCGCCCCAGGCGCCAAGCTATTCTGGCACCACCCTTGAACTATCAGTCAAGTTTATTTCAAGTAATGGGTGTATCAGGATGAAAACGGGTTAACTGTCAGGTGATCTCTAACAGGATTGGTCGCTCAGAACGGGTTCTGAAAAGTAGTCTGGAATTTCGGGATTTTTATTCTACAGCCCACTGTGTTGAACAGCAATTGAACACAATGAACTGCAGAATGAAAATCCCGAAATTTCAGACTATGTTATACAGTCAAAACTTGTCTGAAGAGACCACCCCTTTTTTGGGGGTTCATGTTCTTCTGACTGGTACTTACATGACCTCGTGTGAGGTGAGCACCGTTTAACCCCTTCATTGCTGAGAGAATGTAGAAAATAATCCAGATGCAAGAAACATAGATTCTCATGCGCCCCCGCAATTGCAGGGCTCATGAGAATCTATGCCTCTTGCTGGCTTTATTTTGCCTCCCCCGCGTTCCTTGGACGGTTGCGGCTCTTTAGTGACGAAGTAATGGTGATTTTCAGAAACAAAGTCTGTCACAACTGGCAGTGAAGGGGTTAAAAAAAAAGTCCCGTGGGTGGTTTGCCCTATACATGCTTGACTGAAGTTTAGGAGACATACTGACCATGATAGTTCAGGGGTTGTGCCAGAATAACTTGATGCTGGCACCACCCTTTGACTATCATGGTGTAATAGTGATACCATGATAGTCAAAGGGTGGTGCCAGAGTCAAGCTATTCTGGCACCACCTTCAACTATCATGATCGATATTTTGTTATTTCTTCAGCTTAAATGCTTGCGTTAATGCTCACTGCCCGTGAATATCAATACAAATTATAATATTTTGCAGGAAAATAAAAATAACAACTAACTTCTTGAATCAGCATCCAATGCAGTGTTAACATATACCATTTTTGATTAACGCAGCAATATTTTGCTTGGCTTGGATACAAACGTTCCTCTTTTGCGCAAGATACTTGCAAGATTCAAAGACATTCACTGGAATTAGTAACGTTACTTTTTCAAGTTGTTTTGCGGATTACTTGTACAGCAAAAAAAAAAAAAAAAAAATGTGCTGTGTTTGTGAAGCATGAAACTGTTCCAATGGTGTCAAGAATGTTTTTTCCCTTCTCAAAGTTTCGAGTCCGATTATGAAAAAAGCAAAACACCTTTAATTTTCGCAAGCTGGAGAAAATATGCAGTGTGTGTGAAAATGATTTTTTTTCTTCTTCTTTATGAAAGATGCTTGCATGACTCTAAGACAGAATACACTGGAAACACATGTACAATACATGTACAATAGAACCCGTTCTGAGCAGCCACCACCTCTGCAAGCAAAAGTGGTCATAAAAGACAGGTGCTACAGCCACCTACATGATGGTCTCCAATGACAGGTGATCTTTTGTAAGGGTCATTGCTCTAAACAGGTTCTGCTGTAGTAACTTACTTAACTCATTCTACCCCAAGACCGAAATCCCCAAATTTTGAAGTCGTCCTCTGAAGACTGCGTTGCAGTGCAGGACACAGATCGACCATGATAGTTCAAGGGTGATGCCAGAATAGCTTGGCGCCCCATAGGCGCCAAGCTATTCTGGCATCACCCTTGAACTATCATGGTCGATCTTTATCTTGCTGTGGTGTGTCTGGGGTGGAATGAGTTAACCCCTTTATCCATCCAAGGTCCCATTTCTCAAACTGCGACTTTGTACCAGTTGCAGGGGATGGATTGACCATGATAATTCAAGGGTAGTGCCAGATTAGTGGCACTACCCTTGAATTATCATGATCATGGTCAATCATTCTCCTCAAGGCTAAATGGGTTAAACTCTAGCATTCCTGGTAGCGCATGGGTTGTTAACCACTTCACTGCCCGTGGACACATAATTTGTTTTAGAAATCCTTTAAAATTCAATGTCAAGGAAGATGGATACAAAGTGGTGTTAGCAAGAAGCATCGATCCTCACGAGCTGCCACAATTGCACGGGCCCATGACGGTCTATGTCTCTAGCCCTTTTGGTCATTGTTTTCTTGGCCGTGAAGGAATGACAACGCCCCGCCACTTCGTACTATCTCAAACTATCATTTCCAGCTGCCCTCAAGAGTATTCCAGCTGCTGCCATTCCGTTTCACTACAGCATTTTCGTGTGGTTCACAGTCTGCCGTGCTTGCATTTTCCATGTAAATTTCTTTTCAGGCTGTGATGGTGGAGCGTGCAAAAACTCATCCTCTTCAAGGTTTCTTGGACTACTCCAAAGAAAACGTATTGGTTAGTGAAATTTAAAATGTTCTCTGAACAGGCAACTGGCACAATAGACTGATCTCCTGGCTTGCATTTTCCGTGTGAAATCCTTTTGAGGCCGTGATGATGGAGTGCTGAAAACATAATAATAGTTTCTTGGACTACCGGGTTTTGTGAAATGAATGCTGTTTTATGAAAATGCAGTTAGGACAGCAAACTGATCTCCTGGCCTAATTCCTCAGGCCTGAATGAGCAGTGAATAACACAAACAAAACTCTACTTTTAGCTTTTCTAGGACTACTCCACGAAAAAGCTGGTTGGTTTGTGAAATTAACCCATTTACCCTCGATGCAATACAGCAGAAAATGGACTGACCTTGATAATTCAAGAGTAGCGCCAGATTAGCTTGGCACCATCAGGCGCCACGCTAATCTGGCACTGCCCTTGAATTATCATCGTCGACCATCTCCTGCAGCTGGTACATACTTGTTAGGTGACACCTCCAAAATTTGGGAAATGCAGCCTTGGGGTTAAATGGGTTAACGGACTAGCGCATGCAGCCGCCGGTATTGCATACTCAAATAGAATTACTTTGTTCCTTGAAAAGTGAACTAGCTGATTTTTCTGTAGTTCTTCAGGTGTGGATATGTGAAAAACACAAACACAGTTTCACTTCCACTGCACGAAAGAAGTTCCTCAGGTGCAAAATGAACTGACAACACAAAACACAAGTCCACTTCCACAAGCACAATAGATGTCAATCACTCTTACACATTTTCCTTTCAATCTGACGGCGGTGATGGCACAACCTGAGAACTCTCCGCTGACGCTGACAGGCTCGGCACCTGCTGGTTGCCCATGGAAATGGACGTTCCTCCAGCGGAGCTGACAAGTTGCGAGATGTCAAACGAAACGTTGGAAGCCGATTCCACGAGAGATACTGGAAAAGGAAAATAAAAAATCAAAACAATGGTGAAATTACTCATGTTAGTCAAACCTTAACCCTCTTAGCCCTGATGCACTATATCAGGAGATTTACCATAATAATTGAAGGGTAGTGCCAGATTAGCTTGGCACCTGAAGGCGCCAAGCTAATCTGGCACTACCCTAGAATTATCATGGTCGATACATGTCCAGCAGTGGGTGCAGTCTCTAGGTGACATTTACACAGCTTAAGATTGACCATGATAATTCAAAAGTAGTGCCAGATTAGCTGAGCGCCTGAAGGCACCAAGATAATCTAGCACTACCCTAGAATTATCATGGTCGATACATGTCCTGCAGCGGATGCAGTCCCTAGATGACATCTACACAATTTAGGAAATGTGGCTGTGAGGTTAAATGGGTTATGCCTCCTGTGCATGCAGCCACCAGTACTTTTCACAGCAGGTGTTGCTGCACACACAAGGGGGTTAAAGAAAATGTGTGCATTTAAAAACAAATATACAGTTATGCACTTTAAAAAAAAAGAAGCTACAAAACAAAGACAATCAATGACACGCAAAACTAAATTTCCACGATTATGGTATGCACATTTTTTAGTCAGCACTTCAAAAATGAATTTTTCTCTAAAATGTATGTTTTTTTAAAAAAAACAACTTTCCTATGGCATTACTAATAGGAAGGTACGCTTAGCTTACCAATTTCAGCCCCAAAAATCGTGTATACATCACAACCAGGGTGGCGACTCTAGGGAGTCGTTACCAAGATACCCTGAGTTGCCTTCCCTGCATCCCATTCCGGTCTTGTGCTCGGCAGTTTCCTGCCAGTCTTAGCCTTAGCTCAACAGCGGCAAGCGGGGCAGGAGGGAGGGACCTCTGAGTAATGCCATCGGAAAGTATTTTTCCAAATAATACATTTTAGAGAAAAATTCATTTGTTTTCTAAAAACTCTTACCGATGGCATTACTAATAGGAAGAATAGCGAATAGGAGGAGGGTGCCGCCCCCTATGCATCTCCCAAGTGTTCAGTTCGCCAGACTAAATGCCATGTGTGTTAAGATATCGAGGCCCCCTTGCACGCCCACTCCGGACAATTTCAGCTAGGCGTTACCTATGGCGCCTGGAGGGAGTGCTGCGCTGCCGAGATGTCCCCCATCATGACCAGGTTGTCGTGTCAGCCGGATAGGTCTCGTAGGTAGAAGCGGGCGAAGGTGGACTCAGCCCGCCAACCCACGGCCGCCACAATGTCTCTCACTGCGCAGTTGCGGTCAAAGGCGATGCTTGCAGCGACTGCTCTGACCTCATGTGCCCGTACGCGCATCGTCTTTGCCCGGTCTGGGGATAGCTTCTTGTACGCAGACCGGATGACCCAGCGGAGCCAGGAAGAGATCGTCTGTGCAGAGATGTCTCGTCTGTCTGGGGCTAAAGGCAGGAACAGGCGTGCGCGCACCATTGTCTTAGTGGCTTAGTTCTGTGCAGGCATATCTTTAGCGCTCTGACTGGGTCCTGTTGACGGGACTCCTGGGACTGGTCTGTTGCCCTAAGCAGGCCGACTGTCAGGACCTGTGGGGTGGTCGCTGGGGGCCGGTTTTTGGCCTGCAATGCCGGGTCGGTGAGGAGCTGCACCAAGCCATCAGCTCTGAACTGGAGGCAGGAGGGTCGCACTGTGAAGGCGTGGATCTCGCTAATCCGCGACGCCGTGGCGAGGGCGAGAAGGAAGCAAGTCTTCCTGGTTAGATCTCCGAGCCGCACCAGGGGTAGAGGCTCAAACCGCTCCGAGTTTAGCCAGGTTAACACCCAGGACAAGTCCCAGCGAGGGATCAGCGAGTGGGATACCAGCCGCTGGAGATCCAGGTGTGCCATCAGATCCGCGAGGTCCTTGCAGGCGCCCGGGTCTGGTCGGCCTAGATGTTGATACGTGTCCGTGACCATCGCCAGGTGACCTCTGATGGTGATGGGGGCCAGGTTCTGCTGGGAGAAGAGCCACAAAAAGAACCCCTGCCAGCTGGGGGGTAGTCAAGCCTATGGGGGAGAGCTGCTCGGCTGCGCACCAGGACTGGAGGACCCACCACTTTTCCTCGTAGACGTTATGGGTAGAGGCCCTGCGAGCTGTAGAGATTGCTTCCACCGCTGCATCCGAGAAGCCTCTTGCGATGAGGGCGTGCTGGAAAATCTCCAGGCGCGTAGTAATAACCACTCCGGGCACGGGTGAAACAGCTGCTGTCGGGGCTGCTTTAGCATCGTACGAGGGGCGGGGAGCCTCAGGGTAGGATCCGTGGTGACGCTCCGAAGGTCTGTGCTCCAGCTGAATGTTGCCACGAGGAACAGAACCGCGTTGCTGCCCCTGAGCATCTGGAGCACCTTTGGTACCAGGATGGCGGGAAGGAACGCGTACGCGAGCAGCCCGTCCCAAGGTATGGATAGCACGTCTACGGCCCAGGCTAGTGGATCTGGGAAGGGGGAGACGAAGAGTGGAAGCTGCCTGTTCCACCTTGTGTTGAAGAGGTCGATCATGGGCATCTCCCAGCATGCGCAGAGTAGCTGTGTCTTTACCGAGGCGGGGAGGGACGGGCAGAGTCCCAGCATAGCGTCCCGCCGCATCAGGTCACAGTTGGTGGCGGCTGCCATGGCATTGGCTGAGGTTTGGTACACCACCCTATTCGCCGCCACTAACACCGTGTGTATGCCGCGAAGAGGGGCCGAGGCCGAGAGATCCCAGGTGTCTTCCAAGCATTTAACTACGGACTGCGGGGCTCAGGCCAAGAGATCCCAGGTGTCTTCCAAGCATTTAACCATGGACTGCGTCGCCATCTCGAGGAACCCGCGCATGCCAAGGAGTTCCGGACCAACGTCGCAGTCTTCTCCAAACCACGCGAGGACTGAATCCGCCAACCACAGGGGGTTCCTGTCTGCAACAACGCCGCCTTGTCACGAGATGGCAGAGGACAGGAGAATGCCTGGGAGTGTCCGGCATACCAGTGTTGATGAAAGCTGATATCCATCCCGGCCGGCCATCTGGAGTCTGAGAAAAAACCCTGGTCCCCAAAGCCGTCCTGCAGGAGGTATGCTAAAAACGCCTCCGTGAGGTCCCAGAAACCCGTCGGCTGAGGGAGAGACTTGAAGCGCTTGGACTGCCGAGGTGCGTCGACCATCGCCGCGGCCTTCCTCTTCATGGGGGGAGGAACGACGCGATGAGCCGGGAGGCCTCGTCTAGGGAGCGTAGAGGCAGGGGCTACGCCGACCGGAGAGGTGGAGCAAGACAAGTGCCTTCTGGGGGATACCGAGCGCGAGTCAACTAGTCCTAAAGCGAGGATTCCCGCGAGCCAAAGGCAGCGTGGCGACCGAAGAAAGCCTGCTCCTGTGACTCGTCGAGGACCAGTGGCTGGGCTGGGGATCCGGGGAAACTTCTGCATCTGACCCCCTGCTGCTAGACGAGCGATCAAGGTGCCAAGGGCGAGGGCGTTGAATCAGCAAGGAAGATCGAACCCTGGAGCTCAGATGGGACGATCGGCTGCTCCGACAGTGTGCCGCAGAGGGTTGGGGATGAGAAGAGGACTGACCCTGCAAAGGAGAAGCGCCTGTCCGACGACTCGTGGACGTGGAGCGGGAGACGTCCCCTGGTGTACAGCGTCTGTGGCTGTCCCTGTGCAGTGACTTCTGATGCGGTACATGAGAGCTAGGCCGGTGATCCCTCATCGAGCCGCTCCGCTCCTCATGTGGCTACGCGTCCTGCGTGTGTCTGACCCGATCGTCTCTGTCAGCAAGGCGAGCCGCTTCCGGCAGAGGAGCTTTCTTGACAGCGTGGCAAGGTGACTGGGGTCGCTGTATGCCCCTCTCATCGCTCCTAGAGCGGGGGATGGGGCTCCGGGGGCTGGAGCTCGACGAGGAAGCACATCTTGTCGCCCGTAAGGACTGGCAGGCCCTTCGTCTCTGTGGGGGGCTTTGGTATCGGCTGCCTTGACCCGACGGGGAAACTCATCTTGTCGGCGGCTGACATTTCTTCCTTCCTCTGAGCGGCAGTCTCAGGAATCGGAAGTCTGGGTTCGGCGCACGTCTGATCGGCGGCTGACAAGTTTATCCCTCTCTGAGGGGCGCGTCCAGGATGCAGCCAGGTCTCAGTGCTGGTCTGCCCAGAGGCTGTCAGGCTCTAGCCTCTCAGAGGAGTGGTCCCCCACTACTGACGCCTGGGCTCGACCCTTGTCTGGTCGGCATCTCCCTTCTGTCTCTGTGCGGGGGGGACCAAGTTCTTGGTGCCTGAAGTCGCCTAGGGAGCAAGTCCCGTCACAGGCTGACTGGCATTTCCCTGGTGAAAGGCGGGGTGGAGCTCCTGGTGCCAGGACTTGACTGGGCGGCAAAGTCTGCCGGCTGCTGCTAGGTTCCTTCTGCCGCTCAGGGCGGAGCAGCACTGTTTGAGGCACCGGGGGGGGGGGGGGTTGGGCAGTAGGGCCCAACACGCCCACGATGTATGAAGTCTCCCATCTCTGCGGTACTTGCCCGACTGCGGTCACGGCATATGTGGGAGGCTCCTTGAGCCAGGCCGGTCTTTCCCTCCGGTAGAACGCCCAGTGCTGCGACCACCGTTCCTCCACCCAAGTTGCGCAGGTGCTGCAAGTCCGACTGGAGGAGCAGCCCGAGCAGAGGAGGCACACATCGTAGGCATCGCTGGGCCACTGGAATTTGCTGCACCTGGTGCAGGTCATTACCTGAGCACTGTAACAGAAGACAGACAAAGGCCGTCGTGAGGGCGAGGGGCCTCTTGAAGAGGGCCTGAGCTCCCGACAGGCTGAGTACAGAGTACTGGTCAATGCCGCCGCCAGGTAAGTCACCAGCTGAGGCATTAACTGAAGCTTTACCCGATTCAGGTAATCCCACCAGTGCCCAACTACCATGTAAATCCAAGAATGTCACAAAGTAATCCAATGCGCACCACACCAAACAAGGTTTCACCACATAAATCCAACGGTAATCCCACCATACACAGTCGAAGCACAAGCTGAACACGATCGGTCTTGGTGAGCTAAGCGAAAAGACTGGCGGGAAACTGCCGAGCATGTGACCGGATAAGGATGCAGAGGAGTCAACTCAAGGTATCTTGGTAACGAGTCCCTAAAGTCGCCCCCCTGGTTGTGATGTATACACAATGATTTTTTGGGCTGAAATTGGTAAGCTAAGCGTACCTTCCTATTAGTAATGCCATCGGTAAGAGTTTTGAGAAAACAAAACATGTTGTGGCACAAACATTTACATGAGCCATTTGTGCTAAACGAGCAATATGCGAGTTTCTATCCTACTACGTCCCCAGAAAAAATCCCAAAGTTGTTGCAGTTTTAAAGTGCATAACTGTACACTGAACATGTTAGCTGAATACATTACCAATTTTTTGTTTTTCACAAATCAAGAAAAACAACATGAAATGAATGAATGCATCATGTGTATTTTGGCTCATTCAAACTAATGCACTTTAAATGACAATCACGTTCTGGCACAAACACAATTTTTCAATAACCCATTTAGCTCTAACATCCTGCTGCAAGAGATGGATTGACCAGGATAATTCAAGGGTAGTGCCAGATTAGCTTGGCGCCTGAAGATGCCAAGCAAATCTGGCACTACTCTTGAATTATACAACTGGTGCATAGTTGTTTGGTAACACCTCCAAAATGTGTGAAATGTGGCCATGGGGTTAAATGGGTTAATTCTAAACTTACTTGTGTGAAGAGCTAGCTGTCCCTGGGATTTTTGCTGTAGTGTGATGGGGCAGTCTTGGTGCGCCAGAAGTAATGTTTTCAACTGAGCTACCTCCCCTCTCAAGAGGCTTACTTCACTCTGGAAATAAATTTTAAAAAATAAATAAAAATAATTAAAAAAAAAACTTCATAAGATTTAACCCTTTGGCTGTCGGTAGTGTGTTTGGTCGAGATGATTCCTGCTGGAATAACCTCAACCAAACACACCACCAGCAAGGAAGGGTTAACATTCAGAATCCACTAACACACAACAGCATATTGCAACAGAAGACCAAAAAACCCAAAACAAACCCCCACCAAACTTATCAACACAGAATAAAAGCCAACAAAAAGTAACACTGTTCAAAATCGGTAAATTGAGGGCTGTTCTTTCACATTTTCAAATACAGGTTTCTGATTTTATGGACCCCTTTCAGTTTGCTTACAGAAGGCAAAGAGGTGTTGATGATGCCATTTTGCATGTTGTAAACAACATCTACTCTCATGAAAAAAAAAAGGGAGCCTCCATTCGACTGAAGTTCTATGATTTTTCGTCTGCTTTTACCACCATTCAGCCACACATACTCGTTTTCAAACTTGTTCATATGAACTTAGATGAATGTACCATTCTTTGGGTTTTGGACTATCTCACTAACCGCTCACATTATGTCATAATTAGTTTGGATCTAATCTCAGATGTACTTTTTACCAACACCGGTGCACCTCAGGGGACTGTCCTGTTGCCTTTTTTGTTTTCTTTGTACACAGCAGACACTCATCATGTAGAGCCACTCATGATGGCTGTGTCATGGACAAATACGCTGATGATACGGCACTGACAGGTCAGATTACAGATGAGGACGACAGACACTATCGACAGGAGATCGATGACATTGTAGTGGTGCCATAGAAACTATCTTGAATTACATGTTGGCAAAACAAAAGAGATGGTCATAGATTTAAGGAAAAAATAAAATTTTCTCTAAAATGTATTTTTTCGAAAAATACTTACCGATGACATTACTGTAAGGAATAGTGTCTTAGCTAGCCTAATTTTAGCCAAAATTGGTTGTGTACCTATATGGCAGGGAGGCAACAAGGGGCATCATAAGCCTAGCAAGTATCCCGAGTAGCCTCCCTTCCATCCCCATCCGGGCAACCGCTCACCGGAATCCCGCCAGTTTGTTTACTTAGCTGACGAGCGGCAAGCGGGGAAGGTGGGAGGGTCATTCGAGTAATGTCATCGGCAAGTATTTTTCGAAAAAATACATTTTATAGAAAAATTCATTTCTTTCCTCAAAACACGTTACTGATGACATTACTGTAAGGAAGAATTACGAAGAGGAGGTGGGTGCCGCTTATAATGCCCCTAACCCCCAACTGCCATCTAGGCCCGCCCTCCCAGGAGCAACCTTCCGATAATTTTAGCTAAGAATAGCCGACGGCACTGAGGGTGCCGGGAGGGAGTGTTGAGCTCCGGGGATGTTTCCCACCAGCGCTATGTTTCCCGCTGGCCTGGGAGGACCCAAGAGGATCTCGCACTGTCCAGAGAGGTCCCTCAGGTAGAATCGGATGAAGTTGATTCCACTCACCAGCGCACGGCCGCCACAGAGTCTTTGATGGCTCAGTAGTGGTCGAATGCGAGGATGTGGCCGTGGCTTTGACGCCGTGCGCCCTGATGTTCATCCCTTTCGCTGCATCAGGGTAGAGGTCGCTGCAGGCGGCGCGAAGTACGCAATGGAGCCAGGAGGTATACCGTCTGGGGTGAGATGTCATCCCCACCTGGAAGGCAGGTGCGTCCCCTGCGTATCGGTTTGGTCCGGCGCAGGTGTCCACCTAAGGCTTTCACCGGATCCTGCTGTCTGTATCCTGGGCAGGGCCTGACTGCCCCCAAGGGCCGAATGGCGACCGACTGGGCGAACCAAGGAACCGGGTCGTGGCTAGGAAGCCAGGTCGGGCAGCAGTAGTCCCGCCAATCATCCAAACTGCAAGTCTGAGGGCATGCTAAAGAGCATGCAGTTCGCTGACCCTGGCAGCCGTGGCGAAGGTCAGTCGGGAGTAGGTCTTCCGTGGCACATCGGCCGTCTGCCCAACTGGAGCGGGTCGAAATGGTCCAAGACGAGCCCCCGTCGCCCCTAGGCAAGGTCCCATCGCAGCAACCGCGAGCGAAAGCAAGACGTGTAGACCGAAGAGCGTCAGAATGCTGGCGAGGTCTGTACAGGCACCAGGGTCGACCAGTCTAAGTCGGTCCGTGTCAGCGATCATGATCAGGCAGCCCCTAAAGGTGAGAGCGCCAAGTTGGTCGGTGAAGAGCCAGGAAGCACTCCACCCGCTGAGGAACCGTCCGGCACAAGGGAAGAGGCGCTCATCACCTGCGTCGCCCAGGCCTCGCACCTTCCCTCGTAAACTCGTCTGGTCGAGTGTCTACGGACTGTAGCGATAGCTCCCACAGCTACATTTGAGAAGCCTCTAGCAGCGAGGGCTTGCCGCACAACGTCCAAGCATGGAGGAAGAGTTCTCGGGGCTGCAAAGCATCGTGCGTGGGGTGGTGATCCACAGAGGGGGCTCACGGCGAGGTTCAGGAGGCACGAGGTCCATGAGCATGTCCTGCAGCAAGAATCCACCAGGACCCAGGGCGCATTGCAACCTAGAGTTTGGGCAGGAGCTTGGAACTAGCACCCTAGGTGGGTTGGCGAGACGTCGAGGCCGTCCCCAGAGAGGTAGAGAGTGCCGACTGCTCAGGCTAGTGGAACTGGAACAGAAGGAACGAAGCGGGGAAGCTGGCGATTCCACCTCGGCGCGATCATGGCGGACTCTCCGCTGTGCAGATCACCCGAACGATGTCCGGACGGAACGTCCACTCTGTGCGGAGAAGCTGGCTGCTACGCGCGATGGAGTTGGCAGGCCATGCGGAAGTCCCTGGAAGTCTCTAGCTCGGAAGCGATGTCTCGATCTTTGCACAAACGGAGCCCCTGGCAGAGGAGGAAGTACAAGGGAGAGTAACCGCATCCTGCACTGCTTCTGAAAGAAGTCGACTACTGTGGCGCTGTCAGAGAGGACGAGAGGCTCCTGACGTCGCAGACGTGACACCTGAAGCTGGGCCACGAGGTCCGGAGGCCCTCCGCCGGAGGCAGAGTAGGATCTTGGTAACAGGAGAGTGCCCCCGGGGCGAGACTTGTGTTGACGCAAGGGACAACTTGGGAGGAGGCGAGAATAGAGGAACTTCCGTAGCGAGCCAGTCGGGATCCGCCCCGTGAAGGAGAGGACGTAGCAACGGCCGCACCCGAACCTGAGACTTGAGGTCGCCTGTCGAGGGTCGTCCAGGGAGAAGCAGGAGCAGCTGAAGCGAGGGGCAGAAGAGATGTCATAGGGGAAGTAGGACCGCTGCGGTACTCACCAGTCCCCGACGCCGAAGTCACCGTCTGACGGAGGATGCCTGCTCTTGAGACAACTGCCGCGCTGGGTTCACCAAGTGCTGCATTCGCCGCTCCGGAAGCCGCCCTGCGTGAGGTCGGTGCGTGGTTCAATCCCCAGGTAGACAAGCGGTGCTACGGCGTGAGGTCGGACTTGCCCACGTAGAACAGGAAGCCAAGCCTGCTGAGGAGATCCCAAGAGTATCCGATCCTCCAAGGGACTCCAACGGTTCCCAGAGATCACTAGGATGTGAGTGGAGCACAAGACGTCCATCGGTCCGTCTGCTACGAGTACAGCTACGTGAACCCCAGGCTGCACAGCACTGACGGAGCGTGTGACCCTGGAAGATCACGACGTCGAAGGCAAAGCGGAGAGAACGGCTGGACACGTGTGGGGACGAGCAGAACGCAAACTTCTCCAAGGAGGTCTCCGACTGGTTCCGCAAGTGACGATTGTCTAGGGAAGTCGACGTGGCCGCACGAAGACGTCCAACCGGCCTCATCTACTACAGGGTCCAGATGCGGTAGAACACCCAGTGGCTGCGGTAGAGCCGAAGGGAGGTGCGCGACAGTGGTAGACCATGGCGCCGAAGGCGAGGCGGAGGTAACGGCTGGAGATGGGGAGTCCGGGGGCGAGCCGAACTCAATCTTGTCCAAGGGGGTCTCCGACCGGCTCCACAAGATCGTGTAGGAACATCTACGAGTCCAGGCTGACGGCCCAGTCCAAAGTCTGTACTGTGGCGCGAAGGCTCGGGCGGTCTCCACGCCAAAGGATGGGGCGGCGACGAACTTGTACAGCGTGGTGCGCGCGTCGACTGCCGTAGCCGCTTACCACCGGTCTGAAGGTCGAGGCCACCGCGCAGGTGTCATCCTGAAGCCCGAGTTCACGCGAAGTGGTAGCCGGCAAGGCGTTGACCGAGGGGTGGTACGCAGCGTAGTAGGTGGTGACCGGCAAGCCAGGAAGCTCCTAACCGCGGCGAGTGGAGGGAGTCTCCGATCCTCGATGCGCGGAATGAAGTCTGGTAGAGGCTCAGTCAAGCGTAGTCAAGCGCTGTATCTGCAGGCTGATGCACAATGTCCCAGACCGTAGATACACCGTCTTACAGCCCTGGGGCGCTGGCGGGAACCCGTGTCGTCCGCAGAAGCTACTACAAGATTAAAACCGATCATTAACCTACAGCGCTTAATTTACCTTCCAGCTGTAAGCGCTTTACAATGAGTACCCACAATTAAAACCTGTGACATGTGTACACCAAAACCATACTAGTGGCTGCGAGGAAGCAGGAAGCCGACCAGGTGGGGAGGTGGAGTGGCGAGCCGACGCTGCGTCTGCGCTCGTAGTACTCTAAGAGCCACGTGGGCGCCCAAAAGGCCCTAAGTCTCATCCTGTCTAGGGTAAAGGCATCCGTCCCTGGGCTGGACGCCGTACATCTGTGCTGGGCCAAAATGCTTGCGGTGTAACCCATGCAGCCCGAGTCGACCCATTATGTGAGTGTCAGGCGAGCGGCCGCACACTGATTCCGTAGTCTCGCCCAGGGCGATGGTACTTATACTGAGGTTGAGGCGGAACACTTCTGTTGGCATGTGGCTGGGTTGGACGGCCGTACTCTAGTCTCGGCGACAGGCCTAAGGTGACAGGTCGCGGGAAGCAGTCTGCAGTAGCGCCGGCCTGTCCCGTGAGCGTGGCCTCTGCCGAGGTACGGGAGTCCGCTCGGTTATTCTAACAGCCAATGGCCTGACCGCCCGTTCTAAGGGTAGACGGGGCGTGCGAAATCGACGTGAGCCCGGCCCGTCCCTTTACTTTTATCCGACGAACGGGCGCACTTAAGTCCAGCAGAATTGTCCGGTCGTGAACACCTGTCATTGACCTTCTGCCGTGAGATGCCTTAGTTGCCTGGTCTGCGCCAAACCCCAATAAATAAATAAATAAATGTACTGACCTTAGAGTGGGATGTTGAAGCTTCGTGTAATCTCATCGCTTACTTTTGTAAATCCCGCTGCCTTCTGCTCGAATAGGGGGGGGGGGGGGGGGGGGGGCCTGTGCGAGCGATGTCACCGTGGCCCAAACTTGTCTCTATCTCACCTAACGAGAGGGCCCTCAATGGTCCAGACTTTTCGTCCGGCCGAGGGCACTTGTCTTTGTCACAGACCTCAGAGCAGGACGCTGTACACTTGTGCTGGACTCATTCCAAGGTCTGGTCATGTATGCACGTAGTAGGCCAAGCTCGGTGATTCTACCAGCGAGGTGGCAAAGTTCTTTCCTCCTGCAACCGTCCGAACGTTAGTTTCGTAATGCGAACTATGTTGCTATGGGCCCGTCTCATCTCTATCTTTGTCTGACGAGCGGGTAAGCACTTGTCTGGCATTCTCCTCCGTCCTAGGGTACCTCACCTTGTTACTGACCTCTACACGGGACGCCATACGCCTGTGCTGGACTTGTCTCAAGGGTCTGAGCGTGTGGCGGATCATAACAGTACGTTGTTGGCCAGAGTCGGTGCTTAGATTACTCAGCGAGCTGACGAACAAACCTGTTGACATCCTATGTTGGCCAGGCTTGGTGATCCGTTTACCCAGCGAGCTGACGAACATTCTTGCTGAAGGCCTATATTGGCCAGCTTGGTGTATGTTTTCCCAGCGAGCTGACGAACATTCTTGCTGAGGCCTATGTTGGCCAAGCTCGGAATGATGTTTAACCAGCGAGTTGACGAACATTCTTGCAGAAGTCCTGTGTTGGCCAAGCTCGGTGTCTCGTTTCCCTAGCAAGCTGACAAACCATCGGCTGAAGTCCTCGGCTCGATAAGGTCTGAAGCCGCCCGTGCGTCCCAAGTTGTGAGTGTCCGAGCTGTTCCTTCCCCAAAGGTGGTCGGGTCGGTGGCAGGAGCCTGCACTCGGACTTGTGTTGGTTGTTCATAGCGCCAGAACCCCCAAAGCTGAGACCACTGCTCCTCCAGCCAGGGGGCGCAGACGATGCACGGGTGAGTGGAGGCACAGCCAGAACAAGGTAGGCATACAGCATGCACGTCACTCCGCCATCGTAAGTCCCCACAACGCATGCAGGTGCGGACTGGCAACTGCAAAACATAATCAAGAGTGACAGGCGAGCAAGCGTGGCTCCCCGAGGCCATGCATCCGATGCGTACGCGCGCAAAGCCGAGAATCGAAGTGATGTTACTCCACGACTAGTGCCGACGCCCGGCGCTTTCCCTCCTCTTTAGCGCCGGTCGCGGGCACCCATCAGGGTTTTACCTTACCATGTCGGGAAGGCCGGAGGCCAACCAAGAACCAAATGGGACCAACTGTGCCACCGAAGCGAAGGCTCGCACCACCAACAGAAGAGCCGCATCCCGAAGGTAGCTCCAGAAGCACAGCGAACACAGTATCCAAGGCTCGTGCGGACCACGGGAAGTAATCCAAGACCCCAACACCACAGACGGTGGAAGGCCACTCTCAAAACCGACGAAGGTAAACTCCAATCTAGCACAGCTGCATCAGTAATCCCAAGCGAGCACAGCTCTATCTCTCTCTTTAAACACAGCCGAGTCCAAGCCACAAGGCGACCGGTCACATCGTACACAGCCAAGACGCAGAAGCAGAGGTACACAACCTTCCACAGCTAAGCTAAGAAACAAACTGGCGGGATTCTGGTGAGCGGTTGTCCGGATGGGGATGGAAGGGAGGCTACTCGGGATACTGGCTAGGCTTAGGACGCCCCTTGTTGCCTCCCCTGCCATATAGGCACACAACCAATTTTGGCTAAAATTAGGTAGGCTAGCTAAGAACACTATTCCTTACAGTAATGTCATCAGTAATGTGTTTTGAGGAAAGAAACAAACATCATCCCGATCCTGTTGTCATCAAGGGAACAGAAGTTGAGCGTGTAGAGTCCTACACGTATTTAGGTGTTCTTTTTGACAACACAATCAACTGGAAACAAAACACAGATGCTATTGTGAAAAAAACGCATACCCATCTTTACTGTTTGAGAAAAGCTCCGATCATTTAATGTAAGCACTCAGCTTTTACTGCTCCAGTATTGTTAACGTTCTAACTTTTGGACCGACGTGCTGGGGTAGAAATTTATGTAAAAGAGATCAAGATCGTCTTAACAAAGTAATCCGGAAAGGGGGCTGGGTGATTGGTAGGGCACAGGATACTTTAGACACACTGTACAACAGACGGATTACGAACAAACTGGCTGACATTCTTGATGACAAAACACATCCACTTAGATATGAATTTGACAGCAGACGCATCGAACGAAGTGGCAGACTTCGAGTACCGAAAAGTAGTACGTCACATTATGCCAACTCTTTTGTCCCTCAGGCTGTTACCCTTTTCAGCAGTAATATCAGTAGATGGTGTCTGTCAACATTTTTTAGTTCTTTAGTACTAGCCCATTCAGTAGTTCACTGCAACATTGCTGACACCAGAAGCACAGGGGGTATCCACCTTAAGTGTTTCTGATGCCAAGAGTGTTACAAAGGTAACAATACGTCTGTTACAGTTCATCTCTTTAACTGAGAGTCATGGGTTATTTCATTATTTCATTGAGTTAATGGTGATGCAATGTGTTGTATGAGCAGACAGTGAATTTCCTCATGAGGATTAATAAAGTATTATTGTATTGTATTGTATATTAATTATTATATTAAAGAGTAACATTTTATGTTAGGATTCAACCCTTTGGCTGTCGATTTTTCTTCGCTGTTACTGAATCAGCAGGAGACAAAACTCTTCATGTGTGCACACAAGCTGCTGTGGTTCATGAGGATCCATGCCTCTTACAGATAAAACACATGCACTTCAAACCTGTAATCTGTTGTTAGTTTGCTGTAGTTCATCGGCTTTCTTCTCTAAGTTGCTGATCCAGTGTTTCCGTTTTTGCCGACACCTTGCAGCTGCTGCCCTGCACACACAATACAAACTGGTGATCCTCATGAGCATATAGCTAAGTGATCTTCAATAACTGCCATATCAAGAGCTAACAAGAAAGGCAAAGCCATTATGGCTTACGTGTATGACCGATTTACATATGTGTGACCTGTGTGACAAGAGCTGGCTTCTGCAGTAGCAAAATCCAGGTTGTTTCCTCAAAATACATTACCAATGACATGACTATGTGGAAGTGTCTACTACTTACTCAATTTTAGCCTAAGAACCTGTTGTGTTATGACACAACCCGGGAGGCACTCGGGGAACCCCTAGAGGAGCCGAGAGTTGTCTCCCGTTACTACCCATCCGGTTCCGAGTCACAAGGTGTCCAACCAGTCATTCTACTTAGCTCACCCTGTGCAGACGTGTTTTGCTAGCCTACGGGCTTTGTCTCTGCTTGGTGCGACCGGTTGTTCGCCGGTCTTCTGGACTTGTTGTTTTTGGACTATCTGCTTGCGCCGACCCTGCCTGTGATCTGTATGGTCTGCTTCGTCGTCTGAGCGTTCTGCTGCTTCCCTTGTCTGCGCCTTCTTGGGTTGCGTGGACTCCACGGCGCCGTCTTGCTGGGACACTGCCCGCCTTCGTGCGCTGAGGGTGGTTTGGAGGTCCCTCCCCCTGTCCCCGCTTCTACTGAGAGGTAAGGTAGCTGTACTAGCCCTCGGTCGGCCCCCAGGCTGGGCGCCGCTTCCGAGCAGAGGCACTTCCTTTCTTCGTACCTTCGTTGTACTTTTCGCACCGAACCCTCGACTTAGCTTGGCGGGGCCCCACGTGCCTTTCATGTTGATAGGTGTTGCAGGAACAGGCGCTTACCTGCATGCTTGTACCTTTGTTGTACCATTATGCGTCGAATGCTCGCCTTAGCTTGGCGGGGCCCCACGTGCCTGCGCCCACTCGCCTTTCATGTTGATGGGTGTTGCAGGAACAGGCGCTTACCTGCATGCTTGTACCTTTGTTGTACCATTCTGCGTCGAATGCTCGACTTAGCTTGGTGGGGCCCCACGTGCCCGCACCCACGCCCACTCACCCTTCATGTTGATAGGTGTTGCAGCACCAGGCGCTTACCTGTATGCTTGTACCTTCATTGTACCATTTGGCGTCGACCGCTCGCCTTAGCTTGGCGGGGCCCCATGTGCCCTCGCCTGCGCGCCTTCATGTGTGATTTGCGTTACAGCTGCCAGGTGCTTCCTGCACGAGGTGCGGCGAATTCCAATGGCCTACTGACAACCACAAGGTCTGTCTCCCCTGCGCTGTCTGTGCCTCCAACCACACTTGCGACATCGGCTCCAGCTGGCCTGAGCAGTGTTGGTCACAGTTATGGAGACTTTAAGGCACGAACGCGAAGCGGTGACCGCACGCGACCGCACCGACCTTGTGAAACGGATGCCACGCTGGACACGTGAGCCCAGCGCTCCTAGCAGGACTGCTCTCAATGCGACCCCTCCCTCACCGCCCGGACAAAGCCCGCTGGTTCTTACGGGGAGCCATATAGCTAGCAGAGCGCCCGCCTCACTGAGCCCGGCTTTTTGGGATGCGTCCCGCGCCGCCCCAGGTCCACTGTCAGTCCTAGATCATCTCTAATCGGAAGCTCGCTGACTCTTATGAAGAGTCCATTAGCCGGCAGGAGCCCGCAGCACTGGACACGTGAGCCCAGCGCTCCTTCGCAAGACTGCTCTCAACGCGACCCCTCCCCGGGACACCGCCCGGACAAAGCCGCTGGTTCTTATGGGAAGCCATTTAGCCGGCAGAACGCCCGCCTTACTGAGCCCGGCCTCCTGGGACGCGCCGTGCGCCATCCACTGTCAGTCCTACTCGTCGCTACTTGGTCCGCTTGGCTCTTTCAGGGAGTCGTTAACCGCCAGAGAGCCCGCCTCACTGAGCCCGGCTCGCACAGACCAGCGCATAGCCTGCTGGTTCTTATGGGGAGCCATATAGCCGGCAGAGTGCCCGCCTCACTGAGCCCGGCCTCCTGGGATGAGCCGTGCGCCGTCCTGTGTCCACTGTCAGTCCTTATTGTCTCTACTCGAAAAGCTCGCTGACTCTTTCGGGGAGTCGTTAGCCGGTGGAGAGCTCACCTCACTGAGCCCAGCTTGCAGAGACCAGTGTCCACTCGCCCGCGGACTTCAGGCAGTTCAGAGCCCATTCCCCCAGCAGCTCCAGACGCTCTCGCTCGCCGATGGACGAGCTCAGGATGCACCACGGGGCGCATCACTCCAGCAGACGCAGCCATCGACCAAGTCTCACGCTTTGGTTCCGTGACTGTCTCCACATTCGTCCTGTTCAGCTCGCCTCGCCTGCCGAGTTGCCTGTCGCCTTCGCCACTTTGGTGCTCGAGTAGGAGCTCGAAAGGAAACAGAAGAAGGTCCTGCTGCCCCCACCGGTGTTTCGTGCAGGGCTGCCTCGTCCTGCTCGGACCATTGAGCACCCGACGGGATTTGCCATCCCACACAGCACCATGAGCTCATTTTTACCCTTCGATCGACAGAAGGGAAATAGCCCAGGCAGGGGTTCGCCACCCTTGGTTAGTAAGGCCTTTGAGAACTCGGTCCCCTTCGGAGACTACGTTGGGTTGCATGGATACCCTCCTGGCTATAAGAGGACCCAGGCAGCAGAGGCAGGGAAAAGATTTCAAGACGCCAACTTGATAAGCCCCATGTTAAGCTCTTAGACGGCGGAACCCCGAAGCACAGACTTACGAAAGGTTCAAGCTTCGCGATCGTGGGAACGGTCACAGCGTATGGAGTCTATACGTGGCAGGGACCGGGATCGGGTCTCCTCGCTCTTCACCGCCAGGTCGGAGGACTAGTCCAAGCGTCTCGCGCCAACGGACTTCGCCGCGGCAATGGACTTCAGAGTTTCCAGCTAGGTGCAGTAGTTCCTCAAACCGGTTGGGCAGCCGTCACTCTACTCAGAAGATGCAGGTTCGACGACAGCGGGACGGCGCACGGCGGTTACCGTTCTTGTGTTGATGTCTCATCTTCCCTCTCCTCTTCCCCGGTGGACCAGTTCGAGCGTGGCGTGGCACGGACCTCATCTAGACACCGGGCTTCGGGGACTCCAGCTAGGAGCATCAGACCTTGGGACCAGCCGGGCAGGGATCGTGCGGCCGCAGGCGCGGTATGACGTCAGCACGGGGCTCTCGGACATCATTGGACGGAGGCGCCTTCACGGGGACACCGACGCAGCCACCGGCGAACCACACCGGATCGTTGAGTCATTGGCAGGGACGGTGCTTACGTGGAGACGCAGCTTTGACTTCAGCGGCGGGACCACTCGATGGCGACTGATCAATGGAGGCGGCGTCCCGTGGACATCGAGATGACCACATCTCAGCGCACGGTGGATGATGCGCAGGCGCGCAGTCTGATGAGGCGACTGCACGGGTGTACCGCAGCAGATCGCCGGGTGGGCGGACGGGGACCGCTCTTATGTGGAGCAAAGCGGCGGATCTAATCCCACTTGATTGTCTTCAAGCGCTCCCACTACAGCAGCATTTTCGGCTCCATTGGCGTCCTCTCCTCCGGAGACTTTGCTGCCCCAGTGCCCGTGACTCGGATGCTTCATCCCCTTCTGCGGCCTTGGACGGACTCTTCGTGGCACGCTTCGGGATTCCCCCTTGCCTCTCCCCCGCTCAGCTTCCCTTTGCGTCGATGCTAGTCTGTCTGGATGGGGGTCTCGCCTGCTATCGCGGTTCCTCAGGACGCCCGGGCCCTGGCCTCCAGCAGAGCATGGAATTACTGGTACTAAAAAAAGAGGAAAACCCCTTTTCACTAGGGGGGTCCGGGGGCATGCTCCCCCGGAAAATTTTTGAAAATTTACATTAAAATTTGTGCAATCTGGTGCATTTTAGAGAAAAACTGAGCAGTTTAACCACCTAAAAATCTTGCTTTTTTTTCTTATTTTTGGGGTGCACTTTTTATTTTTTGTGTCAAAGGTTTAAAAGTTATACTAAAACTTAAAGTATTCAACAGAATATTTATATCCAAATGCTTATTCAAAATACATCTGAATGTCTTTCCATTTTTTTTTAAAATTTGAGTTTAATTATATAATATATATACTTTCTTTAATAATCTCTGCTTAATCAGCTGTAAGTATGGATTCCTTTTATCTCTTATTTAATACTATGTACCATGGTCACTGAGCTGGAGAAAGGTTATATAGATTTTTCAACATAATTTCATCAAACTTTACTGGGAAAAAATACATTGTAATAAATTTATTCACCATCAAGAGTAATATTTCCAATGGCACTGCTTTTAGCTTTCTTGTGTTTCGCTGTAGACACGTGAGCATCAAGTGCTACGCGGCCGCGTAGTTAACATCAACTCTGTGCAGTTCGCGGCAATACGCCTGCCCACAGGCCGCTAACTTGCGAATACACTGAGCGCGGAGCTCGTCGTTTACGCTTTTCTCGAGCCAAGTCCATCTCCAAATATTCTTGGCTCCAGAATCGTCTGACGTCTATTCTGTCTCCGCGTTTAAGTATTTTCTCTTTGCCATATTTTGACCAGACTATGACTCCACTGAAGACCGGAAGCGACCTGTGCGAGCTAAAGCTAACGCCTCACTCAATTTTGAATACGCGATTTGGGGATATCCGCCACATAAAGATCACGAAACACGGTATTGGAATAGTGACTTTACGATTTTGTTTTCGGCGGAAATTTTTATTTTCGGCGGAATGGCAGCTTCATTTAAGCGGAAATCCGCCAAAAAGAGGAAAATTCCATGCTCTGCTCCAGAGCTGGCGGACAGACACGTCAACTGGTTGGAGCTGCAAGCGGTCTGGCAAGCCCTCTTCGCGTGGGAAGCACACCTCCAGCACCAGGAGCGGCACGTCCTCTCGGACAATGCGACGGTGGTTCCTACATTCGGAAGCAGGGCGGTACGTGCTCACCCGACCTGTGCATGCTCCGCTACCATCTGATGCGCTGGTGCGAGGACCGCAGCTTTCCCTCCGAGCTCGACACATCCCCTGCCACCTGACCGTCTTGACCGACGCTCTCTCCCGGCACGGCCGCTGCTATGCACAGAGTGGACGCTACGCAAGGACATCGTTCAGATGATCTGCGCTCACTAGAAGACGCCTAGGATCGACCTATTCCCCCCCCATTCCAGACCCCCTTGCCTGGGCAGATGACGCGCTCTCCTTCCAGACTCGCCACGGGACCCCCCCTGCTGCTACCCACGCTGAGCACGTTGCTCAGCAGCCCCGCCAGCCGCTGTTTCCACCCATCCTCCTTCACGCCTGGAGTTTGTGCGGCAAGCCCTCACCACCAGAGGCTTCTCGAGTGCTGCAGTGGAGGCGTTCGCTACAGCCCGCAGACCCTTGACCAGGCGCGTCTACGAGGGAAGATGGCGAGTACTGTGCTCCTGGTGCGTTGACCAGCGCCTCTCCCCACCAAACTGACGAATCCCCAGCTCGCGGACTTCTTCCTCTGGCTCTTCGGAGACCAAGGGTTAGCCCCTATCACCATCAGGGGGTACCTGTCCTTGTTTGCCGACACCTACCGGCAACTCGGCCGCCCGGACCCTGGCGCCTGCAAAGACATCACCGACCTTATGACTCACTTCGGCCTGCAGTGTACAGTGCCCCGCTCACTCATTCCTCGCTGGGACCTTGTCGGGGGGCTGACGTGGCTTCACGCTGTCAGATGCGAACCGCTGCCCTTCGCGGTGGTGACTCATAAGACATGCTTCCTGTTGGCCCTTGCCACGGCGGCCCGAGTAAGTGAGCTACACGCGCTGCCAGCGCGCCCTGCCTGCCTGCAGTTCAGAATGGATGGTTCCGTGCAGCTACTCACGGACCCTTCTCCTCTGGCTGTGCCACAGGTGTTCACCTTCCAGCCGCTGAGAGATATGACCTTCCCCCGGGACACCAGGCAACAAAATCCCGTGCGCGCCCTACGCATTTGCCGACGCTGACCCAAAGCCGTCTGGAGGGGATGCTCACGCCTCTTTCTGCCGTTGAACCCAGGCAGAACTGCTTACAGCCCAGACATTATCTTCCTGGCTACGCTGGGTCTTGCGGTCCGCCTAACGGGACCTCTCCCCGGAGGGAGCAAAGACGCTGAAAATACGTGCACACGAGGTACGAGCCACGGCCACGAGCGTCGCTTTCGACCGGAGCGGCGCTGTCAAAGACATCGGGGTGGCTGTGGGCCGGCAGGCAGGATTGGCCTTCGGTCACTTATACCTCCAGGATCGGGCAGGCCAGCGAGAAAATCTCGCACTGGTGGGACACATCACCGCAGCGCAACATTAACACTCCCTCCCGGCGCCACAGGTACACACTTAGCTAAAATTGTTGGGAGTTTGCGGCGGGGAGGATGGCTCTGACTTAACCCGTCTGCGGCGGTGTTTGGGCGCGGCACCCTCCTCCTTATCGCAATTCTTCCACATAGTCATGTCATCAGTAATGTATTTTGAGGAAACAAATGAATTTTTCGTCTAAAATGTATTTATTCAAAAAAAACTTACCGATGACATGACTCGGACGACCCTCCCACCTGCCCCGCTTGCCGCTGGTGAGCTAAGTATTCCGACTGGTTGGTCAGCGCGTGACTCGGAACCGAATGGGCAGTAATGGGAGACAACTCTCAGCCCCTCGAGGGGTTCCCCGAGTGCCTCCCGGGTTGTGTCGTAACACAACAAGTTCTTAGGCTAAAAGTGAGTAAGTAGTAGACACTTCCATATAGTCATGTCATCGGTAAGTATTTTTCGAAAAAATACATTTCAGAGGAAAAATTAATTATTCTGAAAATATAAGCATTTTTCACACATCTGTCAACACCCCGTGACCCTTGACCTTTGTGATGAGTCGACTAAATTAGTATGCATAGGAAGGTCTCATCATCAGCTATCTTTGTGCCAAATTTGGTTGAAAAATTTGCAAAAATGTGGATAATATCTACAATTTTATCAAAATTTGGCATTTTACACACATTTGCCAGCCTATTGTGAACCTTGACCTTTCTGATGGGTCATCCGAATTAGTATGCATAGATAGATCTTACCATCAGGTGTCTCTGTACCAAATTTGGGTCTGAGGTTGTGAATAGTATTTGAGAAAAAACATTTTTTGTCAAAATATCGCTATTTTGGACCTATTTCCTGAGCTCTCATGACCCTTGACCTTTTTGAGGGACCAACCAAATTAGTGTGCATAGAAAGGTATCCCTGTAGCAAGTTTGGGTTTAACAAACATCTTTTCAAAATAGGGCCATTTCAGACCTATTTCCTGAGCCCTTGACCTTTCCAAGAGGTCATTCAAATTAGTATGCATAGACAGGTCTTACCATCAGGTATCTCTGTGACAAGTTTGGGTTTGAAGTTGTGAACAGTATTTGAGAACAAACATCTTTTGTCAAAATATTGCTGTTTCAGACATATTTCCTGAGCCCTTGACCTTTCCAAGGGGTCATCCAAATTAGTATGCATAGATAGGTCTTACCATCAGGTATCTCTGTGGCAAGTTTGGGTTTGAAGTTGTGAACAGTATTTGCGAAAAAAAAACATCTTTTGTTAAAATATGGATATTTTTCACCTATTTCCTAAGCTCTTGTGACCCCTGAATTTCCCAAGGGATCAACCAAATTAGTATTCAAAAAAAGGTCTTACCGTACCAAGTTTGGGTTTGAAGTTGCGAATAGTATTTGAGAAAATATAAATTATGTCAAAATATAGCTAATTTTGACATATTTACAGATCCCCTGTGACCTTGACCTTTGTGAGAGGTCACTCAAATTGGTATGTTTAGAATTGAGAAAGGTCTTGCCACAAAGTATCCATGGGCCAAGTTTAAAGACTGTGGTTTGAATAGTCTCCGAGAAAATGCCAATGTTAAAGTTTACCACAGACGATGGACGCCAGACAGACGACCACTGGCCCGAAACATAGACTCACTGTTGCTTTGCACGTGAGCCCAAAATCTTTAAAGGCAACAGCTGTCAGATCCCCCCCGCCCCCCTCTCCCCGCCCCAGGATGCAACAAGGCGTCAGACATCGGTCATAGTTCAATTGCAGGGCTAAAATATTCAAATAACCCTTTTAGCCCCAGATCCCTACAGTAGGAGATGGCTTGACCATGATAATTTAAGGGTAGTGCCAGATTAGCTTGACGCCTTCAGGCGCCAAGCTAATCTGGCACTACCCTTGAATTATCATGGTCAAGCCATCTCCTGCAACTGGTACAGTCATTAGGCAACACCTCCAAAATTTGAGAAATGGGACCTTGGGAGGTAAAAGGGTCAATGGAGGGGCCAGTAGGTGAAATGTCCTATCATAATCGCCTCAAAGCTGCCTATGTCTGATCAGTTTTCTACCGTCTTGGAATTCGTATTTTACACAGCACGTTAGCGTTCTATGTCTGCATTGCACGCAGTGATCACTCACAAAACACTTTTATGTGTACCTATTGTTGACGAGCAAACGAAATGCAACATCATTCGAGTCATCGTAAACACTTAAGTGTTTCCGATGACTTGAATGACGTCACATTTCCTTTGCTAGTCAGTATTAAATTTGTATATGGCAGACATTATGTCCTATTCATGTTGGCAAACCCAGTACATCTGACCCATCAGTGGAAACGTTTACTTGCATCCCACCCACCGCCCCCCCCCCCCCCCCCCCCCAAAAAAAAAAAAAAAAAAAAAAAAAACATTCCAAGGGAGCATTTTGCCACACACCCCATTCCCAAACACATTCAGCTTACCTATTTCTTTCTAAAAACTTTCTCCTCCTTTCGTCAGGATCTTCAGAATCACTAGAAGCACCTTTATGTCTTTTGCTGAAATGGAAATCAGTAAAATACACTGATGAGCAAAACAAATGTGACATTGAAATCATCAGAAACAATGAAATGTTTCTGATGACTAAAATGTCACATTTCTTTTGTTTGTCAGTGTACGTGAGATCCAACATTTGTGCGTTGATCTGAGATTTCTGACCATACAGCTTTAGGCCATAAAGGTGAAATACATAGACCAGGTCACAAGAACAAAAATATGCTTTTGAAAATCACACATGTCCAACACAAATATCCGTGTGAAAAACTGATATGACTGATTAAAACTGAAGAAGCTGAAAAAGGTCCATGGACTTGTTATGCCCCATGATTCATGGCCAGCAAGAAATTCCTCTCACAGATTGTACATGCTGGCTGAAGGGCTGTCTGCCTGAACCCAAAAGCTAAAATGCAGCTATCTGGGATTTTGAAAAATCTGAATCAGTCTGAATACTGTCACCCACACCCTAGAATGAATACAACCCCCCTCTGCCAAAATATACTACACATATCACAAAGAATTGTAGGTACTGGATACTATGAAGGTACATGTTGTATTGTCAGTGGCACACAACCTAGAGAAACACAAATCTGATTTCCCAAACAACATTTGTTTCCTCAAAAACATTACGGTGATTACCGATGCCATTACTACAATGGAACAACCTTTAGCTTACGTAATTTTAGCCCAAAAACTTACGATGTGTACCTTTAGGGCCAGGGCCTAGCACCCGAGGTAGCCTCCCCTCCCACCCCATACGGTGTAACTGCGAGAGCAGCCAAACCAGTTTTCTCCTTTAGCTTGCAGCGTCTAGACGTGCTTAGCCCTGCAGCGTGTTTTGCCTATGACTGTGTATGGTTCTAACCTTGTGGTTTCTGCAACTTTGACTTGTTCCCGGCTGTGCTTTCACCCTGCCTTGGAACTTGGACTGTTTTTCTTGTGTACCTTACTAGTGACTTTGCCCTTCGAGTGCCTGCTTTCGACGGAAGAGACTTCGTTCCCAGACGAGCCTGGCCTTGGAGCCGGGTCCTTAGCTCCACGTGGCACTTAGAACTTTTGCACCATGTGCTTTGCCTGGCTCGGAACCGTCCGCTGGCGTACGGTGTGCTTCTTCTTCGGCGGCCCCAGACACTTTCACCGGTTGAACTGCGGGGACTTCTTCGTCGACCTGGCCTCTTCCTGTTCGTGAGTGGCCCTCAGCCACATGGGACTCCCTTCTTCTTCAACTGCGAGATGGCCAGTTATCAAGTTCGTACCTGCACCCGTTGTGGCGATTTCCAGTGGCCGAGTGACACGCATGCACTTTGCCTCCCCTGCTCCGGTTGTGCTTCTGGCCACACCTGTGTCATCTGCGCACCCTGGGTGGAGGAGCAGTGGGCCCAGCTGTGGAGTTTTTATCGGCATGAACGAGGATCGCCGCTCTCACGCAGCCACGTGCCTGCATCAGCCCCGGACCCTCCAGGACGCACCCGCTCCGCTGTTGGGGGACAGTGTTCTAAGGATCTCCCCTTGCACACCCACTCTCTCGAGTCAGGTCCGCAGCGAGTCCACTTGTCCCGCTTTGCGGGAAACATTCAGCCGCCAGGCCTTGACGTTGGGGGACAGTTATCTCCCCCCTTGCGCACCAGCTCGCTCGAGCCTGGTCCGCAGCAAGTTCACTCGCCCCGCCTTGCGGAACCCAAGCCTCACAAGCCCGGAAGAAAGAAGACAAGAGACGGCAGTGGACGCCACGCCTCACCGACGCCGGACCCTCGGCATCGTCGTGCGGCCCCCAACATGCGGCCCTGGGTTTGCGATCGTCTGGACACAGCCCACTCGAGACACAGCCCCCGCCCTCGTACGCCACCTCGGACTGCGGACCCCCGCCTACGGCCCCATGGCGCGTCGCCTCGTCGCCTGCCCCGCTCATCGGTCTCTGCTCGCTCTTCGCGCCATGCATCTCTGTCTGCTTCAGCCTCGCGGACTCCTCGCCTTCCTCCTCGGTCTTCTCTGCGGGCTTCGGAGGATCCCTTGTCTGGTCATTGCTCCTCCCGGTCGGTGGTCTCTTCCGTCGTCCTTTCTGCGGCTGGTTCCCAGTGGTTTTCCCCACCCCCTCCCCGGCGTCCCCGCTCCCCTTCGCGCCGCTGACCTCGCGTTCGCCGTTCTTCTTCGCGTGGACGCTCGCCCCGCCGGACTCGCCGCTCCCACCATCGCAGCCGCTCACCTCGGTCTCGCTCTTCCTCGTGGCGGCGGCCTCCGCCCCGGCCCCTGGTGCGTCACCCTCCTGTGCCTCCCATGGATGTCGACTCTCTCAGCATCGCCCAGGAGGATTCTGCTTCGGCTCTCTTCAGCCTTTTGGCCTCATCACACGCCCACTCGCCGTCGGCTCCCTCTTCGCCTACACTGCGTATAACTAGAGCGGAGACCCTTGCCTCCCTCGACGAGGCGGCTCACCCGATTGCGTCGTGCCTTCCCCCAGACGCCTGTCCCCCGTCGCCGCCCCCCAAGCGGAACCTCTCAGCCTTCGTGGACGCGGATCGTCCGACCACGCGGTTTCGGTCCCTGCCTCAACCTCCGGGATTCCAGGGCCTTCGCGACACCTTCTCCGCTCTCCTTCAGCAGGGTTCGAGCTCCGACGCGGCCTTCTTCTTCTCCGACACCCGCTGGCCGGCGGCCTAGGATATCGCCTTTCAGCACAGCTGGTACGCCGGACACTCCCAGAGCTTCGCTACCGACCTCCCAGCAGTTGACCCGGCCGCGCAGCAGCAAGCTGGGTCGCGCCCTGCGGACCGTTAGACTCCCGTCGCGCCCGCCCGCTCTCCAACCCCACCCCCACCCCCGCCTGGCCCACGCCCGCCCGCCGCGGGGTAGGGCCCGGTGATTTCCTCCCCCCTGCGCCCCCGCCGACCGCTCTCGGGTCGCCTGTTGGCGGGAGGCTTGCCCTCTGCAGCGATGTGTGGCGGTCGCTGCTCCCGGACGACCCGTGGATCCTATCCACCGTTTCTGAGGGCCTCCTGCTCTCCTTTTGGACCTCGCCGCCCCTGCGGCGCAGCCCCGTCTGGACGTACGCCCCTTCAGATCGCTTCAAAAGCAGCTGCGCTCCAGGAGGAGATTTCTGCCCTGCTGCAGAAAAACGCCACGGAGGTGGTGTCGCGTCACGACTCGCCCGCCATTTACAGTCGCCTCTTCCTGGTCCCCAAGCCTGGCGGCAGGTGGCGTCCGATCATCGACCTCTCGGCGCTGAACAAGTTCATCACCGCGCTGTCCTTCCGTATGGAGACCGCCAGAGCCCTTCGCGCTGTGGTTCAACCCATGGACTTCGCCATCAGCCTGGATCTAGCGGACGCTTACCTTCACGTCCCTGTGCACCCGGCCTCCAGACGCTACTTGCGCTTCGCCTTCGACAGCGTAGTCTACCAGTTCCACGCTCTCCCCTTCGGCCTCAACCTCGGCCCCTGGGTTTTTACCCGCCTCATGGACGGCATCATCACCAAGGCCCGGCAGACCTCGTCGAGCCCCACTTCGAATTACCTCGACGACCTGCTCCTGCGCAACCCGTCGGCACCTGCCCTGGTGAAGGACCGAAATGCGTTACTGGTCCTCGACAGCCGCAGCTTCATTGTCAACTTGGGCAAGTCAGACCTCGCCCCGTCCTGCTGCTTCGTCCGCCCTGGCATGGAGTTCCTTACCGACCTCAACCTGGTGTGACTCCTGGAAGCACGAATCCAGAAGTTGGTGAACCTGGCTCATCTAGTGTCACAGGAGGAGGCAGTCCCCGCCAGAGTCTGGTTACAGCTCCTGGGCCTGATGAGTGGGGCTGCGGATCTCCTTCCCCTTGGCCGTCTCCACTCGCGCTCGCTTCAGCTCCACCTGCTTCTTCACTGGCGACCCTCGACTGGCGACATCGAAGTCCCGTTCCAGTCCTTTCCTTGCTCCTTCCGCGCCTCCGCCGCTGGGTGGACCCCGTCTGGCTTGCGACCGGAGTACCACTCCTTACTCCGCCCCCCCGGTTATCCCTTTGCGTCGACGCCAGCCGCTCCGGCTGGGGCGCGCACCTGCTGCCAACCTTCACCACGGCTTCCGGCAGCTGGCCACCGGACTTCGCGGTCAGACATATCAACTGGTTGGAACTACAGGCGGTTTGGCAAGCCCTACTCGCGTGGGAAACGACTCTCGGACGCCAGGAGCTGCTCATCCTTTCCGACAACTCCATGGTAGTGTCCTACATACAGAAGCAGGGCGGGACTCGCTCCCCTTCCCTCTGCATGCTTCTTTACCGGCTCTTCCGTTGGTGCGAGGATCGCGGCATCTCTCTCCGAGCGAGACATATCCTGGGACACCTGAACGTCCTTGCGGACTCCCTCTCGAGACGCGGTCAGCTACTCCATACCGAATGGGCACTTCGCCCAGACATCTTTCGGATGATATGCGCCACGTGGGAGACCCTGCTTATCGACCTCTTTGCGATGAGGTGGAACCACCAGCTTCTCCTCTTCCTCTCGCCCATTCCGGACCCCCTAGCCTGGGCAGTCGACGCGCTCTCCATCCCTTGGGACGGCCTCTGCGCTTATGCCTACCCTCCCACCGTTTTGGTCCCCAAGGTCCTTCTCAAACTCAAGGGATGCAACGCGACCCTGTTGCCAGTGGCGCCGTTCTGCTGGACCAAGTCTTGGACCACCGACCTCCTCAACCTCGCCACGGGCCCCCCGCTGCGGCTACCCACCCCTTGCACGATGCTCAAGCAACCATGCCAGGCGCTTTACCATCCATGCCCAGAGCGACTCCTTCTCCACGCTTGGAGATTGTGCGGCGCGCCCTCACCGCTAGAGGCTTCTCGAGTGAGGCAGTGGCAGCTATCACTGCAGGCCGCAAACCCTCGACCCTGCGAGTCTACGAGGGAAAATGGAGAGTGCTGCGAGCCTGGTGCGACCACCGTCACCTCTCCCCTACTGATCTGACCTCCCCCCAACTTGCCGAGTTCTTCCTCTGGCTTTTCACCGAACAGCACTTGGCACCGATCACCATCAGGGGCTACCTCGCCATGATTGCAGACACTTACCGTCACTTGGGCCGAGCGGACCCCGGCAAGTGTAAAGATCTCGCCGACCTTATGGCCCACTTCGGACTACAACGGCCTGCCCTCCGCTCCCTGATCCCACTCTGGGTACTCACCTGGCTGAACTCTAAGCGTTTCGAGCCGCTTCCCCTAGCAAGTCTTGCCGACAGGATGCGAAAGACATGCTTTCTCCTCGCCCTTGCCACAGCCTCCAGAGTGAGTGAGCTGCACGCGCTCTCTGCACGCCCTGCCTGCCTGCAGTTCAGGTCGGATGGCCGTTGACAGTCCCCGTTGACAGCCCCCCAGGTGATCACTGTGTGACCGCTGAAGACAGTCAGCCCCAACAGGGAAGTCAGACAGCAGGACCCGGTGAGAGCCTTACGCGTGTACCTACGCCGAACCAAGCCGCTTGGCCGGGGACGCACCCGCCTCTTTCTCCCTCTGTCCCAAGGTAGACAAGACATCTCAGCCCAGACGATCTCTTCCTGGCTAAGATGGGTGATACGTTCCGCCTACCAAGACCTCTGCCCCGACGCTGCCAAGCAACTTCACATCAGGTCCCACGAGGTCAGAGCCATGGCTGCCAGCGTCGCCTTCGACCGCAACTGTGCTGTTCGAGACATTGTGGCTGCCGTAGGCTGGCGGACCGAGTCGACCTTCACCCGGTTCTACCTCCGAAACCTGGTTGGCCAGCGAGATAACCCGGCCCTGGTGGGGGACATCGCGGCGGCGCAACTCTCCCTCCCCGCGCCCTTGGTGCCGTAGGTAATCCTTTAGCTAAAATTACCGGGAGCTTGCACCGGGGAGGACGGGTCGTGCTAGCTCGGTCGGTTACTGGGTTAAGTGGCGCCTGCCTCCTTTTCGCAATTCTTCCATTGTAGTAATGGCATCGGTAATGTTTTTGAGTAAACAAATGAATTTTTCTCTAATATGTATTTTTTGGAAAAATACTTACCGATGCCATTACTCGGATGGCCCTCCCGCCTGATCCGCTCGCCACTGGCGACTAAACGAAGAAAACTGGTTTGGCTGCTCTCTGGTTTGGCTGCCTCCCCTGGCCCTAAAGGTAATTTTTTGGGCTAAAATTGCGTAAGCTATAGGTTGTTCCATTGTAGTAATGGCATCGGTAAGTATTTTCCCCAAAAATACATTTTAGAGAAAAATTCATATTTTGTGTATAAAATATGTTGGTTGGGAAAGGAATTTGTTTTTCTCTAAATGGGGTGCTTGCAAGTCCCTGCAAAGCTTGTGTTGAATCCTATGAAGGTACATGATGTTGTGTTGTCATTGGTTCAAAAGCATCCCATTTAATCTAATTTCGGAAGCAACATATTTTGCATGCGAAATATGTTGGTTTGGGAAATCAGATTTGTGTTTCTATAGATGGGACGCTTTTGAACCACTGCAAGACTTGTGTTCTGCAGTAGAATGCTGTGCACCGCCAGACTGACGTGGCGATGGGTAAGGCCTTGGCACCGTGTCACTTGTCTGCCTCTTATGTTTTGTATCTTCTGTTTATAACGTGCTCCTGTGTGAATGCTCAGAGTGGGAACTCGGTGTGTGAAGGGAAAGGGTGCAACTGTGTATGGGAAGTCTAGTGGGGAAACGAGATATATTTTTTCATAAGATAGAATTCTTCAGACAAAATTCCCACACCACCCAAGGAACATAGAGACAAAGGAGGACCAGCAAGAGCCATAGATCCTCATGAACCCCTGCAACTGCGGGAGCTCATGAGGATCTATGGCTCTTGCAGTTGGATTGCATTCAGTTTTTCTGGCATAACTGAACCAGGGGTCCACTTCAGACCGGCATGCCTTATTTTTAGCAGTTCCTGAAAGGTTTTATTTACACAGCCCCATGCTCTAAGCTGCAGTAAATGAACGCCACCCACCTTGGCATATCGTAACCATCTAAAGAGTCTGGCAGAATGACCTCCATTTGAGGCGAGTCCATGCGAACCACCATTGGAGACACCTGGGAATGCATGGTTGACACAGCAACGATGGACTCTGCTCGTCCTGACGACGAGCTGACAACACCTTGTTGTTGCTGCTGGAGCTGCTGCTGTTGCTGTGCTGCTTGTAATGTCTGTTTTAACCTCTGAAAACACAGGCAGGGAATAAATGAAAAGAAATTAAACTGAAATGAAGACTATGTCACAAGTGTTAACCCCTTCACTGCCCAGAATAACTGAAGGCGAGTCAGCTGCGAGAGGCATAGATCATCATAAGCCCCTGCAGTAACAGGGTTCATGAGGATCTATACATATTGCTGGTCCCACTTTGTAACCATGTTCCTTACACACTCTGACCTAGAATTATAAAAAAGAAATCAGAAATAGACAGGTGCCTTTGACCCACACCTGTTTTTCTCCCTCACTTTCTACCACTGATAGCCCAGGCAAATTGAGGGAGACAACCAGTGTATCCTTGGCCTAAAGCAACTCCCAGAAAAAGGTGTAATTCTATTTTTTAAAAAATAGAAAAATTAATTTTTTTTAAAAAATGAATTTTTTCAAAAAATACTTCCCGATTGGTATTACTGATAGGAAACGTTACCAGCTAGCCTAATTTTAGCCAAAATTTGGTTGTGTCCATATATGGGAGTGTTGGCAGGTGAGGGGCGCCATAGTCCAGGCAGCAACCCGAGTAGCCTCCCTTCCGCCCCATCCAGGTACGAGCTCACCCGATATTCATCAGTTGGTTTCTTAGCAAACTGGCAGCAAGCGGGGCAGGTGGGAGGGACCTTCGAGTAATACCATCGGTAAGTATTTTTCGAAAAAATTCATTTTAAAGAAAAATTCATTTGTTTCCTCAAAACACATTACCGATGGTATTACTGATAGAAAGAATCCCAAAGAGGAGGTGGGTGACGTTATAGCGCCCCAAAAGCCAAAGACATTGGCCCTCAGACCCACCCTTCTGAAGCAAACTCCCGATAATTTTAGCTAAGATACTTATGGCGCCGGGAGGGAGTGTTGCACCGCTGTGATGTCTCCCACCAGCGAAACGTTTTGCCGCTGGGCGGAGAGGCCCCTCAGGTAGAAGTTGGCGAAGGTAGTCTCAGCTCGCCAACCCATGGCCGCCACAATGTCCTTGACAGCGCAGTTGTGGTCAAATGTGAGACTTGCGGCCATGGCTCTGACCTCGTGCGCCCTGATGTTCATACGTTTGGCTGCATCAGGGGCGAGGTCCTGGTAGGCAGAGCGAATCACCCATTGGAGCCAGGAGGAGATGGTCTGGACTGAGATGTCACGTCTACCTGGGGACAGAGGGAGAAACAAGCGGGTGCGTCCTCTGCACAGAGGCTTGGTCTGGCGCAGGTACACACGCTCTCACCGGGTCCTGTTGTCTGGTCTCCTGGGTGAAGTCTGTCACTCGTAAAGGGCGAATAGTTATCATCTGTGGGGCAGCCAGAGGCGACCGCATCTTGGCCAGGAAGGGTCGGTTCAGGTAGCAGTTGCACGGAGCCATCTGTCCGGAACTGCAAGCAGTCTGGGCGTGTCGACAGCGCATGAAGTTCACTGACTCTGGAAGCCGTGGCTAGGGCCAAAAGGAAGTACATCTTCCGAGTCACGTCTGGTATGCGCGCCAACTGAAGAGGTTCAAAACGGTCCGAGTTGAGCCATGTAAGCACCCATGGTAGATCCCATCTCGCCAAAAGCAAACGCAGTGCTGGGCGTTGCAGACCAAAGTGGGCCATCAGATCGGCAAGGTCTTCGCAGCTACCAGGGTTGGGCCGGCCCAAGTGCCGGTAGGTGTCGGCGATCATGGCGAGGTAGCCCCGAATGCTAATTGGAGCCAGTCCCTGGTCGTTGAATAGCCAGAGGAAGAACTCTGCCAGCTGGGGCATCGTCAAGTCCGTGGGGAAGAGAAGGTTTCACCACACCAGTCACACAGCACTCGCCATTTTCCCTCGTAAACTTGTCTGGTTGAGGGTCTGCGGGCTGCAGCGATAGCATCCACTGCCACACTAGAGAAGCCTCTGCTGGAGAGGGCTTGCCGCACAATCTCCAGGCGTGGAGGAGGAGACTTCTGGGCACGGATGGTACAGTGGCTGTCGCGGTTGCTTGAGCATCGTGCGTGGAGAGGGTAGCTGCAGAGGAGGGCACATGGCGAGGTTCAATAGGACTGTGGTCCACAATCTGGTCCAGCAGAAGGGGGCCACCAGGAACAGGACCATATTGCAGCCGCGGAGCTTGAGGAGGACTTTGGGCACCAGCACTGACGAAGGATAAGTGTATGCGACGAGTCCGTCCCAGCGGATGGATAACGCGTCGACTGCCCAAGCTAGCGGGTCTGGAACTGGCAAGACGAACAGCGGTAGCTGGCGGTTCCACCTTGTCACGAAGAGGTCGATCATGGGAGCCTCCCACCTGGTCCCGATCATCCTGAAGATGTCCGGACAGAGCGTCTACTCGGTGTGGAGTAACTGGCCGCGGCACGGTAGAGAGTCGGCTAGAACATTTAGATGTCCCGGGATGTGTCTCGCATGAGGAATGATGCTCCGATCCTCGCACCAGCAGAACACCTGGTAGAGAACGATACACAGCAAAGGAAAGCGTGTCCCACCCTGTTTCTGTATGTAGGCGATGACTGTGGAGTTGTCGGACATGATGAGGAGCTCCTGGCACCGGAGTTGAGAGTCCCACGTCATAAGGGCCTGCCATACTACCTTCAGCTCTAACCAGTTGATGTGTCGGGACCGAAGATCTGGGGGCCAAAGACCGGAGGCTGTGGTGAACATCGGTAATAGGTGAGCCCCCCAACCGGCGAGACTTGCATCGACACAGAGGAACAACCGGGGAGGTGGCGAGTATAGTGGGACCCCCGTAGCGAGCCAGGCGGGGTCCCCCCAGCGCAAGAGGTGAGGACGTAGCATCGGAGGCACCAGGATCAGGGAGCCGATGTCGTCCTTTGAGGGTCGCCGGTGTAGGAGCAGGTGCAGCTGCAGCGGGCGGCAGTAGAGACATCCTAGGGGAGGGAGATCCACTGCGGCGTTCATCAGGCCCAGGAGCTGTAACCACAACCGGGCAGTGACGGTGTCGTCTTGAGCTACTTGCCGCGCCAGATTCCCCAACTTCTGGATACGCGCTTCCGGGAGCTGCACTTCATTGAGGTCGGTTCTAAACTCCATCCCCAGGTGTATGAAGCGGCGCGACGGCGAGAAGTTGGACTTGCCTGCATTGAAGAGGAACCCGAGTGTGCCGAGCAGAGTGAGGAGCGCGTCCCGGTCCTTCTCCAAGGCGGAGTCTGCTTGGTTCCTCAAGAGAAGATGGTCGAGGTAGTTCGACATGGGACTGGACGATGTCCGTCTGGCCCTGGCTACGACAGCATCCATGATCCGGGTGAACACCCACAGGCTGAGGTTGAGGCCGAAAGGAAGCGCGCGGAACTGGTAGACTACACCGGCGAAGGCGAAGCGAAGGTAGCATCTGGCCGCAGGATGCATGGGGACGTGGAGGTACGCATCCGACAGGTCAAGACTGACGACAAAGTCCATGGGCTGCACTGTGGCGCGATGGGCTCAAGTGGTCTCCATGCGGAAGGACGGGGCAACTATGAACTTGTTCAGAGCGGAGAGGTCGATGACTGGGCGCCACTTGCCTACTGGCTTGGGAACCACGAATAGGCTGCTGTAGAAGGCTGGAGTGTCGTGTCGCGTCGCCACCACCGTGGCGTGGCGTTCTTCTGTAGTAGAGCGGCGACCTCGTTGCGAAGCGCATCGACCCTGAGCTGATCTGAAGGCACCGCAGCGCAGAGGCGAACGGCGCGGGGGGGGGGGGGGGGGGGGGGGGGGGGGGACTAGAACGAAAGTTGTAGTCCCTCGCAGACGGTCGACAGGATCCACGGGTCGTTGGGAAACAGCAATCTCCAAGCGTCGCTGTGGCGTGCGAGCCTACCGCCGACAGGAGACCTGGAAGTGGTTGGCGGGGGCGGTGGAGGAAGGCAGTCAGTGGGCCCTGCCTCGCCCGAAGGGACGACGGGCAGGTCTAGGCCAAGCAGGGGCGGGGGCATCTGTGGCGACGGGGGTAGGGAGTGTGCGCAGTCGACCAAAAGCTGAAGTCCGGGGGGGGGGGGGGGGGGGGAGACGACCACGACTGGTGAAGGGACGAGAGAAGGGGCTGGTGGTAGGCAGGGCTCGACCCACGGCCCTGCGGGCTGCCTGAAAGCGGGTTGGAGTGACGCGGCTGGGCCACAAGGTGGGGCTGAAAAGGAGTTCTCCACCAACAGGAGCCAGGCGTAGCTGATTCTTCAACTCGGTCAGCAGTGAGCAAGCGTGCAGGATGGTATCTGGTATCTCAGTGTATCAGATCACAGTTTGCAGCCGCAGCCATGGCGTTGACAGCGGAGTGGTAAGCGGCCCAGTTGCCGGAAACTGCCAAGGCGAGGATGTCGGCCAAAAGCGGTGAGATGGTAGGATTCCAGGCCTCCTTAACGCGACGGACGATGGCCTGTGTCACCAGGTCCAGGAACCCCACAGAGGCCAGGGAATTGCGGATGAGGGAAGCAGTCTGTGTAAGTCCAGGAGTGGAACCACGTCGTCGAAGAGAAACAGCACAGGACAGTGCCGGAGAGTCCACCGCCTGGCGAAGCTCTGCGAATGTCCCGCGTACCACCTCTGACGGAAGGCCATAGAAAGGTCCGCCGGCCACCTGGCGTCAGCGAAGAAGCTGGTGTCTCCCAAGGCGCCCTGAAGCAGGTGAGAGGAGAAGGTGTAGGTCCCAGAACCAGGCGGTTGAGGAAGAGACTTGAAGCGCTTGGCCTGGCGCTCGGAGTCCACGAAGACCGAAGCTCTCTTCTTGGCAGGGGGAGAAGGAGGGCAGTCTTCCACGGGAAGACACGACACGATGAGGCGAGCAGCTTCGTCCAAGGCCCGAAGAGTCTCCATCCTATGGCTCAGCGTAGCTGGCGGCGAATCCATCTAATCTCGGGACTGCGAGCGCCGTGAAGGGGATGCGCCGTCATCACCAAGCAACACTGAAACGGAGTCCTCTGGAGCCAAGCTGATGGAGTCGTCCGTCAAGTGCGCGGGAGGAACAGGGGCGTCCAACTCCTCCGAACAACAAGTGATCGCCGGCGCGGCAGCGGCCTGACAAGCGGAAACAGCGCTGGGAGGGGATCGTCTTCCGCTGTGGCGACGCCGCGAGCATAGAAGCGCCGGGGAATCCCGCGGTGTCCTGTGTGAAGCGGCCGAACTGCTAGGGGCAGACCGGCGGTCCCGAGGGGAGTGGCTGCAACGTGGAGAACGGGAAGGTCTCGAACGGGCGTCTCGGTGCGTACTGCGTCTCATCGTTACAGCACGGGCCATGGGGTAGATCGTACCTTGTCTCCCATCTTCCGTGACGAAGACGTAGGGTGACGGCTGTCTTGCGAAGTCCGGGAGGAAGAGCGCAGTCTCGGCGACCGGTCCCGCGAACTCGAACGGCGATAAAGAGTCGTAAGTGAGCCGATCTTCCCATCGCGTAGCGTCCCAACAGTACTGGCACGTCGTCGCATGCTCCTCTCGTGTCTCTGGTCTCTGTGTAGTGAGCGAGCGCTTGTGGAGTCAGGTGAACTATCCGAGCGTGGCCGAGGGCGGGGGTCGGGGTCCCGTCATGTGGTCGTCTCTCGCCTCTCAGCACTACGTCTGGAGCGTGTTCTCGTCTCCACAATCGGGGCGTGCGGTCGTGGCACATCATCACTGACCTGGGATCGTGACGTGGAACGTGCAGCAGTCCTGTGGTGCTCGCAGTCCCTGGATGCAGTAGGCTCGTGCCTGTCTATCCTGTGTCGGGAGCTGGCGCCAATCCGTGTAGGGAGCTTGTCTGGCCGTGGCCGCTCATCACTGACCTGCGATTGAGAAGCCGAGGGTTCGTCTCTAGGGGCGGGATCCTGTCGCGGGTGCGCCTCGTGTCTCTCTTCCCGAAACACCGAGCGTGACACCTTATTTCTGTCAAGTCTGCATTTCGCCATCTGGCCCGGTGCTAAGATCGTCGTAAAAGCGTGTGCTGACGTCTGCCCGGAAGTAGTAGGATTGGTCCGATTCAACACGGCTATGGGTGACTTAAGAGCCCCATCCGTGGTATTCTGCGCGGTAGTAGTTGTACTGGTCCAATTCGTCACGGTCATGGGTAACTTAATAGCCCCATCCGTGTTATTCTGCGCATTAGTTGTTCTACTGGTCTGATTCATCACGGTCATGGGAAATTTATTGGGCCCATCCGTGGTACTCTGAGCGGGAACTGATGGCCGCTCTCGGATAGGTGTCGGGCGTTCACGGCGGTAGAATCCCCACAGCTGGGACCATCTCTCTTCCAGCCAGGGGCCGCATACAGCACAGGGATGCGTTGACTCACAGCCAGAAAAGGGCAGGCAGACTGCATGCTCGTCACAGGGCTACTGAAAATCGCCACATTGTGTGCAGGTACGAACCTGGTAATTGCAACATAGAGGCCATAATGAAGAACAAGCGACAGTGGCCACCGAGGCCGCGCACCAATAATTACGCGCGCGAGGGTGACAACAAACTCAATCAAGTGCACAGAGCGTGCTGACGCCCGGCGCTCTTCCCTTCCCTTGAGCGCTGGTCGAGGGCAGTAACCGAGATTTTACCTGGCCATAACAGTGCGAGAAGCAAACCCACGCCAGTTGAAGCGAAGTCCTGAGGTGCCACGGGACTCACAGTCACCACCCCGGTCAAGGCCGTCCACAGGCACGCTAAGTCCAAGTCACGCCACACAGTTCAAAGTTTGAAACAGCACAAGGCACAATCCAAGTGAGCTCCAAGCTAGCACAATCCAAGTGAGCTCCAAGCCAGCACCACCCGCGCAGCCAAGTCCCAAAACAATGCAAGAACAGTTCAAGTCTAGTCACAAGACGACCGGTCACATCCACACAGTAAGATCCGAAGAGCGATGTACGAACACAACCGTCTACAGGCTAGCTAAGAAACTGATGAATATCCGGTGAGCTCGTACCCGGATGGGGTGGAAGGGAGGCTACTCGGGTTACTGTCTGGACTATGGTGCCCCTCACCTGCCAACACTCCCATACACAGACACAACCAAATTTTGGCTAAAATTAGGCTAGCTAGGTAACGTTTCCTATCAGTAATACCATCGGTAATGTGTTTTGAGGAAACAAATCGCATGGTCTGTAGCTCATAGACTTTTGTATTTTCTCTTAACCCTTATCGTTCGGAATACACCAGTGTGTGAAATAAGTTTGACTAAAATAGTTCAAGGGTAGTGCCAGAATAGCTTGGCACCTCTAGGCGCCAAGCTATTCTGGCACCACCCTTGAACTAAAGCCATTGGTCTACATCCTTATCTGTAAGTACTATAACGTAGCTTGCATATGGCAGTGTACAAATTTGAAGCGTTTAGCCTCAGTATGATATGGGTTAACATACGATTTTATGACAAAACTTTGGGGTTTTCCAATGACTCTAGAAACCTAGTGGTAATTTGTTTCATTCCACCAAATACCTGTTTAAGTGCCATTGTAGAAGTGGAGCTAGCGGGCGCTGATGTAGTGACCACCTGTCGGACGGCCAATTTTGCGGGCTGTGTGTGGGAGGCGGGGGAGGTCTGTTGTCGTGGTTGTTCTGCGGAAGTGGTGGGCAGGACCGTGCTTATGGTGGCTGGAATGTGTACAGGGACTGTCTGACCGGTAGGGAGCTGCAGGTACACCTGGAAACATGACACAGGTCAGATTCAGTTGTAGTTTGTGTACTTGAGCTAAATACACACAGGATTACCCAACAGCAGAGGTCATGAAAGGGCTTGCCATGAGCAACTTAAAACAGCATTCGGCAACTAGAAACTCCATCAACAGTAGCCAAGCTGGTGTCCCCAACATTTTAGAGCTCAGAGGATCTGCAGCTTTCAAACTGATGGGCAACTGCAAATTATCTTCAGATATTACTAATGTACAAAAAGCCATTGGGCCAACGTTGGCTGCTGGTGGCCCACGCCTGGGCCACCAGCGGCCAACGTCGGCCCGAAGGCCTTTTGCATGGTAAGTAACTACTGAATCTTGGCAGTGTGACTTGCTACCTACATTTTAGGTGTCACCCCTGTGGCAGAATGAAAGGATTACATGCAGGGCTACTGCACAATGGAAGAGGCCATACTCTGATTTCATTAGAGGTCAGCCTCCGTGTATCGTGATACCTGGGAGCCATAACGAGAGAACACATTATTTGCGTTAATGTGGCGCTGAATTTTTACAGGCTTCAAAAGAAAAAAAAAACACCACTCAGGTTCACGTGACACCTTTGTTTAGCTAGAAGCACAATCTTTCATGAGTCGATGCACCTCCGGACCCTCATAAAAATATATACCTCTTGCAGAAGGGCTGGGCCCAGGGCTTGTAATGGTCTGGTGTTAAAAAAGAGGAAATTGAGGTGGGGAGGTGGGGAGGAGGGGGGGGGGGGTAGGCTAGACCTTGCTTCCTGGGGCTGAAAAATCAAACGACGGGACAGTGTGAGAGAGAAAAATCATGAGAGAGAGTTATTACAAATATTGTCCTAGTCGTCCATCACCCACATCCTTTTCCATCCATTCCCACCTCCTCACGTTTTTCACGCCTTTATTATCAGCTGCATCGCCACGCTGAACAACAATGTGTTTTGCATCCATTTTACCGGCTGCGATTCAGACACGCGCATGCGCAGTTCCATGTTTCACGGCTTTACCACAGCTGACACTTAGTTCGCTCCTAGCTGCCAGAGAGATAAGGCGCGGCGAGGTGAAATTCCTCTCTCGCGCGCTCATTCTATTTATATCGCACTTACAACTGTATGGTACACAGCGTGTCCCGCGCTCTGCGCTATAACAACTACCTACCCGTTTGTATTCATAACACATCTCAGCCTAAAGTGACTGTTGTGAAAGCAACATCGTTCAAAAGTTGAAATTCTCACCTACACACCCATACCAAACATGACAACATTACGACTTACACTTGTGTAGCAGATTATGGTGAAAATAAGGAGAACGAGAATTTGTTGATGTACGATGTCTGTGTTTGTTGTGAAATTGACAAAGTTCCCACAGCTATAACACGAAGACGTAACTTTTCCCAGTGAAACACACTTGCATGCATAAGGGTCAGCATGCCTACAGTAAGTATCACTTACCGGATTTTCGCTACGCGCTGGGGGACGGAAGCAGGAGGGTGGTTAATGAGGTCACTGACAAGTGTCGACAGACAAGTACCAGGCGCCTGCCTTTGTACACTCCCGGCCGAATCGGGGAAAGTGAGGGCTTAGTTACACGGATACTATTGAGGAGATAGTCACGTTTCTTTCTCGGGAAATAGTGTAACACTAACAGTGAACCTTGTACGTGTACTTGTGATTTAACTTTTGATCATGATGGAGTCTGATGAAACGCATACAGTTTGTGTACACACAGGTGTGTTCCATGCAGTGCGATTAAATGCATTGTGCAGAATATGTGGTGGGAGATCACAGAAAAAACACGGTGATAAAAAGTCATATCTTTGTATCAAATATGAACACTTAATCCACAAGTGTTATGGAATTAATATCCAGGAAGACAAAGACGTGATGCACTCCAAAACAATGTGTAGTAGTTGCTATAGTCGGATGAAACGGATAGACTCTGAAACACGTGTGTCTGTGGAGACAACGCGAAATGCGGCGTCTGATATTGCCTCATCGCAACACATATGGACTATGTTCGATCCAAATACGAGTGTTGAAGAATGTGTCGCGTGTGTTCACTTCATGCAGCTAGGTAAAGGAGGACGACCAGCGAAGGGTGCACATGGGAAGAAACGACCGTTTCGATCTGTGGAATGTCACAGTGACACTCATAACACTGACCCTAATAACAGCACTAATGAAGGTGATAGTGGTATACAAGTTTTCATTCCCCCGATGTCTACTCCCCGTAAAACGCCATGCAAAGTCGATGCTCAAACGTCGCCGTTACAAAGAGTGTCATGGACCCCATCTCCACCAGCCAAGCGGACGCATGAAATAGCCATTTCACCCATTGAAAAAACGGGTGTCGATATAGCCACATCTCCACATATCAAACGACCCAGCCTTCGACCTGTCCAGGAACTGCAGATGCCATTGACAAAGGAGGAAGAGAAATATCAGACGGCACTAAACCGCACAATGCTTAATGAATCAGCTGATGCCACAATCCATTGCAAGACTGGAGGACAGCCTTTGTATTTTATGCACATACCCAAACCAAGAAAACCAACAACAGGGGCATCATCAGCCGTAATACGAAGAAGGTCAAAGGTATTAGCCTGTGCTAGAGCAAATATGTCTGGCGGATCAGAAGTAGACGAAGCTGAACAAATAACTGACGAGTTAAGACGAGAAAGAAATGAAAAAATGACTGCAATATTAGACAGAGCAGGCCATAGGCGATCCGTGTATGTCTGTAGAAAACAGGGTATTGCTCTGAGAACCAATCTAGGATTAAGCTGGTCCAAGTACAGAACATACAAACGCTTCATGAGAAGTATTGGTGTCAAACTTGAAAGGGAAAGAAAGGAAAGGCAGACCCAGAAAGAAGCGCTCTGTGGCACAGTGACCATTGAACAAAAGAATCTGACCTTTGAAAACAAAGTCACAAACAAGAAAGAAAGCCAGAAAACGCCTGTTGCCTACATAGATAGAGGATCTCACACAGTTTGTTCCTGAACTGCTTAACAAGTTTGAAGCTGCAAATCTTCTTGAATGGCATGAACAAATACCAAGTGATGAAATTTGGATAAAACTAGGAGGAGATCATGGCGGTAACAGTTATAAAACAATGCTTCAAGTTGCTAATCTCCAAAACCCTAACTCTAAACACAATACGTTTTTGGTGTGTATGGCTAACTGTAAAGACAGTCATGAAAATCTTCAAACAATTTTGCAGCCGTTTAAAGAGCAGGTGTCAGTTCTCCAAACCATGAAATGGAAAGAAAAACAGATACGTGTATTTCTGTTTGGCGATTACGATTTTCTCATCAAACTTTTTGGTCTCTCAGGAGCACAAGGGGTCCACCCTTGTCTCTGGTGCACTGCTTCGAAAAGTCAGCTACAAAGAGCTCTACATGAGCGAGTACAAGTGAAACAAAGAACTCTGAACAACATCAAGAGGGATTACAGGCGATACATTCGTGCAGGAGGAGACAAAAAGAATGCCAAGGGTTACAACAATGTTGTACATGAACCAATCTTTGATGTTGAGATTTCGCAAACGGCACCACCATACCTCCATCTTCTGTTAGGTATAGTAAAAAAACATCATTCCCTCCTCGAGCAAGAATGCCACGAACTTGATAAAGCCATTGCTGAAAGACTGGCCGAGGGAAAGGAGGCATATGATGGAAACACACCTTTTGAAAAATACATTTCAGAATTAAGAGTGATCAAAGAACTGGAAAAAAGAAAACAGCTGACCGAGGGTATTGCAGTGTTGAGCGACAAGAGACACAATGAGAGTGCTAAGCATTTTGATGAACGACGTGAGCAGAAGATGCAGCGGGTAGCAGAATTCGAGGACAAAATAGAAGCTCTGAGAGAAGAGACAAAGTTGCCATTTCTGTGCGGACCTGTCACTTCTGGCCTTGACGAAGCACTAAAGAGGAATAAGATATTCATGCAAGCATACCATGGCCGTTCGTTTGTTGGCAACCACTGCCACCGTTACTTGAAGTATGATGTGTTGACTGATGTTGGTGACAGTGTTATCAGCAATACCATGAAGCTGACAGATGATCCTAAACTTCATGCAGCAGCGCATGACATATCCTTAAAGTTCCGAATTCTGAACGACCTGTACTCACAAGTCCATACTAATGTTTCTCACAAACTGCCGGTGAAGAGCAGAAATGAATCAATGCAAGACATCAATGACAAGATTGCAAACTACATGCGTTTTTTTCGAAGTACGTTTCCAGGGAGTAGCATCATTCCGAAACAACATATCCTGGAATGTCACTGCGTTGACTTTATGACTAAGTGGGGATTTGGGTTGGTGCTTCATGGTGAGCAGGGAGGTGAAGAGAGTCATGCTACCATTAACATCTTAAAGAGCAGGACATTTGGCTTGCAGACAGAGGAGGAAAAACTCAGACTGCTCATGACCGAGCACATGACACTCGTGTCACCTGTCCTCCACTCCGTCATTCCTCCAGTAGTAAAACAGAAAAAAAATCTCGTATAACGCTGTTTACCTGGAGTCGGTCTTGTGTATCTGTGAACAGAAACTCAGTATTGTTCTTGTGTCTAGTGTGTCAGCAAATGTGCTAAACCGCAAGGTATATTTAAAAACACTGTTGAATACTGTGACCTGTGATGGACTAATCGGATTTTAGTACACGGAGGGCATTAGCAGTCTGTGGAGTACCGGGACTACGGGTGGGAAATGCCAGAACGCGACCTGTCAGTGACCTCATTAACCACCCTCCTGCTTCCGTCCCCCAGCGCGTAGCGAAAATCCGGTAAGTGATACTTACTGTAGGCATGCTGACCATTATGCATGCAAGTGTGTTTCACTGGGAAAAGTTACGTCTTCGTGTTATAGCTGTGGGAACTTTGTCAATTTTACAAAAAAAAAACACAGACATCGTACATCAACAAATTCTCGTTCTCTTTATTTTCACCATAATCTGCTACACAAGTGTAAGTCGTAATGTTGTCATGTTTGGTATGGGTGTGTAGGTGAGAATTTCAACTTTTGAACGATGTTACTTTCACAACAGTCACTTTAGGCTGAGATGTGTTATGAATACAAACGTGTAGGTAGTTGTTATAGCGCAGAGCGCGGGACACGCTGTGTACCACACAGTTGTAAGTGCGATATAAATAGAATGAGCGCGCGAGAGGGGAATTCGACCTCGCTGCGCCTTATCTCTCTGGCAGCCTGAAGTGAACTAAGTGCTACGCGCAAGCACTGGCTGGTAACGCCGTGGTTTCTGTTTGACTTGAGGACACCCACAACAAACTTTTTCATTGGAGGAAAATCGTCAAACTTTTTTGTTCTAAGGAAAACCATACTGTTCTCAGCGGAATTGTTTTTTTAATAGCGGAAATTCGCGTAACCATAGAAAATTACAAGCCCTGGCTGGGCCTTTATTGAACTTCATTTTCAGACCTAAATGTACTGCTGATTTAGGGATAAGCTCAGTTTACCTGCATTGTACAAGCTTGCTGTGACTGTGATGGTGAGGTGACTTGCTGGTGGGGTGATGAGGCAGGAATAATGTGCTGCGTCACCACAGTTTGGTGTGAAGCGGACAGCGGTGGGGACAGGATGATCTGTGTTGGACTGGCCTTCGACCTGGTGAAAACAACAACAAACAATACAGATTATGTCCCATTTAGTCCTACACAGCAGGAGATGGACTAATCAAGATAATTCAACGTGAGTGCCAGATTAGCTTGGCATGATCAGAAGCACAGGTGTTCATCAGCCCGAGGACCTTCACTTACTTTTCTTTTTCAAGTCTGTGTTAACCCTCATAACCCCATGGCCGCATTTCCAAACTTTTGGAGGCAACAATGTACCAGTTGCAGGAGGTAGATTGATGATAATTCAAGGGTAGTGCCAGATGAGCTTGGCGCCCTCAGGTGCCAAGCTCATCTGGCACTACCCTTGAATTATCATGATCAATCCATCTCCTGCTGCAGGGTCCTTGGGCTAAAAGGTTAATGCAGCACTACAAAAATGCAATCACCAAAAAGAGGTTTGATTGTGGCTTCTCGGTACCGCAATATACTGAGGCTCACCTGTATTACTACAATGGATCGAAACTGTTTCTACTGCACCATGAACACCAGTGACTTACACTGTGATCTACAATGGAGTAACTGGTTAGCAGCTATTTCCCTAAATAGGGTCATACAAAATTTTGGAAATCAATTTTGGATCTATTTGGCACTACCTTTGAATTATCATGATCAATCCATCTCCTGCAACTGCTACATAGTCATTAGGCTACACCTCCAAAATTTGAGAAATGGGACCTTGGGACTAGGAGGGTTAAGCTCAGCATGCTTATACAAAAGTATCCCCAAAAATTCATTTTTCTTTAAAAGGTATTTTTTCGAAAAATACTTACCGATGACATGACTGAATGGAAGTGTCTACTACTTACTCATTCTAGCCTAAGAGCCAGTTGTGTTAAGACACAACCCGGGAGGCACTCGGGGAACCCCGAGGGGACCAAGAGTTGTCTCCCTATACCCACCACCCGGAAGCCGGGTACCCATAATCCCTCAGTCAGGATACTTGGCGCACGAGCGGCAAGCGGGGCAGGTGGGAGGGTCGTTTGAGTCATGTCATCGGTAAGTATTTTTCGAAAAAATACCTTTTAAAGAAAAATGAATTTGTTTCTTCAAAAACATTACCGATGACATGACTGAATGGAAGAATTGCGAACAGGAGGTGGGTGCCGCGCTCCAGCACACCTTAGGGCCCAAGGGCCGTCCTCCCTAACGCAAACTCCCGACGACCCTAGGTAGGTGAATACCTACGGCGCTGAGGCGCCATGAGGGAGTTGTGCCCCCCGCAAAAAGGCCTCCACCAGAGCGAGGAGTCTCTCTGGCCTGGCAGAGCTCTGCAATCGAGGCGGGCGAAGTCATCCTGCCCGCCAGCCTCCAGTAGCCACGAAGTGCAAGACAGTACAGTCCCTGACGAATGTGACGTTCGTGGCCCTGCAAGTGCCTTGATAACGTACCTGTAGCCTCTAACCTCCCTGCGGGAGGGGTCCTGTAATTCAGAACGTATGACTGAGCTTAATCAGGAAGAACGTCCGGCATGTAGCGTCAGTGCTGCCGGAACCGGCAAAGAGGCGAGCGCGTCCGAAGCGAACGGCTATGTCGTAGGCACCCGTGAGGCTTGTACAGGGATTTGCTACGTGGTCTCCTGGTGGAATAGCGCCCCGTAAGCGGGCGCAAGGTGAACCTGTGGACCAAGGCGCGGCGGTCCAGGTAAGGTATGGTCCGAGAGGAGCTGTACGTAATTGTTCCCTCGAACTGTAGGCAGACAGGGTGAGGCGTAGCTCCTGAAGCTCGTTAACCAATCCACCACGGCAACATCCCTCAGGCGCCGTATGGCTGCAAGGGCAAGACGTAGCATTCGATGACTCCTCCCGAGGGGAGTCGACAGGAGGCTCCGGACGAGCGCGTGTAAGTCTCTCCGACCCGGGCTCTGAGGAGAGGCGGGTTCCTGCCAGCAAGTGGACCCCCAGCAGGATCCCGGCGGCTTACTTGGAGACGAGTGGGTACCGAGATTGTACGTGGGACGTCGCCAAGCGCGACTCTCTGAACTGGGCTCTGTGAGGCGAGTTCTCTGCTTCTCAAAAGCTGTGTCCGGGCTCGCTCCGTCCGGGTAACGGCCTCGGTCAAGGCCCCATCCTGTGCCCCAGTCCACTGAAAACGTAGGATCATCCTGGTCTCATGCGCCGATCCTCCGAAGGTGTCCTGGTGCATTCCGTGTGTAGCCACTGGTCCCACCGGGGAAGACTGGCCCAGATCTACCGTCGGTCCAGGTAGCGTCACGCACGGAGGGAGATGAAGTTCTTTCCCCAAGCACCAGGGTAGGGGGTATGCACTGGTCGGAGGATCGCCAGCTGCCCTGATCCTGGAAGTACACCTCCGCTGTCGCGTAGCCGAAGCGGAGAAGCTCCTGTGACCTATCCTTCCCCCCACGAGCAGAAGAAGCAGGCCTAGTAGTCCGCGTCAGATCCAAGCTAAGCACGCTCTTGTCCGCGAAGTCCGAAGGTCGGAGGGTTGGACCTCGAGAAGAATCACGGAAGTAGGAAGCGTAGCTTGAGCAGCCGGGCTTAGAGACGACTAAGGTGAGTAGATTCGACTCCGTGTAGTGGCTAGGCCTCCACCCCGAGCCCAGCCAAGCGGTACCACCTGTCCGAAGTACGGCACCCCCCGGGTGCCCAACGAGAGTTGTCGAGATGGTTAGACGTCAGGGAGAAGGGGCTGCGCCTTGGTTCCCCAGTGTCCACGATGGATGAGAACCCCCGGTGAGTCGAGGGGCGATGCCGGCAACTTCCGCAGCAGGGCAGCGGCGATGAGCTTGGATGTCCCGTCCAGCGCCGGCCGAGTGTCCATCCGCGCAGAAGAACAGGTCTGATGGAACTGCAGCACTGGAAGCCGAAGAAGAGGAAGAGGAGAAACGGCTGAGACGTCCGAGCAACCAGTCCGAGGGGTCGTCAGCCGTCAAACTCGGGGTGTCAAAGTCCCGCTGTCTGGAACCGGCGACCGAGGAGGGCTCCGAGGGGGGGAATCCCGCTGACGGCGAACCGCAGGTCGAAGACTCCCTCCGAAGGGGAGAGCGAAGACGGAGCGACGCGGCGAGGTTCTCCCGTTTGCCGACGGCGGGTTCCGACGAGGAGAACGGCTGCGACGAGGAGGAACGGAACGGAGAAGACGAGGGAAGGGGAAGTGGCCGGTCGATGGGAAGAGGAACGGGACGAACGGGAGTCCGAACGAGATGAGGAACGCGAAGAAGGCGAAACCAGTCGAGGGAGTCCTGATCCGTCGAACGATGAGTGGAGAAGGTCCTCCTACGATCTTGCGAAGCAGAGCGATAACGGTGAGTAGAATCCCAGCGCCTACGATCCTCGCGAACAGGAGGATCCGGACGAGTGCGTGTAAGTCTCTGTGAACCAGGCTCTTGGGAGAGGCGGGTTGCTTGCCGGCAAGGGGATCCCTGCGGCCAGAGATGAGTGGGGAACGAACCAGGCTCTTGGGAGAGGCGGGTTTCTGTGCACTAATCCGTTGAATACTCAAGTGGCGTCTTCTGTGTCGGATCAAGTTGGTTTCGCGCGTCCGGTGCCGGGGGCACAGCGGAAGGCGTCTTGGGCAACTCCAAGCACCCGAGCGTGAAGGTCCTCTTATGATCTTGCGAGGGAGAGTGATAACGTCGAGTAGAATCCCTGTGTCTACGCTCTTCACAACCAGGAGGTTCCGGACGAGTGCGTGAATGTCTCTGTGAACCAGGCTCTTGGGAGAGGCGGGTTTCTTGCCGGCCAGGGGAACCCCAGCGGGATCCCGGCGGCTTCTTCAGAGACGAGTGGGGAACGACGGTGGAGGAGGGACGCCACGAGCGTCCCACCAAACCAGGCTCTTGGGAGAGGCGGGTTCTTTCCACCAGCTGTATCCGGGCGCGCTCTCTAACGGAGGCGGTCTTGACGGTCGAACTCCCACACTGCACTAATCCCTCGATTACTCAGTGGCGTTTTCTGTGTCGGATCCAGCTGGTCTCGCACGTCCGGTGCCGGGGGCACAGCGGTCCGGTGCCGGGGGCACAGCGGAAGGCGTCTCGGCAATCTTCAAGTACCCGAGAGGGTAGGAGTCTCCCTCCTCTAAGTTCCAGAGATTAGACCATCGCAGCTCCGGCCAGGTAGCACAGACGTTACAAGAGTGGTCGGAAGCACACCCAGCGCACAGGGGACAGACTGTATGGTTATCCGACGGCCACTGGAAGCCTCCGCATAGCTTTCATGTCCTCAGCAGTCCGATAGTGGTCCCTACTCTGGCGCCGCGCAGAGCGAGCAGGACGAGAGGTTGCTCGGAACTGTGTTGATAGTAGTCTCCGCTTCCTTGGAGACGAGCATTCTTACTAGAGTCCCTGGACGTGCACGTGAATGTCTCTGAGCCGGGCTCCGAGGGAGGCGGGCTTTCTTGCCGGTAAGGGGGACCCCCAGCGGGAACCCGCGGACTTCTTGGAGACAAGTGGGGCAGATAGTGGACATGGCTTCTTGGAGGTCTTAGTCCAGGCGCGCTCCCTCCTGGAAGCGGCCTCATCGATCCAGGCCCACTCGTGCACTAGTCCACTGAATCCGGTGTGGGGATTCCCACAGGGACGTCCTGGTCTCAAGCGACCGGTGCCAAGGATACGTTGGAAGGCGTATCCACCTCCTGCGCATAGGAGACCCGACCCAGTGGTTGTCCGACGGCCACCGGAACATCTGCCTTGCGTGAAGGACATCGGCATGCCCCTCTTCATCGGGGCGGAACGGGATCCTTCAAGCACCAACAGCATAGGTCGCTCCCGCCTGCAGACGCTTCAATGCTGCCATCCGCGCTGCTGAGGCCAGGAGACGCAATCATCCCAATGTGGTAGGAGGCACCTCCCGTGTCGGAAGACAGGCCTAGTCCCAATGGGCGCTGCCTGGACATGAACACACCTACCAGTAGCAGCCGGGCTGGGGCTTACAGCCGAGAAGCTGCTTGTCCTCTCAAGGTGGTAGTGTACTGCAACGTCCTAAGACGTCGGACGTGTGCGTAATTGTCTTTCCGAGCGGGCCTTGCCAGAGGCTGTTCCCGTGCGCTCCCCCTGGCAGCGGCCTCCACGATCCATGTTCGCGCACTAGTCGCGACATCCGGTGTGGCTTCTCTCCCAGGGCAGTCCGTTGTCGTGCGGAACCCACAGTGTCTGGAAGGCGCCTAAACCGGTGCCGATCGCTTGCAAAGCAAGCATGGTCGGCGGGGCATCCGGTGCAGAGGCGAAAGACCCCTGGGGGCTGAACTAGCCACTGTCATCTGTGTGAATGGGTAGCGCATCCCTGCAACAGATAACACCCGAAGGCCTGCGGGCGAGTCCTGTGGGACTAAGCCACGAAAGGTAGCCTTCGTAACAACAAAACACACAAGCACCAAGCGGGGTAACAGACTGTCAAGCCTGCACGCCAGCAGTGCAGCAAGAAGGTAGACTCACTGCCCTCAAGCACTAAGGTGAGCAACCAACATATGTAGCAAAAGTCAAACCTGTCATGACAGAAGCGAGGTACCAAACTCAGACCTGTTTACCCCCTGGGTGTAGTCAGTGTACTTCCAACTGACTAATTGTGTACTTTGGACCTCACATGTGTAATTATTCCCAAGCCAGTGAGTTGTCAGTTTCTCCAAAAGGTGTATTCTTGGGTAAACAGGTCTGCAAACTGCATGCCGACAACTAGCCGTGCAGTAAGCAAGCAGGCCCACTGCCGCCAAGCGCTAAGGCGAGGGAACACCATATCATATGTACACAAAAGACGAATACGTCATGACGGAGGCGAGGTACCAAACTGCACGTCTGCAATCTAGCAGTGCAGTAACGAGGTAGATTCACCGCCGTCAAGTGCTAAGGTGAGCAACAACATATGTACCAACCCCTGTGACAAAAGGAGTCAGGCCCCCAAACATTATTACTAAGGGTGACCGTGTGTGGAAAAAAAAAAAAAAAAAAACCAACACCGGCCGCATGCTGTACAACTCAATACGCAATGACAATCAAGACAAGAAAAACACCTGGGGCAGAAAATCACCACTTTATGTGGACATGCCACGAGGGGCCCGCCCAGCCAAGGAGCGTAAACCCCCCAGCTGCCCGCCGGAACGTATATCCACTCTCTAAGGTACGTGAGCACTTGTCTACCGCGTATGCCTGCGTATGCGAGTGTGCGCTTAAATCCATCACCCGTGAGCGAAAACAGAACAGGCGCTGGTCCCGAACAAACCACGCGATGACAAGGCGTGACTCAAGCTGTGCCACTCCGCTAATCAGGCCACGGAGTAAAAGAATTCTCCACACCCAAGGTACAAAAGCGTAGGAAACTTCTCTACGATTCACCGAAGGTGAGTGGGGGCGCAATTACAGTGAGAAGAAGATGAAAAACTTCGTACCTGCACAACCAGTGCCCAGCCCGGGAACCAGCCGAGGGTCAATCCCGCTACCTTACCTCTCCGCCGAAGGGGAACGGGGGGAGACGTCCAAAAACCCGCCTGGCACGACCGGCGAAGATCACCGGACAGCTCACCAGAGGCCGAAGCGCAGGCGCCAAGCAGTGGGGACGAGAAAACCACGCAGCAGCACAGGCAGGGCCGACGAAACGATCCTATCTCCCGCTCTTCATTCCAACAGCAAGTCCGAACCCGAGAACGGTCGAAAACCAAAGTCCGTAGGCTAGAGCCGAGCGCAAGACGACCGAATCGTGCGCCTAAGTAGACTAGACTGAGGGATTATGGGTACCCGGCTTCCGGGTGGTGGGTATAGGGAGACAACTCTTGGTCCCCTCGGGGTTCCCCGAGTGCCTCCCGGGTTGTGTCTTAACACAACTGGCTCTTAGGCTAGAATGAGTAAGTAGTAGACACTTCCATTCAGTCATGTCATCGGTAATGTTTTTGAAGAAACAAATTCACCCTCACCCTGTTAGTGACGAAGACACAGCTTGAGTCACCACAACCTCCTTAAACAATGAACCAGCCGAAGGCGTCGTTTTTGAAGGTGACTGCGTGCTGTCTGCGATGGAAATCACTCGACTAACCACCTCATCTTCTGCTGTTGTAGATGATGGTTGCATCACCATCTTCTCCCCTGCCCTTCGACCCGAAAGGTCTAGGGCAAAGGTTTCGCTGGGCAGGAGGATGGAATCCTGTTTGCTGAGGAGAGCGGCCGCAGAGGAGGATGTAGGGGATTGCATGGATTTGATGACTTCGGCGAGAAAAATACTGCTGGGCGTTTTGTCATTCAGGGACGGAGGGACTGGTGTGTTGAGTTCGTTGGATTGTGGTCCTGGGAGTGGCACACCCTGAAAAAATAAATGAATATTAACCCCCTTGTGCATGCAGTCACCGGTTCTTACAGTACAAGAATTTCCCCGACGAAGCACACTACCAACAGCCAAAGGGATAACTCATTCAGCCCGACGCACGTATTTCCCAAATTTTGGAGGCATCATGTAACGATACACCTGTTGCAGGAGATGGATCGACCATGATAATTCAAGGGTAATGCCAGATTAGCTCGGCGCTGACAGGCGCCAAGCTAATCTGGCACTACCCTTGAATTATCGTGGTCGACCCATCTCCTGATGTATTGCGTCAGGGCTGAATGGGTTAAATATTCACTGGATTCCTCTATCCTGAATGTGTTTTAAGCAAACGTTAAGTGGCCTAGACCCTCAAGAGCTCCCATAGCTAAATGCAAGACATCAAGCTACAGTGTCAGAAGAACCTGTTTTAAGCAGCCACCTTGTTTTGCAAGAAAGTGTGATCTTAAAGACAGGTAAAATCTGGATTGCAAAAAGTGTCACGTGTCATTAAAGACCACCATTTAGCTGGCTACAGCCACCTAAATGAAGGTTTTAACTCTTTCCCTGCGTATCACTCCTGGTTTAGTGTTAGCCCAAACAAACCCTTAGCCATCGAAACACTTACGTTATAGCATTGTGCTCAATGCCGTCTATAGACGAGTCACTAGTATTCTAGCGTTGTGTTTGTACAAAAATCGCCTGCAGCACAGCTATCGGTCTAAGGGAAGCAACCACTATAATATGTTTCACCAAACATTTCTAAGTTATCTGAAAGTGAATGCCCTTGTCAGATGGTGTCGGAACAAGGCCAAAGTAGCCGACAACGTGCCTTGGATCGTCTCCGAAGATGAGCTTATTTGATCCTCATGAGCGCGGTTTCAACAGTGATTTTTAGCTCATAATATTGTGATTCAAGAAGAGACAGTTCTCTTGTGTGATTTTCTTTGCTTGTGGAATACATTTTCCTGCCATGTTGGTGAGTAAATCTGTTTTTTTCATTGCATGTGCTTACACTGTTGCTACCAAAAACACTTTTCTCATTTTTTTGCTCCGCCATGTTTCTTCTGTCGCATAATAATCAAATTGGTTCGACTTTCCACTAAACTAATGCACAAACACATGCAGTTTTGAAAAGTACTTTTAATGCTCTTTCCAATGATACCCAATTTATCTATGGTTGTTACCTTGGGAGGCTGTGAAAATTAATTCAATCTACCCAAAAAAATGTACGTCACCAGGGAACAGACGTCCTTTTCCCTGCTACGTCGGCAGGGAACTGACTCACTGAAAATGTTACGTAGGGAAAGAGTTAATGACAGATGCTTATTCGACACAGGTTCTGCTGTAATCGATACTACCCTTGACAGGTATCATGACTGATCCACCTACCCTCGTTAAAGGTATTCCAAACAATTGTGCCAAGTAGTAAATTACACACACCTCTGTATCTGAAGCTTTTTTGAAGGCTTCTTCAAATGGGTTTTTGCTAAGTTCCTGAAACAGCCCAATCTCCTCACAGTTCTTGAGAAACTTGGTGGGTGTGGGTGTCTGATCTGAAAGGCATAATTAAAGATGCAAAGCAAACATCACTCCACAGTTTAAGAAATGCAAAATATAGCTGACGGACGCTGACACCAGTCCAAAGATCTTTTGCTTTCTGGAACAAGTCGCAAAATGTGCCCTTTAGCCCTTTTCACCCTGATACACTATTGCTTGAAATAAATTTGATTATGATAGTTTAAGGGTGGTGTGAGAATACATTGGCAACTGAGGTACCAAGCTATTGTGGCACCACTCTTGAACTAAATGGTTGACCTATCTCCTAATCTGTAATGTAGCCTTCATAGGACAATAAGCACATTATTTAAAAAAAATCATCCTCAAGATGTAATGGGTTAACTACCACACTCCATAACACTCCCTCAAACTAAGCACTGAAACTGAACGAGACATGACTCACCCAAGAAGTGGTGTGCGGGTGAGCTACTGTGGCTCCCCATGTTCAAGGCCAAGGACATCTCATGTTTCTTCATATGGACATTCAAATGATCCTCATTTGTGAACCGCTGGAGATGAGAAGAACACAGTGATGATATAAGCACAGCACAGCTGCACACTATGATCAAAAGCATCAAACAATACATGTGCAAAAAAAAACCCACCAAAAAACATATTGACTGAATCCATGTGCTGACGGTGACCATCTCCCAACACATGACCTTAGCTCATTCAATTTAGGTACATTGCATCAATAGCTGCAAAAGTGTTGCATAGTGTTGCCACCAGCAACGCTATGCAACACTTTTGCAACTACTGATGTGGGGTGCCTTGAGTTAACCTATTATAGTTGAACTGTCTAATGATCTAGAATGTACCTTCTTCTTCTTCTGATACCCCTGCCTGCCATGGTCAACCAATATTATTGACCATTATTGCTGGGTTGCTGGTGGTGCGCATAGGGCAACTCCCAAATATGGGAACTTCAGCCACAAGACTAGTGCCTTTAACTTTAACAAATATAACCTGCATGCAGTAGTAATATAGTTACTCACCATCCCACATCCCATGGTGGAACAGACAAAGGGCTTGTCATCATCCACATCAACCATGGCTGTGGGCTGCACTCGTCTTTCTGCAAGCACTGTAATTAAAATATGCATGAGATAAGAACAACCAGATTTTACAGCATCAGGGGAATTAACCTTCAGTTCATAAAAATGCATAAGTTTTTTTTTTTTTGTACACCTGCTATTTTAATCGTTTCTCAAGATATAACATATCATGTACAGACTGCTGATTTTCAACAGAGACCATCTCTGGTCATCTGTCACTGTTGTCAGCAATCGTTTTGGGATCCAGTAAATTGCTTCTGCATGTTTACATCTCTCAAGCCACAACCTTGACATACCGTATGTTTCATCTGCTGACCATTGTGAGGCTGTGCAACTGCCAGTGCCACAAAATCTTGATCTTAGGAAGCAACAGCTGACTTGAAACTGACAATCTTGGTTGCAAATGAGATGTACATTTTTTTTAAAAAATCTCTTCTAGCCACGGATGATATAAACTGCTCATAATTGTCAGCACAGACAAATGACTCTTCGACTGCAACATAAACATGCACAATAATGTCAGATGACCGTGGCAAGAGAAATTCCGAGCATGCCATTGGAAATTATTTGCCACCTCAAACATTTTTGCTGACAACCATTTCCGCGTTTACATTTCGCCTACGCTGTTTACTTGCTATCCGGAGCAATATCGCGTGCTTATCTGACAAGATCAGAAACTATAATGCTTGCTGTATCAACCTATAGCCTTAAAACAAACATAAATTGTCAGAAAATACCCCCAAACAGTGACAAACCTGGTATGGACACAGTGTTCTCCTCGATTTATCGCGATCGACTGCTCTCTGTTCCATAGATGGCGCTCCGTCATAGTTTCTATTTCCGGGTAGTAGAGACAACACAATTTGAAAACTGAATTAATGCTTATAAAACAAACTGTCAAAATTGCACACGCAGTGACAAATAAGTATCGAAATACATGCCGTTATGGTCTGTATGCTTTTCTGCGACCCAAGTTGGCGAAACTCCCAAATACAGTTTTAAAAAAAATGCAGTAGCAGACGACATTTTGTCTATGTTATTCCCAAACCTTATAATTTACTTCCCTTTGACCAGTTAGGCGTCTGCTCGACGTTTACTGTTTAAGGACCTTCGAGGTGTACAGTTTTGCCATTAACTCTTGAAGAAAATGATCAAAGCTTATAATCTGTATTTTGTAATATCCCATTTAACCTCTGTCGCTTATTCAGGCAATTAGCTTTAAATGATTGTCGCCGCTTAGCATCAACCCAGGAAAACCACAAACTGTACTACAGTGGCAGAGAAGACAAACACGAATAGGGTGTCGGATTTCTCGTCCACAAAGACATCGTGAACACCGTCGTGAGTTGTCGGCCAGTCTCCAGTAGGCTTATCACCATACGCTTGAGGGCAACCCCATTTAATATCACCATTGTACAAGTTTATGCCCCAACCTATGGCGATGAGGAAATACCGAGAAGACTTCTATGACCAACTGCAAGAAGTCTTGGACCAGACCCCCAAGAAAGACATTCTTGTGGTGCAGGGAGACTGGAATGCCAAAATAGGAGAGGATGCTGCTAGGAACTGGAAAGGCACATGCGGACGCTACTGCAATGCAGAGACCAACGACAGAGGCTTAAGGCTCCTGGAATTTGCCAGTTCAGTCAAATGAGGCCGCCTAAAGCTGATGAACACCGTGTTTGGCCCGCACGGCAAAGCATCCAGAAGGTGGACATGGCACAGCCCAAACGGAGAGCACCATAACCAAATTGACTACATCATGGTGAAGAGACGCTTCCAAACCAGTGTGAACATTGCCAAGACAAGAAGTTTTCCAGGAGCAGACATTGAAAGCGACCATGACTTAGTGATGATGACCTTCCGACTCCGCCTAAAGAAGGTCAACAAGCAGGGTCCCACCAGAATCAAGTTTGACCTCGAGAAGCTGAAAGACCCAGAGGTAACGGAAGCCTTTCAGGCAAAGATAGGAGGAAAATTCGCACCACTGCTACTTCTAGGTGCAGAAGACACGGACGTGGACACACTGATTGACACATTTAACACTGTTGTAACCCAAACAGCCAGTGAGATCCTTGGCAAACACCGACAAGCAAAGAAACCTTGGGTTACAGCTGACATCTTTGTTCTATGTGACAAGCGTCGAGAATTAAAGAAAAAGAAATCAGAGTTAGAAGGAGCTAAACAATACAAGGAAATTAACCAGGATATCAAGAAAAGCATGAAAAAGGCAAAGAATAAGTGGATTGAAGATCAGTGTAAACATGTAGAAGAAAATCTGAACAAAAATAATAGCAAAAAAGCATATCAGCTGGTGAAAGACCTGACCAGTGTAAAACAAGGACGCTCCTCGACCATTCAAGATAGTGAAGGGAACTGTCTTACGGAAGATCAAGACTTCACATACTGAAGAGATGGACAGAGTACTGCTCAGATTTGTACAACCACCGAGCTGCAGGGGACCCAGGCATACGTGTCAACCCACCCGTGACCAACAATGGCAACTATCCCATCCTCCGAGAAGAAGTAGAGGCTGCAGTGAAGTCGCTGGAAAAAAGGGAAGGCAGCAGGAGCAGACAACATCCCTGCAGCCGCTAGTCCAAGAAGGGGGAGAAGACACGATAAGCGCCTTACTAACAATCTGCAATAAGATCTGGCAGTCGGGGGATTGGCCCACACCATGGACCCAATCACTTATAATAACTCTCCCCCAAAAAGGCAACTTACATCAATGCCAGAACTATCGCACGATCAGTCTTATATCCCACCCAAGCAAAGTCATGTTAAAGATCCTACTGAATAGGCTGAAGCCACAGGCAGAGGAAATCATAGCTGAGGAACAGGCAGGCTTCAGACCAGGGCGCAGCACAACTGAGCAGATCTTCAACCTGAGAGTTCTATGTGAGAGATACCTCCAGCACCAGCAGGACCTCTATCATGTCTTTGTGGATTTTAAGAAAGCGTTTGACAGGGTGTGGCATGCAGCCCTTTGGTCCACCATGAAGCTATACAACATCAATGCCAACCTGATCAAAGTCATAGCAAACCTTTACAACAAGGCCACTAGCGCAGTCTGCTTCAACGGCATAATAGGAAACTGGTTTAGGACTACAGTTGGAGTCAAACAAGGCTGCTTGCTCTCACCTACTCTTTTCAACATCTTCCTGGAAAGAATCATGACGGACGCTCTGAAAGATCATGAAGGAACTGTCAGTATTGGAGGCAGAACAATCATGAACTTGCGCTTTGCGGACGACATTGATGGTCTTGCAGGAACAGAGAAGGAGCTAGCTCAGCTGGTGGAAAAGCTGGATAGTACAGCCATTGCATATGGGATGGAAATCAGTGCAGAGAAGACCAAACTGATGACCAATAAACCCAGTGGCATTGGCACTGAAATCATGGTTGGAGGCCAAAAACTGGAAACAGTTAAGAAATTCAAATACTTAGGAGCCATTTTGACAGATGAGGGATCAAAACCAGAAATACTGTCCAGGATTGCACAGACAACAACAGCACTGACAAGATTGAAGACCATATGGAAGGACAGAAATATCACACTCTGCTCCAAGATCAGACTGATGCGCTCCTTAGTCATCTCAGTGTTCTTGTATGCCTGCGAGTCATGGACCCTCACAGCAGACCTTGAAAGGAGGATACAAGCCACTGAAATGAGATGTTTTCGAAGGCTGCTTGGCATCTCATACAGAGATCACATCACAAACGAGGAAGTGGGAAGCAGAATCAGGCAAGCCATCGGGCCCTATGAAGACTTATTAGCCATTGTGAGAAAACGCAAACTGAAGTGGTATGGGCATGTCACACGTTTAGCAGGGCTTGCCAAAACAATCCTGCAAGGCACTGTGCAAGGAGGACGAAGGAGAGGAAGACAGAGGAAAAGATGGGAGGACAATATCTCAGAGTGGACAGGACTGAAGCTGGGCGATACGCTGAGAATGGCAGAGAACAGAGGAATGGAGGGAGCTGGTTGCCAAGTCATCAGTGGTGCCCCAACGGTCGGCAAGACTACGGGATATAGATAGATAGATAGATAGCCTCAGCCACCCAAAAGCGGCCAAGTAAGTGGTTCAGCCGTGCCGACACTAGTCAGGGCTGAATGGGCTAATAGATCATGGTAAGCAAACGAAGAACCCTTGTTTTTGTGGGGGAAAAGGGTGATGGGTCGAGCGATTGTCAGAGAGAGAGAGAGAGAGAGAGAGAGAGAGAGAGAGAGAGAGAGAGAGAGAGAGAGAGAGAGAGAGAGAGAGAGAGAGAGAGAGCCAGAGAGAGAGAGAGGATGAATCTTTATTTATTCAGGATAAAGCTATTAGGCAACTCGATGCCTGTCTTACAAGCTGTCCTGTAAACAAACAACAGGAAAATAAACAGAGAATGCAAATAATAACAACAATAATAATAATAATAATAATAAGAAGAAGAAGAGGAAGAAAAAATACGGAAAAAACACAACAGGTGACTAATGAAAGGAAAAAAATTGGTATTGGAGTAACTGCCACCAACACAAAAAGCAAGGGATATAAATGAGTGCATAGCATTATTATTATACTCAGCTAAGACAGTGTCAAAGAATCAGCAGCATCAAGAGCATATAGCGACACCGACAAGAGAGACAGATAGACATACTGAGACAGAGAGCGAGAGAGAGGCCCTTTCAAATGTTCGAAAGAGGAACCTGCGACGGGAGGTCCTTTTTGGCATCAGTTAAAAATTAAAGTCAATTAAATAATGAATACGCTCTAATGGAACGTAACAGCTCGCCTCTCAACACAAATTTTTCTTTTGGGCAGCCATTCCCTCAGCCACCCAGTTGCATCTGCAAGAGGCATAGATACTCTTGAGCCCCTGCAGATGCAGGGGCTTTAGAGAATCTGTGCCTCTTGCTGATAGGCATTGGCCAAATTTTATAGTCTTCGAACTCAAAGCGAGGAAGTAATGAGATCAAGTTTACGGCTGCAGTGCAAAACTTTAACTTTCTTCCCTCACATCTGACAGAAGAGATCGTCCGTTGGATTGCGTGCAATGGGCCCTAAAAAAAAACCCGCATTGACCTCCAATCAAGCATTCTGCCTGAGATATCATTGGTGTTAGAAGATCAAGGGTGACGTTTTAGGGGGTCGTATTTGTCGCACGAATGGGCTCTTATCCTAACCATTTTCAGAGCCAGAATTATTGAAATCGAATCATTTTTGGACTGACTGATCCGGCGTCTGGCACAGAGTACGTAATCGGTATGACTGATGAGTCGCTGCACTGATGGACTGGGCATTGGCAGCTGAGCGGCAGTGCCTGCTGGGCTTACTGTATCTCCACAACTACATGTAGTTTTAGTGATTGATTGATTTTATTTTCCGCGGAAAGAGGTTTTAGGTGCGCAGGCCCGCCCTTGACGAACCTCTCCTTGTTTTAGCAAGCGCTACTGCCGTGCAAAAACAAGGCAATAAAGGTAAGATTTGAGAAGAAAATCCCAACAAACAAAGAAACACGTTTGAAAAAGACAGTTGCAACACTGATACAGGCAAGAAAACAATTCGCTGTTTATCTTCATTTGCCGCTATTCTGGCAATTCACGGCAAAGACAAGTAGCGAACTCTTTTCTTGTCTGTACCCGGCTCATGTCTGTTTTGAAAACGGGCTTTAACCCGAAAAACGTAATAAACTGTGCTGTAATTTCCCCTTTTAAAGCGTGTTTCTTTCTTTCTTGGGATTTATTGTGCATTATACACGCAGTCACCGTGACATTTCTGGTCTGGATTTACCAAGGCTGCACTCGCTAGTAGCTGAATATACCATAACAGCCCAAGTGAGTTGCGGACGGTCAGGTTGGAAGTGGAGATGTCGGATGGCCAGACAGCATGAGCAATACAGTTCGGCCCAGTAAGCAAATGGTCGTCGGGCTGATGTCGGCCGGAAGACCCATTGCTCACTGGGAGAACACCACCGAGGATCCGCCGTCTCAGTGCACTTTCTGACTTTTCTGATACCAATAAAGACAATCCGGCGACTTCTCCTGGCCCAAACTGTGACGACAGCGTCCTATTAATCCATTCAGCCCTGACGCACTACAGCAGGAGATGGGTCTACCATGATAATTCAAGGGTAGTGCCAGATTAGCTTGGCGCCTGTCGGCGCCATGCTAATCTGGCACTACCCTTGAATTATCATGGTCGACCCGGCCATCTCCTGCAACTGGTGCATAGTCCGCATTAGACGACGCCTCCAAAATTTAGGAAATAAGGCCGTCGGGCTGAATGAGTTAATAATTATTCAGTTCTCAAGCGCCAACCTCAACTGACATCGGTCAGTATTCTCAAGCTATCATGGAAGACTGACCTTCTTCCACAGTTGGCACTGAATGTGAAATAGTTATCTTATGTACTCTTCGTTGACATTAACCACTTTCACTGTCAGTGATCGCGGGTCGCGTTTCTAAAATCTTTTTAATTGGTCATAATTCAAGGCAGAAGATCCCATGCAGCCATCCAAGGAATATTGTTGCACAGTGGTGTCAGCAAGAGGCATTGATCCTCATGAGCCCCCGCGACTGCGGGGGCTCATGAGGATCTATGCCTCTTGCAGTTTTGGATCGTATCCAGCTTTTCTCGGCAGTGAACGGGTTAACGCTTTTAGCCCCGGATCCCTACAGCAGGAGATGGCCTGACCCTGATAATTCAAGGGTAGTGCCAGATTAGCTTGGCGCCTGATGGCGCCAAGCTAATCTGGCACTACCCTTGAATTATCATGGTCGATCCATCTCCTGCAACTAAAAGGGTTAACCTTTCACTGATTGCGGACGGTGTGACGGATCCGGTGATGCTAAACCAGACCTCTTAACCCCCGCTGCCCCTCCCCGCTACCCCTCTCCCACCCCAACCCTCCCCCGCCTTCTTCCCCCTCCAACACCACCCGTTTTTTTGTTTGTTGTTGTAAAAATTATTATTTAAAAAAAAACCAAACTCCCTAGTGTCGACAGATACATGCACCATTTGATTTGTGATCGCCTCAGCCTAAAACGTACACGCCTCATCAGTTTTATGGCAAAAGCGAGTTCGTATTTTAGAAAAGCGAGATTTTCATTCTCTAACAATAAAAATCTCGCTTTTCTAAAATAAAGTGGACATACTGGCTTCAGCCATAAAACGTATTCTGCCAGCAAGAGGCACAGATCTTCATGAACCCCCGCAGTCTGAGGATCGATGCCTCTTGCATATGGAAGTGTATAAGGTCGGTAGTATGAGGGAGAATCTAACGTACAGAAACCGGCGTCTGTTGCCTGACTAAAAACACTTTTATTTCGGCCGTCAGTCACGCGAGAGGAAAAGTCAACAGTGATTAAGAGAGACTTTACTGCGTAAAAGATCAAAGGCTACAGACCTTTCCGGCATTTACCCCCTCCCCCCCCCTCCTCCCCCCTCTCCATCACCTCCCCGGTCACACTGGTAACCTTCCTCGATCCGCAACGTCTAGCGGATCAAGAGAGGTAGCAAGTGTGTGCGTGCATTCTAGTGTTGTCAATAACGGTTCCGTAGCTATCGATTAAACGATTGATTAACCCATTCAGCCCCGACGCCCTACAGCGGGAGATGGGTCGTCCATGATAATTCAAGGGTAGTGCCAGATTAGCTTGGCCCCTGTCGGCGCCAAGCTAATCTAGCACTACCCTTGAATTATCATGGTCGACTCATCTTCTGCAAATGGTGCATAGTGGTTAGATGACGCCTGCAAAGGTTGGGAAATACGGCAGTGGGGCTGAATGAGTTAAATGGCTGATTAAATGACTGATTGCTTGACTGGTTGACTGATTGCATGAGTGCAGCATGACTGATTAAATGATTTATTAAATGGTTGATCAAATGACTGACTGCTTGCTTGATTGACTGGTTGCTTGACTGATTGCTTGCTTGCTTGACTGACTGACTGGCTGGTTGGTTGGTTGGTCGGTCGGTCGGATGAGTGGGTGGGTGGGTGGGTGGGTTAGTTATTTGGGTTTAACGCCGACCAGGGTGGGTGGGTGGGTGGGTGATTGAGTGGGTTGAGTGACTGCGTGAGTGGTCGAGTTACATTTTTGTTCAACACGAAGAGCGGCGGCAAGAATATTTCAAAACCTTCAACTGCTCCTCTTGTTAATGAACCATTCACCATATCCCCTTAAAGCTGAAGATTATGGATTTGAGGGGTCGGATGGAATTGGGGCTGGGGCTAGTGTTCGGGTCTTAGAAAATGGATAACCGGGAAAGAGAGCAGCTCCCAGACAATACGTCCTTCTGCAAGAGGCATGGAGTAGGGGCTGCAGGGGCTCATGAGAAACTATACCTCTTGACCTAATTACTCTTTTTGTCGCTTTTTCAGACAGAGAAACGTGTTCGGACCGTCTATCAGAATTGAAAGACTACACATACCGAGGTTGACACAAGAACGTTTCGAAATGTACCGGCCACCTCATATGGTCTGCAGTAGCTGAGGCAGCAAAGTTCAGTGGTTCCATTCGAAAATTGTAGCCAGCGTAATTTATACCCTACGTATTCGTACCCAGACATGGACCTAGACCGAAACAGGGTGCCCAGGTGTGCCGCGGGTGACGTTTCTGAACCCCAAAATTTAGGTCTTACAACTAAGTCAGCGTATCCAGAATTTCATTGAAGAGAAATACACATCGGATTGTAAGCCCTTAACTGCAGGGGCAAAGGAGAACTCAAGCCAGCTGCAAGAGACATAAACCCTCATGAGCCCCCGCAGTCGCGGGGGCTCATGAGGATTTATGTCTCTTGTTAGTCCTAAATAAGTCTTTATGTCCATTTTCTGGTCCCACTTCATTTGTGTTCCTCACGCGACTGAATGTCGGTCACCGTGCAGTGGTTCCAGACGCGAAATTCGTCATCACTGGCAGCGAAGGGGTTAAATAAGTAAAATGAAGATTCCTCAACTCGACCTACTCCAAACAATAAAGGGTTAATAATTCGCAGTCGGTCTCTTTAAAAATGTTCTTCGTGTAGCTTACAACGAAGCTCGACAAAAGGTCAAATTGATGAAGTCTGAAGGTCGTAAAATGAAAGATTTTTCCGCCTTTTTTTCTCCGGAGCTTTGTATATAGGACAGTTGCACCGACAGGAGCCAAAGCCGGCAGAAAAACTCTGTTACGTTTGGCTACTCACATGTATTGTAAAAACAAGGGCAGAAAGTTTTAGCTGAGGCGAAGCAACATTGAAAACCTATTGTATCGGCGAATTCTAGCAATCTAATCCATGGGGCAGATCGCTTTATGACGTCCTCGGAATCACTTGATAACTTGCGCAAGACGGATGAAACAAATTAATTTCCAGAGTGATATCGTCGGTAGGAAACAATACTGGAAGTGACGCCTTGAACATGATGAATTTCGCTTCAGTTTATCTTGCGGCGGTCAGCCTTTGCCTGAACAGTAAGAGACTGTGACAGATGAAGAGAGACTGTGACAGAGAGGCTCTTTACAAGACGCGGATCGATACAGGAGCTGCGACGCGCACAATGATCGCCCAATAATCTAAGATATCGCTGCGATTAATGGGTCTCCTTTTCCCCCACACAACTTTGGTTTGTCAATCAGAGCACACGGCGAATAAATCTATGAGTTACATCTGTGTTATGTCTATTCTGATGAGTAAAAGAAATGCGACATTTTTGGGAATCCGGTGGATCAGATTTACTGGATTGTTTACAATTAAGCATTGAATCGTCTGTGTTGGGTTACTTCGAAGGTTACATCGTGGTATTGTAGTCTGATGAAGATGATTATCAGACCGACGTGCCGAAGGCGCGAAGGTGTGATCAGCTTCAGAGGACTATAAACCACGATATAACCCGAGAAGTAACCCAACACAGACGGTTCAGTGCCATTATCGTTCAGTCTAAATTACGCACTATTTGAAGTCTCGAATGTGTGTCTGATATCAGGGGTAAAATGCCAAATATTTCTGACGCCAGACTGTATTTTCTGGCAAATACACAGGGGGCTTGTGAATAGGCTACCATGCCCGGTCGCGCAAACGTGCTTGATTTTTGCCGCTGGAATTTCAAACGTTTACCAGCGGTGCTACTTCCAAGCAGCCAGTGATAATATCAGAATCTGTAGCAATCAAGTGCGGACTTTTCTCACTGGATTCAAGTGATAGAACTTCTAAATTGTGTGTGCAGGACTGTGTGGTAAGGGACTGGATATACGGTAGATCTGATTTCTTACTTGAAACATGTATTGTTGGCATCTTTCGCCGACCGGTACTGAGCTCATACTAAGCATTCAACATTACTCGATCTTTTCAAGAAAACCTGAAATGTCATAGATCTGTCATATTTTCTTTCTTTCTCTTTCTCTCTTATTGCATAAGTGGCAACAGTCTGCTTTTTAAACAGCATACGCGTTGACTTGAAGAACAATGGAAAGTTTCGGAGCTGTCCCAGTTCAGAGTTTGAATTGCGATACATTTGTGTAACATGTGTGTAGTGTGCCCACCGCTTGAGTCATGCCAAACTAAAGTACATTTCTTTTATTTCCCTATCGTTTACCACCACTTGATCTTTGTGTTTTCCGGTTATTTGTGATGTAATTTGCCGGACAGCCCTGATCAAAGCGTTCAGACGAAATACCTAGGACAGATTCATGCGCGATACTATAATTGCGGATTGGCCAGCTGATTAAAAATTACAGATATGGCAATGGTTCTAGGAGGTAGGCATTGGGGCATTGAGCCCCCTGCGAATTTTAGATGCTGACCAATCACAGTGTCAGAAAATGCAGTGACTGAATGACAATAGACGTTGTTCGGAAATAAGAATTAGATCACAACTGCACGTGTTCGACGGAAACAGTGGATTAACCCATTCGAGACGTGCCGCCTCCGGATACGCAGCCTATAGCCGCGTATCCGAAGGCAGTACGTCTCGAATGAGTTAAAAAGCCCGAACAAACATGCGATTCACTGTTTTCGTCCCAAAACAGGCAGTTTTAATATATAGCATGTTTATCTGGCCTTTTTGTCGAAACACGTACAATTTTGACTTACTTCTGATTTCTGAAATCGTTTATTAAAAAACAACAACCCCAAAACCAGTAACGGAAATCACGAAATGGGACGTGGGGGAGAGGGGAGGGAGGAGGAGGGAAGGGGAGGGGCTATACATCAAGGACTGACATACATACTGATTTATGTGTATGTTAGGACCTACACTTGAATTATACTTTCAGGTTTTCAGGTTTTGAGTACCTGTGTCTCACAAACTGAACCGAAGACGTGCCGGACACCAGTTCATTGCCGTTTGGCATACTAGGTCTATACGCAATGAACTAGCAACAGAGTTACGACGACCAGCACTCAATCTGCACAGCGCACTGACTAGATTTCACCACACTGGTTATCTCCCTCGATTCGCTACCGCTGATCAGCGGTAGCGAATCGAAGGAGACAACCAGTGCTCAACTATGCTCAATGGCGTCCGTCACATAGATAAAATCTGCCGTTGTGTGGCAAAATCCAATGTGTCCATTTTTGATTTTCGTTTATAAAAAATAAAAATCTCGCTTTTCTCAAAAATGGACATACTAGCTTTTGTCATTTTAATCTAATGCATTCCTCGTGAACCTTCTTAAAGTGAGCTTTTGACGCTTAGAAAACAATAGTATCGTTCATTTTATCACGAGATTGGCGGATCAGTTACCTCGAGGGATGGGAGGGGGAAGGGGGGGGGGGGAGTTGGGTCTCAACGTTTTGTTTGGGACCTTCAGCCTGATACAGGGGGCATCCCCGCTGCTAGACCTTGCTTATAGGGGCCCACAAATCGAAACAAGATGAGAATTTCATCCCAAAGTCTACCGTATTGTTTGGAGCTCAGATGCGTTTATCTTTTAGGAACATTCAGGGTTGTTCATATTTTTAGGCTTATTATGTTGATCCATTTCCCTTCTCTCTAAGCCAACCTCTGATCAACACACACGTCGGCGCACACAAATAAAGACGGGCACACGGCGCTTCCCGCCATTAGTACGCTCTGTGGGCTCGTGTAGCGACAGGAATCCATCTCCTTCTACGTTAACCCACCCTCTGATCCACACACACTGGCACAAAGACGAACACACGGCGATTCCCGCCATTTGTAAGCTCTGTGGTCTGGCGCACCACAGGGGACTGTCCTGTTGCCTTTTTTGTTTTCTTTGTACACAGCAGATTGTAGAGCCACTCATGACGACTGTGTCATGGACAAATACGCTGACGACACGGCACTAACGGGATTGCAGATGAGGACGACAGACACTAACGACAGGAGATCGACGACTTTGTAGAGTGGTGCGATAGAAACTATCTTGAATTACATGTTGGCAAAACGGCGAACGAGATGGTCATAGATTTCAGGAAAAACAAACATCATCCCGATCCTGTTGTCATCAAGGGAACAGGAGTTGAGCGTGTAGAGTCCTACACGTATTTAGGTGTTCTTTTTGACAACGCGCTCAACTGGAAACAAAACACAGATGCTATTGTGACAAAAACGCATACCCGTCTTTGCTGTTTGAGAAAGCTCAGATCATTTAATGTAAGCTCTCAGCTTTTACAGATGTTTTACTGCTCCAGTATTGTTAGCGTTCTAACCTTTGGACTGACGTCCTGGGGTAGAAATTATGTAAAAGAGATCAAGATCGTCTTAACAAAGTAATCCGGAAAGGGGGCGGGGTGATTGGTAGGGCACAGGATACTTTGGACACTCTGTACAACAGACGGATTACGAACAAACTGGCTAACATTCTTGATGACAAAACACATCCACTTAGATATGAATTTGACAGCAGACGTATCGAACGAAGTGGTAGACTTCGAGTACCGAAAAGTAGTACACCACGTTATGCCAACTCTTTCGTCCCTCATGCTGTTACCCTTTTCAACAGTAATATCAGTATATAGTGTCTGTCAACATTCTTTAGTTCTTTAGTACTAGCCCATTCAGTAGTTCACTGCAACATTGCTGACACCAGAAGCACAGAGGGAATCCACCATAAGCGTCTCTGATGCCAAGAGTGTTACAAAGGTAACAATACGTCTGTTACAGTTCATTTCTTTACTTGAGAGTTATGGGTTATTTAATTATTTCAATGAGTGAATAATTATGCCATGTGTTGTATGGGCAGACAGTGAATTTCCCCACGAGGGATTAATAAAGTATTATTGTATTGTATTGTATTCTGAAAAAGAATAATAGCACGAGCAGCGAAATGACGTCATCGCATCATTAGTCCCATGTGTTCATAGTGACGACTCGATGTTATACGTCACTTATCGCAGTACTAACATTTGACGTCTCAGAGAATCAGCTTTGCAATTTTCTTGCTGACTTTCACGCCTAGGGCTTACAGGTCACAATATGACCTAATCCTACCCCAGGGCCGGTACAAACAGCCGGCTTATGCAAACACTGTTTATGAAAAAACTTGCGGGTATTAATAAGAAGATATTTTTTTTCGTAAAAGAAAAATTAAAGTTATGTTAGCTGTTTTATAAATGACTCCTAATAAGTGGTGCAGAACATTGTCTGATTTTCTCACCTAGGGCATACAGGTCACAATTGACCTAATCGTACTCGACAGCCGAGATAAACTGTAGGCTTATGTAAATACCATATACGAAAAATCATGCGATTATTAATGAGAAGATTGCTTTTTTGCGTAAAAAAATTAAATTGTTTTAAGATTAACCCACATAATTCGTGAAATTAATTCCAAAACGTGAAAATATATTTAAAAAAAAAATTAATTATCACTCAAAAAGTTCTAGAGGTGCAATGCTGGTTAACGAACTCATTCAATATCTCCCTTTTATCTAGGTATAAGCAAAATATCTAGTAAAATAAGTTTAGTTATTTGGGTTTAACGCCGTGCAGGCGACTATGGCCATCTCACGGCGGGATGGGTAAAAATCTGGTCAGCCAGACTAAAAGCAAGGTCTTAAGACAAGATGTAAAATATATCGTAAAAATATGTCAGGCTAAAATGTCGTACGAGTCTTTAAAAAAATGTCTACAGGCTCTCAAAAAGGGCAAAATAAAGAAAGTCACAGTCTATGAATGCTCAGATCTTATAAAAATATTGCATTCTCTCAAGAAATTGAAGATTTTGTCCGGGGGAACATCCCGGAACAAAACCTTCAAGGAGTCTGCTGTGAAGTGTTTATATCTCGTGTCAATTAAATCGGCACAATAAAATAAGAAAAATTACGGACCCCAGAGTGGATTAACCGGTTTTTGGTTTCACGCCAATGAGCATCTTAATTATCAAAAATCGTAAAAAGGTCCCGAGATAATTGTTTTAGGGACAATATGCTAAAAACGCGGGCTCTAGTCGCTGTCACATCCATCCAAACACACACACACACACACACACACACACACACACACACACACACACACACACACACACACACCACACACACACACACACACACACAAGCCGCTTGGCGCCAAAAAGACGTTCTCTAGCAAGGTTTGCGTAACCGTAGACGTGACGTCATTTTTATCTTGTTATTTCTTTGCCAGAATTTCTGCGCCGCACGCCCAAAACGTCATGTGCATGCTCCGGACTGCGCTCCCACCCAGCCAATACGGGAGACAAAAACGGGGAGGAGGGGAGGAGGGGGGAGGGGGGGGGGCCTTCAAGCGCCGAGCTAATCTGGCACTACCCTTGAAATATCATGGTCGATCCGCCTCCTGGAACTGGTACATAGTCGTTAGTTGATATCTCCACATTTTGGAGGAAATGCGGCCTTTGGGTGAAATGGGTTAAAATCCTTTTTGCTTTATCGTTAGTTACGAGGTTTCATGATAACAGCATCGATATGCTTTGAGGACGAGGTTATAACATGACGCAATATTGTGAGCCTGAAAAAGAACGGTCTGCACGAAAAAACACACCAAAAAACAACAAACAAACAAACAAACAAGCAACCCCCAAATAATAATAATAATAATAATAATAATAGTAAAAAAATAAAATAAACAAATAAAAAATAATATAAAAGCAGAGGCACCGGAAACGCTGAACAGATGCGAAAGACAGATAAGTTTATATGCCTGCTGTTTCGGGGCTCATTAGAATCTCTGTCTCAATCTGTTTGGTTAATTTTACCTCTGTGTTAATATATTTATGCAGGTGAGGGTAAATCAAATTTCTTGTACTCACCGTGCTTTATTATACATGTACCATCGTTACGGGCGCCTTTGGTCGTACTATGACACAGCTGATCGCGGAGCCAAGACAGCGCGCGCAAGTCGCGTGCCGGCACTTGTCACACTGAGTCAAGAGTGAAGGCTCACTCGTCAAGCTTCGAACAGTCTCCCGCTTCAACCGCCGCTAATTTTCACAGACGTACATTGAACCCACACCTTCTAGCAAGATGCATAGATTCTCATGAGCCCCTGCGTTCGCAGGGGCTCATGAGAATTTATGCATCTTGCACGATGGGATATTTTCGTTGAGCGGCTGAAAGCAGCAGCTAGTTTTTGAAGCGTTTACCCGGAGAGCGCGCAGTCATTAATTTAGCAGCCAAAGTCGAATGATTAGGGCCATGACGGCACCTATGCCTCTGTGCAGATGAGAGAAGTTGGCCGAACGACTGAAATTTAGCCAGCTTCAGAGGACGGAACGGAGAGAGAGCTTATTATTTGGCGCCGAGAGAGAGAGAGAGACAGCGTGAGAGAGGGGGCACTTTTACGCCGCGACGAAAGACTGAGTGATCAGACGTGTCCATCCTTAGACGGTGTGAGCATCGGAGACTTTACTGAACTGAAATTTTAAAGTGCCGGCCAACTGAGTGTCACAGACAAGACAAAGTAAGTAAAATTTGTTGTGAGTTCTGCCGTTGCTGTTGATTATACTGAAAGCGATCTGTTACAGGGTGGGCTTTGAACGCTAAAATCGCCGATCAACGGGTTTTCATTGTTGTCTCAACTAAATGTTAAAAACTCTTTTCACAGTCCATGTAATTTGGCACACGTCAGTAACAGATCGAGTATTTTAAATATATATTATTACCCTTGATATACGTGCGGGGAACTCTCCTGCCTATTACTGAAATGAGCAGACAATTCATTCATTTCATGACATTCAAAATTCATAAGTTAACTGAGCAGTATTATTGCAGGACATAACTGAAAAGAACATTTAGAAGGAATTAAAAAAGTATTGCAAAGTGTTATCCTCTTATTGCATGGAGCAGGGCGCTTTAACTCATTCGAGACGTGCCGCCTCCGGATACGCGGCTTTAAGCCGCGTATCCGGAGGCGGCACGTCTCGAATGAGTTAACAGACACTTTCAGTTATACTTGCTGGCGTTACGTCATGCGGATGACTGGTCATGATAGCTGTACTTGCCGGCTTGGCCATGATTTACCGAATGATGAATACCAAAGGACTGTGACACTGCGTACATGCGTAATGATTATCATTCCTGTATAGTGTGCGTTATGATGATGATGATGATGATGATGATGATGATAATGATGGCGATGAAATGATGATGATCAGTTATGATACTGATGATGATGATTTTGATGATGATGATGCTGCTTTCATATTATTATTTATATTATTTAATTATTTAACTTATCTATTTTATTAACCATTTGGGTTTTCGTAGCGGGGGGTTAATTGGAAGATTGTTATTATTATTATTATTATTATTATTATTACAACGACAACAACAACTACTACTACGGCTGCTACTACTACTACTACTACTACTACTACTACTACTACTACTACTATAGTCGCAGTCAAAATATTAATAGTTTTTTTCATACCCTCGCATCACAGTCTCGCATCATCGTAGTATCCACACTTCCATGACTTTACTCGAACACCTATTCACAACATCCCGCATAACCGTACTAAAACCTTTTAGGTAATAGCAAGAATGTAGTGAAGCGAAATTACCTCCCTTATCATAACCTGCCATCTGCAAGAGCCATAGATTCTCATGACCCCATACAGCCGCAGCGGCTCACGAGAATCTATACCTCGTGCTGATACAAATCAATATATTTCATCTTCAAACTGAGGAAGTAACAAAGAAATTATGAAACTCATGAATTATCACATATGCATTTTTGCGCCCTCCGTGTGCAAGAGGCATAGATTCTCATGAGCTCGTGCTTTGCAGGGGTTCATGAGAATCTAAGCCTCTTGCTGGTAGAGATAAACGTCTATGTATTCAGAGAGCGTAACAAATGATGCAAAGAGTATTATTGTCAAGGATGCATTGACCGGTCTTAATCAACTCTGATGGTTGTATGGCGGTTTTCGTAACCGACGTCACGATGTAACGCTATTACACGGGTCAGTAGAGAGTGCGTATCAGATGCAACCACGCAAACATAAATAAATAAATAAATATAATGTAATGTAATGTAATGTAACGTTACGTTACGTTACGTTACGTTACGTTACGTTATATTATATTATATTATATTATATTATATTATATTATATTATATTATATTATATTATATTATATTATATTATATTATATTATATTATATTATATTATATTATATTATATTATTATATTATATTATATTATATTATATTATATTATATTATATTATATTATATTATATATAAATACAACACAATAGACGATTTCCAAAAATAAGCAGTAGGTCAAAATGCTCGTGTTACGAAGAAACCGTTGATATCGCATATTTGTCCGAGCTGTTTTCGTCCGAAACATGTGCAAATTTGACCTACTTCTGATTTCCGAACAACGTCTACAAAATAAATGAAATGAAATATTGTAGGGGCACATGAGAAATACATCTCTTGCAGATGTCGCCAGCTGAATGTTTTAAGTCTGTGCAATTTTGACGCACTTTAGAAACCTCTGTTGACCATGTCAACTTCTCCTTTTTCATAATCATCGACACTGTACCAGTGGAGCAACAGATGTTCAGACGGATATAACAATACAAATGGGATAAAAAAAAATCCCCACAAAAACAACACAAAAAGTCACCCCCCAAAAAAAAAAACAACAACAAAAAAAAACAAACAAACAAACAAAAAAAAAAACCCACCAGAAAAACCCCAAGAAACCAACCAAAATAAAACCCAACCAACAACCTCCCCCCAAAAAAAAAACAAAACAAAAAACAAACAAACAAAACAAACCCAACAACAAACAAACAAACAAAAACCAAACAAACAAAACACAAACAAACAAACAAAACAAAAAACCAAACAAACAAACGACTAAAAAACAACAACAAAAAAACAAAACAAAAAAACACACCAAAACTACAACAATCCCCCCCCCCCCAAAACCAAACCAAACAACAACAACAACAACAAACAAACAAAAATAAACCAACCAACCAACCAAACAAACAAAAACAAACAAACAACAAAACAAAACACAAAAACAACAACAAACAAACAAAACAAAACAAAACCCAAACCCCCCCCAGAAAAAAAACCCTGATTTTTTCTACTATTGCCTGTGCACTGCTGGAGACCCTGTCTATCTGCTGTTTTCGTAACCGACGTCACGTTGTTACCTGGGGTAGCGTAACATTGTTACAGCGTGCTGTAAATGCTGAATGGATGAAAAATACATGCTATCAAACACCGTATGCTTTTAGGACTAGGTTACGACATGACACAATAGAATGATTTTCGCAAGTGACATTTTGGTGCGAAATGATGTTTGGATGAGGTTGCCTCCTTGATTTATTTTTATTTTTTTATTTTTTATTTTTATTTTTTCATTTTCTGACGAAACCTGGAACCTGCTCAAAAGGAAAAATGCACTTAACCGACTTCTCAAAGTCTCAGATAACATATTCTGATTAAAATGTAAACTTTTTTTTTTTTTTTACCCATATGGCCCCGACGCACTACAGCAGGAGACAGATCGACCATGATAATTCAAGTCTAGTGCGAGATTAGCTTGCCGCCTGATGGCGCCAAGGTAATCTGGCACAACTCACGCACTACTGCAGGAGACGGATCGACCATGACAATTCAAGGGTAGTGCCAGATTAGCTTGGCGCCTAATCTGGCACAACCCTTGAATTATCATGGTCGATCCGTCTCCTGTAACTGGTACATAGTCGTTGGTTGACATTTCCGTAAGTTGGGAAATGTGGCCGTGGGCTTAAATGGGTTAAATTGCAGGTTACAAGGTTGCATGCGGACTCCAGCGATATGCATTTAGGACGAGGTTAGGACATGACGCAATAGTTCTCTATATATTTTACGCGTCAAACCAAATGCCTTTCATTTCGTGTCATAATCATCCGCGCGCTAATTATGTCTTCGTGACTCGGGCCTATGATGGCTTTAGTCGTCCCTTGCATCCTCGGGCTGAGGAAAGAAATACATATCTTTGTCCTATCTTTCCGATTTTGTTTTGGTTTTTTGTTGTCGCTTTCAGACGCACTCATATGATAAGAGATAAAGAGAAACAGAGAGATAGAGAGGAAGAGAGAAAAAGTCATGTAATAAAGAGAAAGCCGATGAACAAGAAATCGCCTACTAAACCACTTTTTGAGGTGGCAAAAAAAAAAATTAGCAGGTAAGTATGATGCGCGCTAGAAGTATGGGCGCTGACGATGGTTCAATTGGCTGTTTAGTTTGGGGTTTAACACATTCTGCTCCAGGACCGAAATCCGCAAATTTTGAAGTTGCCCCCTGAAGACTGTATTACACTTCAGGAAACAGATCGAGCGTGATAGTTCAAGGGTTGTGCCAGAATAGCTTGGCGCCTATGGGCGCCAAGCTATTCTGGCACAACCCTTGAACTATCACGCTCGATCCATGTCTTACCGTGGCGTGTCGGAGTTGAATGAGTTATTGTCTACGGCACCGGTGTTTGATAATGGACACCGATCAGTTCATTCGCACTGCAACTATGCCACTTCAAGTTTATTTACCGGGCTTTCAACGAAAATGCAATAATAGCAAGCACGGACTGCCCCCCCCCCCCAACCCCCCCGGGAACTCGACTGTGGCTCGGTTGAAAACGATGATATAACTCGCTCCCACACTGGTTGTCTCCCTTGATTCGCTACCGCTGATCAGCGGTAGCGATTCGAGGGAGGCAGCCAGTGTGACCTCCCACCATTAAACTCCCACTACTATTCCCTTTACGAACAGTTATATGGGGGGAATGACGTAGGAAGCGTAATGACTTTTATTCAAATGACTCATTGTCGAGTGCCTGTAGTCGGAGAGGCTTGCTTCGTTAAAGCACTCCAGGAGACTTTAATTTCCGTTGTGCGGTACAAAGACGGTCTGCTCGCGTGAGTTCAACGTAGGAGGGTCATTTGGTCTTTCAACTGACACAACAGCAAGAAAAATCACATTTTACCTGACCTTTTTGCCAGACAATTTTCAGGCAAGTTTCTCCATTTATTTTCTCTTATTAAAAAAAAATGTATTAGCTTGTATTTTATTTTATTTTATTTTATTTTGTTTTGTTTATAATATTTTAAAATCTATGATGATGATGATGATGATGATGTTAATAATAGCAATGATAACAATAATAATAATTATTATTATTTACATTCTTTAAAGAACCTTAGTGGGGTTGGATGAAGGCGGTAATACCAGACGCAAGTAAACTTGCGTCACAGGGCTACGAAACCTTGTATTATGTGCCCCTGACCGGCTCCGAGTGGAGTCGGTCAGGGGCACATAACTCCGCGTGGTTTCCTCGCCCTGTGCTTATATTGCAACTGTATCAGTTCCGGTTTTTTTTAATTAAAAAAAAATAAATTATAGCCAGTATCTCAGGCCTAGAGACCAGGGATCAGTTGCACGAGTGTGCGATGCTTTGCTGTAACGGACCACCTTGCTTGCGCAGTATTAAACTCACTCATGCAACTCAGCCCAACTGTGCACTTTGAAGAGATTACTGGGGGGGGGGGGGGGGGGGGGCGTAGGGGGGAGGGATGAATATAGGTTCCCTTAATGAAAGATCGTGATTGCGGACAAAACACGTGACTGGCAGACGACTGCGTTTCGGACCATCGACTCAGACTATCAGTGCTTTGTATAATAGTCTTTTTCGTCTGCAAGAGATTTTGGGATGGAAAGTTTATCAGTCAAATCATGAATATTAATGTGCTTATTATACAATATATCACTATATGTATCAAAGGGGTGAAAACTGTATGAAATAATATGTTTTTTTACACATCCAGCGAAGGCTGCAGGTACTGAGAAGTCTTGCTGCTGTTGCCACGTTAACCCTTACAGTGTCTGATGACGGAAAATGTGTTTCTTCAGTTATGCATCAATAAGCCCTAGCTGTCCTAGGAACATGGATTTAAAGTGGTGTCAGCAAGAGGTATAGATCCTCATGAGCCCCCGCAACTGCGGGGGCTCATGAGGATCTATATCTCTTGCAGTTGGGTTTGTTCAAATTTTCTCGGAGCTGAACGGGTTAAGCAATGTACAACCAACGAACTTGTCCGCCGTCCCCATAACACCTACCACCTCAACACCCACAATTTTAAAGTTGAGTCTTTTTTGTGCGTGCTTATTATTATTTTTTTTTTGGTGTTGTTTCTTCTCAACAGATGAGAGAAAAAAAAAATCAGTTCATAAAAAAGCGGTGAAGAGTAAAGTTGGGAAAGTTTTGTTACCTAATAGGGTTTTTAACCGTCTAGCCGTCCACGGCGATTGTGTCCGAGCAAAGAGCGTTTCTCTGTACGCAGGAGGCAATTACTAAATAATCGATGTGATGGAACTCCCTGACACCTGCTCTGCTTGCGTGACATAGACGTAAATACGCTTGGTTGATGTTAGTGTTGGCACATCGAGAAGGCCTAGTACAGGTTGACTATAGCATAGCGGACACAAAGAACGGGGGAAAAAAATGATGTCTCGGTTCATGAGCATGACGTATTGTCCTCGCTTAATGAATGCCTGAACTGTATGACAATAGACCTCATGACGCAACTGAAGACCATATGATGATGACAGAAAGGTGACTGCCAGCTCGCGCAAAGAAAATTCCCAGGTAGAAAGGAACACGCTTAGAAAGGACACGTTGTACGTTGTACGATCTCTGTGTGTCCCCAGTTAAACACTTGCCATCCTAATACACATTTGCATGAAATACATATAACAATGATAGTTCAAGGATGGTGACAGAATAGCTTGGCACCCATAGGCCCCAAGCTATTCTGGCACCACCCTTGAACTAAAATGGTTGATCTGTCTCCTAACCTGTAAGCAGCTTTCACAGGACAATATACAATGTGAAACCATTAGCCACAGGATGTCATGGGTTAAGCCTTTGGCTGTCTGTAGCGGTGTTTGTCCGGTGATTCTTGCACCTCGACATCACCAGGAATCATCTCGATAAAAACCTCTACCCACAGCCAAAGGGTTAATGTTTGTTCTCTCCCCCTTAAATTGTCATTTCTAAGCATGTTTCTTCTTTGTTAGGAAATATCGTTCTCATTAATGATTACATTCTGAATAGGTCTGTCTGGAGTAGTGTACGTATGTCTGAGAGTAATTATATGCTGGTCTGTGATTTTAGACCTTACGGTTCGCAGCGGTAAGGTAAAAAATCACAGACTAGCACACATAGAGGACTAATCGTCCAAGCTGGAGGCACACCACACATCTCAGTTTTTAAACATCATGTCCGATGAACTAAATTTTTTACTGCGAGACAAAAGTAGCACCCTGCTGGACACCAGACGGGAAACAAAGAAGAGGTCGCCCATAGAGACATTACTCTAGTGAGGTTACGTTTACGCCGAACGACTCCCAACAACGAACGAGAGCGAAGTCACGGCGGATAACATGCTCCCACAATATGCATAGACACCACTCCAAACATCTCCAAGAGGCATGGATCATCTTGACTCCAGACATCTCCAAGTCACGGGGGACAACCAGCGTCTACCTTAAGCGTAGGACACCACACCAAACATCTCCAAGAGGCATGGATCATCTTGACTCCAGACATCTCCAAGTCACGGGGGACAACCAGCGTCTACCTTAAGCGTCATTCTACCCCAGACACACCACAGCAAGATAAGGATCGACCATGATAGTTCAAGGGGGATGCCAGAATAGCTTGGCGCCTATAGGCGCCAAGCTATCTGGCATCACCCTGAACTATCATGGTCGATCTGTGTCCTGCATTGCAATGCAGTCTTCAGAGGACAAGGGCAAAATCTAAGGATTTCGGTGTTGAGGTAGAATGAGTTAAGCATAGACACCACACCAAACATCTCCAAGAGGCATGGATCATCTTGACTCCAGACATCTCCAAGTCACTGGGGACAACCAGCTTCTACCTTAAGCATAGACACCACACCAAACATCTCCAAGAGGCATGGATCCTCTTGACTCCAAACATATCCTAGAGGGAAAGATCCTCATAAGCCCTACGAGCTCGTGAGGATCTATGCCTCTTGGCTATGTTTGGAGTTGTTGAATATGCTTATCGTAGGCCTACAAGCTGGTGATCAGCCACGACGGATTTCGCCCGCTCTCGTTCGTCGTCGGTACTCGTTCGTTGCAAACGAAACATCATTATTGCGTCGGTCCCTGGAACGAGAACTGAAAAACTGCGGTCTCGCATGAGGAAAATGCTGGGTGGAAGGCTGTAGACCGACCATTTTGGAGATCCCTTGTGGTCGGGCCTTGTGCCATCGTGGGCACTATGAGCCCTGAGTGAGTTAGTGAATGAGTGAGTGAGAAAGGGGTACAGCGACAACAACAACAACAAATCATTTAGGTTGAGGGTATATATCTTCACGAGCCCCTGCTGTTGCAGGAGGCGATTACTGTCTAGATCTGTGTCTGTCGCGCCTGAATAAGATTGTTCTACTGTTAAACGAACACATCAAAGTATAATGGAAGTTGACACCCAGACCCAAAAAGGTGACTGTCAAGCGTATAAAATTGATTTTTGTCCTGACACTTTTGAGAAGAAGAACAAATAATTTATTATCCACAGAAAGAAAAAAAAAGTGGGAATTTCCTTCACGGGTTCAAAGATGTGTGGTAAAGTGAAATATCATTAACCCCTTAACTGCCGTGGCACGGCGAACACTACCCAGCTGCAAGAGACATAAATCCTCATGAGCCCCCGCAGTTGCGGGGGCTCATGAGGATTTATGTCGCTTGTTAGTCAGTATTTTTTTTATGCCTACTTTTGGTTTAATTTATTCTGTGTTCTTTGCGCGAATGTCGTTCAGTGTGCACTGGGTCCAGGCGCTAAATTCGTGATCACTAGCCGCTAAGGGGTTACAGAGTTCTACTCCAGGCAATGAAGGATTAACTCATTCGCGGCCAGCCGCATCCGGATGCGCGGCATAAGTGAATGAGTTAATACTTCGCTTCAAACACGCCTTTTTTCTGTTGCATATACTTAAAGACCATTTTGTCTGCCGGCTCATCATGTGTGTGTGTGTGTGTGTGTGTGTGTGTGTGTGTGTGTGTGTGTGTAAGTGTGTGTGTGTGTGTGTGTGTGTGTGTGTGTGTGTGTGTGTGTGTGTGTGTGTGTGTGTGTGTAAGTGTGCGCGCGAGATTTTTTTTTGCTCCTTGCAAATCAATATATGTTTGTTGTTTTGTTGTTGTTGTATGTGTTTGTTTTTGTAGTTTGCTTTGTGTTTCATTACTGTGATTGTAAAGCGCCTAGAGCACCTTGGTGATTAGGCGCTATAAAATTACCTTTATTATTATTATTATTATTATTATTATTATTATTATTATTATTATTATTATTATTATTATTAGTATGTATCCATTTGAACGTTTTACTATGTCTTTCAATAGTGGTGCGAAAAGGGCTATCTTAACTTATGAAATGTAAATATCGGAAATGAAAGACGTTTCTGCCCTTTTTCTCCTTTGTACGTAGGAGGGTTCCACCGATGCGCACAACAGGTATAGGAAACCTCTCTTACGTGTGCCTACTCACATGGATTGTAAAAGGTAGAAAAGTCTGATAGTTGAGGGAATACAACTTTCATGACCCGATGTATCGGCAAATATTAGCAGTCAAAGAACATTCCTATATCATTCATTTACACATATACACATATATACCGTAAAAGCAAGACCAAAACTGTGATTTCTGACCGTCAGACAGTGCCGTGAAATAAATTTAACCCTTTGACTGTCGGTAGCGGTTTTTGTCGCGATGATTCCTGAAGGAATCATCGCGACAAAAACCGCTACCGACTGCCAAAGGGTTAAAAAAAATCTGACATGAAACAGTCCGAGCCGTAATGTGCAGGCAGCATTGCAGACCGGCACTGCACACACTTTCAATGGAGCCATAACTTAGTGTGGCAGTCTGTTCAAGTGCGTTGCCAGGGCTGCGATGGGCTCATGAGGATCTGTGCCTGTTGCAGATGGAAGGGCTCGCTTGAATTACCGAATCACTGAGCGAATAATCAATGTGTTACGATTACCAGATCAAAGCCAGAGGCAAACGCTATGCTCAATCCATTTAGCTTCCCTTCAGCGAGAATCGAATAGCTGCTTTTAGTCTTACAGTTCCCAAACTGATAGCCCAGGACGTACCAACTGCAAGAGGCATAGATCCTCATGAGCCTCTGCATCTGCAGGGTCTCATGAGGATCTATGCCTCTTGCTCACCGAGATCGCCCCGATCAGGCAGGCAGTCTATTTTAAATTTTTTTCAGTAGAGAAAATGGTTTTTAAGACATCAGCAACCAGTGCCAAGAAGCGTAGATTCTCATGACCAACTGCATCTGCTGGGCCTCATGCGAATCTGTGCCTCCTACTTAACCGAATTTAGAATTAGCTCTGCCTCCAACAGAGTTTTTTTTTTGGTTTTGTTTTGTTTTTGTACATGAAAAGATTGCTAATATAGACGTAGAAATTAAGGCGATGAAAAGGCACCTAAATAACCCTGATAATCATCGTGGAGTATCTTGTCCTCTGAGATCCATTCAACCCCAATTTGTAAATCAGGGTAATTTGAAGAGACAATGCACGCTTTTGAAACATTACATGATGTAGGAGAAACAACAATAAAACATTTTTAGAATGATATAGTTTCTGAATCTGTATCAATAACTGTCCCCCCCCCCCCCAAAAAAAAAAAAAAAAAAAAGAAAAAAAAAAAAAAAGAAAAAAAAAAGAGTGAACATAATTTAACTACAAGAGACACTAGATCCTCAAGAACCCCCGCAACTGCGGGGACTCATGAGGATCTGTGTCTCTTGCTGACACCAGTTTGTATCAGATTCAATGGTCATTTAACGATTGTGGACATTTGGCGTTGAATTAGCACATACATGTATTTCAAAAGCATGGCCTACGTCCACTGGCAGTGAAGGGGTTACTAGTGATAACTGCAATAACTGCATTAACCCCATCCCCGCCAGTGGTCGCATTGAGACTGTCTTTCTCAAGTCTCTACGTAATTCAACGCCCAAGAACCTTAACCGTCGAAGGAACATGAATTTGACGGTGGAGTCAGCAAGAGGCATAGATCCTCGTGAGACCCCGCGACAGCGGGGTCTCACGAGGATCAATGCCTCTTGCGGAAGAATCTTATTGAGTTATGTTCGACAGTCAAAGGGTTAACTGCCTATAGGTCACAAGATATGCTCCCTTGCCGCTTGTGCCAGCATAGCGTGGTTCTAACTATGGCTATGTTTATCTTGTACCTTGTCATTGCCTTGAGAGCTGTTTGGAACCTGTGATCGACTCTAGCCAATATGCTGATAATGACATTACCGCGAGCCTCGACAAGCAAGATGGGTCATTGTTTACGAGGTTCCCAAGGGAACTGATGAGAGAGAGAGAGAGAGAGAGAGAGAGAGAGAGAGAGAGAGAGAGAGAGAGAGAGAGAGAGAGAGAGAGAGAGAGAGAGAGAGAGAGAGAGAGAGAGAGAGAGAGAGAGAGAGAGAGAGAGAGAGAGTGAATGAATGAATGAATGAATGAATGAATGAATGAATGAATGATACTTTATTTCTCAAGGGTGGAAACAATAGGCGCACAGGCCTCCTTTCGTGTTTGTCCTTGCTAAACTACAACATTAAAAGCAACATTAAAACAACATATTAACAGAACAAAGAAGCGGGTACACCCACAGGTCACTTGTGTTACATTTCGATATAAGTTCCAAAGTCGCTGAAGATTACACACATCAATTGACAGGGTCTTGAGGGGGGGGGGGAGTGGAGGGGTGGGGGGAGGGGGTGCGATGTAAAGTGAGTGTTTATAGACAGCGACTGTACGCTTATGATACAGCTACTCTTGTGTAGGAATTTAGTGAACAGGCAAAACACTACGGTAAAGAGATATATACAAACTAACAAGTCCAAAACGGAGGACCACAACAATGCGTTAAAAAAGGAAATCATTGACATGACTCTATTGGACATATTATCTACGTTTCTTTCAAGTTTGCTCTGAGATGTATTTAAAAGCTTTCGTCCTAAACAATGGAAGGTGTCTCGTTTGCTGTATATGTGGAGGAAGTGAGTTCCTTTAATAGGCACCCGCGTAGGAAACCTGGATTTAATCAAGTCAATTCGGGGCCGTTCAATAACGAGACTGTTCCTCGAAGTGCTGTAAACCCTTTCGCTCTCAGTAAAAAGTTTAGCCAGGTAGAGGGGGGATTTCCCGTTCAGTGCTTTGTGCATAAGTACGCACTTATTTAACGTAAGGTGTTGATGTAAAGGAAGGAGCCCTGTTGCCTGAAGCTTTTCCTCCAAAGTTAGAGAGGGGATTGGGAGGATCAGTTTAACTGCGCGCTTGTATAGAGAATTAATCCGCTTAAGGTTAGCCTTACTACAGCCGTCCCAAATAGTAGATGCGTAGTCAATGTGAGGTTTTATGTAGGAGTTGAAACATAGCTTACGTGTCTTAGTATCAATGATAGATTTTAATCTTTATAGTAAAAATAGCTTCTTTGATAATGTTTTCCCTAGTTGTGTTAGATGGGGCAACCAGCACAGTTGTTCGTCAACAATTACCCCGAGGAGTCGATATTCTTTTACTTGCTCAATGGGAACTGAATCGAAAGAGAGGCTAAGTGAATGGGGGCGGAGCTGATGCTTTTGGCGTGTTGTGATTAGCATGCTTTTTGTTTTAGATGGATTAACAAGCATTTGATTATTTTTGCACCACAGTGAGACCTCCTGAAGACTAAGCTGAAGATTGCTTGATATTTCAGGTACAGTTTCCCGCCAGCGTGAAGAGTTGAATCATCAGCAAACACGTCACATTCGGTATTTGGATTGGATATATCAAGTGAAAGATCATTTATAAACAAACATAATAGTAACGGTCCTAGTATGGATCCCTGGGGCACGCCATACTCAACACGCTTTTCAGAAGAGAAGGTAGCATTGATGTACACAGTTTGAATCCTGCCTATGATATATAAACGAAAGAATGAGAGTGTCCCTGGGCTGTTATTGTTAAAGTAGCAGTCTAGTTTTTCTAATAAAATTTCGTGGTTTATAAGGTCGAACGGTTTTTTCAGGTCTAGAAAGACAGCACCAGACATTTTGTTTCTGTTGATGTTGAGCAGCCAAGTGTCAATCATATGAATCAAGGCAGTGTGACACGAATGTTTAGGGCGAAAAACAGATTGATATTTATTCAGGAGAGACTTTTCTTCCAGCAATTCGAGAAGATGTTTGTGTAATGCTTCTCAATAGGCTTCGACAGAATAGATAATATGGATATGGGCCGAAAATTATTTGGATCAGATGTGTCTTTTGTTTTGGGTATAGGTACCACTTAAGATTTTTTGAAAGCCGCCCGAAAAATATTATTTTGAATACATAGGTTGTAAATATAGGTTAAGCTTTCCACAATGTATGGAAGAGAAAGTTCGAGGAAAAAAATCATTGATACCATCAACGCCAGCTGACTTTTTGTTTTGAGACTAGAGATAAATCTGCCCACTTCATGTACAGCGATGAAGGGCGGACATTAAAAGCATCGCCCGCGGACAGTCTTTGCTTACAAAAGACAGTAAGCTTCTGCGATGCGACATGTTCAACCTGATCTAAGCCTTCAGCATATAGTAAAGATTTCGGGGCTAAAATGAAGTGGTCGTTAAATGCATCGGCTGTAAGGTTGGCAGTCGTATTTGCACAATGATTTTTGTATTAAGGTTAGTTAGTAAGTTTAAAACTTTCCACATTGAAGACCGATTCCCGCCACGTATGGTTTTCTCTACCAGTGCTTTTTGTGCCGCCCGGATAAGGTATTTGACTCTGTTACGTAACCTTTTGAACTCAATAAAATCTTTGTCCCGCTTGGCTTGATTTCTGGCTTCCATGGTTTGTTTAATCTCCTCCGTAATCCAGGTGGGTGGCTCACGGCACGGGACTCGTTTTCTTTTTAAAGGGACGCTTATTTAGCACTCCGAGGAACAGCTCAAGCCACAGTGAGAGCGCTTCATCAGGGTCATTGTGATTGTAAACTTCATGGAACGGCAATAAACTGAGATCATGAAGGAAACTATCTCTATCTATTTTTCTAAAACATCTATAAATGTTGGGTTCGGCTCTGTTTAGGAACATAACATGACCATGTACAGGTGATGGGAAAGTGGTCACTGACAGCTAGTGAAGGGATGTCAGTTTCAGTGATAGCTTGAGGGTTGTTAGTATAGATGTGGTCAATCAAAGTAGACGAAGAGTGTGTTACTCTGGTGGCAGTGGTAATCATCTAGTCGAAACAGCATTGTTGTACACTGCCACATCGAATGCGGTTTTGAGATGTCAATGTTAAAATCGCCGAAGATGAGTAATGTGTCTGAGGGAGAGAGAGAGAGAGAGAGAGAGAGAGAGAGAGAGAGAGAGAGAGAGAGAGAGAGAGAGAGAGAGAGAGAGAGAGAGAGAGAGAGAGAGAGAGAGAGAGAGAGAGAGAGAGAGAGAGAGAGAGAGAGAGAGATGATCGGCTTTTCATTAATCCAAAAAGTAATTGAAGAGACGAGATGTCGCTAAACAAATATTAAAAAGAAAAAAGAATCAGTGTATCGTTTACAAAGTAAATTCATCTTTCTCTATCAAGCGTCTAAGTTTCCGTTAAACCTGTTCACAACGGTGGAGAGAGGGAGAGAGAGAGAGAGAGAGAGAGAGAGAGAGAGAGAGAGAGAGAGAGAGAGAGAGAGAGAGAGAGAGAGAGAGAGAGAGAGAGAGAGAGAGAGAGAGAGAGAGAGAGAGAGAGAGAGAGAGAGAGAGAGAGAGAGATATGATGATGATGATGATGATGATGAAACGTTTTATTCAGGATAAAAAGTTTTAGGCATAGCAATGCCTATCGTCCAAACTGTCCTGCTACTCTACACATATAAAAATACATCAGACGATACAGCAAAAGATAAAACACATATAAGTAAAAAGACCCATCCCCCCCCCCCCTCTCAGAAAAAAAAAAGAAAAAGAAAGAAATTAAACCAATATATATATATATACACACTCGTATGAACCTGACATATTAATGCAGACAGTCGAACTATTACATAACCTGCAGCAATCTGCTGTGCTGGAGCAACATACTAAGCAGAAAGATAGAACATTCACAACGACAGCAAATATTTATGGACGCGAGCTCTCAAGATAGATAACTTTGAAATAGACTTTAAATGAGAGGGCAAATTATTCCATGACTTAGCACCGGAAAATGATATGCTAGATTTGAAGATGTCGATTCTCGGTTTTGGGAGATGGAGTAAGCTGTTCCTCGTGTTCTCTCTATTCGTGTGGGAAATCAGCTCGCGGAGATAGGGAGGGGCGGCATCGTTTAGAATTTTTTTGCACAAGTAAGCATCTATTAAGTTCCAATTGTTTACTAAGTGGTAGGATATTAAGGGCCTTTAGTCTTTCATCAGTAGGGGACGAACCAGGAAGAATAAGCTTAATACCTCGCCGGTAAAGGGAATTAATTTTTTTCAAATGAATGTCTCCACAGCCGTCCCAGATATTGGAAGCATAATTACAATGTGTCTTGATGTGTGCGTTAAAGAATAGTTTTCGAGCATCAATGTCAACTATACGACTTAATTTGGATAATAAAAAGAGATTCTTCGAAATAGTTTTACATGCAGTTTCTATGTGAGGCTCCCAGCTGAGCTGTTCGTCGACTGTCACTCCTAACAAACGATGTTTTGACACTTGCTCTATGGGCTGAGAGTGAAGGGACAGTTCAAGGGGTTGCGAACCACGTTGATGCTTTTGGCGTGTCGTCACCAACATACTTTTCGTTTTAGGAATAATAATAATCATATGATTTTCTTCACACCAAGTTGACACTTCATCTAAACTATGTTGGAGGACAGCGCTCACGGTTGAAACATTTTTATCACATGTAATGATGTATCATCAGCAAATAGTTCACAGTTTGTGTCGGGGTGTGATATTGACAGTGGAAGGTCATTTATAAAGATGTTGAATAATAACGGTCCTAGGGTGGATCCCTGAGGAACACCATGGGTCACCAGTCCTTCCGCTGAGTATTTACCATTTAAGAACACTTTCTGCGTTCTGTCTAAGAGATAGGACGAGAGAAAAGCGACTGCATTTGAGTCAATGTGATATAAAGGTAACTTCTTTAGTAAGATTGAGTGGTTAATGAGATCAAAGGCTTTTTTAAGATCTAGAAATACTACACCTGAAAGTTTGGACTCATTTATGGCAGTAAGCCATTTGTGGGTTATGAGCGTTAAGGCTGTCTGACACGAATGTTTAGGCCGAAAAGCTGATTGTGCTGTACTAATAAGGCGGTTTTCCTCCAGGAATTGAAGTAAATGATTATGTATATGCTTTTCAAGTGGTTTGGACACTGCTGATAAGATTGAAATAGGTCTGTAATCACTCGGGTCGCTCAGATCTTTGCTTTTTGGTAGAGGAGTAACTTTTGCTATTTTCAATTCATCGGGAAACATGCTCTTTTGAATCGAAAGGTTATATGTAAAGGTCAACGATTCAACAATATAAGGGAGCGCAATTTTCAGGATTTTACTGCTAATACCGTCTACGCCACAAGATGTTTTACTTTTTATGTTGGTTATAGATTTTCCTACATCAAGGACGGTCATTAGGGGAACTGAGAAAGTATTGCCAGCGTTTATCTGACTGTGCTGTTTCAATTGTTCTGAACATACGTATTCACCTGGATCACTGGTGTTCGTCTGTGACAGGGTTTTAGCAATGTTAAGAAAGTGTTCATTAAATACATCAGCTGTAAG
>BTPG01000001.1:301693461-301768461 GCA_036245525.1 Semisulcospira habei | reverse complement strand
CATCAACACTAGCCAATAGTAAATCTCTGTTACGTGTGCCTACTCACGTGGATGTGGAAAGAAAGGTAGGTAAGTTTTAGTTGTGGTAAGACTCAATTTTGAACCCGTTATATGGGCGAAATTTAGTCATCAGAGCTCGCCATGGATGTAAATCGCTTTAAAGCTAAAAAAAAAAAACATAGTAAAAAGAAGAGTAGCAGTGTCTTAGTGAAGCAAGACAATTCTGAAAACCCGTGTTATCGGCGAAATCCACGTCCACCCTGGAGCAGATCTCTTTTATGTTCCACAGTTTTTTGCAGACGAGTCTTCGATTTCTTGAAAAACAGCTGGAGTCAAATGGTGCATTCTGATGATTGTGAATAAGAGGTTTAGCATTTGGATGTTTATTTATTTATTTATTTATTTATTTATATATTTATTTATTTATTTTTCTTCTCTTTTTTTTTGAGGGGGTAGGGGGGGGGGGGGGGGGGGGGGGATGATAGTAGATAGTGGAAGCAAGTGGAAGAAGTGGCTCTCGAGGATCTAAACCTCTTTGATGGCCTCATTTTCAGCCGCGTCTCTCAGGCGGAGGACGTCAAAAGGAGTTCAGCAGTCTGAGCGTGATCTGCAGACTCCCAATATTGGCTAACGCCGAACCTTAATGGGCTCACTAAGTCTTCACTCTTCGACAAATGAACGAGATTACTTTTCGATACAACCTCCTTCTCCACTACCCTCCACACACCCCGTCCCTTCCTCCTCTCTAGTAAGCAAAAGGTCCAGGGGCCGACATCGGCCTTAGCTGGCCCGCGCACGGCAGTGCGCGGGCCAGCTAAGGCTGACGTCGGCCCGAGGACCTTTTTGCTCACCGGTTCCAAGTCAAAATAGCTGTAAACCCAAACGGACGTCTCCTCAGCCAGAAGGAAAAGAGACAACAGTTCATTTCAGTTCGGTTCGGTCAAGATGGGGATCTCAGCGCTCAAAAAGGCCCATACGCGGTCCACCCCACCCATCAAAAGTCTAATAATAATAGAAGTGCAGTGTAGTAATGCAGGTCATTATGTAGGCGTTTTACCCAAGTCTGTGTGTCGGCTCAAAGCGACGCGAACTGAACCCAACACGCACGCTCACGGAACACACACACGCATTCTCTCTGAAGGACAAACACCGAACAAGACAAACACAGGACATTCACGTGGTGCTAAGGGTCAGCTCAGCTATTCAGGTTTCGGAAATTTTGATCGCGTGTATTTGAAATTTATGAAGTGGCCTGAAACCAGTGCCAGAGTGGAAGAGGAGGGGGGGGGGGGGGAGAGAGCCGGAGTACCTGGAGGAAGAACCCCGACGGTCCGCCTGAATTAAAAGTGACAATTACTGGAGGAGTAAACTACGACACCGGACACCCGGTATCGAACTTCACACCTTTAGCATTGGTGGCAGCCGCCTTTACCACTGCGCCACGGTCTCCCCATAGTTCCTTCCGGAATCGTACCAATATTGATCTGGTTCAGCTCGGTTTTTGAGAATCTGCCCCGGCATTGCAGACGGAGCATAGTGAACGTGAGTAATGTACGGTTCATGGATGGTAAAATGGTTACAGACTGCTCCAATGCTAGGGTACTTTTGTATATTTCGGTCGACGCAATTGACTCGACGGGAAATGACGTCGTCAAGAAGTACGTCCGGTTAAACGGAGATTGAGGCTTGTTTCCGCCAAGGAAACCAATCTTTTGGATTTCGACTCCAGAAAACTTAAGAGGATCTCGTATGAGTCCTTAAGTGGAAAGTGTAGTGAAGGTCGTCTGAAAACTTATGATCTCCTCCTTTGTGGAGTACAGATATACACGCGTTGACTGCAAACAGCAAGAGGTATAGATCATCATGAGCCCCTGGTATACACAGGAAAGCATGACGATCTGTGCTTCTTGCAGAAGTCCTAGAGTAGAAGTGAAGTTAGGAAGTTCGATGTAAGCCTGGGACCGTAAACGATCTTGTTTTTGTTGCAGGCACTATTGGCTTGGAGTTACTGTAACAGAAAAAAACCGATAATAAGCTTGTGCTAATTCTGCAAATTTGACGCGGGCGGAAACACGTCATGCTGTAACGTATTTCCGTCTACGTGAAGTGAAATTTGCATAATTAGTCAATTTAGTACGTGTATAAATGGTGTTGTGCGCAAGTATTTCGACTGCATGATCTGTTTTCTGTCAGCTTTCATCAATTTGTTGCTATTTTTCAGATTTTCCTGTTAAATTAAACAGAAAAATAAAACTCCGTGAAATTACCCTTTAACCCTTTTAGCGCCATGGGTGCATTTCCCGCATTTCGGAAGCGTTACTTAACGACTATGTACCACTTGCAGGAGGCGGATTCACCATGATAATTCAAGGGTTGTGCCAGATTAGCTTCGCGCCTGCAGGCGCCAAGCTAATCTGGCACTATCCTTGAATTATTATGGTCAATCAATCCTCCTGCTGCAGAGTGTTGGCGCTGAAAGGGTTAAAGTGGTTTAGTCTGAAGCGTTTACTTTAACCCCGTCACCGCCAGTGGATGCAGGTTGTGTTTTTGAAATCTTTGTAAAAAAATCAACGTCATTTATCCTCAGCCCTCAAAGAAACACGCATAAAAAAGTGGTTTGAGCAAGAGGCATAGATCCTCATGAGCCCCTATGCATCTTGCAGTTGGGTGGCGTTCAATTTTCTCGGCAGCGAAAGGGTGAAATATTGGAAAACTATTTGGTTCTAAGTTCGCAAAAGAATCAACCCATTCGACCCTGATGCACTACAGCATGAGATGGGTCGACCATGATAATTCAAGGGTAGTGACAGACTAGCTTGGCGCCTGTCGGCGCCAAGCTAATCTGGCACCTCCCTTGAATTATCGTGGTCGATCCATCTTCTGCAACTGGTGCATAGTCATTAGATGACGCCTCCACAATGTGGGATTTGACGGCCGTCGGGCTGAACGAGTTAACAGTGAAACTAAGTAAGGAACCTACTTCAGGAGAACTTTGAAATGGTCAGACCATTTAGTCCTCGTACAAAATGACTTTGAGAAATAGTCCCCCGCGAGTTAATTTAGTTGGAGCAGGGATAACAACGCAATTAGACGAAATGACCTACGTCACCTAAACTTGTCACGGCAAATGGCCTAGTAGAGGCAATTTGAAGCTCGAGGCCAAATTGCCAGTAAACGGACGTTGTCCGGAACTCGGAAGTAGGAAAAAGACTAAGACACCCCCCCAAAAAAAAAAAAATAAAAAAAAAAAAAAAAAAAAAAAAAAGAGAAGAAAAGTGGATTAACCCCCTCCCTGCCAGTGATGACGAAATATTTTCTGAAACCTGTGCACACTGACTGGCATTCTCGTGAAGTAACAGATGTAAATGAGTCCAAACAAAGGACTAGCAAGAGACATAAAACCTCATGAGCCCCCGCATCGCGGGGGCTCATGAGGTTTTATGTCTCTTGCAGCTGGGTGGCGTTCGCCTTGCCCCGGCAGTTAAAGGGTTAAAGCTCGGTCAGACATGCGATATCGGTACGATGCGATATTCTGTGACAAAAAAAAAAAAAACGTGCGCCCCCCCCCTCCCCCCCCTCTCCGCTTCCACCTCCACCCTCAGCCGCTGAATTTGTCTATTGACCAATAGGTCACTCCCTAAAGCTGCGTACCAAACGTTTGATATTGACCACAAAAAAATCAACTACATCTAAACGTTATTTTTTTCTGTGTTTTCTCGTACATGCAGATTTAAATTATCATTTTATGTCAGAAAAAAATAATATTTGCATTCATGCATTTGCTTGTTTGTTGTGGGTTGGTAATAGATGCGAAAGTGTAAATCTGTCCAACGTAACTTTTGGAAATATGAAAAAAAAAAAATTCATTCGAGCTTCGCGCTCTCTCTCTCCGAACCTCTTTCACTTGAAACTGACAGAGTGCACTGCTAGCCTTCCGCTGACAACCGGAAACTGTTCATATGTATCATAGGAAGATTACAAAGTAAAGTAGATAAAAGCACTGTCACTGGGGAGAAGTGTGCATGATCGACCAACGATCATAGATCCACTTTGGTCAAAGCACAAAAAAAGATAGGAAAGAGGGGGTGCGCTAAGCAATTTAAGTGACTGGAAGCAATGCATATGAAGCCCCCCCCCCTCTCCCCCGTATCACATATGGACTGTTCCAGCCCCTTGGTACATGGAATTTAAATCTAGGTCCCCCTAAAGGGGGTGGGGGTGTCCAGATATTTAGCCGGTGTGGACAGCTGTTTCGGTCTTGGCGACCTCGTCCGCTCACCATTCGGCATACTGGTGGAAGACAGGAACTTTTGCCTACCTGCAAAGACAGCCACATTTTACTGTCGTGTATGCAGGGGCATACATTCCATGCCTCCATCTAGAGCTAAATTTCCATGCACCCGAAGAGAGAGCCTACTAAAAGGGGGGAAGGGGTTGCAGTCGATATTGTAGTTTTTCTTTTCATTTTTCATATGTATCATAGTTCGCGGGCTGTAGGTTTTCAATCGTAAAATGCGAAAATGATGTAGTCCAACGTAACAGCGGAAATAGGAAGCATTCGTTAATTACCATTTTAAAAACTCGAAAAAAGTCTGTATTTGTTTCATTCACATTTTAATTACCGACCTAGACGTTTCTAACAAATTTCCCAAGGTCTCAGGATATAAATAGTTCTGTCTTTACACGTGCAGTAAAAAGAAGCGGTGCCTGTTGGTTGACATGTGTGGCGGAAACACGCGTTACGTTGGACAGCTATTTTTCTCACTGCCCAAAAACGCAAGGTATCGGAATTAATTTGTGGAGACAATAAATCACGCACTCACTTTAATTCACAAAAAAACCAAAACAAAACAAAACAGAGGGTGCAGACTTTTTATTGAAACTCAATCAGATTTGATACATGAAAAGAGGAAGGTTCTCAATGCATGTCACACTTCTATCCGCCATTTTGGGCAACTTTTTGACATTTCAGGCATAATGACACAAACAAAGACGTCGTATATTTCAATTCATAGTTTTTTTTTTTTCAATTCCCTACGGATCTTTATCAGCAACGCAGCCGGTCATAGGAAAGGTTTACAAAAACACCCATCTGCGAGTATGACCCTCTGTGGTACACAGCTTAGGAGAGTGACCCATATACATACGTTTGTATTGTACAAACTTTAATGAGGCCTAACTACACCAAGTTTTGATATCGCTGTGCCACAGATGATTTTCTTATGGGAGTTTCTGTTTCATTTATGCTTTCTGCGTGGCACTGATTTTGCGAGTCTTTAGCTGACACCCATAATGGACTTGGCGTGTAATTTTGAGCGATGTACAATGAAGGTTAAATTAGTTTGGTTTATTTAACCCATTCAGCCCTGACGCACTACAGCAGGAGATGGGTCGACCATGATAATTAAAGGTTGTGCCAGATTAGCTTGGCGCCTGTCATGGTCGATCCATCTACTGCAACTGGTGCGTAGTCGTTAGATAACGCCTCCAAAATTTGGGAAATAGAGGCGTCGGGTTGAATGAGTTAACTTCTATCCGGAGTCAATAATTTCAGTTCAGGTATCTGATCTGAACCAGGGAATATACGTTGTCACCATACTGTCACCGAACTGATTATGCTGAGATTTCACGCGATCATTGCCAATTTGCAGTATCGTTGCTTTAGTAAGAATTCACGTCAGTTTATGTTTTGTTTGTATACTGACGAGCAAAATAACTACGATTTGGCTGGAATCATCGGAAACACGTCAGAGTTTCCGATGATTCCAGTCACGTAGCATTTCCTTTGCTCGTCAGTGTATTTTCTGATTAACGTTGCTAACTGTCGACGTTACATAAACCCGCAGTCTTTAAAATCACTAGATCGTTTTTTTTCTCTCTTTTCTTAACGGCTTGTTGTTAAAACCAGAGATGTACGGCCAAACCTGCGAAAATCGGCCACCCAAAGAACTATCCAAAAAGTGGCAGCCTTAAATGGTCTCCTTAGTCCTTAGACGGGATGATCCAAAGAAAAGACAGACTGTGGGTGGTTTGTGTAGAAATGTGGCCGTTTTAAACAGGTGGTCGCCTAGACAGGTTTGACTGTAGTCCTACAAAGCTAATAATATGATTGAAACTCAGACCAAATACCACTTTTCAAAACAGTCTCCGTGAAATCTATTACTGCAAGACATTCAACAAACTCAGCTATTGCGGTCTGTTCAACACTCAGTGCGTAGAGTTCAAAATATTGGCCCTGTGGCTCCGGAGTCGAGTGCATCATACGAAATAGCATCACCAGTTTGAGAAACAATTGGATTCCATCTTCTTCGGCAAGAGGCATAGATTCTTATGAGCCCCCGCGACTGCGGGGGCTCATGAGAATCTATGCCTCTTGCAAAACGAGGGTCTGATGCTCTGTTCTCTTGAGAATTGTTCCTCTGCTAATTTGAGTTTCTTTGCACATGCTTGCTAACAATAGACTGTCAGCTGTAAAGCGGCTGTTCTTTCCTTTAAAGCGATCATAGCTGGCTTTGACTGGCTAAAACTCGTGTATGCCATGGGTTATCATGTTGCCCTGCCTCAGCTAAGAAATTTCTACTCTTCTTTTCACAATCCATGTGAGTAGGTTTTCCATTGGTTTGTTAGCGTAACGGAAAAAAACTCTCCTTTGCACAAAAGAAAAGAAGAGCAGATGTCTTTCGTTTCACGAAATCCAGACCAGAAAGATGACTGCCAAGCATGTAAAAGCAGAGAAGAACCCAACGGAGAATGAAACACTAGAAAAGACAGTTAAAACACAATTGTGTATAAGCTGTCGTTTCTTAGCGTGTTTCTTTCTTCACTGGGTTATTCGCTTTAATTTTACGACGCTCAAACTTCATAATAATATTTGAGTCAGTCTTTTTGTCAAGCATTATTGTGAGACATACCCATAATATTTATAAAGGAGGTATTGCGAAATATTAACCTTTTACAGTTTGGAGTAGATCGCTTTAAACAACGAACGTTGGCATGGCAATATAAACCCCAAAACGATTAACTTAAAAGCTGGGGAATGTATGTTTAAGCACCTTTCACATTCTTGGCTCGGAATTGACTTTATTCCCATTGTCGGCACGGTCGTGAGGGGAATAATACTGAATACATTGTCCATTTTTGGCTTCCTTGTTCCTTTGCTTGTTTTTGTTTTTCATCCTTTGTTCCCTTACGCGGGCACTTGTACTCTATGAAGGCAAAAGCCGACAGTAAGTTCGATTTTGTGAAAAGCGAGATTTTCATTGTATTAGAATGAAAATATCGCTTTTCACAAAACATGGACTTGCTGCGTTTTGGTTTCACAGGGCAGACTTCTTTGGCACTGTCTCGATTATAGGCAGCTGCTGTGCGTCGTATACTGACGAGCAAAAGAAATACGACACCATCGCAATTATCGGAAACACTAAAGTGTTTCCGATGATTGCGATGATGTCGCATTTCTTTTGCTCGTCAGTATATGTTAACATCACAGGCAGATTATAATATATTTCGCAGCAGCATGCGCCCTAGACAGTGGCAATGAAATCTAAACTTCTCGAGAACTGTTAGAATGAGGGCATCGTTGGGCACTTGTATGTCTACAGTGTCCACCCTAACTCATCGTGGTCCTTCTTTGTGTTTCACTTTAGAACCAGGCGATCACAAGCATGGAATGCTCGTTGGGAAATCGACAAACTATATTAAGATGGGTATGTGCTACTACCCGTTTTATAGAGGCGGATTTCGCAACGATCATCTCATGCCTGTGCAATCGATAGCTCCAGCGATGGCCGTAGTACTCACTAATATCTACAAACTCGTCCGGGATTAGGAGTCAACATTCGATAGTCACTTTAAAAGGACAAAACAAAACAAAAAACCGACCCCCCCCCAAACAAACAAACAAACAAACAAACAACAAACAAACAACAAAAAACCCAAAACAAAACAAAGAAACATGCATAATTTTATTAGGAGGAAAAAGCGAGAGAATATTTTAAAGTATTCTCTTAACGGAGATCACTTTTGTAATAACTTTGCTAGAAGTTAGCTCCCCATGAAAAAACAAAAACAAAAACAAAAACAACAACAACAAAACAACATCACCTGCTAACGCCCGTGTAGCAGAGATCTTGCAGCAATATCAGTGGCGCCTAACATATAAATGGCGGCGGAACAAAGTGTGCAACACTTTCACTGCCAGGGGAAAGGACACACTGGTTGTCTTCCCTCGGTTCACTCCCGCTATCAGCGGTAGCGAATCGGGGGAAGAAAACCCCGAGTTGCAACAGAAGAAAAAAGTGTTTCAATCCATAAGACGCTAAACGTCCGATAACACGCGAAGAACATACTTAGAGGTAAATGGAACAGACAAGACACATGGATCCCCATGGACTCCCGCACCTGCGGGGGTCCATGAAGATCTATGTCTCTTGCACTAGCTGTGGTGTTCTTTCTCTGCCTGAGCACTGAAGGATTTAAATGCCAGCGCAAATATTTTGCAGATTTTGTTGTTAATGAAAGTTTACACTGTGGCCATTAGGCCCTAGAGGGTTGTGAGCGAGCTAGTCAAAAACTGAGATTTTTCATTTCGATGAAGTAGTTTTAGCGCTTGAGGGTAAGAGTAAATTGAGCTAATGTTGGGGCAATTGCCCTGGGTATCCCCAACCTCTCTATATGCCTTCAGCATACTGAGGGTTAACAAGTCTGAACAGGTCAATTTCGTTCATTTGTGCTGCTTCTAGTCCACCTAATTTTCTCATTTGGGTGGATTCGCGGGCTCGTCCGGATTCATGCTGGGTGGATGTACGATATAATAATAATAATAATAATAATAATAATAATAATAATAATAATAATAATAATAATAATAATAATAATAATAATTATCATTATCATCATCACCAACATCATATACTACTACTACTAACACAAATAATAATGATACTAATACTAATAATTCCGGTCATTATATAGGCGATAATAGTGCCGCGACTGAGCCCAGCACGCACGCTCACGTGAAACACACATTCACGCTGAAGACAAACACAGGACATTCACCTGGTGCGAAGGATCAGCTCAACAATTAAGGTTTCGGAAAGTTTGATCGCTTGTATTTGAAATTTATAAAGAATGTAGAATGACATTTGGTAGATTTGCGTCAAATATAGGCCTAGGTGATCGCAGCACCACAAACTTAGGTGGATTCACCCCTAAGTGGATTCGCGCCGAGTTGATTTTCTCTTCGTGCATTCACACTAGACAGAGTTAGCTTAAACAAAGCGAAATTGATTCACTTCAGGGTCAGTAACTGTGTGCGTGATCTGTGATTTGGACCTTACTGGCTAGAGTGTGCTGATCTGTGAATTTAGATCTTACGGCCTTCGGTCGTAAGGTCTAAATTTACAGACCAGCACACAATCGGAATTGGCAGCGTGGAAATTGGAGTGGATTCTTTTTTGCAATGTCTCTGTGACAACCACTGCCCACTCTGATGCGTTTCCTCGCCATCCACCGATTGCCTTCTGTCTCTCGCTTGGAGTAAGGGCACGATTGAAAATTGTGTGTGGGCATCGAGTCTTCTCCCCCGTGAAGGCGGAAGACAGTAAACCCATATTTGTGAAGAGCGAGATTTTCACTGTAATACAATGAAAATCTCACAAACCAGATAGGTGAGGCTAGCGCTGGCAGAATTGTCAGTACTCAAACCAAGGGGAATCACAGCGCTGGACAGACAACAGTTAGATCCCCTGCCCCCGCCTATCAGGCACCCAATCGCCAGCCCACAGAGAAATACGCAGGTATAGAATAAGACAATCATTTCCATTCCTAAATAAGAATGGATCAGGTCTCTTATATAACCCATGTCTTTCTCCGGAACTTAGGAAGTAGGCAGGAGAAACATACATACACAAACATGAAGGTGCGCTACTATATGTGGTCGGGTAAATACCCTGATTTCCCACAGTAGATGCACAGAACATTACACAACAATGTAACGATACAAATTTTGCCTCGAGTTATACATGATACTCACAAACCAGATAGGTGAGGCTAGCGCTGGCAGAATTGTCAGTACTCAAACCAAGGGGAATCACAGCGCTGGACAGACAACAGTTAGATCCCCTGCCCCCGCCTATCAGGCACCCAATCGCCAGCCCACAGAGAAATACGCAGGTATAGAATAAGACAATCATTTCCATTCCTAAATAAGAATGGATCAGGTCTCTTATATAACCCATGTCTTTCTCCGGAACTTAGGAACTTTGTGCATCTACTGTGGGAAATCAGGGTATTTACCCGACCACATATAGTAGCGCACCTTCATGTTTGTGTATGTATGTTTCTCCTGCCTACTTCCTAAGTTCCGGAGAAAGACATGGGTTATATAAGAGACCTGATCCATTCTTATTTAGGAATGGAAATGATTGTCTTATTCTATACCTGCGTATTTCTCTGTGGGCTGGCGATTGGGTGCCTGATAGGCGGGGGCAGGGGATCTAACTGTTGTCTGTCCAGCGCTGTGATTCCCCTTGGTTTGAGTACTGACAATTCTGCCAGCGCTAGCCTCACCTATCTGGTTTGTGAGTATCATGTATAACTCGAGGCAAAATTTGTATCGTTACATTGTTGTGTAATGTTCTGTGCATCTACTGTGGGAAATCAGGGTATTTACCCGACCACATATAGTAGCGCACCTTCATGTTTGTGTATGTATGTTTCTCCTGCCTACTTCCTAAGTTCCGGAGAAAGACATGGGTTATATAAGAGACCTGATCCATTCTTATTTAGGAATGGAAATGATTGTCTTATTCTATACCTGCGTATTTCTCTGTGGGCTGGCGATTGGGTGCCTGATAGGCGGGGGCAGGGGATCTAACTGTTGTCTGTCCAGCGCTGTGATTCCCCTTGGTTTGAGTACTGACAATTCTGCCAGCGCTAGCCTCACCTATCTGGTTTGTGAGTATCATGTATAACTCGAGGCAAAATTTGTATCGTTACATTGTTGTGTAATGTTCTGTGCATCTACTGTGGGAAATCAGGGTATTTACCCGACCACATATAGTAGCGCACCTTCATGTTTGTGTATGTATGTTTCTCCTGCCTACTTCCTAAGTTCCGGAGAAAGACATGGGTTATATAAGAGACCTGATCCATTCTTATTTAGGAATGGAAATGATTGTCTTATTCTATACCTGCGTATTTCTCTGTGGGCTGGCGATTGGGTGCCTGATAGGCGGGGGCAGGGGATCTAACTGTTGTCTGTCCAGCGCTGTGATTCCCCTTGGTTTGAGTAATGAAAATCTCGCTTTGCACAAAAAATGGACATGATATCTGTGGCCGTCTTCACAGGGGCAGTCTTCTGTCCTTGTACAATACGTGCAGCAATTTAATTTCTGTATTTTATTCAATCATTGTATGACATTCATTTCATATAGACATGTCATCTCGCCCCCCTCCCCTCCCCAGACATGTCCCCCCCCCCCCTGCCAGCGTCCCCCTCCGCCCCCTGTACATCCCCCCCCCCCCCTTGCCTTTCTCTCTCTTCTTTTCGTTTTTAATTCAGTGCCTGTTTGATTGATATGCGAGCAATCGATAGTACAAAAGCATATCACTGCTAGCATAAAAAGCCCAACACAACAGTATGTCGGTTTTACGTTTTTTCGACGATATATTTTCAGCATTTCATTGCTGTGTGTACTACAAAACAACACATTACACCACACTCGGAATGTGGGTTCCTTATCTCTGAGAGAGAGAGAGAGAGAGAGAGAGAGAGAGAGAGAGAGAGAGAGAGAGAGAGAGAGATTTACGTCATATAACGATAACGACACTTTATTTTCCAAGGATAAATGATATAGGTACAAAGTCTTTTTCTTCCAATCATGTTTTTGTTAAATCTACTAACAAATAAACACATCACAGAGAGAGAGAGAGAGAGAGAGAGAGAGAGAGAGAGAGAGAGAGAGAGAGAGAGAGAGAGAGAGAGAGAGAGAGAGAGAGAGAGAGAGAGAGAGAGAGAGAGAACCATTGTCGCGGACAGTCCCATTTCTTGTTTGCTTTATCACAGCTTGCAATTTCCATGCAGACCTTATCTCACCCTCCCACTTCTCCTAGCGCTTACACGGCCAGCGTCAACTACAAATGACGGGTCGACCCACACTCCCCACAACGATTTTCGTCAGACTCCCGCCTTGAGTCTCTGCGTCAGTTCCGCCGTGAGGTGGCCTTAAGGCCCCGCCACACATGCCGGTTGTGCCCCGATTTTGAAGCCGATTCCGATCCGATTGCGATCGGATGACGTCATATATCCGATCCGATCCCAATCGGCTGGGAATCGGGTGTCTAGAACCTGCTCTATTTTTCCGATCCGAAACGGCCCCGATTGTAAGCTTCAACCAATCAGAGCCTAGCGCGTGTCGCAAAGCACGTCGTTTCAGTTTGAAAATGGCGGAAGATCAGTACCACCTTCCGCGTTGCCGATGTCTCCACCGCCTCTTCCCGAATATGATGCAAAACTGCTGATAATGCAAGCACATCATCATCACTGTCAAAACTAGCAGCCATTTTGCAGAAACAGGTACGACTTTGATCCTCGGTTCAAACCGGTCGGCTAAAAAAGTCGGCGGGAAATGTGTGGCAGAGCACACGTTTTTATAGTCCGGCCCGATCACCTACCGATTCGAAACTGCCCGGGAATCGGCCTCAAAATCGGGCATGTGTGAATCGGGCAAAATCGGGCATGCCTTTAGTCGCCTGCTCAGGGTTAACTCATTCGAGACGTGCCGCATCCGGATACGCGGCTTTAAGCCGCGTATCCGGAGGCGGCAGGTCTCGAATGAGGTAAACCCAACTAACTAACTAACTAACTAACTAACTAACTAACTAACTAACTAACTAACTAACTAACTCTGCCTCAGTAGGTTGTTCCAATGTGAAAGTAGTGCGTCCCTTTTCCTACTCCCCTTTTTGGTGAATTGTTGAAACAGTGATTGCGTTGCGGTTTGCAAAACAAAGACGTCCACCGTCGATGGAAACAGTTGTCAATTAATTTGCGCTTCAAGCCTAGGCAGCAAGAAGTGCTCGAGCATTTTCTGTGGACTTTAAACGACGCCTTACAGTTTGCCAATCGACTACAGAACAAATGCAGTAGCCAGACCCTCTGACCGGGTTCATAATTAAAAATCACACCTCTACCTTTGAACGCGATCAATATCCGCCGTTGACAACAAGTTGTTCCTTCATAATGCTGACCTAATTCAGGCTTTCTGCTAGGATTTAAAACTGTCCCTCATGTGGACGGACAGGATGAGAAAACATACAGTCCGTCGCGTACTTGAAACACAGCAGGAATAAGTTCATTTTTAGTCTCAGGATTTGTCCGGGGGACGGACGGCCTTTCATTTTTTCCGCACCTGTCACAACTTGTCCGTTAAATGCGTAAAGGTTTATTTCGCTTGGCTGTTTTTGTTTCATAACCGCACACTCGCTTATGTGTTGAAACGGCTTGTCAGCTTAAAGCTGTGTTTTTTTTTTAAATTAAAAAAGGCATAAAAAATTATTATTATTATTACTATTGTTATTATTATTATTATTATTATTATTATTATTACTGCCACTATTACTACTCTTACTACCAAGATAAGATACGATAAGATAGTTTATTGCCATATATTTCCATGTAAAAAACAATAAAAACATTGGAATTTGTCTTGATGTCAGTTACTAAGACTAAAATAATAAACACACACACGCACACACAGAGTAAACTCTTAATATGATTTTCATGCTAAATACTAAGCAAATACTGGTATACTATTGCTACTACTACTACTATTACTACTACTTCTACTCTACTCTACTTATAATCTACTAAAATAACAAGTGCGCTAAGCTAATCACACAGGACATTTGAACTGTCACAGTCGAACCATCTTCTGTGACGAGTTCATGCTTAGGATATGATTGTACAGACCAACAGCCCTTGGCTTTGGCTTTCAACTTGAAACGGTAAATTGCACATGTGGGCAAGATGAAAGAGAAACAGTCTCCACCAAGCACGCGAAAGGCTATCGGGCTGAAGCCGGCCGCAGTGGGCCCGCGCACGGTCGTGCGCGGGCCCACTGCGGCCGAGTTCAGCCCGATCGCCTTTTTGCCTGCTGGGCATTGTATTGACAGTGGACGGAAATGGAAGAAAATGATACAGACCAACGCGTGATGTATGACATAATAACACGTCTACTGTTGAAGGCATTGGCTCTTTTGTGTTTTATGCCGGTCAGTGATTTTTGCTGAAGGTCCAAAATCGCAGGCAGGAGCAAATCTGATCAGTAAATCAAATGACAAGATTTTTTTTTTCACTGTGAAAAGTAAGATTTTCGTTGTGATAAATTTACAAGGAAAATCTCGCTTTTTTTTTTTTTTTTTTTTTTTTTTTTTTTACAAAATGGAAAAGGGCGGTAGGTCCATTTTCGTGAAAAACGAGAGTTTCATTGTATTTTCAGAGGCAAAAGACGGTAACTTCATTTTGCTCTGCGTTAAGACTAACTAACTAACTAACTAACTAACTAACTAACTAACTAACTAACTAACTAACTAACTAACTGACTGACTAACTAACTAACTGACTGACTGACTGACTGACTAACTAACTAACTAACTAACTAACTGACTGACTGACTAACTAACTGACTAACTAACTAACTAACTAACTAACTAACTAACTAACTAACTAACTAACTGACTGACTGACTGACTGACTAGTTAGTTAGATACTGACTGTGACTGACTGACTGACTGACTTGCAAGCATAGGGCAGAAATGTGAATCATTGTGACAAGCAAACACATTTTTTTTGTTTCACTGTATCATCATCCCCTGTTTGATTCAAACGGCCCATCATCATATTTTAGATTTCCCGCTTAGGCCACTATCTACAGTGTACCAACGCCCCTTTTCGACGAGAGTCGAGCGGTCTGCCGTCTGGCCTACCCTATCAGAGGTGAGAATATTTTAACTCATTTCGCGGGGAGTGGCATAAGCCGCGCATCCGGATGCGGCTGGCCGCGAATGAGTTAACCCGATAATGTTCACAATTGACTGTGACTCCAGAATGACCGGCAAAAACCGGCCTACGTAAACCCCTCTTTCACTGACCTCACGCCCGAAACCCCGACCGCCAATCATTTGTGACAGAGTTCACAGCCGAATCCAACAAAAGCAGGGTTTTGGAATTGTAAATTAGTCACACGTTACTTTAGCGTGCTGGCCTGTTATCTGGACCTTACAGCTCCAAATTCACATACCAGCACACCTGTTGATTAGAAAACAGTTTTGGTGTCGCTTGCATTGTGTAGAAATATAAAACATGCGCTGGATTCTCATACGGTAAAATTATTTGAACACCAATCAAGATCGTTTCCGTTTGAGAACTGTAAACTGATGGAGATAGCCGCAAGAGGCATGTATCCTTCCTCATGAGCCCTTATGTCTTTATGAGGATCTATGCGTTTAGCAGCTGAGTGACGATATTCGCTTCTGGTCGGCTGAAAGAAGTAGCCTAGTTACAGTTAGCATTAGTCCCTGAACTGCCGAGAAAAATAATGAACCCACCCAACTGCAAGAGGTATAGATCCTCGTGCGCCCCCTCAGCTGCGGGGGCTCATGAGGATCTATCCCTCTTACTGATGCCACTTTGTATCCATGTTCCATCAACGGCTGGGGATCTTTGACTCTTTCAAAAATACAAATCCGTGTCTGGTACTGGCAGTGATGGGACACAAAAATCAGAAACTATAGTTCATCAGGAAATCCATTTGAATCTGCAAGTTGCACAGATGACATCGGGGCTCATGAGAATCTGTAGTACCTCTTGCGAACAGAAATTGGATTTATTTGCTTTCACTGTTCACCTTCTCAGACTGAGGCACTTATATGTGTGTGTAAGTTTACCACCAAGTCGCTCCCAGTGCCCCTGCGTGGACACCCCAGGCAAGATGGCGGACGGCCACTTCCTGTTGCCGGAAGCCCAGTGGCTGATGGGATTGCAGATTGAAAAGCTCGTCAATACCCACCGAAGTAACGTGAATGCCCGATTATCAACTACTCTCCCTGAGAAACGAGGATTTAAATGTGAGCCACACCGATTGTCTCCTTCGATTCGCTACCGTTGATCAGCGGTAGCGAATCGAAAAAGACAACCAGTGTGAGTCTGAGCTAGAAGGTGCCTAGATCGTTGTCAGTATTTCTGACTAAAAGCTTAGTTTGCCCAGAGGCCCTGCATTGTGGTGACGCGAATTCCACCACTGAAGGCACCCAAATTTATCCACGTGGGACAATCATACGTGTATTAAAGTATGAACAAATCTTCACGTGAAATGGACTCATGTGGACCTGTGCCTCTGAAGATCCAGGTGCATGGTATTCGCTGTACAAAAACGCCCAGGTCAAAGTTGCTATGACAGAGGAATAGGAATTTGCAGGTCTAAATGTCCACCCCTCCTCCACCTAAGAAAATCAGATTTATATCGGACTTTCTCACTCAGGGCTTCTCAGATCCTTTCAGCTTCTTAAGTCTAAAAAAGAGCTCTGTCACCTGCAGATCGAGGGATTCTTTTGATTCTTCACGTCTTTGATTCCCACTCCCCTCACCTGACAAAACACAGACTTGAATTGCTCCAAATCTCATCAGTTAAAGGCACAGGACCATTTTAGGGGCAGAAGGCCAATGGCGGTCTGTCTGTCACGGAGGGATACCTACACTGATGATCTGGAGTACGGCCTGGCTTTGAGTAGTTCGTTCATGTTGGATTTCACGGTAGAACGATCTTTTGACGAAACTGCACCGCGACAGAACGCTCCCGAAACGATCAGCTTCGCACCTATCCGCATGAGGCATAGATCTTCATGAGCCCCCGCAGGCCTGCGGGGGCTCATGAGGATCTATGCCTCTTGTTGAATCCAGCACTAGTGATTTTTTTCCCCGGCGGAAGGTTGTCTTCGAGAGTCAGTCTCAGATGGAGAAGAGGTCCTGTGAAGGGGAAAATTGTGAGAGCGCGTCAGCGAACATATTGCTGGCCCAGTACACAGAAGGTCCTCGGGCCGACGCCCGCCTAAGCTGGACCGCTCTGTGCGGTCCATCTTCGGCCTGGGTCGGCCCGAGGGCCTTTGGCTTACCAGGTCTTTGGGCCGAGGGGGGCAAGCTTCTGGCCAGAGACCGGAGTCAGTTGCTGGACTTCATTTTCTAAATCCTGAATTTGCCTTTTTAATCACCCCCCCCCCCCCCCCATTAATTGGCATATAAATGATTCTGTGGCTTTTCTGTGCTTGTATACATTAAGAGCTCTACTGAGCCATTTGACGGCTGAGCCCAGGAGAAGGCATGGCCCAAAGTATGCTTTGATTTGATAAAGGCAGAGCCAAGATAACATAGAGTATCTGAAGAGAAGGAATCACCGAACGAAAAGAGGAGGTCTGTGATCCAAGGATAGTGTGGCTATGTATGTCCAGAGGAAATATAGTTACACCATACCTGGCCACCCGGTCTTCTTACGTCACAGTGATGAGAGTCTGTGCTTCTTGCTGGCTTCATTTATATCAGCACTTCTCACGCAACGGTTATCAGTCTGTCACACTTTTACAGACTAAAAAAAAAAAAAAAGAAAAAAAAAAAAAAAAAAAAAAGAAAAAAAGAAAAAAAAAAAAAAGGAATATCGATTTTCACGAAAAACGGACATACTAGTTAGCTACTAGTTAGCTTTTGCCAAACCATGGCAAATATATGATTACTGTAGTTTGTCTGGTGTGGGCAGTCTCACAAGATGATATATATATATATGTGCAGCCCTGTGTTTTACTTTTTTGTACAATACTTTCACTTTTTCAATTCAGTTGACATGCTTGTCTCCAACATTGTTGAGTACCTGCTCCAGCAACTGGCATGAGGAGTTAGGCGTAAGACTGGTGTGGGGGACAAGCTGATAAAATGAAAACAAGGTGGGAGCAAAAAAATCGCATTACGATGTCAGAAAGACACCAAAAAAAAGTTGTAAAAAACAACAACATTCAGGTCCATTTCATGTTCCGCACGCAGTTCAACACGTAGAAGTCTTATAAATATATTTTTCATTTTTGCCATTTCGTCGTAAATTCTGCTCGTAGAAATATTTTTTTAAAAAAACTGTGCTGGTCTGTGATGTTAGACCTGACGGCTGGCAGACCACATACTAGCGCACACTGAAAAACCAACACATCAGTACAGAAAAAGACTGAAAGTAGGAAACAGTTTGTTCACCCATTTAGCCCCGAGTCCCTACTAATTCAAGGGTAGTGCCAGATTAGCTTGGCGCCTTCAGGCGCCAAGCTAATCTGGCACTACCCTTGAATTATCATGGTCAATCAACCGCCTGCAACTGTTACATAGTCGGTAAGTAACACTTCCAAAGTTTGAGAAATGCCCCCGTGGGGCTGAAAGGGTTAAATAACAAGTGAGCACAAGGTCCGAGTAGCATATTTTATGTAGCGGTTAACGCCCGTGCACAGAACACTACGTATCTGAATAAGGTAAAATATCCATAAGAGTCCCCGCAATCTGCGAAGGCACCATACAATGTGAAAACTCTTCTCTTCTAATGGCCTCAAGCGCTGAGAGGAAACACATCAGAGTCGACCGTATAGTGCACAGTTATCTCTGCAAAATACAGTTTTTACAGTCCCTAACCCATTCAGCCCTGACGCACTACAGCAGGAGATGGATCGACTATGATAATTCAAGGGTAGTTCTAGATTAGCTTGGCGCCTGTCGGCGCCAAGCTAATCTAGCACTACCCTTGAATTATCATGTCGATCCATCTCCTGCAACCGGTACATAGTCGTTAGATGACGCCTCCAAAATTTGGGAAATAAAGGCGTGGGGTTGAATGAGTTAACGATCGACCCAATACATAACCCAGCACGCCAGTGCTCACGCCTCATTTACTTACATGTAAATTGCGGAGTTGACGTGAATTACACAGCAAACATTGTAAGTTTTCGTTTGGTGGGTACCTCAATGCAGACCTTTAATCAATGTCTCTTGCTGATCACATTTTCATGTTGTTTCTGAAATGAAGAGGGCATTATGCGTTCTATTCCCCCCCGCCCCCCTTAACTGCTTAATAGGATATCTCAGTAGCTATTTCAGATGAACTGTTTTCTCTCGTGTCTGTCGTAAGCATACAAATGTGAATGAGGCCGGCAAGAGGCATATAACCTCATGATCCCTCGCAATGCCTCTTGCAGTTGAATGTTGTTTGGCAGTGATGGGGTTAAAAAGAAAAGAAAAAACGAAAAGAAATTGTGAAGACAGACCTGTGCTAATAATTTTCACGAGTGTCCTTTTGTCTTTCGTTTCAGTTGTTCACGTCACCGATGACGCCAAGGACCTTATTAAAATTGAGATTTAGGCGAAGTCCTATTACATTAATAACTGGCTACTCGACACCCCCCCCCCCTTAAAATAAATAAATAAATAAATAAATAAAATAAAAAATAAAATAAAAAAATCCGGCAGAAACACACCGAAGTTGTTGATTAAAAAGCGTTTAAGTCCTTTGCCTCCATGTAGGTGATTTCATAAATGGCGCACCCCCCCCCCCCACACACACACACAAAAAAGAAGAAAAAAAAAGGGTATAACCAAACGAATAACCTATGTGAAACCCACACCACGTGCCTCAATTTGCAACACAAACACATTGATAGGACACATTTTGTGTTAACTGTCGTTTTCCAAGACTTCCCCAAGGAAGTGCACCGAAATTTTACCCACCACCTGAGTTCGCGAACCCGAGATCTTTTGAACAAAAGTCTCAGACACCCTGATTGAAAAATGGGAATGGGCGAGCATCTTGCCAATTTCACAATGGACATCGATCGTATTTTACAGCGTAATTGTCCTGCACCTCATGACCCCATCGCCAACCGCATTATCTGTGTTCGCGCCAGGGTTTTGGACAGTCATTTTTTAAAATATTTTTTTGGTACTATCCCATAAAGTCCTGACATGCTATGGTAGGATGACATGTGGATCGGACATAATAGTTCAAGGGCGGTGTCAGAATGGCTTGGCGCCTGAAGGCGCCAAGCTATTCTGACACCGCCCTTGAACCGTTCTGTCCGGCCTGTCTCAAGAATTGTGATGCAAACTCCAACGGATATCTACACAAATTGATCATGTAACCTTCTGGATGGTTTGAGCTAGTACATTTGCGTGGCCAAAATGAGCGCTCACTGTCAAAATCCGCCCTGCCGAAACACTAGTTTGTTCAATTCAGTTAAGGTTTGGTCAAGATGGGATCTCTGCAGTAGGATAAAGCTCATACCCCACCCACCAGAAGTCTTCCCAGAGTTCCTTTCGAGATTTACGAATATTGTCAGGCTCACAGTGGATTTCCCGCCGTGAGATGGCCATAGAAGCCTGATCGACGTTAAACCTAACTAACTAACTAACTCACTATGGATTTCTCATGTCCTTTCAAGTCTGCGCAACGCCAGCTGCCTTTCACCACACTCCACACCTCTGCTCCGGGGGCTGATCAACTGTGTGGTGCCTATTGGCTCTGTTCCTGGAAATGCTTTTTCAGGTTTCTCACCACGTCTAATCTGCCCATCCGACCATGGGGGTGGGGGGTGGGGGGGTGGGGGGGGGGGGGGGAGAGGGGAGGAGGGGGGGGGGAAGGGGGGGGAAGGGGGAAGAAAGGAATACACACAGGTTTGCACCGTAACTCTATTGTAAATTTCGGTAATCTACAAAATTATATTTTCGCTATCCCTGCCTCCGCAATTAATATTTTTGTCACCAGTGTCGTCTGCCGGCTACGACTTTCCATTCTGGTATTTGCCTTTAAAAAAAAGGTGAAAGAACGAGAATTACCGGTTTAACGCCAACGCTGTGCGGGCTGGTCTGTGATTTTGGACCTTATAACTCTTAACCCCTTCACTGAAAAATCGAACATCACTCAGCTGCAAGAGGCATAGATCCTCATGAGCCCCCACATTCGCGGGGGCTCATGAGGATCTATGCCTCTTGCGGAGTCCACTTTGTATCCACGTTCCTTGTACTGTTGTTGTCCTTCGGCGTTGAATTAACAAACCGTGGTGAGATGGCCTTAGTCGCCTGCCCGGCCTTAAACCCAAATAACCCAAATTAACACAGATTTCGGAAAGTCAGTCTCCGTCCGATGGCAGTGAAAGGGTTAAGAGCCGGAACTTGCAAAATTACAGACCAGCCCTCTTCCTTTTTCAGACGGAAGGTTACGTCGCCCATGGTACTCGAACGATTTTTTTAAAAATGTCAACTACACACTGGACACAATAGACGGCTGATGAATGTTGAGAAAGAGCCGTGGCAGACGAGAGGAAACGCTGATTGATTACGGTGCCGTTCGGTGAATAGACACAGTCACTCAAGCCGACCAACCATAGCGCTGAGTCGCTCATAAGAAAGGGTTGTTAATTTCCTAAGAGCCGTCAAAAGTGATGGATGTCTGCAATCATCCCAGTGAGCACAACGTCCATATGTCGGCCCGAGGAAGTTTCGTTCACCGGGATAGGTTTTTCCACTTTTGTAGGAAAAAATCAACAATTTTAAATCGTCTTTGTACGTCAGTTACACACAAGAAACTAGGATCGGTTATTTATTTATTTAGTTAGTTTGTTTGTTGGCTAGTTAGTTAGGTAGTTATTCAGTCGGTGAGTCAGTCAGCGAGTGAGTGAGTGAGTTACTTATATATTAGTTAGTCAATTAGTTAGCTAAATAGCTTAGTTAGTTGGTCAGTTAGTTAGTTACAGTCTATTTCGCTAATAACAAAGTCGAATAAAACAAAAGTTGGATGTAATAACTCTTTTTCAGAGGTTTCGCCCCAACTTTTTCTGTATAGATTAATTCGCTTACAACAAACTTCGGATTTAGCAACGAAAACAATGTGGTTCCACAGGCGATTTGTTATATCCAAAGTTTGCTGTAGTTAGTTAGTTAACCCATTCTACCCCAGGACCGAAATCCCCAAATTTTGAAGTTGCCCGCAGAAGGACTGTATTACAATTATAGAGGCAGATCGAAGATGATAGTTCAAGGGTGGTGCCATAATAGCTTGGCGCTTATGCGCCAAGCTATTCTGGCACCACCCTTGAACTATCATGCTCGATCCATGTCTTGCTATGGTGTGTCGGGGCTGAATGAGTTAAGTAGTTAGTTAGTTAGTTAGTTAATCATTTAATCAGTCTAACTAGTCAGTCTAACTAGTCCAACTGGCTAGTTATTTAGTTAGCTAGTCAGCTAATTAGTTATTTACAAAGTTATTAGGGTTTAACGCCGAGCAGGCGACTAAGCCTATCTCATGGCGGGAGAAACTAGAATTATGCCGACTGTGATGCCTTAAAGGTATTCGCTGTTGAGCTTGACGTCAAACTAATAAAGCACGATCCTTGAGTTATTTATGATCGACCCTTCTCCTACAGCTGGCGCTGAGATCGAAAAGGAGAATAAAGGTGCGTAAAACTTTCTACGCACGGCCAAGAATAATGGATGTATTCAGTCGGGTATCGCGCACTTTTATCAAGACACAGTAGAACCTGTTTTGAGGACCACTTTCTTTGCAAAGAAAAAATGTCCTTAAAAGACAGGTGCTCTCTCATGAAAAGTCGTAAAGGGCAAAAGTGTCACCTGTCATTAAAGACCATCATTTAGGTGGCTTCAGCCACCTAAATGATGGTCTTTAATGACAGGTGACACTGTCTATAGCCACCTAAATGATGGTCTTTAATGACAGGTGGTCTCTTATAAGGGTGGTCGCTCAAAACAGGTTCTGCTGTACACACAGGACCAGAAGTCACCCATATTTTCAAGATTCGCCAGCCCATATTGATCTACCGAATAGCTGATCTTTCGTGATGTCAAACACTGTATCGAACGGACAACGGACATTTACTTTTTCGCACTGGAGAAAAAAGTCCAGAACTGTTCTTTATCGAACTAACGGAACACAACTCGCGTCGTTGTCTCCAAAACCGTTTGATCATTTCCTGTTGATTGCCAGTTTATTGCATTTTAACTTCCTCCATAAAAGAGTTCCTGTGACGTCAGAGAGAGTTGCTTACCATTGTACATGACAGGCTGACACCAATTACCTGCTACGAGGAAGGAACACTTATGCAAAACAGAGCTGATACATGAACTTGCAAGTTAAGTGGTATTGTACAGACCCTCGTTTGTCATGTTAAAGGCTCAACAGCTGACAGTTTACTGGCGGATCAACATGCAGCACGGGTAGCTATATGCTTACGACAGCAAGACACGAAATGCCGCGGTATGTTATACATACGTCATTTGTGCCTTTAATTCAGCGAGTATTGTGCAAAAGATAGCGGCTTTAATCTATATAGCCTAGACATATTACAAGAAGATGCAGATCGACTATATGATAGTTCAATGGTGGTTCCAAGATCGTTTTAACTGGCGCCTGGATGTCTCAAACTGTAATGTAGTCTTTATGGGTTAACTGCTACATTTGAGAATTTCTACCTTTGGGTTCAATCGCGAGTTAGCTCTGAATGCGATAGAGTTAACCCCTTCGCCGTCAGTGATCAGGAATTGCGCGTCAGATTCCACCCCACATTGTCCGACATCATTCACGTGAAGACTAATGGGACTGGGGATCAAACATAGTCGTAAAGAGCATATGAGGACTTACAAGAGACATAAATCCTCATGAGCCCCATCGAATGCGGGGGCTCATGAGGGTTTGTCTCTTGCAGATGGGTAGCGTTCGCCTTGCCTCGGCAGTTTAAGGGTTTACACAGGTTTGACGAACTCAGGTTTAATTCAGGTTTAATTGAGATGTTATGGCTTGCGCGAACGATCAGCTAGGGAAACTCCTGCCCAGCTGTATCAGTTTTTGCATCGTATGAGGAAGCCTTGCTTCAAAGGGTAACATTTTGTGAGTTTGGACCTTGGCTGTGATGGTTTCATGTCTGGTCACTGCCGCTAAAGGAGTTAATGCTAACATGAAAATCTCTCAAAGTATTTAACGTGAAAAACCCGTAGTCAACGGAAAATCGAGGCTAAGTATAATATATATTGACGAGTCAAAGAAATGCGACATTTTTGGAATCGTCGGAAACACTAACGTGTTTCCGACGATTCCAAAAATGTCACATTTCTTTGACTCGTCAGTGTAACATGTTTCTTTGGCTTGCTTGTGACACGCACCATCGGACATTTAAAAAATGCTGTCATGTTTTGTTGTTTTGCCCGTTAGACTGGGACTTTGGAAGTTTGTTTGTGGGCACGGAACCATTGCAAAGATACATTATTCAGACGAGCAGTCGAAGTCGAGTGGTTGTGTGTGTCTAATTTGCATTGGATCAGGTGTTCGCCTTCAAAATTCAATACACATGCATTTTCTTTGTTGACGATACCTCAATATCCATGAATTTGATCCGCAAACTGTGTCACGGTGTTCTTACCTTTATTGCAATGACCTTTTATTTGAATTCATGTTTAAAAAACAAACAAATATAGTATTTTAAGACCACCCTCTTAGTCAGGCTGGCCAGACTTTTTCCCTTAGTTGCATGCTGGGCGTTCAAGCCAACTAACTAACTAACTATGTAAATAATAATAATAATAATAATAATAATAATAATAATAATAAATAATAATAATAATAATAATAATAATAATAATAATAATAATAATAATAATAATAATAATAATTACGGTATTTATAATGCGCTTATCCTATAATAATTATAACTCTAACTTTCTGAGGGCGAGGCGGGCAGGATTGTTCTGGACGCGCTGGAGAGTGAAAGTGGTGGAGTGAGGGAGGCCGGTAAGGAGAGAGTTGCGGTAGTCGATGCGAGATAGGATGAGAGAGAGACAGCAAGTTTGGTGGCAGCTTCGGTAGTGAGGTATTTTCTGATCTGACCGATGCGGCGGAGGTGGAAGTAGCATGCCTGGGCCGTGGCGGAAACAAAGCTGGTCATGGAAAGAGAGGAATCGAGGATAACGCCGAGGTTTTTGGCCGAATCAGAGAGGGAGATGGGGGTGCTGTCGAATTGAAGGTGGAGGGAGGGAGGGAGCTGGGAAAGTTTCTGGCGAGTGCCTACCAGCATGGCTTCTGTTTTGTCGTCATTCAGTTTAAGCTTGTTTGCTGTCATCCAGTTTTTCACGTCTTCGTAGCAGTCAGCCGTGCGAGTCAGTAGTGACTGAGTGTTGTCGAGTTTGTCTTTGTCTAGTAGTTGTGAGTCGTCAGCGTAGAGGTGGTTGTGTATGTGGTGAGACTGGATGATGTTGGACAGGGGAGACGTGTAGAGTGTGAAAAGGACCGGGCCCAGGACGGACCCCTGTGGAACTCCGCAGGAGAGCGTGACTGGGTTGGAGGAGACGCCGTCGATGGTGACGGACTGCTGTCTGTCGGAGAGGTAGGAGAGAAACCAGGAGTGAGCAGAGTCAGTGATGCCAAAGGAATGGTGAAGGTTTTGGAGGAGGATAGAGTGGTCTATAGTGTCGAAGGCGGCAGAGAGGTCGAGTAGCGTAAGAAGGGAGATGTTTTCCGAGTCGGTGGAGAGAAGCAGGTCGTTTAAGATATGTAGAAGGGCTGTTTCAGTGCTGTGATGTTTGCGATAGGCAGACTGGAAGGGACTGAGGAGGTTGTTGTCGGCGAGGTGGAGGTTGAGCTGGTTGAGAACGACCTTCTCAAGAAGCTTGGACAGGAAAGAGAGATTGGAGACTGGGCGATAGTTTTTTTAGTTCGTTTGGGTCGAGGTTGTGTTTTTTGAGGAGAGGACGGACGATGGCGGATTTGAAGATATCGGGGACGGAGCCGTTCTCTAGAGATGTGTTGATGATGTCGGTAATGAATGGCAGAAGTTTTGAAAGGCCGTCCCGGTAGAGAGAAGGTGGGAGAGGGTCCAGTTCGCAGGTTTAGAGAGGCATGGACTTTATGGTCTTGAGGACTTCATCCTGAGAGACGGGCTGGAAGGACGAGGGGGGGGGGGGGGGGGGGGGGGAACCGGAAAAGGGGGTGTCGGGTAGGCAAGGCGGAGAAGGTAGAGTGTCGACTGTGTTGCGCAGAGTTTGGATTTTGTCGGAAAAATAGGTGGAAAAAGCGGACGGGAGTTCTTCTTTGCTGTGTGTGTTGGGGAGAGGACAGTCTTTAGAAATGCCGAGGAGTGAGTTCATGATAGCGTAGAGGGTTTTGGAAGAAGTGGATTCCAGGAAACTATGTGGTTGTTTGGCAGTTGTTAGAGGGAAACGCTATGGCAACATCGAAAAGCACAAACATAACATTGAGTCATTGATTCACCCAAAAAAGCTGAAGGCAGAGGCAACGTTAGGAATGGACTAGGACATCCGCCCTTGAAAGGCAAAAGATAATAACTCTATTTGTGTGAAAAGCGAGATTTTCGTTGTATTACAACGAAAATCTGGCTTTTCACAAAATGGACTTTCTGTGTTTTGCTTTCCTAGGGCAGAAATGGCCGTGTACACAGACAGTGACCCCCCGAAGACATGTGATAGACTTAAGGGTCTTGTCTCTCCAAAATCTGTCATTGATCAAACTTGCACCTTTTCCTCCTTCTTTATGACCAGGGCCAACTAACTGACACTGTAACGCAGTCTGTGCAGTGTAGAAGCCGTGGACCATCAATCGACGTAGAGAAGCAGCTAACTGACAGACAAAATGAAGATCCCCAAAAATTCAGCACGAGATTGTCATTTGAAAGCACACACAAAAAAAAAACATTCCCGAAGGTTCGTTGGAAATTCCCAAGAAAGAAAGAAACACGATTAGAAAGGACGATTACAACAAGGGTTTTCTGCGTGCAAATTGTGTCGTGCCTGTCGTTTCTTAACGTGTTTCTATTTTATGGGACTTTCTTTGCATATTACCCTTAGCAGTCACTTTTTTTGTCTGGATTCTAAGAACAGAGGCATGTAAGGCCCCAAGTCACCGATGAAATATCCAAGCAAGAAGCAAGCTTCGGGAAAACAAGGACGAAACTGTTTTATCATTGTCTTTCATAAGCGTGTTTCTCTCTACGTTGATATTTTTCATTATTATTATTATTTTTTTTCTTTATTTTTTTTTGGGGGGAGGGAGATTGGGGGGGGGGGGTCATTTTATACATTTGTAAGTCACCCATTTTGTCTGGGTCTAAGATATGGCTCTAGTAGGCAAAAATGTGTTGACTCCCCCCCCCCCCCCGCCCCCCCCACACACACACCTTGGAGATTTCTTTTAAGGGGTGAGGTGGGGGGGGGCAGGGGGGAGGGGAGGGGGGCAGGGGGGGGAGGGGGGCAGGGGGGGAGGGGGCAGGGGGGGGGGGAGGGAGGCAGTATGCCTAACATGTTACTCTCGACCTTCGAAAAAACAGTCAAAAAGGGGGCATGGGGGCGGAGGGGAGGGCGGATGGAGGCGAGGCGAGGCGAGGCGGTAGTCGTCAGGCATCGAAAACCTATTTTTTCCCCCCCAATATTGCGGACTGTAACTGAGGGGGTGGAGATGGTAGAGAGGCCATTGCACCCCCGCCCCCTTCCCCACCACCTGCCCCCCCCCCCCCTCTTCTCCCACCGGCTCCTACCCCACTGTTATGCCCCTACTCCCGTAGGATGTAAGGAGGGTCGTAGTGTTGGGTCTCACACAATCTTCCAGAGATTAACGAGACTTGGCGATCCCACACCCAGCAGACATGCCCCGTGGCAAGCCGAGACTCAGCCTTCAAGGGCCGATCACTCGCTCGTCGATCCTCGTTTAATGATCTTCCTTGCCGGTAATTGTCTGGAGCAGTTGTCTGGCCCTTGAGTCGCACGCTTACCCCGCTATGAAATTCTTAACCCGAGGAACAGCCGGAGCTTATTCGTGTACGCAAGAGGCATAGATTCGCATGTGCCCCTGCGATTGCAGGGGCACATGTGAATCTGTGTCTCTTGCAGACGGATGGATTTTGCGTGACAGATTGCCCAAGAAAAACAACAAGATCAGCATGGTTTTATTAAGCGTTGATATACACGCTGTGAAACGCAGAAATGATTGGCAAGATTAGTACCGTTTTCAGAGGGATCTTCTGAGCTATGACTCTTGTTTTCACAACGTGACAATATCGCACGCGGTTAACATGCTTCGCTCTGTTCCTCGGGGTGCACCGTCCCCCGAAGGGTCTATCAGGTTGCGGAAGCTCATTCAGCTTGGTTGAAGAAGTTAAATCTTGAAAATCTGACCCAACTGACGGGGCCTAGGGAAAGTTGGTTTTCGATTTGACCAGAACGTTGAACGGTTTGGGGACAACAACGCCTGGGACATTTGCCATGGGGACAATTACACCTTGAGCGAGTTGGTTTTCGGAAGAGTGAGTTGGCCGTTGAACGATATGGGGACGAAAACTCCTGGAACATTTTACTGCGGGGATATATACACCAGGGCCATCTGCACCTGAGACTGCGCGAGCTTTACCAACTGATCTCGATAACATGCGCACATTCTTATTTTTGAAAATGCTTTGAAGTCTACGCTAAATCCAAAGGTCAAGGTTAAGCATTGGACTCTGTTCTCTGAAGTCGACAAGAAGATGCAAATCGACCATGATAGTTCAAGGGTGGTGCCGGAATATCTTGGCGCCTCCAGGCGCCAATCTATTCTGGCACTACCTTTGAACTATCATGTCCATTCATCTTTTGTTGCAGTGTGTACTAGGGATGAATTGGTTAAAGCGACCTGCCCCAGACAAAGAAGGGTTACTAGTTTGCTATATATCATTTATAAATGCTCTCTGCCGCTATGTGGCAAAAGCCATGTTTGAGAAAAGCGAGATCTGTATTTCCATACAACATAAACCTCTCTTTTCTCAAAAATAGTCATACTGGCTTTGTCAATTGTATGTCTTATACTAATGCTGGACAAAAGGTCTATCTTACATACTGGCTTTGTCATATGTATGTCTTATAATACTGCTGGACAAAAGGTCTACCTTAACTTCTGACGTTTAAATGTCGTAAAATGAAAGACTTTTCTGCTCGTCTTCTACTTTTTACGCAGAAGAGTTCCACAAACACACACCAAGGGTAAGTACACAACCACTGTTACTCACCCAGATTGTGAAAAGAAGGTCAGAAATGTCAAAGACAACATTGATCACAAGTTGTATAGGCACATTTTGGCAATCAAAGCCCGCTCTGGAGCAGTCCGTTTTAACTCATTAAAGCCGCGTATCTAGAGGCGGCACTTCTCGAATGAGTTAAAGCGCGCCGATTGTATTCTGAATTTTTAACGAATTTAACTTTTATAACGAAATCAATCCTCTCTTTCCCGCCACATAAAAACATGATTTGGACATTCGTAATGACAAGTTTGTCTCCTCGGAAAAGTCATTTTAGTCATTTTGAGGTCAGTTTCCCCGGGTAAAATTCATATACTGGCGAGCAAAAGAAATGCGACATTTTTTTAATCATCGGATGTTTCAAATGATTCCCAAAAAATATCGCATTTCTTTTGCTCGTGAGTATAAAATGATTGATTTAAGTTGATTCTGTGTCCGTATTTTCTTTTCTTTCCCCACAAGCATCAGCTTTCGTTTACTTGCCCCTCGGGCGCCTAAAATGAGGTTTTAGATTACCCACTTACCAGCCACTAATAAGGGCAAATCCAGTGCAACCGCACATTCCGAAGAAAATCCAGAATTTGTTAAAATTTTTATACCACTAATGCCAGGTACTTCAAGTTTCCTCTCCTCTTTAGAAATGTGTTTTTACCACGGGTAACGAGGAAGGAAAATTTAGTTCTCAGGCTCGTATGACATTAACCTTTTGGCTCTTGGTAGCGGTTTTCATCGCAAGAAAAAACCGCTACCAGCAGCCAAAGGCTTCAAAGCCCTGTACCAACGAAACTGTTCAAAGAAACACTTCTGCAACAGACAACGCTACATGCAGGTCTAGCTATTGTTTATTTAGACACAGAAGAATCCATTTCAACACACGTCGTTTTAATAACAAGTAATTTGAAATTGGATCCGCTCAACGCCACGGTACGAGTAAGTGAGCTAAAAATGGATTGACGCGCTGACGGCTGCCGCAGAATAATCAAGTGTGCTTACGCGTGTGCGTTTGCTGCTTTTCAGACTGCTGTAGAAGTTATTTAGGTGCACCGACAAGGCATAACAAACACAAATGGTGCTGAAATTTGTCTTCAGATTTACGCTTAATGATATTAAAAAACAAAAACAAAACTGGTATGCAAGAAAAAGGAGTTTTGGCATGGTTCTATGCTGTTCGGTACAGACGTCCTGTTTACAACTGTCAAAACTCCGTTGCCTTAATCTTAAACACAATGCATATCGATTACATCCTCAGGCAGCATACCCCCCCCCCCCCCCCGCCCCCTCCCCCCAACTCCTCACTCCCCATCGCTGTTTTTTCCTTGCTGTTACAATTTGTCCAACACAGGGCTTAGGCGACTGGGAGCAGGAATTATAAATTCTTCTCGTGTGACATTTTTTTTTACAGGCCTCTTCACGTAGTCCCAGGAAGATCTGGTGTGGGGTTTCATGCTGTTTAACCTTTTGCCACCGTAGTCTGCCAGCTTGATTTTTCCCTGCTACCGTAGTAATTTTGACAAATTTCATTGGCCTTGTCTGTTGTAAAAATCTTATCATACCCCAACATATTTGGTATCAGTGGAAAAAGCAATTCAAGGTGAACTCGTAGACACTATGCTGAAGAAAATATTTTGTAATGTTAAGATTTTACAGGTGTATAAAGAAGATGGGGTAAGAAGCCAAAAATCAAAAACAGTTTCACACTGGGTTCCACTGAAACTGAACATGCTGTTAGGGTATTAGTTAGCCAGAGTGTGAAAATTACACTCACCTAGCATTCCAGAGACATATTCTAGTGTGTCACCAGTAAATAATCCAGAAAGAAAGGCACAACAGAAAAGTTTCTTCACACATAAAAGTTTTTACACCAAAATCCGCCATTTTTTTTTGCACATGGGGACGTTTTGTATTAAAGCTTCTAATTCGTTGGTTTCAGCCCATACAAACAAGAAAAGTCACTCTACAAGTAAAGAAATGAGTGCTTGACATATTATAGTAGATTGCTTCCCTTAGACCATACTGCCGGTATTGGCAATGGGAAAACTAGGCCAGCGCACATATGTGTGCGTCCCGTCGGCAACGGAGCTTTGCTTGGGGCACACATATGTGTGTTCCGTCGTCAAAAGGTTAAAGCTGTTAATAATATACTGACGAGCTAAGGAATTGCGACATTTTTGGAATCATTGGAAAGACGTTCGTGTTTCCGATGATTCCCAAAATGTCGCATTTCTTTTGCTCGTCAGTTTACTATAATCATAATTATCCTCTTCGCTGCCGGTTGTCGCAGATTGTGTTTCTGATTATAAAAAAATGCAACAAAGCCCCAGCAGTCTAAGGAATATAGATACAAAGTGGTGTCGGCAAGAGACATAGATCCTCATGAGCCCCCGCGCCTGCGGGGGCTCATGAGGATCTATGTCTCTTGCAGTTAGATTGTACTCACATTTTCTCGACAGTGAATGAGTTAGGTCGAAACAAAAGCGAATAGTTCAGCTTCTGGATTGATTTTCGTTCCCTACAACGTGGCTGTGATTAAAAAAAGAAATCACTCACGGAATCGTTATTCCCCAAAGAGCTGACCCCTAGTACACTGGTACTAGCAAACGTAGTAAACGCGGTAAAGAAAACGCTAGCCGCTCCAAAGTGAAAGTCTGTAAGTCCATACTTGGGAAAAGCGAGATTTTCATTGTAATACAATGAAAATGTTTTCACAAATATGGACTTACCGTCTTTTGCCTTCACAGGGCAGATGCGTGCTGGTCAGTGATTTAGTCTGTGTTGTTGGTCATCAAGGTATCGTGGATTTCAGGCTCTAGCATTAACCAAGCACTGCATTTGAACCAATGGTCGATCCATCTCCTTCAGCCGACGCTAGAAATAAAAGTCATCGGGTATGGAGTATAAATAATAAATGAATGAATAAATAAATAAATAAATAAATAAATAAATAAATAAATAAATAAATAACTCATATAGCGCAGTTTCCTCAAAAGATGGGCTAAAGGCACTTTAATTTCTTTTGTTTGCTATGTGAAGCGAAAGGGACACACGCCACGCTCATCAAACTCTACCCTTGAACTATCACGGTTGATGCTTCAAGCGGAACAGTTAACTCATTCAAGACGTGCCGCCTACGGATACGCGGCGAACCGCCGCGTGTCCGTTGTCGGCACGTCTCGAATGAGTTAACAAGCGCTACCAATAATCGATCCCTCTCCTTCAATCGACTTTACTTACGCCTGTCACCCCTCCCAGGGTATAGGCCGTCGACGATAGACCTCCAGCGACTCCTGTCCTGTGCTTCTTCTTCGATTTTACTCAAGGTGGTTCCCAGTCTCTTGATGTCTGCTTGGAGGTCTCGACGCCAGGTGTTTCTCGGCCTGCCTCTTTTCCTCTTTCCCTGGGGGTTCCATGACAATGCCTGCCTAGTGATACTGGAAGCTGGCTTCCTCAGACTGTGACCAATCCATCCCCATCTTCTTCGCCCAATTTCATTCTCTGCTGTTATCTGCTCTGTTCTCTCCCAGAGTCTGACGTTGCTGATCTTCTCTGGCCAGTGGATTTTCAAAATTCTTCTAAGGCAACTGTTTATGAAGATCTGTACTCTGTTGACTGTGGTTTTTGTCAATCTCCAAGTGCCTGCTCCATATAGGAGAACTGCTTTTACGTTGGAGTTGAAAATCCGGACTTTGGTGTGTTGTGACAGCTCTCTGGAACTCCACACTTTTTTCAACTGGAGAAAGGCTGCTCTGGCTTTAGCGATTCGTGCTCTGACATCTGCATCAGTGCCGCCTTTTTTGTCTATGATGCTCCCGAGATAGGTGAAGGGCTCCACCTCCTCCAACGGGGTGCCAGCAAGCAAGACTGATTCTTCCCTGGTTGCTTTCAGCCTCATTGTCTTTGTTTTCTGTTTGTGAATGGTGAGACCCACTTGGGACGAGATGTCAGCAAGCCTCGTGGTCTTGTCCTGCATTTGTTGATGAGTGTGGGACAGTAAAGCCAAGTCATCTGCAAAATCGAGATCGTCAAGCTGTGTCCACAGTGTCCACTGTATTCCACTTCGTCTGTGCTCTGTGGTCCTCTTCATGACCCAGTCTATGGCCAGTAGGAAGAGGAACGGAGACAGGAAACACCGCTGCCTGACACCAGTTCTGACCTGGTGAACTGCCCTTCGTGGATCACACGACATGTCATGCCATCGTAGCTGCTCTTGATCAGGCGGACGAGCTTTGTGGGTACACCGTAGTGTCGTAGGAGTTTCCACAGAGTCTCTCGGTCCACGCTGTCAAATGCTTTCTCGTAATCCACAAAGTTGACGTACAGCGGGGCGCTCCACTCCAGAGACTGTTCCACGATGATGCGGAGAGTGGCGATCTGGTCTGTACATGATCGGTTCTTCCTGAATCCTGCTTGCTGGTCTCTCAGCTGGGGGTCAACGGAGCTCTTCATTCTCTCCAAGATGATCCTGTTGAAGACCTTTTCTGGTACTGACAGCAAGGTGATTCCTCTGTAGTTGGAACACTTGCTGAGGTCGCCTTTCTTGGGAAGCTTGATTAGGTACCCCTCCTTTCAGTCAGCCGGCATCACCTCCTCTTCCCAGATCTTTCCAAACAGTGGGTACAGCAGCTCTACTGTTGTCTCTAGGTCTGCTTTCAGAGACTCCGCTGGGATGCCATCTGGCCCTGCTGCTTTGCCGTTCTTCAAAAATGCCACTGCTCTTCTGATCTCTTCCCGGCTGGGTCTGTCACAGCTGATGGATAGGTCGGTCTCTGCTGGCTGGATGTCTGGGGGGTCGGGTGGGCTGGGTCTGTTCAGTAACTCTTCAAAATACTCGGCCCATCTGTCGAGTTGGTCTGCTCTGTCTGCAATAGGCTTGCCTTCTTTGTCTTTTACTGGTCTTTCTGTATGGCCATACTTGCCCGACAATCTTCTGGTAATGTCGTAGAGCTGTTTCATGTTGCCGCTGCCTGCTGCCTTTTCTGCCTCTGCTGCCAGGCTGTCTGTGTAGGCCCTCTTGTCTGCCCTGATACTCCTCTTCACCTCGCGGTTGGCTTCCGAGTATTCCTCCTGTGCCCTTGCTTTGGCTGCTCTCGTGCGACTGTTGTTGACAACTGCTTTCTTCTGCTTCCTCACTTCTATATTCTTCAAGGTCTGTGCCGACCGCTAGTCCTTGTGATGGTGTTTCCTGAACCCTACAGTGTCTTTGCAGGTTGAGTTCAACGCCTCTCTAACTGCCTTCCACTGCTGCTCTGTGGTGACCGCCTCCTCTTCATTTACTGGCTCCTGTAGCGCTTGAAACCGGTTGGACAGCATCAGTTTGAACTCTTCTCTCACTCCAGTCTCTCTCAGGAGGCCTACATTATAGCGCTGTCTTCTTGTTGTCTCTGTGCGGCTTTTCTTTAACTTGAGCTTTATTCTTAAGATAAGCAGATGGTGGTCTGAGGCGACATCTGCTCCCCTCCTCACTCGAACATCTTGAAGGGATCTTCTAAATTTCTTGCTAATGCAGATATGGTCTATTTGGTTCTCTGTAGTATGGTCAGGTGAGACCCAAGTTGCATTGTGTATTCTTCTGTGTGGGAAGATGCTGCCTCCAATGATAAGTCGGTTTAGAGCACAAAAGTCTACAAACCTCTCCCCGTTCTCACTCATCTCCCCTAGTCCCTGTCACCCCATCACCTCTTCATATCCGGTGTTGTCCTCCCCTATTTTGGCATTAAAATCGCCCATGACGATGGTGATGTCTCGCTCCGCACATTTGTCCACAGCACTCTGGAGTCGGTCGTAGAACTCTTGTTTCTCTTCCTCGTCACTGTCATTAGTGGGCGCATAACACTGGATGACGTTCATCTTGATCTTTTTCTTGGTTCTAAAGGCTGCTGTGATAATTCTTGGCCCAAGCGAGGTTCCCAGCCCATCAGCGCTCTCTGTGCCACTGGTGACAGCATGCATGCTACTCCTTCTGTATGGGGGGCATTCTCCTCTTCATGACCCCATGGCCTTTTCTGGCCAGAATGCGTCCATCTGGCTTCGCTGATATCTAGCAAGGAAAGGTTGTACTTTTGCATTTCCGCTTCTATCTGGGCGGCCTTGCCGCTCTGATACATGGTCTTGACATTCCATGTGCCCATGGTTGTGTCCCTGGATAGAGAGAGGCGGCTCAGTCCTATGGTTTCCGAAGACTTCCGGCTTTCACCACACGACGTCATAAATCTTTTGGTAGAAGAACCTTCCTCCTCCAGGAAAGAAATTGCTGTTTGTCTTTTCGTCGGCGTTTTTGTAGCTATTTCCTTATTTGCAGGGTGGGGAAGCTACCCCCACGCCCAACCCCCTTACTAGGAGGACCAGGTTCTGTCGGGGTCATCTTCCCTTAGACCATGTTGGTTCACTATACACAAACCAAGGGGAATTACTCAGCGCTTGACAGACAAACAGTTAGATCCCCTGCCCCCGCCTATCAGGCACCCATTCGCCAGCCCACAGAGAAATACGCAGGTATAGAACAAGACGATCATCTACATCCCTAAAAGGATGCATCAGGTCTTGCCTATAACCCATGTCTTTCTCCGGAACTTAGGAAGTAGGCAGGAGAAACATACATACACAAACACGAAGGTGCACTACTATATGTGGTCGGGTAAATACCCTGATTTCCCACAGCAGATGCACAGAACAATACACAACAATGTCACAGTAACGATACAAATTTGCCTCGAGTTATAGATACTCACAAACCAGATAGGTGAGGCTAGCGCTGGCAGAACTGTACACAAACCAAGGGGAATTACTCAGCGCTTGACAGACAAACAGTTAGATCCCCTGCCCCCGCCTATCAGGCACCCATTCGCCAGCCCACAGAGAAATACGCAGGTATAGAACAAGACGATCATCTACATCCCTAAAAGGATGCATCAGGTCTTGCCTATAACCCATGTCTTTCTCCGGAACTTAGGAAGTAGGCAGGAGAAACATACATACACAAACACGAAGGTGCACTACTATATGTGGTCGGGTAAATACCCTGATTTCCCACAGTAGATGCACAGAACAATACACAACAATGTCACAGTAACGATACAAATTTGCCTCGAGTTATAGATACTCACAAACTAGATAGGTGAGGCTAGCGCTGGCAGAACTGTACACAAACCAAGGGGAATTACTCAGCGCTTGACAGACAAACAGTTAGATCATGTTGGTTCACGGTAACTTATTTCATTCGGTGCACCCCTCTCGCAAGGGACCCCCTATCCACCACCCAGGGGACGCGCCTCAACGCCGTATGGTCCCAGCGCGAGGCCTTCAATCGACAGTAGAAACAAACCCCAAAGAAACCGATCCGATGTGGAAAATGTACGGTTCCAAGTTCATTAAAATCTGGACTATGATTGATGGTCTAGCACTACCATTGAGCGACTGGTCCAGTTCCCTTTGTTGACTCTAGAAAATAAAAGAGTAGAGTCAGTAACTCAATGAAAGAATTATACGGAAAATCTGAAATGTCGTCTGCTGTGGGAAGTAATTGCAACGTCTCCCGAGACTAGGCAGTCATTACGCCGGAAGTGTACACACAGCAAACGAAAGATTACGCCTAAGAAATGAGTTCGATGAAAAATAGTCCCGCGGAGATTTACGGACTCATTACCGTCTGTCATGTCCACACGCCTCACTAGGGGAGAGCAGACCGATTAATTTTGGAAGCATGTGCAGGAGAACAAGTTCTTTGCACAGAGTAATCTGTCTTGGAAGAATTGTGTGAATAAGAGAGGCAGAGTTTTGCCATTTGAGAATGAAGTCCGTTCGTTTGCTAGTCTGCGATTTAGGCCGATAAGAAATACAGAGTTTTACCATTTGAGAAGTTTAAGAATAAGTCGTTAGCGTGCTGGTATGTGATTTTGGACCTTACGGCTTCCAGCCGAAAGCTTCAACATCACTGACCAACGCACATTTACTTAATTTTTTTAACTCGGTTTTCAGTTTCCTGGTTGACTTTAGTTCGAATGATTCCGTTCGAAAAGCTGTGTATATGAGAACAAGTATATGTTTGAACAGAGGAGTTGCATTTGTATGCTGATATGTGATTTTGTACCTAACGGCCGTGTGCCAAGAGGCCCAAAATAACAGGCCAATTATTCAGTTTTTAATCTCGGTTTGCTTTAGTTTGAATGATGCCGTTTGACAACATATTTTTTTTTCAGGACAGTCACTTGTGTGTTTAAAGAGGAGGCACATTTATGCTCTTTATGTTTACGTTGGGATGAACGGAACATTCTGCAATTTGAGAAATTATTTACAGTATATTACTTATTAATAGTTAGTCGAATTTGTGTGTTGCTTATTTTTATATAATTAACCGTACAGCTTCTAGCCGTAATTTTCAACGCTTATGACATTCACACCTTTTTCTCTCGAAGGCGAAATGTCAGTGTTTCCGTTGAAATATTTATATTTTTATGTATGATGACGTTTGTGTGAGCTGAGGAGGCTAAACTCCGCCATTTGAGAATGCCTTTTTTAATTTGTGTGTTGGTCGGAGAATTAAGACAATCCAGTTGAACCGCTAGGTCGAGAATCAGAGAAAAACATACATTTAGTATATGTACAATCACATTTGTTTTTCTTTCTGGTGACACATTCGGACATTTTGCTATACTGAATTGATTTCAATTAACATCACCGTTTGTCCAAACAGGAAAAACGTTTTTCTGTTTGAGCAACTAGGTTAGCAAAGTCTGAAGGAAAAAATAAAAGCAGACAAACAACCCTCTCACGGCATGGGCACACAGTACAACACTCTACCGCAAGAGACATAGATCCTCATGAGCCCCCGCAGTTGCGGGGGCTTATGAGGATCTATGCCTCTTGCTGCCCCATATCGCTCAGTCTGATATATTATTTGACGATCAGTCTCTGGTGGTTGCAGAATCATCGATGTTAGTCAATGGCAGTGGAAGGGGTTGTAAAGAGGTTTAACCCCATCACTGCCGAGAAAAAACTGAACACCACCCAGAGTGCAAGAGGAAAGAAAAACAACTCATGAGCCTTGGCAATTGCGGGGACGCATGAGGATCTATGCCTCCTGCTGGGACCACTTTGTAAGGCATGTTCTTTTCGGACGGCTGGGGATCTTTGACACTGAATTTACGATGTTTTTAAAACACAATCTGAGGTGAAGGGGGTAACTCTTTCTAGACGTGCCGCATCCGGATTCGCGGCGTAAAGCCGGCTCCATATGTACACGCGGCGTAAAGCCGGCTCCATATGTACACGCGGCGTAAAGCCGGCCCCATATGTACACGCGGCGTAAAGCCGGCTCCATATGTACACACGGCGTAAAGCCGCGAATCCGGATGCGGCACGTCTCGAAAGAGTTAATGGTGAGAGTACGAACATCAGTGCCCTCACACTTGTCAGTTGTCATCCTCGATTCGCTACCGCTGAAATCGGCAGCGAATCGAGGGAGACAACCAGTGTGCAGTTTACTTTTCAGAGGAGCCTTAGTATGTCATTGTTGCAACGCGGCTTCTAATCGTCTTTGTCTGGTCTTAGGCTTCAGTTTCAATATTTGTCCTGTCTGTGAAGTTGAAACTACGGATTTGGAAACAGTAGACAGCTCTGAATGTCAAGCTGTCAGACATTATTGGTTTCGTTAACTTGAAAGAGAAGGACTGTCTCTAACTGGGCATTGACTGCTACAAAAAAGGAAACCTACTTCTATTCTGACATATTCTATCGGTACGCTTAACTGAAGAACAATGAATGAATGAAATCTAGAATGAATGAATGAATGAATGAATGAATGATTGATTGAATGAATGAATGAATGAATGAGTGAATGAATGCATCTTTGAAATAGAGAATGAATGAATGAAGAATGAATGAATGAATGAATGAATAAATAAATGAATGAATGAATAAATGACGAACGACATGACGAATGACGAATGAATGAATGAATGAATGAATGAAATAGAGAATGAATGAATGAATGAATGAATGAATGAATGAATGAACGAACGATCGAACGAATGAATGAATGAATGAATGAATGAATGAATGAATGAAAGAAAGAAAGAAAGAACGAAAGAAATAGAGAATGCATCAATGAATGAACGAATGAATGAATAAAATGAATGAATGAATGAATGAATGAATGAATGAATGAATGAATGAATGAATAAACGAACGAAGGAACGAACGAACGAACGAATGAATAAATGAGTCCGTCGATCCGCCCGTCCGTCCGTATCATTTCGTTGCCTGGAGTACGAAGCATATAGATACAGCGAAACGTAAACGTTTACTCAGCAACGTATCGCAAAGCAGCGAGCGTAGGCTACATCTCGCACGACGCGTCTAAGGCGTCTCTCTCTCTCTCTCTCTCTCTCTCTCTCTCTCCTCTCTCTCTCTCTCTCTCCTCTCTCTCTCTCTCTCTCTCTCTCTCTCATTATATTGTAAACACATTATGTAATCGATCATAGATTATTGAAGCTTATTCAAGGGCCTGAAACCGCAAGAGCCATAAATTCACATTTAACTGCAAGCTACGACAGGGTGAACTCTCCTAGTACGCAAAATGTCCGACTCGGGCCGACGTCGGCCACAGTCGGCCCGCGCACGAACGTGCGCGGGCCGAATGTGACTGACGTCGACCCGAGGACATTTGCTTGCTGGGTTTGTAACCTATAAATTTAAAAAAAATGTATTCATTTCTCTTTTTTCCACTTCCGACTATTCTCACACATTCTCACAAAAGCCGCGCTCACCTCATGCCAAAGCACATCAGTTTCTAACCAAACTTAGACGAAAACCCTGTTGGCTTCCTATCTCTGCGGAATACATAGATGTATACAGAGCTGATTCATGTATGCAAGAGGCACAGATACTCGAGTTCCTTTCACACTTACAGACCGCAGGGACTTTTTGTAGTGATATGCCCTGTACTGCTCAAAGCCACACAGACTTTATCAAAATTTAACCTTACCAAAAGACTCTTCTATTCAGAGGATTACTTGTGAATTCGGACCTCACGGCTCTGGGCCCAAAGGTTCAAAATTGCATACCATCACACAAAAAGCAAAAACCCTATGCTTTCCTCAGTCTTAGAAAACATAGATGTACATTGAACTGTTTCATGCTAGTAGGAGGCACATCTCCTCATTCATTCTTTGTACAAATGGAAAGGGGTGGTTTAGAGACCCCCCCCCCCCCCCCCCCCCATTAAAATACTGATGAAAACACTTTTTTTTAGCGAATAACGAAATGTCCACGACAACAGTCTTTAGCGACAGCCGTAAACCGAAACGCTTAGACCGGAAGTGCGGAGTGGCTAATCTGCCCCTGGCGTGGAACTGACAAATCACGACCTCCGATAAAAACAACCAATCGAGGAGCCAGACATTGAGATCAAGGCGGCTCCGATTTGCTTCGGCACCGTCGCTTTGTTTGCAAGCTTTCATCCCACCCGTTTTATCTGGAAGAGGCGTAGATTCCCATGAGTCCCTGCGACAGCAGTAACTCTTGAGAATCTGCGTCTCTTCCTGGCAGACAGTCGCTCATTTACATCTTCAGAAAAAAGGAAGTGAATGGGTCTTAGGAGTTCGCTGTGCGTGGGGCTGATGCGTTTTCTGTGTCAAGCAGGGAAAGGACCTCCCAGGGTAAACTTGCTGAATTCGATCTAAAGAGTAAGAGAAAGTGTGGACTGCGCAATTAGGTAGAATGCGTTCCGTTTTGCGGTCATACTTGCTGTTGTTGCAGTTTTAGTACATCCCTCCGCCCCTTCTTGAAAAAATGTGAAAGCTTTCATTGGCATAGAATAATCAACTTTATGATGTGTGATTCGAGATTGAATGATCGTGTCAAAAACTGCAGTGGCTGAAATATTCAGCATCTCAATGCCGGAAAAATGCGAACAACACTCAACTGCAAGAGGCAAAGAACCTCATGAGCCCCCGCAGATGCGGGGGCTCATGAGGTTCTTTACCTCTTGCTGACCCTAAAGTTCAAATCCGTTTTCCTTGGATTTGATGGGATTATTCGGTGTTGAATTTGCTGTTCTTTCAAAGACATAATTGTGCGTCCTTTGGCAATGAAATGGTTAATATTTACGATTTTCTTATCGACAAATGGAAGTCTGTGTAAAGCCGTCACTACATCCCGTCCCCCCCCCCCCCCACTACCCCCCACCTAACCTCCCCACTACACCCCCCCCCCCCCCAACATCCCATCGTTCCTTCAAACTGCCGCCTCTCTACCCAACATCCCCTTTTGAAATTTTATTTTGTCAGACAGTATTTACTGCTCATAGTCGAAATTAACCCATTTAGCCCCGAGTCCCTACAGCAGGAGATGGATTGACCATGATAATTCAAGGGTAGTGTTACATTAGCTTGGCACCTGAAGGCGCCAAGCTAATCTGGCACTACCCTAGAATTATCATGGTCAATACATCTCCTGCAACTGGTACATAGTGATTAGGCAACACCTCCAAAATTTGAGAAATAGGACCTTGAGGCTAAGAGGGTTAACAGAATCGTTGTTGTAGTTTGTTCTTCTTCTCTTGTGTTACTAAATGGCATTTCATTTCACGCGTTTGTGCGTGTGCGTACGTGTGTGCTCGGGCGCTTGCGCAAGCTGCCGATGTATAGCATATATGTCCATTTTTTAGAAAAGCGAGATTTTCATTGTGTGACAATGAAAAACTCACTTTCCCCAAAAATGAACACACTGGCTTTTAGCGATATAACGGCAGCTTGCCTACCATTACAGCACGAGAATGACTGCAGGTGTTTCGGGGAAACACAAATCATCACCACCTGCGTAGTTTGGAGAACAAGAGAATTACACTAGCAAACAATATCCCTAATATGAAGAGCGTGACAACGATTTCCTGTCCGTATCGCTCGTGACACGATGACAAAATAAGACCACATCTGACATTTCCTTGAGAGATGAAAATACTCTTTTGTCATGTAATATTCAAAAGGGAAAAGATCAAAGACAGCGAAAGAAACAAGATGCCGTAGTGTATTAACCCGTTCACTGCCAGGTGACGCAGACCGTGTTTCTGCTGTCTTCGTTTAGTCAACACCCGAAAACCATTGAGGTCCCACAAAGGTGGATTCAAATTGGTTTCAGCAAGAGGCATAGATCCTCATGAGCCCCCGCAACTGCGGGGGCTCATGAGGATCTATACCTCTTGCAGTTGGGTGGTGTTCACATTTTCTCGGCACTGAACGGGTTAAAGTGACCTGCTCCAGGGACGGCGGCTTTGATCGCTTTTAAAACGGTTTATCAACGTTGTCTTGCCTCAGCTAAAGACTTTTTTAAAACGCTTTTGTTCACTATACATTTGTATAGGCACACGTACGAGAGGGTTTCCACTGTATTTTAACCCATTCAGCCCTGACGCACTACAACAGGAGATGGGTCGACCATGATAATTCAAGGGTAGTGCCAGATTAGCTTGGCGCCTGTCGGCGCCAAGCTAATCTGGCACTACCCTTGAATTATCATGGCCGATCCATCTCCTGCAAAAGGTGCATAGTCGTTAGATGACGCCTCCAAATGTTTGGGAAATACGTGCGTCGGACTGAATGAGTTAAGCGTAACGGAAGGAACTTTCGAATTTCCTGCTTACAAAGGAGAAGAAGAACAGACAATTAGAGGAGCAGAAAAGTCTTTCATTTTCCATTTTCAGCTTCATAATTTAAATTAGTCCTCTTGTCCAGCGGTATTGCAGGACACACTAGGAGCATTTATAATGGAGATAATGCAAGCTATTAACATTTTACTGTTTGGAGTAGGTCGCTTTAACCTCTTTAACTGCGAGTAAACACGCTGGTTCAGTGTCTCCTTCATATCGCTACCGCTGATTTTCGGTACTAGAGGTTTTCCGCTGGCTTTTGAGCATAACGGAAGTAAATTCTCCTGTGTACAAAGGAGAGGAAGAGCAGAAAAATATTTTATTGTACGACATTCAGTCTTCGTAATTTTAGTTAGCCCTTGTGTCCAGCAATATTAGAAGACATGCTAAGGGCATTTCTAAAGGAGATCGTGCGATCTGTTAACCTTTTACTGCCAGGAGTAGATCGGTTTAAGATGAACGTAATGTGTCCATATATGATTCCAGGCTGGTAAAATTGCATTGTGGCATTGCATTAGGACATCAGCTGCCCTTTTTGTGACTGCATCGCTCACTAGATCTAGAAAGAGAGGGTAGTTGGAGAGAAGGAATGACAGACCTATCATTTTGAGCCTTCCACTGAACACCTACTAAATAAAGCAATAGGGACTACCCCCAGGCGCCCCGCAATCCGTTGGAGAATATCCAGTTCTGCCCCCCGAGAGCTAGTGCATGAATATTCCCAAACTGTTATTGGACCTGCTGGGTAGATTTAGGTTTTTGCCGACTACGAACGGTTTCGCCCCAACGGGGGGAGTGTGTGTGTGTGTGGGGGGGGGGGGGGGGATGAGCTCGTCAGGTAGGCATACGGCGTAATCTGACAAATTGCAAACAAAACGCTTGTACTAGAAGCCGCCTCCAGAATTTACTGGTAGCACCACTAGTACAGCGAGGATTGCATCCCTAAAGCTTTATGTGGTGTTGCAGTGGAAGAAGACAGACTAATTTTGAAAAGGCAACACCTAGGTAATTTTGTGGTGTATTTTTTCTTTACTTTTCAGTAGGTGTTCAGTGGAAGGCTCAAAATGATAGGTCTGTCATTCCTTCTCTCCCACTACCCTCTCTTTCTAGGTCTAGTGAGCGATGCAGTCACAAAAAGGGCAGCTGAGGTCCTGATGACACAATGCAAGCTTACCAGCCTGGAATTCCATGGCATTAGCATAGCAGAGCATTCTCAGAATTGAAATGAAAAATTACGTCTCTTGGAGCTAATCTGATTGAGTGCATTTTTGGCTTTGGGCGACGCCTTTGTTCAAAAGTAAAGTATATATTTCCTTTTTTATTTTCCTTTCTTACTTAACCTACTTTCTCTACTTTGACTGCCCGCAGAACTCTAGTACTATGAAACTAATGGATCTTTTGAGTGTTTTTGACCTTGAACAGTCTGTTCGTCAGCCAACTCACAAGCATGGTCATACTCTTGATTGGCTACTACACCGACCAAGTGATAATTTCGTTCAGTCTACTTATTTGTCATATGCACTTGAGTCTGATCATTTATGCGTGATTGCTGATCTAGTTGTTTCAGTGCCACCCTTTCAGCCTGTATTTGTGCAAAAACGAAACATTCGTGCTATTGATCGCCTGGCTTTCAAAGCTGATTTGCATGAATCTTAGCAAACACCCTGATCCCTCTGCGGGACAGTTGAACTCGGGTCTGAGATCACTACTTGACAAGCATGCTCCATCTGCTCGCCGTAAAGTGTCATGTCGGACATCCTCACCATGGTTCAGCGCCGTGGGAGGCAAGCTTCTCGCTGCAAAGAGAGAGCGACGACAAGCTGAGAGACTATGGCTGTCCACTGGACTTACCGTACACAAGCAGATTTTCAGCGCTGCTAAGAAATATGTAACTCGTCTGGTACTCGTGGCGAAGACAGCTTTCTTCAATGCCAAGATTGCAGCGTGCACCACCAGCAAGCAGCTATATAATGTAACCAACAAACTGACTGCTAGAAGGGATCCATCTCCACTCCCGACCATTTTCTCACCATTAGAGCTGCCTGATCAGTTCTCAAATTTCTTTAATGAAAAAGTTCAGAACATTCGTGATAGACTTGATGGACTTATTTCACAGTCTCCATCACAGTATGACGTTCCCTTTTCTGGTCAGTGTCTCTCGTCCTTCAGACCTGTCAGTGAACAGGAACTTCATGCTGTGCTGAAGAGAACTGCACAAAAAACTTGTAGTTTAGACCCACTTCCTACTACATTGCTGTACGAGTGTATTGATGTTGTGCTTCCAGTCATGACCAACATTGTCAACGAGTCCCTGAGGTCTGGTATTTTTCCGTCGGATTTCAAGTCCGCCATTGTTAAACCTTTGCTAAAAAAGCCCTCTCTAGACCCTAACAATCTACAGAATTACCGCCCTGTCTCAAACCTCCCTTTTCTCTCTAAGATCGTTGAGAAGGTTGTGTTGTCGCAACTTCTCGACCATCTGAACCTGAATCATCTTCTTAGTCCCAATCAGTCTGCTTACCGTGCAGGTCATTCCACTGAAACTGCGCTCGCAAAAATTCTTAATGACCTCCTCGAGGCTCTTGATGATGGCAAAGTATCTGTTCTCGCACTGTTAGACCTATCTGCTGCCTTTGATACGATTGACCATGACATTTTGCTACAACGTCTCTATTCTGTGTATGGCATTCATGAAACTGCTTTATCGTGGTTTAGATCATATCTGACGGACAGAACTCAGTGCATAGTTGTTAATGATAAACTATCCAGCCCATCCACGGTGCGCTTTGGCGTCCCACAAGGTTCAGTTCTTGGACCAGTCCTCTTTACCCTGTATGTTCAGCCACTGGCCAGTGTCTTTAACCGTTTCTCTATATCACATCATGCATTTGCAGATGATACTCAACTCCATGACTCATGTTCACCTGATCAGATTATGGACACAATCGAGATCCTTCAGGAGTGCGTCTTGGATACTAAGATGTGGATGACTTCAAACAAATTACAGTTGAATGACGGAAAAACTGAGGCCATGATAATTGCTTCCCCGAGGTTGACGAAGACGCTGACACTCCCCCAGTCATTACAAATCTGTGGTGCCACTGTCCCCTTCTCCCCCCATGTAAAAAATCTGGGTGTCACACTTGATAGTAGCCTGTCCATGCGCCTTCATGTGAACAACGTTTGCAGATCCGCCTATACTGAACTGCGACGTATTGCTTCAGTCCGCCACTATCTGACACCTGAAGCAACTAAAGTACTTGTCTGCGCTTTTGTTTTGTCTAAATTAGACTATTGCAATGCTCTTTTGGCTGGCTGTTCCCAGTGTCTGATTGGCAAACTCCAGAAAATTCAAAACTCAGCTGCCAGGTTGATTCTTAGAGTCCCTAGATCAGATCATATCACACCCCATCTGTCTGCCCTACACTGGTTACCTGTTACAGCTAGGATTCAGTACAAAATTTCATGCATGACTCACAGTTGTATTACCTGTTCCTGCCCACACTACCTTGCCTCTCTTCTCCAGCTGTATACGCCCTTGAGACAGAATTTGCGCTCTGCTGCCGACTCTCGACTTTTACGTATCCCTCTTGTCAAAACAAAGTCGTTTGGTGAGAGGTCATTCAGATACCAGAGCCCAGTTGTTTGGAATGATCTCCAACGCGAACTGAGATACGTGGATTCGAGAGAGGCATTCAAGCGTGCCCTAAAGACCCATATGTTTTCTGTCAGCTACAAATGACTTTGTCACACACCTGTCATGTTAAAGTCATCTCTATCTATTTATAGAAGTAGTGTGTGTGTGGGTGTGTGTGTGAATGCCAGTATGAGTCCATGAGCGTAGCACTTTTGAATGGTGACTTTATAGCTTGTTTACAGAGTGCGTTGTATTTTGTTTTTGTACTTTTTGTAAATTCCATTTTTGTAATTAGTTATTTTTTGTACATTAGTTTTTGTTAAGCGCCTAGAGCTCTAATCTGAGGTTAGGCGCTATACAAGTACTCATTATTATTATTATTATTAACCCATTTAGCCCCGACGCCCTACAGCAGGACTGATTGACCATGATAATTCAAGGGTAGTGCCAGATTGGCTTGGCGCCTTTAGGCGCCAAACCAATCTGGCACTACCCTTGAATTATCACGGTCAATCCATCTCCTGGAACTGGTACATATTTTTTAAGTAACGCCTTCAAAATTTGGGAAATGCGACCGTGGGGTTAAATGGGTTAATTTTCTTTGATGTTTCTTCTTCGTTTTTTTTTTTTTTTTTTTTTTTTTTTTTTTTTTTTTTGGGGGGTGGGGGGGGGGGGGGGGGGGGACAGCAAGGTTTCTAACCCCTCCCCCTCCCCTTCACCTGCTTCCACACTCCACCACCCCTGCTCGTTACACTAATTGCACTAATGTGTACATCTTGCTCATCAAAAGCGAGAAAAGATGTGAACAGTTGATAGTATTGTTTCTAAAGGTGACGTTCAAATTACCGTGACGGTCACGGTTCAGTGATTACGAGTGCAGGTGGGCGGGAAGTATGGAATGATGCTGAGGCGAATCGATAGTTGTGTGTGGGTCTGTGATTTTTGGACCTTACGGCTGCCACTCCTAACTTGTCCAAAATCACATACCAGTCCAAGTATTTTCTCTCATTGTCGGCATTGAAAAGAAAGCGCATTCATATAAAATCAATGCAAGCATTTGCATGCAGTAAGATACCACAGCTGAAGAAATAGCCCACAATAGTTCAAATGTAGTACCATATTAGCTTGGCGCCTTGGAAGGCGCCAAACTAATCTGGCACTACCCTTGAACGATCATGGTTGATGCACCTGCTATAGCTGGTGAGTGTACAGTTTTTGCAGACGCATCATAACAAAATAAACAGCTTGCAAAATTAGAATCATAGTGACGCAATAGGAGAACTTTATCCTAGTCAGGATGAGAATCAAAGTCAGTAGGTTGAGCCCATTTATAGGACCGAAAGAATCAATGAATCAATGAATCTTTATTTTACAACGGTGAAGATATTAACACAGTAACTATGTAATTTTTCGAACCTGCCGTTGCTAAAACTACGACTAACTAAGTGCAAAATGTACATAAAACAGGGGGACATCAAAGCACAGTGATACAAAATATACAGTCCACTAAAAACAAACACACGCATGCACGCACAAACGCACACACGCGCGCGTGCGCGCGCGCACACACACACAGATGCACACACACACACACACACACACACATGCATACAAACACATACACACACGCGTACATACACATGATTGTTAGAATATACATGTACATACGTGTGTCTACGTATAACTAGATATTGTTATTAGAGTGATGTCAGGTATCTATAAAGACTTGTCTTGAAACGAGATAATGTCGGAGTGGCTTTAACGTGATGCGGAAGTGAGTTACACAGTGTGGAACCCGGAAATGACAAAGTGGATTAAAAGTGGAAGAAAGTGGGTTGAGCCACTTTATAGTAAGGTCTAAAGGGAACGTTTCGTTGGATGGCCCCGATCACTGCAGCATGCGTCCTAGTAGCATCGCGCTGCTAATATCTGAGAAGTAGGCCTACCTTAAAACGTGGATGTAAATGAAAAAAATCCTTGCGAGCAAGATGCATATATTCTCATGAGCCCCTGCGGCTGCAGGGGCTTATGAGAATATACGCCTCTTGCAGATGGAGCGGGATAGATGAATCCACGGAAAAGAAGCCAAACGTACAGGTTGTGTGGATTACCTTTGAATTATTGAAGCCGTCGGAGTAATTTTACTTGTAAGCTTCGCTAAAGGTCATGTTGTGGAGATTTGAAAACGCATGCACGCTGCCTCACTGAAAGGCGATTAACCGTGTTTTAAACAGCACCAGAGTTATTCCAGCATGCAAATTTAATATTGTCTATACAGGGCTGGCTTCCAGAGTCACTCATTTCTGTCTTTCCCGCTCTCACTCTCTCGTCTCTCTCTGTCTGCTGTGAGATGGCCTTGGTCGCCTGCTCGGCGTCAAACCATACCAACTAATATCCGTCTCTCTCCTTTATTTGTTGCTGTTGTTAAATACTGTTTTTAACACATTTTCCCATTTATACCCGTAGATTTAAGATATTAGTAATTTTGTATATTTTAGATGTGAAATGATGAATATGACAGTGTCTCTACGTAGAACATTTACCGTTCTAAAATAAAGTTTAACTGATTCATTGCTCTCTCTCTCTCTCTCTCTCTCTCTCTCTCTCTCTCTCTCTCTCTCTCTCTCTCTCTCTCTCTCTCTCTCTCTCTCTCTCTCTCTCTCTCTCTCTCTCTCTCCATGCTGCCTCTGCGTAAGTTACTCATGTACAATAAAGGCGTACTTATGTTTAAAATCTACCACTCTAAAACGCCTAGTTGTCTAACAGATCTATTTATCCCTGCTCATACGCCTTATAAAAGGACGAGGAACAATCTATCTATACCAAGGCCGCGCCTCGATATATTCAAAACTAGTTTGTCTTACTTAGGAGCCAAACTATGGGATTTGTTGCCTATCGACATTACTGGGGCTCCTTCTTTGTCCACATTCAGGGCCCGCTTATTTCGGCAGCTGAAAGAAACTTAATCCCATAGTTGTGTAGTTGTGTCGGCGTTTTTCGAGCGCATTAAGTTGTATTGTCGAGTTTGCTGTTGCTGTTCAAACTAAGCTTCTAACGTTCATGTTTAATCAGGTTCTTAGTGTGTGTGTGTGTGTGTGTGTGTGTGTGTGTGTGTGTGTGTGTGTGTGTGTGTGTGTGTGTGTGTGTGTGTGTGTGTGTGTGTGTGTGTGTGCGTGTGTGTGTGTGTGTGTGTGTGTGTGTGGGGTGTGTGTGCGTGTGTGTGTGTGTGTGTGTGTGTGTGTGTGTGTGTGTGTGTGTGTGTGTGTGTGTGCCGGCGCGTGTGTGTGTGACTGCTAAATAGTGTTTTTTATTTATTTATTTTTTTATCACGTTTTGCCCTTCCAATTTTTGTAGTTTTAGTCACGCGCGTGAGATTGTTGTGTGAGTGCGTGTGCAAGGACATGATTGAAAAAAGGTCTGTGTACCTAATCATATTTCATTTCTCTCTCTCTCTCTCTCTCTCTCTCTCTCTCTCTCTCTCTCTCTCTCTCTCTCTCTCTCTCTCTCTCTCTCTCTCTCTCTCCAATGGTTGTTTCTGAACTGAAAAAAAGTGCAGCTTGCAGTGTCGCTAATCAGGGACTACCTTTGAGCCAGTAAGATCATCATAGTTCAAGGGTGGTGCCAGAACAGCAGTGCACTCTTCTAGTGAGATCAGCGTCCTTCTGATCAATACGAGTATCCAATTGGAATCGTAACTGAGTCTGCAACCTTTAACTTTTAAAAATATTTATATATTTTTTTTTAAATACAGATTTTGCTGTAAATTGCGAAATTAACCCCTTGACGGCCGAGAAAACGTTGTTCACGATCCAGCTGCAAGAGGCATAGATCCTCATGAGCCCCCGCAGTTGCGGGGGCTCATGAGGATCTATGCCTCTTGCTGACCCCACCTTGTATCCGTGTTTACTGGATGGCTGGGGCTTATTTTGCGCTGACTGCACCTTTTCACTACCAGTGGCCGCAGACCGTTTCTGTAATATGTTTAACCCATTTAACCCCACGGCCGCATTTCCCAATTTTGGGAGGTGTCACCTAACGACTATGCACCAGCTGCAGGAAATGGATCGACCATGATAATTGAAAGGTAGTGTGCCAGATTAGCTTGCGACTGATGGCGCCAAACTAATCTGGCACTACCCTTGAATTATCATGGTCGATCCATCTCATGCAGTTTGGACGTTGGGTTTAAATGGGTTAACTCAATGCCGACTAGCCTACCGTGTCAAAGGCTCATGGAGACAAAGTGGTGTCAGCAAGAGCGTGGATCCTCATGAGCCCCCGCATATGCGGGGGCTCATGATAATCCACGCTCTTGCTGACACCACTTTGCCTCCAGTTGCAGTTGGGTCGTGTTCACTTTTTTCTCGACAGCCAACTGGGGTTAACTGACCTGTCTGGACAAACTATAACCCTATCTACGCCCCGCCAGCGGCAGATCTGTGGCAACCAAGCCAAAGTGTAAGCTTCGTTCATCCAAGCTTTCAAACAAAGTGTCGGCTTTAGCGTCCGCAGATCAACTGAGAAATGTGTAAATAGAAGATCCGAGCTGTTGACACGTTGGGTTTTAGCCCTTATCATTCGGAATACACCAGTGTGTGAAATAGGTTTGACAAAAATAGTCCAAGGGTAGTGCCGGAATAGCTTGGCGCCTCTAGGCGCCAAGCCATTCTGGCACCACCCTTGAACTAAAGCCATGGGTCTGTATCTTTAGCTGTAAGTACTATAATGTAGCTTGCTATATGGGAGTGTACAAATTTGAAGCTTTTAGCCTCAGTATGATATGGGTTAAAGAGGGAGGGAGGAAGGAGTGTCGCAAAGTGTCCTCCGGGATTGGGGGTGGGGGTGGGGGGGGGCTGGAGGGGGGAGGGTTTGGGGTGGGTGGGTGGGCGAGTCCCCTGACAATTCTGATACTCTATATAAAAAAAATCCAGACGAAAAAGGTGACCGCCAAGCGTCAAGCATTCGAAGAAATATCGCAATAAAGAAGGAAACATGCTTATCAGAATGCAACGAATTGTTGTTTTACTTGTCCTTTCTAAGTGTGTTTCTTTCTTTGCTGGTATTGTTCTTTGATACACGTGTATTTGCTGGTCCGTGTTACTGGACTCCACGAATCTGAGACACGTCCACTTCCTGCGTCCACAACACTACCCTTGAACCGTCTTGGTTGAAATTGGTCTACTCTGCTTTTGAACTACCTAATCAGGCACTCTCCTTGAATTGTTGGCCGTTCCATCTCCCACCTTAATTTGTCGAACTGAATGGGTTAGGGTTACTAGCTAGATGTGTTCGCACCCCTGGAAAGATACCCAGCTGTTTCGATCGTCGCCTAATTCCATCGCCGGCCTTGTTTAGCCCCTTCACTACCTGTGGCCACGACTCATTATCAACCCCTGGGCTGTCGAGAGAAAAAAAAAACTTGAACAGCACCCAACTGCAAGAGGCATAGATCCTCATGAGCCCCCGCAGTCGCGGGGGCTCATGAGGATCTATGCCTCTTGCTGAACCATTTTCAGCCGATGGTTCTGTGGATGACTGGGGCTCTGACGATTATCCATGAGGATCTATGCCTCTTGCTGACACCACTTTCAGTCCGATGGTTGTGTGGATGACTGGGGCTCTGACGATTATCCAGATCAAAAAAGGTGACTGCCAGGCGTGTACAACGCAGCGAAGGATCTAAGGACGAAAGAAATGTTTCGAGTTAAAACCCTTTTGTCAAAATAGTCTAGACCTACAAAGAGGTACACAATTTGCAGCTTTATCTTTCCTCGTGATGAAGGCGAAGAAGAATTTGTCAACCAGCGTGTACAAGAGAGAACCGAGACCCTTGCTTGGAGGATGCGGAGAGTTCCCAGTGTGCTGAGACAGCAAAAGTGCCTTTTGCGGCAAAGGCGCCCGTCGTAGAACACAAGGAAAGGTTTCCTTAAATAGCCCCTATAGGTCATGTTTCTTGAAGACCTATGAGGAGTCATTTCAGCAGCAAAACATTTTTTATGTGGCCTTTTCCACACGTTCTCCCTCGAAAACATCGGACATGTAAGGTTCGGCCGCGAATGCCTCGCCGGCATCTGATGGCACTCAGCTATTTTGTTCTGCACGTGTAGCCAGAAGAATCATTTCCCATTCAGCTTGATAAACAAAAACAAAAAATTTTTTGAATGAGAAATGGGGATATCGTTGTCACAGGTACGCGCCCACCCTCCAAACGTAAAAAATGGTTGCCTTGATTACTTGCTAGTGGTCTCTTTACGTCAGTGTGTGTGTGCTTACATGCGTACGTGTTTTTTGTTTTCAGTTGTTTGTTTCTTTCTTTGTCTGTATTGTCTTTATGTGAATGTGTGTGTGTCTGTGTGTGTGTGAGTGTGTGTGTGTATGTGTGTGTGTTGTGTCTGTGTGTGTATGGTGTCTGTGTGTGTGTGTGTGTGTATGTGTGTGTGTGCCGTTGTGTCTGTGTGTGTGTGTGTGGTGTTTGTGTGTGTGTGTGTGTGTGTGTGTGTGTGTGTGTGTGTGTGGTGTCTGTGTGTGTGTGTGTGTGGTGTCTGTGTGTGTGGTGTCTGTGTGTGTGTGTGTGTGTGTGTGTGTATGTGTGTGGTGTGTGTGTGTGTGTGTGTGTGTGTGTGTGTGTGTGTGTGTGTGTGGGCGGGGAGCGTTAACCCCTCTAGTGACTTTTATCGACAGTTGTGTGTGTGTGTGTGTGTGTGTGTGTGTGTGTGTGTGTGTTTATTTTGGGGATGGTTTTGTCGTTTAAAATCAATGCGGTGTATGAAATCAACACACGCACTGACGTAGCAAGCAATCAAGGCAATCATTTTTACGTTTGGAGGGTAGGCGCGTACGTGTGGCAACGTGGTTATCACATCCCCGTTTTCCCCTCAGAATCCACCTTTCTTGTTGCAGCTAATAGAAAATGATTTTTCTGGCTAGAAGTGCAGAACAAATTAGGCTGAGTGCCCTCAGATGCGAGGCATTCGCGGCTGAACCTTACATGTGCGATGTTTTTGAGGGTGAACCTGTGGAAAAGGCCACACCCCCCCCCCACCCCCCACCCCCAAAAAATTTTTTTTGCTGAAATAAAAAAAAGAAAACACTTTAAAATGGTGTTATCCGATTTTTAGAGTGTCTGACCAAACATGAGATGTGTGCTAAAACAACGCAGCACACAGAGAAATGTCCGTCTTGCGATTTTTGATTTTGGGGGTAGGTAACGTTACCGGGTCACAGCGTATAAACTACGCAATGGACAATAATGCCGTTGAAAGTGTTGTAAAGAAGGCTAAAAATACTTTAAAGTGACGTAGACAGATTTTCAAAATGTTAAGCCGTTTGCAAAATATCGACCAGCAAATCTTTGTCTTTTTTTAATGGCTCACAGTGTATAAGTGTTTTCGGACAAAGGCTATAGAGGCTACACAAGGAAAACATCACTGAACACGTTTGTCTGTCTACTTTGAAAAAGGGGTTTTAAACCCGAAATATTCGTGAATTTTGTTGTAACTGTCCTTTCTAAGATTGTTTCTTTCTTCGTTGGCTTCTTTTCTGTCGATTAACCAAGATTTCAGAAATACAATCTGCGTCCGCCGACAGTGAAGAGGTTAACACATTCTACCCCAGGACCGAAATCCGCAAAGTGCAAAGTTGCCCCCTGAAGACTGTATTACACTTCTGGAAACAGATCGAGCGTGAGAGTTCAAGGGTTGTGCCAGAATAGCTTGGCGCCTATGGGCGCCAAGCTATTCTGGCACAACCCTTGAACTATCACGCTCGATCCATGTCTTGCCGTGGCGTGTCGGAGTTGAATGAGTTAAACTTATCGTGGTTCTAAGTCCGGTTGTTGGAACCGTATACGGATTACTGCTGTAAGTGGATCCAGCAAGAGGCATAGATCCTCATAAGCCCCCGCAGTTGCAGGGGCTCATGAGGATCTAAGCCTCTTGCTGTTGGGTCTACTCGCTTTTCCCTGTAGTGGAGAAGGTTAGTGGAGTATCGACAAACTTATTTGGGCTCTGCAAATCTGATTGTTATTTTCGCTGCAAGTTGATTAGGAAAAAGGTCGTACGCTTACGCCCATCTGACTGCAGGGCAGAACAGACATGTTATATAGGCCTAGCTGTGTTTTTTTTACTATATTACGTATAGATCTCCTTGTGTTTTGCTTCTGATATTGGCAACACAGTCATTTTATATGTGATTAGAGAACACCAGATTTGTCTGGTTCCAGCAGCGTAGGAAGATGCAGACGGGCCCTGGCTTCCCTCAAAGAAAAATATTTGGGGGAAAGGGGGGCTGGGGGAGGTGCGGCAGAGTATTCCCTGCCCCCCCCCCCCCCCCCGCCTCTTAATATATTTTAAGAAAGAAAATTACATAAATTTTGATTTTTTTCTTATGATTTTTGTCGATGCTGGATGACTATTGCCTCTCCATAACCCCTTTCCCCCCTCCCCCTCCCCCCCACCCCCCGTTTTAATTTTTGGAAGATTCGACTGATACACCACCTTCCCCTCACATCTGTTTTTTTTTGGGAGGGTTGGAAAGCAACATTTTAGGCACGCTGCACCCCCCCCCCCTACCCCCCCCCGCTACCCCCCCCCCCCACACACACACCTTACCTCTCTCTCTACACACACACACACACACACACACACACACACACACACACACCACCACCACCACCACCACCACCACCTCTCTCTCCACACACACACACACACACACACACACATATACATACACACACACCACACTCACACACACACACACACACACACACACACACACACACACACACACACACACACACACACACACACACACAAATAAATACCTTCCTAGGCTACTGCCTCCAGTTGCAGGAAATTTTTCCCAGCCAGCAACAGCCAAGCAACTGTCGTTCAGCACTGCAGCCAGATTTTTCCGTGAGGCTACAAATAGATCAAAACAAAGCTGTACTGCCTTTTGAAAATTACGTGCGACTCGATCCAGGTTCTAGCTGTCCAGGGAAAAAAAAACATAGCATGCATGTAGAAAAGGTTTGTATCAAATTGGCTCAGTTGCACTGCGCCTGAATTAATCAGTGTTCAGGTCGTACTCCATTGGCAATAGCTGTTCCTGTCCCCCATCACTCGCCCGTTATCACTCCAGTGTTCAGGTCGTACTCCATTGGCAATAGCTGTTCCTGTCCCCCATCACTCGCCCGTGATCACTCCAGTGTTCAGGTCGTACTCCATTGGCAATAGCTGTTCCTGTCCCCCATCACTCGCCCGTTATCACTCCAGTGTTCAGGTCGTACTCCATTGGCAATAGCTGTTCCTGTCCCCCATCACTCGCCCGTGATCACTCCAGTGTTCAGGTCGTACTCCATTGGCAATAGCTGTTCCTGTCCCCCATCACTCGCCCGTTATCACTCCAGTGTTCAGGTCGTACTCTATTGGCAATAGCTGTTCCTGTCCCCCATCACTCGCCCGTTATCACTCCAGTGTTCAGGTCGTACTCCATTGGCAATAGCTGTTCCTGTCCCCCATCACTCGCCCGTTATCACTCCAGTGTTCAGGTCGTACTCCATTGGCAATAGCTGTTCCTGTCCCCCATCACTCTCCCGTTATCACTCCAGTGTTCAGGTCGTACTCCATTGGCAATAGCTGTTCTTGTCCCCCATCACTCGCCCGTTATCACTCCAGTGTTCAGGTCGTACTCCATTGGCAATAGCTGTTCCTGTCCCCCATCACTCGCCCGTTATCATTCCGGTGCCGTGGACGTTAACCCTTTTAGCCCCGGATCCCTATAGCAGGAGATGGCTTGACCATGACAATTTAAGGGTAGTGCCAGATTAGCTTGGCGCCTTCAGTTTAAATTAATTAATAATCAACCTGTAGAGGTGGTCACTGAATTTAAATACCTTGGCACAGTCGTGGATAGTTGGCTGTCCTTTACTGGAAACACCGATCTGATTGTGAAAAAAGCAAACCAGCGTCTGTACCTTCTTAGGAACTGAGAAGTTTTGATGTCAGTTCCAGGGTTTTAGAATCCGTTTATAGAAGCCTGATCGAAAGCATACTGACTTTTAACATCACTGCTTGGTATGGCAACCTCAGTATGAAAACAGGGGCAGACTGTCACGTATCGTCAGAACAGCTGAGAAGATCCATGGCCTAGGACAGTACCCAGTAGATGATCTGTACCATGGAGCTGTCCGAAGGATCATATAGCTGCTAGCATTGTCAATGATCCTCGTCACCCACTATCTGATCAGTTTCAAATGCTACCATCAGGCAGACGTTTCAACATGCCACTTGCCAAAAAGAATGTTTTTAAGAAGTCTTTTATTCCAACTGCTGTCTCGATTTTGAACTCTCGTTTATAACGCCGCGATAAGTATGATCTACTTAACATTACCTCCCATCTTGTGACAGACTGCTTGTGATAGATTGCTGCAATGATAATTTTTCATGATATGTTCTTGTAGCGTTTGTTAATGTCTTATATTGTTGTTTCATGACGAGCCGAAAGGCAAATTTCTGTCGTGCCTTGACTCGAACAGACAATAAAGTTGTATTATATTGTATTGTATTATTATGGTCAAGCCATCTCCTGCAGCTGGTACATAGTCTTTAGGCAACATCTACAAAATTCTAAAAGGGTTAAACCCACAACTGACCTGAGTTCCAGCCGGTAAGACCGCCAAAATGTCGTTCATGCCAGACCGAGTTTTGGCTCATTTTAGCGTATTTAGCGAAGATGCGCTCAAAGAGGAGAGATCAATACGTCGATAGACATCGTGAACAAAATCTGCACTTTCTCAACCTGAGCCTGTGGCCCGGGTCGTAAATACAGAAGCCTGGCCATAGTGCCAGTGTTGCTGGTCGGATCGACAGTGATGGGGAGCCTGGTGTGCAGAGGCGAATGTCGTTAATAATTTTTATGTCCGATATGACCCTGCCGTCTGAAGTATATGTCTTGTCAGCGTGCTTCCCCACGGGCGAGCTATCCTTGCTGGAAGCTGTCTTGCTAGATCCATCGTAGATGCAATGCCTCAAACACAAAGATGTGAAAGAGGTCAACCAGAGGCGTACATAATCATGAGCCCCCGCAACCCCCGGGGCTCACGAGGATCTATGCCTCTTGTATTTTTTAAAAATTTAGTTATATTCTTTTATTATTATTATTATTATTATTATTATTATTATTATTATTTTGGAAGGGCTATGCGGGGTAGGGGTAGATGGGGGGTGGGGGGTGGGGGTGGTGGTGGTGGGGTGGTGGTGGGGCTTGGGGAGGGGGTAGCTGTAGATCAGCAGTCGCAAGCGCTCCTGAGGATTTATGTAATTTTTAATTTAGTTATAGTCTTTTCAATTATTATTATTATTATTATTATTATTATTATTATTATTATTATTATTATTATTATATTATTATTATTATTATTATTATTATTATTATTATTATTATTATTATTATTATTTGGGAGGAGGGGAGCTAGTTTCAAATCGCTTGAGATGATTCGGGCAGTACCCCATTCTATCAGTGTCGGAAAAAAAAAAACCCAGCTGCAATACCACCAACTAACAGAGGCATGCACTCTTATGAAGAATGTATGTCTCTCCGGGTCAGTCCGGCAGTGATGGAGTTAATTATGTCCGCCTGATTGGGGATTATGTCCCCTCGTAGGCGTTGATGCGTAGTTTATGATGCCCCTGGGGAATGCATTGTATGAGGGTGTACTTGGACACTGGGCTGACCTCGTGGATTGGGCCCACTGCAGAGCATCCGGTACCGATGCCGAGTTACATTGGAGGCCACCCAGCTGTACGAGGTATAGATCTATGCTGACACTACTTAAATCATAGACGCCTGACGAGTGCGTGTTGATAATGAATACAGTAAAATAAATACGATTTCTCTGAGTCAGCCCTCGGCGCGCACGGTACACACTTGATACACACAATTGAAATGCGGAACCTGCCCACATTATCCCAGTTTCATCATCATCATCAGTCCCTTGCCCGAACTGGGCGTTGGGGGGACTGAAAGGCAGCAGCAACAGACAGTGCTCTCCACTGAGTTCTATTTTGGGCGGTGGCAAGCAAGTCTGGCATCTCGAGTTCGGTCCATTCTTTTATGTTTGCGACCCAACTCTTTCTCTGACGACCTCGCCGACGACTTCCTTCGAGAGTGCCTTGGAGGATAGTCTTGGACAAGGTGTTGTGTCGGGTCACGTGGCCAAACCAAGCAAGCTTGCGCCGTTTCACGGTTGCCAGAAGGGGTTCATGTGGGCCCACCAGGGAAGTGACGATGCTCCGTACATATTCGTTGGTCTTGTGCTCGCGGTACGAGATGCGGAGCAACTTCCTCAGGCACTTGTTCTCAAAGGCCTGGATTTTCTTTTCTGAGTCTGCAAGCAGTGTCCAAGTCTCACAGCCGTAGAGTAGAATAGACACTACGAGGGACTTGTAAAGCCTGTACTTGATGGTGAAGCTGATGGAGTTACTTCGCCATATCCTGTCCAGCCTGGCCATTGCGGATGTTGCTGTATCTATCCTGATACGGATCTCTGCTATGCAACTACCGTCTTTGGACAGGGTGGCTCCCAAGTACTTGAAGCTATTGACCTCTTCTAGCTTCTGGCCGTTCATGTGAATGTTGCTGCTGCTGCTATCCCAGTTTAGAGTTCACTTAAAGACTTTTCTTTTTTGTCAGGCATTTAACATGCAGCTCACCGGTTTTCTTTCCTTAGTGAACTGTTAACTGCCTTTATTCTGATTCTGGATTTTATGTGACAAGAAAGTGGATGTAAGGTGTTGGGAAGGGGTGGTGTGGATTAAAGTAGTGTCAGTATTATTGTGCGTGTGTCTGAGAGAGAGAGAGAGAGTGTGCAGTTGTGCATGCGCAGTGAGTCTAGTGTTTTCCTGGAGAACAGCGCTATACAAGAGCTATTTATTATTATTATTATTATTATTATTATTATTATTATTATTATTATTATTATTATTATTATTATTATTATTATTATTATTATCATTATTATTATTATTATACTGAAGTGTTTCCGATGATTCCAAAAATGTTGCATTTCTTTTGCTCTTCAGTATACAATACATGGTATGACGCGGTGACAAAGTAGGTCAAACGTGATAATTCAGCTGTGGACGGAAGTGACGTGTGACTACAAACTCGCTGATGAATACATTTAATTACAGAAAATAACTATGAGTAATGTACCATGCGGGCCGAGGCCCGGGCTCACTTGTAATCATGATATTATCAAAACGCACGTTTCAGGCGCATATGCTTTAAATCTGTAATCATTGGTCGGCTGGTGCTCTTTGGCGTTGAATGAACAAAGATTTATAGAACACAATCTGCGTCCAGTGGCAGTGAACAGGTCAAGTTAAGATGTCGTGACCATTTTCCCTTCAAGTGTACACTTGCACAACCCGCCACCTCCCTCCTCCCCCTCCCTCCTTTCGCCCCACCAGACCCATACATTTATATTCCCACCCTAAACCATGGGAAGGCAGTAAGACCTCCAAATCAATTACAGGTCAGCTTCAGTATCATTAGGTCTTTGGAGACGTGCCGCCTCCGGATACCCGGCATAAGCCGCGTATCAGGAGGCGCCACGTCTGCAATGAGTTAATTAGTACAACACGTGGACAGGTCTAGAGCTCGGAGCTGGACTCCCAGTGAGCAAGAGGTTTTGAGGCCCACGTCAGCTTTTGTTGGCTGGCGCACAGTAATGCGCGGGCCAGATAGAAATGACATGAGCTGATTGACTTTTTGCTTATTGGCTCATTACGTGACATCCTCAGGACGATATTGTCAATATAGAAAAAAGATATCATTTGAGGTCTGTACTACTACTACTACCACTACTTTAACTACTACTACTGCTACTATTTTTATTATTATGATTGCTACAACTACTACCAATAATAATATAGATCTTGTAAAGCGCAGTATTCCGGTACGAGCTTAATGCGCTTTACATCGAGAATTACACTATAACGAGTCGACAAATACAATTTAGGATAAAACATGCAGATTAAGACATGGACAGGAGCTCACACACTGTGACATACACACCAATCTCTGTGCAGGTAAAGGCCCCGCCACAGGAGCCGGTTGTGCCCCGATTTTGAAGCCGATTCCGATCCGATTGCGATCGGATGACGTCAATTATCCGATCCGGTCCCAATCGGTTGGGAATCGGGTGACTAGAACCTGCTCTATTTTCCCGATCCGAATCGGTCCCGATCGTAAGCTTCAACCAATCAGAGCGCGTCTCGCAAATCATGTCGTTTCAGCACGGTTTGCAAATGGCGGAACACGCCTGTTGTGATCAGTACCACCGCCGTTGCTGTTCGCACGCCTCTTCCCGAATACGATGCAAAACTGCTGATAATGCAAGCACATCATCATCACTGTCAAAACTAGCAGTCATTTTGCAGAACAGGTACGACTTTGATCTTCGGTTCAAACCGGTCGGCTAAACAAGTCGGGACATGTGTGGGCACTGCACACGTTTTTTAGTCTGGCCCGATCACCTACCGATTCGAAAACTGAACGGGAATCGGCCTCAAAACCGGGCTCCTGTAGCGGGGCCTTAAAATCTGAATATAAAACAGTTACAGTACTGGAGTCCGATCGAGAATGATTGTTCAAGGGTGGTGTCAGAATGGCTTGGCGCCTACAGGCGCCAAGCTATTCTGACACGACCCTTGAACTATCATAGTCGATCCACATCCTGTCGAAGCAGGTCAACGCATTGTGGTTTAGATAGATTCCTTTAAGACCCCGCCACACGGGCCGGTTGTGCCCCGATTTTGAAGCCGATTCCGATCCGATTGCGATCGGATGACGTCATATATCCGATCCGGTCCCAATCGGCTGGGAGTCGGGTGTCTATGTCTAGAACCTGCTCTATTTTTCCGATCCGAATCGGCCCCGATTGTAAGCTTCAACCAATCAGAGCGCGTCTCGCAAAGCATGTCGTTTGAGTTTGAAAATGGCGGAAGATCAGTACCACCTTCGTTGCCGATGTTTCACCCGCCTCTTCCCGAATATGATGCAAAACTGCTGATAATGCAAGCACATCATCATCACTGTCAAAACTAGCAGCCATTCGCTGAACAGGTACGACCTTGATCTTCGATTCAAACTGGTCGGCTAAAAAAAAGTCGGGGAATGTCTGGCAGTACACACGTTTTTGCAGTCCGGTCCGATCACACTCCGATTCGAAACTGCTCGAGAATCGGCCTCAAAATCGGGCATGTGTGGCGGGGCCTTTAGAAACCTGTGTCCATGCAGCACAACACTGTTTCGCGATCGAGAATAACGCGGTCTGACTTTATTGCTTTGATTCAGCGCATTATACCTTGGCTGACATGTACTCTTGATTGCACACTGGCTGCCAGAAGTTGCTGATCTCCACCCTAATTTACCGCTGATACCCCAAATTAGATGACGCTGCGACAGTGTTAATTCAGTCACTTGAAATCCATACCACGCTTCCTGGCTTCATATTCACAATGTGGATGACCTGCACAGGCACCAGACAGCAATCCAGACCAAAAAGGTGACTGACTACCAATTGTGTAAAATGCAAAAAAAACAAACAAAAAACAACTCCCAAGCAAAGAAAGTACAAGTATGACCGACGTTATGAAATTGTCGGGTTAAACTTTTTTCCTTCCAAGATGGACATACAAACAAGAATACAAGGCATACCTGTGCTTGTCCTTTCTAAGTGTGTTTCTCTTTTTGTTAGGATTTTCTTTAAAAAAGACAAGTCCTTTAAAACGATATCTTTTAATGTAGTACATGGCAGGATTGTTTCAGTTTCTCTATCAGCTTCTTCCATCCGCAGGAGACACAGAATTTCATAAGCCAAGTTCCTGAAAACATTCACTGGTCAGTCTCTAAACAAAAGTTCCATCTGCAAGAGGCATAGATCCTCATAAGCCCGTGCACCTGCACGGGCTCATGAGGATCTATGCCTCTTGCAGAAGTCATTGTCCCCGCAACTTTGTTCCTGGGACAGAAAGTTTCGTTTGACTTGGCCAATCAGTGCTAGTTAGAGCGGGCTCTTTCGCCATTAATTGGCTGGTCACAAGGTCATGTGATGCCTCGGGCGTGGCTGGATTCCGCGGAATTAATAGCGCGAGGAGTGCTAACTAGGTTTGATGAACTAGATTCTCTCTCTCTCTCTCTCTCTCTCTCTCTCTCTCTCTCTCTCTCTCTCTCTCTCTCTCTCTCTCTCTCTCTCTCTCTCTCTCTCTCTCACCCCCCGCCCCCCACTATCCCCGAGAATGTGCTGGCTCAGGAACCAGACGGACACGCTCTTCTGTGAAACCCTGCTGGTCTGAACCCTTGAGGGCTACGTTCATAATCACTGAAATCTGCGTTGGCAAAGGGTTTAAACTATTTGACTAATTGATTGACTGATTGACTGATTGATTGATTGATTGATCGATCGATCGATTTCTCGCTTCCTTGCATGATCGCTTGGCTAACAGACGATTCCGTAAATTGGATTACGATCAAAAACTGCGTGTCTTTTGACGCAAACAGTGGATTAAAAGAAAGGACAAACATGAGATATCTCACGTTTGTCCGGGCTTTTAATTAATTGTTTTCGTGCAAACTGGATATAATTCTGATTTAAAATAAAGTCTAATGATCTGTTAAACTTGTTGAACCCTTATCATTCGGAAACCACCAGTGTGTGAAATAAGTTTGACTAAAATAGTTCAAGGGTAGTGCCAGAATAGCTTGGCGCCTCTAGGCGCCAAGCTATTCTGGCACCACCCTTGAACTAAAGCCATTGGGCTATATCCTTATCTGTAAGTACTATAATGTAGCTTGCATATGGCAGTGCACAAATTTGAAGCTTTTAGCCTCAGTACGATATCGGTTAACCTAATATAACGTGTTCGTCCGGGCTTTTCATCCACTGTTTTCGTCGTTGAAACGCGTGCAGTTGTGACGGACCTCTGATTGCAACTAAGAACGTCTCATGTTGATCTGTTGATCGTCCTTTTGTTTCAGAATGCATCTCAAATCTACCCTCATCCTGTTCCTCTGCCTGCTGGCCCTCACACACTCGGTCACGCGCACTCCTCGCCGGAACCGCAACAGAAGCAGACAGCGTACTCGCAACGCGGAGCGTGACCTGTCTCAGATGGATGACGTCAACGGACGCGATGACGTGTGCCATCTGGAGGTCTCGTGCAAGAACCCAACGAGTGGGCTTCCCATCACGCTGCCCATTCAGGGCCCGCGTGGGCCTCCCGGAAAACCCGGACAGCCTGGTGAACCTGGCAAAGACGGCGCTCCTGGATTGCCTGGACCTCCGGGTTAGTGAATGTTAATTTAGACTGTACGTTGTGCAGCAGTTTTAAGACGTGACTGATCATTATTAGCTTCTTTACTGCCTAGAAAACCTGAACGCGGTCCAAACTGCAAGAGACATAGACGGCGGCAACTGCGGGGGCTCATGAGGATCTATGCCTCTTGCTGAAACCACTTTGTGTCCATGTTCCCTTCACGGCTGGGGACCTCTGGTGTTGAATTTCAAATGGTTTCTGAAACGCGATCTTTGGCAGTGAAGAGGTTACAAGATAGTATACGATTGTTTATCGTTTGCTAACGGAGTTGTATCCTCCAAATTCAAACATACTTTTCAGTTTGCAAAGTTATGCCCCTTTGTACCTTATACATTTGGTATAAGAATAATGATTTTTGTCTTCTTTCAGTCTATTTGATCTTTTTCTCACTGGCCTGGCTCTATTCGATCCCCCCCCCCACCCCGCCTCCCCCCCCCCCCCACCCAAAATGGTCGTCCGTTCTCAAGGCAACGGGAGTCCCCTTGTCACATGTTATCAAGGTAGCATGTGATACGTAGACTCCCTTATTACATGTTACGATGACAACGTTACTCGCTGTGCAAAGCATTCTCCCCATGCCCAAATAAATCTTTGGCCAATCGCTTTTTTCTGTACAAACACACCCTAATCTTCATTCAGTCAAACCTCTAAACAAAAGAAAAATGTCAATTAATAAATAATTTAGGGGCTACATAACAAAAAGAACTATAATGTAGGTGTTCTGTCATACCGCCGGTACCAGTTTCATACACAACATGACTGAATAATTGGATAAGTTAGATAATATCAACGACAGGAAAATTCAACTGAAGCGAAGGCCCTGTCACGTACTGACCGGATTCCGCCTAAACGGCGAAGAAACGAAAAGCTGGGAAAACAAAATTGAGGGGGTTACGCAACAAAATAACTATATGCACGCGTTGTGTTCGGTCTATATTACCAATTTCATGCAAAAGAATGGCTGAAAATGTGTTAAATTAAAAAATACCTGAGAGAGAAATTCCAGGCGTGTGCAGTTCGCGCGAGGTTGTTTACTGATAGTCGGAAGTATAGAGATTTACATCCCCTGAATCTCTACGTCACATGCAAAAGTTTGGGGTCGTTTCAAGGGTATGCTTCACGCTTATACTTTTTTTTTTCTTTTTTCTTTTTTCAGTCGAAGACAAAATCGTTGTATTACGAGTTAGGCTTTGCCAGTGGTTCTTGTCGCCTCTCTGTCGGAGGTAAGAGTCGAGGGCTAAAGCCATCGACTCTTACCTCCCGGACATTGAACCTCCTGACCGGACCCTCGAGTCTACACAAACCACTGGCAAAGCCTAACTCGTAATACAACTAATAATGTCATTGCTAGGTGAGATCAGCTCAGTTGGTTATCTCACGCCGATGCCGGAATTATCCGAGTTATGCGAGCGGCACATACTGAAATGTGTAAACTTAGATGTTACGCTTTGGCCTGGCATTTAGCTGACCAGCAACCAGTTGCAGGAATGTTTTCCAAGCCAGTAACTGCCAACCAAATGTCCCTCTGCATTGCAGCGAGATATTTTTTGTGCGGCTAAAAATAGCTCAAACAAAGCCGCTATGACTAAGACAGGCAGGTACTGGCTTTGAAAATTACGTGCAAGTCGACCCAGACCCATAGCATGCATTAGCAATATTTTTTTTTAAAGAGCGTCCCGTTTAATATATGCAATATGATATCATCCCGTACTCAAAATAAAAAACAACAACAACAAAAAACAAAAAAAACCCAACAACAACCAACATTTGAAAGAACAAGCCTGAACTGTTTTGTCTTTGTTGGAAGCCTCAGTTTAGTTATTTTTGTTGGTTATTTTCTTGGTCAACCCACTGCCTGTCTTTAGGGCCGATAACCTCTGTTCGTCTTCTTCCAGGCTCCAATGGGTCGAAAGCTGCAAGAGTGGCATTCATTGTGGATCTTTGTTTTTCCGAGGCCTGTTTCTTTCTTTGTTTGTTATGTACCCTGGCGCGGTCCGTGGTGAAGCGGTATTAAAGCGCCTGCCATCAAAGCGAGAGGTACAAGGTTCGATCCCCGGCCGTTCCGGCGTCGGACTTTTCACCTCTCGTAAGTGTCACCGTTAATTCGGGCGGACCGTCGGGGGTTCTTTCTCCGGGTACTCTTCCTCCTCCTCTTACTGATTTGGTACCGGTTTCAGCCCACTTTATCCACATTTCAAATTTCCAAAACCTCAGTAGCTCGCTTGAGCACCTCGTGAATGTACTGCGTGTTTGTGTTCAGTGTCCGAGCAAATGCTCTGTTTCACGTGAACATGCTTATTGGGTTCAGCTCGGCGCGGCGCTTTGGGGGCATAAGCATAAGCATAAGCAAACACTGATACATTTTAAGCGCCAACATAATGGACTGTATTATTATCATGCTATTATTATTATTATTATTATTATTATTATTATTATTATTATTATTATTATTACAGTAGACTGTAACTGTTTTGTTATTGCCAAGTTATTCCGAAGTGTGTTTCTTAGTTTGTTGGTTACTTCCTTTCCAATGTACAAAAAGCCATCGGGCCGACTCACTGGCCTTTAGCCCGCGCACGGCCGTGCGCGGTCCATCAGCGGCCGGTGTCGGCCCGATGGCCTTTGCGCACTGGATTGGTCTTTCATATATGAAATCAAGTTACTAGGATTTGGGGCTAATCTGTGTCCCAATGCGCAAAAAGGTCCTCGGGCTCACGTAGGCGGTCGACATCTACTGTCGACGTCGTCCCAAGGACATTTCGCTTTTTCAGTGGATTCCTGTTTTTGCAGGCTCCAACCGATGATGTGAAGCTCCGAGGGTGGCGTAGTTTTTGGGTAGTTTGTTAGTAAACAGACCTTTTGAAATTAGAAGTAGGTCAGTCAATATAGTGGCGCTATTTTGACAAACTGAAACGGTGGATTAAAAGCACGGTCGACAAAACAAGCTCTAATCCACTGCTTTCGTCGACACATGTGAAATTCAAGTTGACCTACTATCAGTTTCCGGTAATCGTCCATTTTAAAGCATGTTCTTCCAATCAGTCCATGTTTCTTTCTTTCAGTGTGGGTTATTTCCTTGGTCCTGCACAGTCTGACCTACAGGCTGTACGCCGTCTGACTTGGGGATAACATCTGTTCGTGTTGTCACGTTGCAGGCTCCAACGGGTCTAAGGCTCCAAGGGTGGCATTCTTCGCGGGACTGAAGGACAACAAAGGGCCAGTGGACGAAAACTCCGACCTCATTTTCGACAGCGTCATCACCAACGTAGGCGGCGCTTTCAGTGACGTCAGCGGCCGCTTCACCGCCCCCTATAACGGAACGTACCAGTTCACCATCGTGGTGGCTGCACAAGGGAGGCAACGCGTACGTGTCTTTGCTGAGCGCATGGAACGTATCTGTCTGTTTGATTGCTTCCCTTTGATAGACGGGCATGATTCAGTCCACACTGATTGTCTCCCTCGATTCGCTGCACCGCAGCGAATCGAGGGAGACAACCAGTGTGGATTCAGTCAAATGAAAAGGGGCGCAGTTTTTTTTTTTCCCCTTCGCCTTTTCCTACCCACTTTTTACCTTTATATTGTTTTATCGACAAGAATGCAAATTTGCGGGTGTGGGAAGGAGGAATGAGTGATGGGAGGGAGTCGGTTCATCTTTGGGGCGGGGTGGGGGAGAGAGGCGGATTGGTGGGAGTTAACAGTGATTTGCACTAACAGGTAATTTTAACCCTTCGGGTGCCGGTAGAGAGTTTTGCTCGAGTTGATTCCTGCAGGAATCAACTCGAGCAAACTCTCTACCGGCACCCCCAAAGGGTCAAGTTATATACGTAGTGCAAACACAATACACTTGAACATAGTTTGACCATGCCTACGCAGTTTTGATGATTTGGGTTGTAGTTTCCTAGAGCAAATTACCTTGACAGACCCTCAGGGCGATCTGGCGAAACGGTACCTTTAGTCCTTAGTGTAAAGGTGCAAAGCCCACTGTCTTTCCTACCTATAATGGGGCTCGACCTACTATCTTTGACCTGATTCTGATTTGTGAACAGAAAGAACTCCTATTATTGTTTCTTTATTTATTATTTTTGAACGGAAGAAGCAGTTAGCACGTGTGCCATTTTTCACGCTTGCCGTTGCTAATCTACAAAGGTACAACTCTGCTAAAGGTACAAAGCTACTAACATACAAACGGGTACAAAGCTACTAACATACATAATATAACAAGTCATTCCTAATAATTATGTTCTAGCTTTTTACTTTCATAGGCCGGCTGTCCATCATTTGTTTGCCGTTGGTCTTCAGAATCTTTCTTGACGTTTGCAGGCGGCTGTGGACCTTGTGATGAACGGACGCATGGTAGCCACGATCTGGGCGGAAAGTATCCCTTATTGGGCCTCAGCCACTAACAGCGCCATTTTGAACCTGCGGGAAGGAGACCAAGTGTGGCTGATATTGCTGAGCCGCGCTTCGTACATCCATGGATACATGTATTCGACGTTCTCTGGGCACTGTCTCTTCGCTGAATAAATTTGGAATGCATTCAAGAAAACGTGCAGAAGAAAATTCAGAGAAATATATGCAGTCAAACCGGGCATGCCAAGCGGTCATTTTTGTAATGTAGTCTTTAAAGCAGGTGTGTGTGTTGGACTGAGCTGCGTTACGCCATAGTTTGACGTCGAACGCAGTTTTTCACTTCGTATGACGTCAAAATTTGATGTTTTGTATCATAATTTGACATTGCACGTGGTGTTTTTCACTTGCTATGATGTCAAACTGTGATGTTTTGTATCATTATTTGAGGCTGTGCGGATTAAAAAGTGTAAGGCTTTTTTTCAGTGTGTGTCTCTTACACAGGTAGCTGCACTACGTCATAATTTGACGTCATGCGGAGTGTTTTCACCGTGTGCGACGTCACAATTTCATGTTTTGCATCATAATTGACGTCACGCTTATTCAAAACACTGTTTGACGTCATATCAGAACTTATTGCAGCTGCCTGCGTCCGTGGCAGTGCCCATTAACTCTTAAATTCTCAGAGCCAAATGACTTCCATTCTATTCAATGGAAGTCATTTAGTTCTGGGAGTTTAAGAGTCTGCATAAACAGTAAGCTTAGACAGGTGAACATCGTTTTTTAAAGGATTGATCAAGCTGTGTCAAAAGCCCACGAGACGACTTGATGGCCGTTGTAGGCAGGTGAATGCATTACACAGGGGGTCGTTTAGGCAGGTTTGAATACATTTGACACTGACGTCTATGAGGAAGAACATGCAATGACTGAACACTTGAGTGTCTTATATTCATGACAATTGTTGGTGTGACTTGAAGACATTTTCGCGTTTTATTTTTTCCTCGGACAATGCAGAATTCCGTTGATTTTTGTGTTTGCTTGATTCGTGAACTCGAGAACGTAAGGTTGTATTGGCTGGCGCAAGAACCTGCTTTTGCTGTGCATTAAAGCCCTTCACTGCGAGAAAAACTGAAAGAATCCAAATGGAAGACACATAGATCTGCAAGAGGTATAGATCCTCATGAGCCCCCGCAGTTGCGGGGGCTCATGAGGATCTATGGCTCTTGCTATCACCACTATGTACCCATGTCCCTTTGCCGTTAAATTGACGAAGATTTCAAAAACAAAATTGGCAGTGAAGGGGTGAACTATTTGACTCTTCACTTTCAGCGCAGACTGCAGGTCAAGGATCGGCATTGACAGCTTAGTGCAGCGATTGATTAGCTTGTCGCCTTAAGTCGCTAGGCTAACCAAGTACTATTATTGCGCAATTTATCCCACTCCATCACCCCGGGAAGAAGACACACTACATAGCGAGCGTTTGAAAATAAGAGTCATTATTGGTTATTGCGGAAGTAAAGCCAGTAGGATGAAAACTGGAATTGTTGATAAAAATTGTACATAATGTAAATTTTTTATATTCAGTACTGCGAGACAGCCAAATTAATGTAAAGGGACCTGCTCCAGGCTAGAAAGGGTTAATAGTTCGCTGTATCTCCTTAATAAATTGTTCTTAATATGTCCTGCAACGATGCTGGGCAAAAGGGCACACTTGAACTTAGGAACTTTGAATGTCGTAAAATTTGAATGTTGTAAAAATGAAAAGACTTTTCTACTCTTCTTCTCCGTAGGAGAGTTCTACCGATGCGCACAAGGGGCAGTAGAAACTTCTGTTACGTGTGCCTGCTCACTCGGATTGCGAAAAAAGAACGGGCAGAAAAGTCTCATGAGTTTAGTCAAGACAACATTGAGAGATTGTTGCATGGGCATTGAGAAATTGTTGCATGGGCAAATTTTAGCAATCAAAGCCTGCCCTGGAGCAGATCGCTTTAATGCTTATAATTTAAACCTCTCTCTTTCTCTTACTCTGTTCGGGTCCAAGTTTAGAGGAAATATAGTCGTAGAAACGTGGTTTTCCTTCGCGTTCTTGTGCAGCATATTAGGTCATTGCTTATTCATACATGTAACCCTTAGCTGTCGATAGCGACTTTTGTCGCGATGATTCCTGCATGATCATCGCGACAAAAGTCGCTATCGACAGCCGAAGGGTTAAATGGTGGAATTTACCGTACTTGTTCTCACAATTCTACTGATTCCATGCGCAGTTTTAGGCAACGATATGTGTAAGGTACTTTAGTATGGCTATTTATGGGTTGTGGGTGATTAGAAGAATAGCTGTTTCCTATTATGATTGTTGTATTTTATTAAAAGTGTATTGTTGAAGAGGGAATTGTGCAATCTTTTTTGTTTACTACGTACACAGTCAGAGAGAGAACTGCACATTCCAAGTTTCACTCGTTTGTAAATTACATGTTTATGTTTTTACATACAGTTGGCATATTGTTTATTATGGTTAGTTAGTTAGTTAGTTATTTGGGTTTAACGCCGAGCAGGCAACTAAGGCCATCTCACGGCGGGTGTTTATTATGGGAGTAGTTAAACAGTTGTTAGGTAATTACAGTCTTAAAGACAGAATTTTACAGTTTCATAAATCATTTATATAACTTTACATTGTAATTGCGTTAAATTGAAAACAGATGCACTTGGTTAAAGTTTTAACATAAGACAGTTGACTGTCAGGTGAACACAGCAAGCCGGCAGCGCGATGCTTATCGCTGTTAGCCAGGCACCAGCTACCGCTGTAGGTCTGCACGATGTTAAAGCCCTGCTGAGTGTTTAACCTTTATCATTCGGGATACACCAGTGTGTGAAATAAGTTTGACTAAAATAGTTCAAGGGTAGTGCCAGAATAGCTTGCCGCCTCTAGTGAGGCGCCAAGCTATTCTGGCACCACCCTTGAACTAAAGTCATTGGTCTATATCTTTATCTGTAAGTACTATAATGTAGCTTGCATATGTCAGTGTACAAATTTGAAGCTTTTAGCCTCAGTGTGTTATGGGTTAAATCCGATATTTCAGTTTGATTGTATTATGAGTTAAGGTTCAAGGGACTATACAACTGACATTAAACCGTCACTCTAGTAGGTTGTGATTTTTTCATTGTTAAATTGTTGTCTAAGAAGGTTGTGATTTACATCGTCATATATATATCTTATTAAACCAATCTGTGATGTTGTTATTTATAAGTGTTGGCTGTTGAGAAGTTTTGGTGTTGTCTGTCAGTGTGAGTAGTGTACGCTAGAGTAGTGATTTAACTGGCTGTTTTACTTTTATTTATATTCGCATTTCAAGTTCAGTTAATTCATTTCTGCCACTATAACTTTTAGTTGTTATAGCAAATACAATGTGTCGTTTGCGGGAATACCCCCCAGTAGACACAGTCAGGGATATGCCACAAGTACACTTTCATTCAGATAAGAATCTTTGCAACTCATTTTAAGAGAAGTGCACTTGTGGCCAACTCTCAAGATAGACCCACTCGGGGAGTACGTATACGTAACAAGTAAAATTCTACTGAAATGAAATGCTTAGTATCTCATTTGAATAGGAGTATACTTGTGGCCCCCCGGCATCTCATTTTAATAGAAGTTTGCCTGTGGTGTATTGCCCGAGTGGGTCAGTCTGGAGACTACTTCGTCAAACGGTACAGGTTAGACTGCCGCATGATATTAACGAAAACGTTGGTAAGAAAATTCAGAAACACTAAAGATTGGCCTGGGTATTTGCTCTATACAAAATCAGAAACCAGTTAAGTGCTCTGCTCCAATATACTCACGCAGACTTTTCCAATCTGTTTTCAATATAGGTAACATCCTTAAGGTCATAGCAGAAGACCGTTATTTTCAAGCTGGTCTGTAAGCCGTAAAGTCCAAAATCACAGACCAGCTTGATTTGATTTGTTCTCCCATCTTTCATGGACTACTTTTTCTCGGTGTATGTTTTCGAGCAGATAACGTCAACAGTGTTTTACGTTCATTGTACATAACAATACATTTCTGTCTCTGTCCCGTAGCGTTGTTATTGTATTATCAGCACTTAGTATGACTCGTGCGAATATACAAGGAACTGTGTTTTCATTTCTTAATTATCACTAGTTTCGAAATCACCGTTTGTTTGTTTGTTAACATAATTATACAGCAATAAATGTTTGTTTTGAACCACTTTTCTTCTTGTTCCTTTTTCAGCAAGAAACGACTAAAATATTATTGTGTGATATAATTATTTTGTGTGCTTTCAGCGCGCTGTTGAATTGATTTCTCAATGGTAGTGTCTGGCTTATAGGCACTACCACTGAGATGAATGCCACAGTCCAAACTGATACACTTTACATTTATGTAGTCATTTTGGTAAGTACACTTGTACATGTATGTATATGAGAGAAGAACCCAACGGAGAAAGGAACACGCTTAGAAAAGCCAGTTACAACACAGTTGTGTTGTAACTGTCTTTACTAAGCGTGTTTCTTTCTCCTTTGGGTTATTCTCTGCCTTTTTACACGCTTGGCAGTCACCTTTTTGGTCTGGATTATGTATGTATATGCACTCCAGTATACAAACACTTACACTTAAAGTCGACATGTTCCCAATATGGTTTTGGATTATAAATACAATCATATATACTTAGTTTATTTGATATTTTACACTAATGCTTTGTTGAAGTGCTGCAATTATAAGTGCAGTACAATAGAACCTGTCTTGACCCACCAACTTTCTTTGCAAGAAAAAAGTGTTCTTAAAAGGCAGGTATTCTATAAAGATGAAACGCAAAGTTAAAAAACAGTGACCTTTCGTAAAAGGCCGTCATTTACGTTGCTACAGTCACCTCAATGATGGTCTTTAATGAAAGGTGATTCGTCATCAGGGCAGATGCTAAACACGTTCTGCTGTTGAATACAAGAGTTTATACTGTGCACAACGGTTCTGCTGTTGTATAAAAGAGTTATGCCACGGTACTTATACCATATATCACTGCAGTTACACCACTCGTGTAATTACACTCCACTATCGCTATAGCTCTCGTAGCCTGCTGTCGAAGCTTTCTGAGGACTTTAACCTTTTACTGTTGAGTAAATGTTAACGCAATCTAACTGCAAGAGGCATAGATCCTCATGATCCCCCGCGACTGCGGGGGATTATGAGGATCTACGCCTCTTGCTGAGAGCGATTTTCATCCAAGTTCCTTGAACGGCTCTAAATTTCGGTCGTTGAATGAACAGAAATAAAAACTGACATCCACCCAGTTGCAGGAAAGGGGTTATAATAAATATTATAGTCTTTAAAGTCCAAGAAGCGATAAGCTGGACGCTACTATCTAACACTGTTTATTTAGCACAGCTGCGTCTTGCACTATGGCCTGTCAGTGTCCGGTTTATAGTCTAGCGATAGCAGAATCAAAAGTCATGGTCAGCTTATTTCTCGAGGTCTCCTGGGAGGAAGGGGTGGGGGGTGGGGGGCTTGGGGAGTGTGTGTGTGCGTGTGTGTGTGTGTGTGTGAGGGGGGGGGGGAGGGGAGAGGGGGGCTTAAAGCTACCCGCTCCAGGCAATAAAGGGTAAATAATCCACAATACCTTCTTTATAATTTTTGCTGCACAAAATGGCTGACATAAATTGTGAAGTTTAAATATCGTAAAATGAGAGACTTTTCTGCTCTTTTTCCCCTTTGTACGCAGGAGCGTTTCTCCGACGCATCAGAAAACATCTCAACAGATCGCTTTAACCTCTTGATTGCTGCTGACGATAACGCTGGGAGGAAAAGACTCGTAGTTACACGTCTTGTCAGTCGAGTGTTATACCTAGCAGCAGCCAAGAGGAAAAAAAGGAAGAGGAAGAGCCCAAAATAAATAAATAAATAATAAAAAATCAACACCAATTAATAAGACAGACATCATATGCAAAATGCGATGGACGACAATACAACACGGAACAACCAAGACAAAAACATAACAAATAGTGAAAGCGCTTTAATGCCGAAAAAACTGAACACATCTAATTGCAAGAGGCATATAATATATCTTCATGAGCCCCCGCAATTGCGGGGGCTCATGAAGATCTATGCCTCTTGCTGAAACTACTTTGTATCTATGCTTCTTTGACGGCGCAGGCGATCTCTGACGCTGACTTTACATTGATTTCAAAAATACAATCTGCGTCTACTGGAAACTTAAGGGCTTAAAACTCGCCGTAACCCGCGTCTAGGCGGTCATGTGTTTCCCGTATGGAAACACCATGACCGCGTGTGACTCGGTATACGGCATGATTTAAGTGTTAGTAGTGAATATACAGACAAAAAACAAGCTGAACAAATCATAATAACAAGACTACACAAACAACCGGTTTGGGGTTTTACGGCTTTGGGGTGTGGCTGTACGCTGCCATGTGTATTGATAAGTGTGCTTCTAAGTGCAGACGACCGCTTACAGGACATCTGACCTATGACCGACTTCTGCACTGGGCACGAACTTATGAGAGTTGTTTACCTTCGAACCATACCAAATGCCCCAAAGGCCTCTTTGTTGGCTCCGTAAATGTCTGAAACTTCTCGTCAGTTTTATGAACATTAAAATTTGACCCGCGACCGACTTATTTTGTGACCTTTTTATGCCTGTGATCAGAAATCGGTTCTTTGTGAATTACTAAATATGAAAGGCCACAGATCATGTGTCTGCAGCGGGTGAGGCCAGTCGTTCCCACCAGACAGTAATAATCTGATCTATAACCCTCTGTAACCACAGTGGTTTGCGTGACTGAAATCCCTTGCGCATGCAGCCAGCGGTACTGTTTACAGTACGATACAGTTTACAGTT